>VCAZ01000008.1:1626262-2251262 GCA_005784505.1 Bagarius yarrelli | reverse complement strand
AGAGAGAGAGAGAGAGAGAGGAGGAGAGAGAGAGAGAGAGAGAGAGATGGGGGTGTTGCAGGGCGGACACACTTATGAAAAGAGCAGGAAGCTGTGCTTGATTCATTCATTAGACACAGACAGAAACATTCTCTCGTGTAGCTGATGTCTCTGTTTGGGGACATGTTTAAATGAATATGACTAATAATGCTTTAGGTTAGTTCAGTTTACCTCAGTTTACTTCAGCGCCTTACAGTTAGTCAGCGGTGTGTGTGTGTGTGTGTGTGTGTGTGTGAGTGCATTCGGGTGTATCGGTACACCATTCACCCACTTTGTGCATGTTTTATTTTTTATTAACTTTTGTTTGAACCACCGTTTTTTATATACACCAATCGAGGCAGGCGCCTGAAAGATGGGCTGCACGGCGAGCGGCGATAAATCAGCTCATGACAAAAGTCGGATGATCGACAAGAATTTACGGGACGACGGAGAAAGAGCCGCAAGAGAAGTCAAACTACTGCTGCTCGGTAAGTTCGAGCTGAATTTAGACTTCATTAACTAAAACTAATCAAGTAAAGGAAAAATATATATGTAATACACTATATATACACACAGTATACGCAATATATATAATATATATCACACTATTGTAGAGGAGTGTACAAACAGCAGAGTAGTAAGTAATAATTATTCATTCTTTTTAAAAATGTGCATAATAAAAATCTTTAAATATATATCTTTAAAGAGGTATTAGAGTCAAATTAGAAAGCATTTCTTTACTAAAGAAAGACGATACCCACATTTTAAGAAGAAAGATGCATATTATAGGTGGGAATTACAAAGTAACTTCATTTCTATTTATATAACTTCAAAATGGTATGATGTAATGTAGATTTTTAGTAACACAAAATGTTAAATATTAATTAACATTAATTGATTAATAATTGCCACATATTTTGTTAATTCTCAGTACAATGGAATTAAGTAGCCTGCATTATGTACTCTGTAATATGCTCATAACTCAAAGCACTAATTAGTTGCCAAACTTTACAACTTTACCTACAGGTTTTTTTGACCTTTGGTGTTGTCTTTGAATGTTAACAGCTGGAAGCATGTTTGTCGATCTGTTGGGAGTTCCTTCATTTGCCGATCATGCATATACACACACACACACACACACACACACATACACACCTGCCCCATAGGAGCTGGTTAATTTGCCAGACTGCTGTGTTCTTCAGTAGTTGTTTGTTGTAGGGTTGTGTGTCTGTCAACACGTCCATTTGTTTCTGCAAGAGTAATTAAGACAGATGTTTGTAGGGTGTAAAAGGAGGTTGGGTGTGCTAGAGTAAAAAGTGAATACAGAACAGTCACAAACAGTGTAAAGGTATGATGGGTTATTGTAAGGACGCCATAGTATAGCTTACATTTTGGCTGAAGTTGAGTTTAGTGCATCAAAGCAACAAAAAAAATGGCAGTCAGTGAAAAAGCTGTTTGAACCACCTGACGTTTTTGGAAAAGCACCACAGAGTTCCGAGAAAACATGTGAAACCTTTTGGCGAGATGTGGCATACTGTCAGCTGTCAATTTCATTGCCCTTGTATTTCTCTTAAACATCAAGCTGTTGCCTAGTAACCAGACAACCAGCTTGAATTACAACACCGTAAAAATGACAGATAAAGAAAAAGGTGAAACTACAGTGTCAGGCTGCACAATCACACACAGATCATGGACTGTAAAATGGAATATGTTACTATTTAGACCTTTATATAACTATATGAAGTTGTAAAAGGCCTCAGTGGGACAGAAAATACCAGACTGAGTATATGGGCGGTATGCTGATCACAATCTGTGTGTGATCCTTCACCAATTTACCCTTCTGCTTTTTTCCCCTCCCACAAATCCGGGCAAAGTGAACAAATGCAACCGGCTGATTAACTTTGATGATAAAAATCTCTAAATGCATTTGGGGCTCATACATTTTTACAGCATTACAATAAGCAGTGATATTTTTTTTTTACAAATCCAGCTGTAATTATACTGTTTTTTTCTGCATTTATTTTGTAAAGAATCAACAAAAATCAACAAAAAGTTTGTGCTGTAAAAGTTGCAAAAAATGATCACCGGAAATGTACACAATTAAAACAAATAGAGGGTTTAAATCATAATGTCTTTTAATAGTGTTGTACTGGGGGAAATCAACACTTTTATTCGAAATGATATTTCTTCAGTTGATATTTTTAATTTTTGGTGTTGGAGACTGGTGTCTGACTCATTTCCTCAAAATCTTCTAGAAGTGTCTAATTGGATTACTTGGTAAGTATGAAGACCAGGTCATATAATTCTGATTATTTTTATGAGGTGTGGTGGCTTTATCTTGAAAAAGACCATGCCCTTCAGGGTAAATGTACTTTATCATAGCGTAAACGTCTTTAAATCGATGTATCGCTTTAAGAGACAAGCCGTGATGTAAAAATAAAGTTTTTCCTTTGTCAGATAACTTCTGTTTAAAAATGACCTTAGGTTTGTTATACTTCTTGTCACTTTTATAGTTCTATAGTACTCTTATGGCTGAAGGTGTTTCTTTAAGCCCTAGAGTTTGGTTCCGTTGTGATTTGAGCCATGTGTGTAAGGTGCTGAGTTTGCCTAATTGCTGTTTGTGCTTTGGGACCGAAAGACATTATTTGGCCCCTCAGGCCATCCCCTGAAATCCACATGGGGAGGAGCGGTGACTAATTGAAGCAAGACATCAGAATCAGCTGGCTTTTAGATTTGCTGAAAGTAAAAAAGTAAAAATCCCTAACTTACAGATGATTATTATTTTTACTTTAGCTTTAGTATAGAGGCCAAAGAGAGGTTACAGAGTCTTATTTTGTTTTATTTTTAATACAGTACTTGCTTTTCCTTTCCCTAAAATGATTAATTAATGCTTTTATTTTGGCAATACTGCACTGAACACATGGGACACTGGGTTGATTTCTAAAAAGACAAAAGTGCTAAAACACTGGAAACTTGTTGTGTTACATTTTTTTTTTCAATTAACTGCATCAATTTACCCTTGGCCAACACTGATTATTTCTAAAGAAATGTTTAAAAGCCTGCATATTCCTTGAATTAATCTGATCAGGTTAACACCTACTCAGTTTTCCTTGGGTTGGGAGATCAGCTGCATGTTAAGCAGCTACTGACGCAGCCTACTGCTTTAAATTGTTACTAAATTGTGTAATATTTTAGATACGGTGAACTCGGTTTGCAGAGCTCATATACCAGTGGGAATTTTCTAGTTGCTTTCAA
Organism: Bagarius yarrelli; assembly: GCA_005784505.1. Taxonomy (NCBI): domain Eukaryota; kingdom Metazoa; phylum Chordata; class Actinopteri; order Siluriformes; family Sisoridae; genus Bagarius; species Bagarius yarrelli. Next base: position 2,247,989 of record VCAZ01000008.1, on the reverse strand, counting down.
GGCATATGTTATCAGATTTCCACTTCCTTTTAGTTATCTTTTTTTCTTGCTTTGTAGCTTCCTCTTAAAAATTACATGCATAGCCTTTGCTCAGGCTGTGAGCTTTGCATTGCTCATCCGTCTAGATGTTCTAGACTTAAGAATCGTAAACTTTACTGTGATCAATGTAATTTGCTTGGAGCTGTGTGAGGTGTCTGCAAAAAAAATCTGCGCTTAATCTAACTTTTTTTTTTTACACGTACATTATTTTTATGCTCATGTTTTGAGTAATTATAGTATAAAATAAGGATTTATTAGTATTTCCTGCTGTTTTCCCCCTCACACAGTTAATATTATGATTTTAAGGGGGTGCATTTTAAGCCATATTTAGATGATAGGACAGAGGTGAAACAGGAGAAAGAGAGGGGTGGGACCAGAAATTAAAGCTGGAATCGAACCTGGGTCATCTGTTACTGCACCAACACCAACACAATTATGGTTTTAACTTTATTATGTGCCAACTTTCCACTTTTTTTATTATGTCAGATGATACAGCACTGTTTTAGATTATTAAAGATTCTAATTCTTCATTTTTAACCTTTTTGAAAGTAAAGATGAGGTGTTTTTTTTGTGTTTTTGTTGCTCAGGTGCTGGCGAGTCTGGAAAGAGTACAATCGTCAAACAGATGAAGTAAGTCATGCTCCTGTGAGCCAAGTCTCTTTACTATTTCCTATATTCTCGATAACATGCATATCACTGCTGCTGTGTTTTTGCTTAGAATCATCCATCAGTCTGGTTACTCAGAAGAGGAGTGCCATCAATTAAGAGCCGTAGTGTACAGCAACACCACTCAGTCCTTGATGATCATCGTCAGGGCCATGGAGCGGCTGGAGATCGACTTTGCTGATGCTGCCCGTGCTGTAAGTGCTTATTGAAGAAGATGATGGCTGTATTTATGAGCTGTCGACTTCCATCTTTGTTGTTTCTCTTTAGTAAGGGCTAATCAACTGTAGCAACAACAGCACCTTGAGGCAGAAGGATTTTCCTCAGCAGAAATGACTGTCCTGTAACCGTGATCTGTGTTTATGTGTGTGTTTTATGCAGGATGATGCAAGGCAATTATTTTCCCTGGCGAACACAGTTGATGATGGTGACATGAGTCCTGAGCTCGCTGGCATCCTCAAGCGCCTGTGGGCAGATGCTGGTTTGCAGATATGCTTTGGACGCTCCAGGGAGTACCATCTCAATGACTCGGCTTCATAGTGAGTCTCTGGATCGCACTTAAAACAGGAACATTTAACAGATACAATTGGAAGCACTGTATAAGGACATACAACTGTACACCAAACACCATTTGTTAAAGATATATTTTCGGGTATTTTTGCATTTATAGATAGAAAGATAGATAGTGGGATTGAAAAAGGGGGCGGGATCGGGAAAAATCCCTGAGCCAGAAATCGAACTCGGGATGCCAAATAGCGCTATATGTCGACGCCCTACACACAAAGCGACCGCTCTGACCCATCACCAATTCTTGTACTAAATGTTTACATGAAATTTTGTCTATGCCAAATCTTTCACACATGCCAGGAGGTTAACAAAATACTCTGTACATTTACTCAAGCTGTATTTTGATTTTTTCAACTGCATTGCAGCACAAACTAAGGACTGATAAATAATGACGGTGTGCATGTTTTTCTCCAGGATAGACATGATAATGGACATAACGTTTAAAAAAATTTGAAATAAATCAAGCTTCTTACTATTATTTAATTCAGCCTGTTCAGTCATGATAGAGATTCAAATATATTTTATTCAAATACATAACAATGCAAATCATTTGGATGGGTATTGAAAGGTATGTTGTGGCAAAACCTCACAGTTTGCATATGATGTTCAGTCACACAAGGCACCTTCTTTTAAGGACACTCAGATTTGTAAAATATAATGGAAATAAATTTCAGATGACCAGGAATGTAGGCTGAATAGTCTTCGAAGGTCTTGTTGAAGAAAAAAACAAAAAAACACCACTTCTTCAATAATGATATATCTTCTTGTTCTTCTTTTGTTCCCAGCTACTTGAATGATCTAGACAGGATATCGGTCTCTACTTACATCCCCACTCAACAGGATGTCCTCAGGACCAGAGTAAAGACTACTGGCATTGTTGAGACCCACTTCACCTTTAAGGATCTTCACTTTAAGTGAGCATTAGAGTGTAATCAAAGCATTGAACCCTTATCACAACTGGAAAATGTCTGCCAGCCATCTGTAGCACATAAATCAGCCAAAATATTGAAATTGTGTGGCAAGGAACATCGTTTGCATTTTTGCCTGCTTACATTTCAGGTTTTGTGAGTGTGTCGCTAATATGTTTTTGTGTATTGTCTGCAAAATCAAAGGATATGTTGTCACTGTATACCGTGCAATTTATTTCGGACGTTGTTAGACATTTAGTATGTTCATGGATGTGTTCTAACTCAAAAAACAAATTTGAGAAACATTTAGGAATGTTAGAAAAACTTTTTTATGATCCTCTTTCATAGCATTGTTCTCATTCTCATTCATGTACCAGCTAATGACCAGCATCACTGCTGTTCAGTGCTTCAAGCATCAGTGGCTACAGCAACAAGAAAAATGTCAAAGTTACCACAATAGGAATAGAAATGGAATAGGCAGCTTGATTACGAGAAACATACAATGTCTGCCAGCAGTCAAGAAAGAACCTGCTTAGTGTAACCGATATAAAAGGATTATTTTTTGACAATAATATAAGAAAATATTGGAATCTTGGTCAGCTTGTGTATTTAAAATGTGCATTGTGAAATTATGGAAAATAACAATCTATCAAACCTAAAGTAAAAACATTAAATGAACACTTTTTCCTCTACCTTCGCCCTTAAATTCTTACGGACCAGCCCTGAACAATGCCATGGACTATATATATATTTAAAATTTTATTAAAACATTTTTTTTTACTCCTATCATAACTTTTTTGTATAATAACATTTGGTTTTCAAACTAAAATTATCTTTGTTATTAAGGTATCCTAAATTGCATTGCCTATCTTAGAAAGTTGGGGACAGAGCACAGGGTCAGCTATGAAACAGCGCCCCTGAAGCAGGGAGGGTTAAGGGTTTTGCTTGGGGACCCAACAGTGACTGACTGGCGATGGTGGGGCTTGAACCCCGGACTGGCCCAACCCGTGTGATTGTTGTTTATGTAATTTCTCACACACTATACCGCTTTTTGTAGCATTTCCAACAAACCAGTTCTCAACTCAGTTTTTAAAACATTTAGACTAATTTTGTTTGAGTATCTTTTCATGATGGATCTTTTAACTTTGTCTTTGCAGGATGTTTGATGTGGGTGGCCAGAGATCCGAGAGAAAGAAGTGGATTCACTGCTTTGAGGGGGTGACTGCTATTATTTATTGTGCTTCGATGAGTGACTACGATCTGGTTCTGGCTGAGGATGAGGAAATGGTGTGTTTTATGTTCAATATTACATTTCCTGTTCTAACTGTAACATTGGAGGTCAAGGACAAATGTACTTATAATTATAATATGACTATAATAATAGAAGCGTAAAGAAACAATATAGTTTGCAAAGTTATTTAAAATAAAGGAATTATATTTAGGGAAATAAAGGGATTCTTTTGATGAGAGAAATAGCCACCACACCTGATTCTTTTTTTTAATTTAAAATTGCAGCATTAGAATGTTCTATTAGTAGCTGCATCCACAAACCTACGTTTATAGCTCATTTATGATTCCTATTAGAATAATTTGGGGGTTTTTTTCATCAATTGTAAATTTTTATTACCATCAACAAAACACTGATTTAAAATTGATTAACTTATTAGGTATTATTTTTCATTTTGCACTTCACCCTGTACAGAACCGCATGCATGAGAGCATGAAGCTGTTCGACAGCATCTGCAACAATAAGTGGTTCGAGGAGACGTCTATCATCCTCTTCCTCAATAAGAAAGATCTGTTCGAGGAAAAAATCAAGAAAAGCCCTCTGACTATTTGCTTTCCAGACTACACTGGTAAGCAAGCATTGCCCTAAATTGTAGTCGGTTCTTTTATAGTATTGTGCCTTAAATGGTTTTAACAGATGTCCCTTTATTCTTGTGCTAAGGCGGGAACACGTATGATGAAACAGCTGGTTTTATCCAGAATCAGTTTGAGGACCTCAACACAAAGAAAGAAACCAAGGAAATTTACACCCACTTCACTTGTGCAACAGACACGAAGAACGTGCAGTTTGTCTTTGATGCTGTCACTGATGTCATTATCAAAAACAACCTAAAGGACTGTGGGCTGTTCTAGATCCAGCTGTTACACCAGTAAGTAAAAACTGATTAAAAATTTACTTTGTACACAGTTATTGATTTCTCAGTTTGTCCTTACAAGTCATAACTTTTTATAATTTCTTCTAGTTCTATATTCTGGGATTTTAAATTACAAAATTCTTGCATTTGTGACCTTTTATTTGGTTTAGAATATTTAATTAAGAAAAAAACATTAGGTAACATTAATATGCATGAGCTGTATATATATATATATATATATATATATATATATATATATATATATATATATATATATATATATATATCTTTTTTTAGGGTTTGTCAATCTATCTATCTGTCGGTCGGGTGCTTAGTCGGTCGCTTGGTCTGTCTGTCTGTCTGTCTGTCTGTCTATCTATCTATCTATCTATCTATCTATCTACACATATATATAATAAAACAAGTATAAAACAATCAAATATAATAAACACATATTTTTGTTTTTTGCTGAATGCGCATCGTGATGATGTCACATGAAGTGCCTTGGCTCAAATCTACAGAAAATCTAAAATAGTAGTCTTTAAAAGCATAACACCGTTTGCTTAATTTTATGTTAATTTGCAATTTTTGCAATTTTTATTTTTGCAAAATCCACAAAACTCATAAATAATAAATATATAATAGAAACAATTTTTGGACCTGCTCACTCTCACTTGTCCTACTTTGAGTACCACTGTACTATTGGTCCAGTTCATTAGGTATCCTGAATACTTATTGGCTATCATCTAGCACCCACCTACCTTATCTGTCTATATTTATCATTATAGGAAAGTGCCCTTAGCAATAGGGCTAGTGTTTCACTACTACTGTAGTAAGGATGATCACCCACACAAGTAATATCTAATATTCCCAGTCAAGAGTATGTTACCCAACAATCTGGTAACTCTGTGTTTTTAACAAATTGTGTGTTTATTATAACTGTCTGACTTTACGTACTTGTTAGAGCAAATTCCTTGTATATGAACACGATTGTGTCTTGCGCTCTCTGTTCACTTCATCACAGGAGCAGACGAAAATAGACAGACAAAAAAGGTAGCTGGGGGAGGTACGACTGCAGAGAGTTCAACCAAGAACCTGACATATCCGTTATGTAAACATTTTATTTATCTTCTCTAAACATGTTATTGTTTTAGGGAAAAAAATATCCTTGTGTAAAAAAATTTGTATGACTGTAATTTGTTGCTGAAGCTGTTTTTAAAAATAATTTATACTTGCTTTCCAAAGGGTTTCGTTATTTCGTCCGAGGTTTTTGGGAACATTATTCTCTGGTCTTCATTTTCTCAGATGTACATGTTACATTAGTAGCACTGTTTTTTGGGGGGGGCCAATAATGATGATAATGATGAAGATAATTATTATGAAGATAATGAAGAGAGCATACATGATTTGATGACAAAACACTCTGTGGTGTACTTGTAAAACCTGCTAGAATTATAAAAAACTCTTTCCATGTGCAAACATAATAGATTTCCCAGAATTGGAACTATTGTGTCCAATCAGGTTGTAGGTTAATTAATAAAATCTAACGCTGACAGTAGAGGAACTAAAGAGACTGTTGAAGAGAAAATGAGCAATGGACTGTGATCACTTTAAATACATGACGGCATTGTGCACAATAATAAAGATTTGCTCACATAAAGCCCTTTTAAACCGACCAAAGCATTCTGACCTTGTTAAATTATTCCTGTAGCAATTTAGTACCCTGTACCACTCATTCGGGTGCATTACACACTATTCTACTGTCTGTTATATTTCATAGAAAACGTGAGCAAATGATGTGCTAAAGTAGACATTTTCTTCATTTTCTTCAAGTTATAGAATAGATTTTAATAGCTATATGCACCTTATGTCACCATAGCCTTATGTTCCTCACTGTCTGTCCTCATTGGTGGGAATAACCAATATCCATTATTTTGCTAATAAAATGTGCTGTAATTAACAGCACTTCAAAATAAATGTTTTCAATGTCCTTTGTATAAGTAGACTTTATTTTATATACAGTTTTAAAAAATATTTCAACAGAAGCCATACAGACACATTTCATAGTTTTTACAGGGAATTTATGTTGAACTATGATTGAAATAATAGCATAACGTATACATGGTATAGTACGTCTGTTATTATAATCAGCAAAATGTATAAAAATAAAAATGTAATACACACATGTTTAAAGATGTCACAACTGGTTTCTTGTACATTTTAATAGGCAGAGGGCCAAAGCTACCCCTAATAAAGATGTTGTTAAAGCTTGTTAAAGTGTTTGACCATGCTGCCCCCTGGTGGTGACATTAATAGCACCATGCTGTGATGAGAAGAGCAGACACTGTGCTTGCTATATGGAGTCAATTCTGCTAGTTGTTTAAACCCAGGGCTGGTTTTTTATTCCAGCGAAGAAGAAGCCAACACCAAGTGCTGAGAAGAACTGATTAAACATCTGCCCTTATTGATAAGTGGGACAAATGCGTGTTAAATCAAAAAAATACTATAAAAAACTGTAATTATTTATTCGTTCATTCATTAATTTGTTTATTAACTCATTTGTTCATTCATTTCTTTGTTTATTCATTCATTTATTTATTTCCTTTAATTAATTTATATTTTTATTCATTAATTTTTATCCTTTAAGTAAGACTTTCCAGAAGAGTATGGTTTATTAACAACAAAGAGACAACTAAATCTGGAACAAAATGTTTAAAAAGCACATGTGGGTGTCATGGCAGGCTTAATTTAACCATGATTGTCTTTTATTTTTATGACAGAATAACACTGACATGATTTTTAGAACCCATTGATTTCTAAAGAAAACTGACAGGGTTGATTCCTACTATTAACCATACTGGCAAATTTTTTACAAAAGACTAATTATACCACATTTCATTTTGAATGCATATGTCTCTTAAAGGGAAATGTATCTCTGTGATATATGTTTCCACACGCTTTCATTCCCCACTTCATGCTGAGATTCTAGATTGCAGAAGGATTGAGTTTTTCTCTCATGTTCTTAGTCTAATCCCCAGCTCTCGAAAGAAAGATAAAATAGATTCCTAATGGAGTCTGTACTAAAAGAGAAGATAGCAGGAAGAAGATGGAATCTTTGATCAAACGCTCACCAGTGTCCTGTACCATATGGCTGAGATCCCAAGTCATCAAACACAACCTGCCTGCAGTTCCCGACTGTTTGATTAGTCACATGACTGATGCTGCTTTCCTTATGGTAGTACAAGCAATGCTGTGTATTACTGAGTATTGCGATGGAGATTGTGAAATGAAGGTAAACGTTAAACATAGAGTAAAAAAAAGTACATAATCTAATGAAAGGTCAGGTTGCTGTACCAGCAAAAATGCTCCTAACTAATTATCTAATGTCTATGCATGCAGCCTAAGCTGTATAGTGTGTTAATGTTCGGTGTGTTAATGTGTTAGCTTTTTTGCCAGCAGGCCATAATTCTTATACATACACCTGGAGGTGGTATTCTAAGCTAAGGACAAATACTACTCCTTATACACAGCAAATGACAATATCTCTAACCCTATTGGTAAATAGCTAATTTACATAAAAGGCATCAGTCGTCGTGAGAGGGCTACCTAAAGACTTAATAACAACTGCCATGTCACTTTTGAATAATTTAACCAAGTCAGAGATAGATGTCTCAACAAAGACAGTTACCAAAGTACAGCACAGGAACGGACTGCAAGTTTCCTGACCAAGAAAGACGCCCCATCCGAAGAACACACACCTTCAAGCCAGACTGAAGTTTGCTAAGGACAACTTGGGGAAAAAAAGGGTTCATACTGGAAATGTGGTCAGCTCCTTATCTGAACCTAGAGCCATAGAGATGGACAGGCATTCAACCCAAAAGAACACTGTTATGAGATGTTTCAGTACGTCTGGAGCTGGAAAGCTTGTTGAGTTGAAGGAACCATGAAAAAGGAAAACTACGAGAAGATTTTGAAAAACAACCTCAGACATCATGCAACAAGACTTGGTCTGGGTCAACGTCATTTTGTCTTCCAGCATGATAATGACCCAAAGTATACTTCACCTCATTTCTGGTGAAGAACTACCTCCAAATGAGCAAAGTGAACCTCCTTGACTTTTCTGCACAAAGCCCAGACTTGAATCCAACAGAAAATCTGTGGGGCACTCTATAGTCCAGAGTTCATGCCAGAAGACCAACAAATATGAATGCTAAGGTGGAATGTGATGCCACTTCTTAGGAGACATGATTGAAGCCTAAACAAACGATTATTAACTAACAATATCAGAGGGCTAGTAATTTTGACCTGTAGCCTTTTTTAATTCTTGGTTATAATGTTGTTTCTGTTCGTGTTATTAACACCCCAAGCTTTCTATATATTAAACTACGTTTAAAAATGCTGTGTTAAAAGATATTCGCTGCGTTAAACAGCACTTATAATGATATTTCATAGGAGTATAATAATTTAGTCTTTAACTGTAAATAGTCTATACTCTTCCTGTAGGAAGCCCATAGTTAGATCTCCTCTGCTGAACCACCACAATAATACTAAAGCACAGATTATCCCAATATCCACCCTGGTAAATCATATTAGGCTCTCATCTGCGTATTATCCGCAAAATCTAATTATCCAGAGATTCTCTCTGGGCTTGGATCACTTCATATTTGAAAACAGTCTAATAATTTAGGAGATGATTTTAACAAGGCTTTTGTTCTTTACATGTATTTAATTTTAATACACGTTGTTTCCCAAGCAGACACTTTAATCTAATTTATAAAAACTAATAATACGATAATCAGACAGAGCAGGTGTTTTGGGAGTGAGGAACGTAAATAGCACCTTTCTACCTTTTGGTCTGTGTGTGTGTGTGTGTGTGTGTACACTCAAACTGATACAGTCCAAGAATGTCACAACATGACCTTATAACAACAGTCATTGTTATATAGTCGTTATCCCTTGTTGCATCGACTTTTGTGGAGCAGGAAACCAAATGTTCTTTGTAGAACTGCAATTACATAAATAACTAGTTTTCTATTTCACCCTATCACAATGGGCAGCAGATATCGCCTAGGGAAATTCTCAGTGTCATTAGTATCCAATTAACATAACTAAAAAAGTGTTTTAAAATGACTGCAGCGTCATACACACCACTGAGAGGAGCAATGTTTACTATGCAGAACCTGCAGAAGATGCCTGGTGATGTAGACAATCTCTCACCCTGTAATAGCTGCAACATATACCTTTACTGTAGATGAGACATTTCACTGTCAGTGCAGGATAGGATGAGAAAGAATAGTAATCTACGAACTGGGCACTACACAAGATTTAAACAGATCCAAATCCCATGAACTCAGATGCAGTGGCTGCCAAAGGTGTCAACACTGTGACAGTGACAGCACTGCCCCTAGAGAAAAAAAGCTACTTACCATGTTAACAGTAAGGTAATATATATAACATAGTGTTGCACTACATATGTATGTCTTTTGTATATATAACAGTATTTTACTATCCTTAGTACTGAGTACTTAGTACTCTCTAAAACATCCCTTTTAACATCCCTGCTAATCACGTTACAGACCTGATGTCAGTTCATTAGTTGGTAAATATTTTCCCAGCTGAATCTCTACAAAATGTATTGCTTTTTCATCACTTTGATGCCCCGTGCCAACTTTTTGGAGACCTGTAGCAGACATCAAATTTGACACATTTTGTCATAAAGGTGTAAAATTTATTACTTAAACATTTGTTTTGCAAAATTTGTTGTTTGCTAAATTTTTAGTTTACATTTTATTTAAATAAAAAAAAAATCCCAACTTTTTTGAAATTCAGGTTGTATACATATATACAGTGTGTGTGTGTGTGTGTGTGTGTGTGTGTGTGTGTGATTCAAACAGATCCAAATCCCAGGGCATATATATCTCAAATTCAAAACAATACAAAACATTTAGTTGTACTATTGTAGTACTGTTAGACTTTTAGGTTATCAACCCGCACATTCTTTCAATTGGGCAAACCCGCAGCCTTGAGTATTCTAGGTATGGGTTATAATAAAACTTAGACGAACAGATGAGAAATCAAGACCCCGCTGTGTATTTTAGGGTAAAATAAAGCATCGTTCTTGTGAGCAAAATCAAAAAAAAAATGTTTGTATGGTGTGTCAGAGTTAAATCAGTTAGAAACATCAGTTCCCAGTAACCACATTATGGCTAACTATAACTCCCAAAGCTCACACTCACTTTTAAAATCTGTTTTACTGAGCCACTAATTATGCATCGTTATGCTCAATTACTTTAAAAATATATATATAAGTAACTCTTACTGTTCTATAAACTGTATCAAGCTGTTAGCTCAGCATTGCTTTTGAAATTTGTTTTGTTGGATATTGCCTGTTCATTGCATGTATTCTGTATCATCAGTTTGCTTATACTTATCTGATGTGACACAGTGACATACTTGGTGCAAGATAATCAAGGAATCCGACTTAAGCGAACAGTCATAACGTGCGTTTCAAATGTGCGCCAAGTGTATGAAAAATAGCAATCACTGCATGTGAATAGACAATCGAAGATGATATATATTTAATTGGAGGATAATAAAAAATATGATTCCAAATAAAACATTTTATTCTCTAAGAATTCTGCATACATAAGGATTAGTATATTTGTTCCAAATTGCGTAAGTCTTAAAACAAAATCCTCTAGAAAAACAATGCAGTGTAAACTATTTAAATTACATCAGGCTCAAGCGCTTTTCTGTCTCAGCATGTTTTACATCCACAGCTAATGCTTTCCAGCCTCTTTTATATTGACTAAACTCAAATTTAGGCATAATGACAAGAATTAAATAGTCTTATTTTTCTTAACCTCAGTTTTATTTCAGGATGCAAACTTATAGTCAATATGCAGACATTTTATTTTTAAGCGCCTGAAAAATTTTATAATCAAATGATTAAATAGTTTTGATCACAATGTTATAGTGTAGAGTCAGAAAAGTAAGACCTAAGAAATAATGTTATTATGTAAAATATTATTCTAAATTCCCATCAAAGTTATTTCCTAGTGGAAAGTTTCACCCTGCACACCCTTCACTGTATCACCCCAGGGGCCAGGAAAAAGTACTTTAGTACTCAGAGTGTGTGTGGACGTCATTCCAGGTTTAAAGACAGAAGAATTCCCAGTGCAGAACCAACACAGTTATTATAAACACTGTTATTAACACTGTATGACAATGTAGACTTTAATCCAACGCTGTAAGGGTTAATTCAGCACCGTAAACTATTCGTTTCCACATGTTTTTTTTTTTTTTTTTCACAGATGGACCGCTCATTCCTGCTTCCAGAGACTTTACATCCGGGTCACTAGAAGCTCGTTGCGTGACGGGTTGCCAGATCAAAGTTATTTAGAATAAATTTGCAATGTCGCTAAATACAGCTTGACATTTATGTGTATATATTTAAGACATTATTATTATTAATTATTATTATAAATCGATTAGGTAAACACATTATTAACTTTCTACCAATAGGGTTATTACCAAATGAATTTGACACACAAAATGTTTACCTATGATAGCAATATGAGTATAATTAATATCGTTTACCAAAACTTACAATTAATACACAATATGTGTGTTTTTAATGCAGATATTTATGTCTTAAAAATTAATAAAAGAGACCCAAAATAAAAAAAAGTAGTAACTCCAACATCCTTTTGTTAACTGTTAGTTTATGTAAACTGATTATAATACGACTATGAGCAAACATTTGTCAATCTGGCAACTGTGTCTGCGTGCGTGTGTGCGCGGGCGTGTGTGTGAGACGGTCTGCTTCGGTTGCATAGCTACTGCTGCAGCTCTCGGTAGAAGCGCGCGCTTCGTGCTTACATGGCTCCGCCAGCCGCGCGTGCGGTCGCGACGTTGGCGTGAAGAACGAGAAGAAGAGAAAGAAGGAGCAGAAGAAGAGAAAGGAGGAAAAAAAGTGCGCCTCGTACCGGCGCTGAAGCACCGAGAGACCCGATGAAGAGCCGTCCGTTACACACGCGCTGCTAAGCGGAAAGAAATTCTGTTCGCGATGTCCAAGAGCCTGAAGAAGAAAAACCACTGGACGAACAAAGTCCACGAAGCGGTGCTCACCCGCAACAAGGAGGGCGATCTGGGCTTCGAGCTGCGCGGCGGCGCCGAGAACGGGAATTTCCCTTATTTCGGAGAGGTGAAGCACGGAAAGGTGGCCATCCAGAGCGGTAAGCTGTGCGCCGACGAGCTGCTGCTGGAGGTCAACGACACCCCGGTGGCTGGCCTCACCACACGGGACGTACTGGCCGTCATCAAGCATTGCAAAGACCCGTTTCGTCTCAAGTGTGTGAAGCAAGGTGAGGCGGCCTGAATACAGCTGCGGAGCATGTAAACAGCGGCGCGCCCCCGCTGCGCGCTCCCGTCTCGCAGCCTCCGTACCGTTATCCGTTCTAACGCGTTTATAGCATATGTACAGATGTGTGTGTTACCTTAACAGCCTTGCATAGCTACAGTAAGAGGTACCAGTGGCTTTGTACCAGTGGCGCCATCGTTTTTTTTGCGTCAACATCAGTCCGACACGCTATCGTATTTGGCGGCTTGTTGTTGCCTTGGTTACGCGTGTCTTCCGCTCGGTTACGTGTTTATTTATCATCGCTTACGGCCTGGGCTTGAGGGCTAATCCAGATTTTACCCCTGGAGCAAAAGTGCAGGCTTTAAAAACACAAAGCTTTCTGTGCAAATGGATGATGAGGGGGTTGTGTGTGATATGGAATGAAGACAGGGGTGGTGTGTTCATGCACATCTGCACATTAACACCCACAGACTCACACAGATGTTGTGTTTCTATTAGATTTGGAAGGCTGAAATCCAGGGTGGATATGAGAAGGACTTTTGAAGTTTGTGGAGGAATTTAACACATAAAACTTGCCACTGTGCCCAACAATGACAATGGGGCAATACTTGATTATGAACAGGGCAATAGTACATTTGCAGAATAATGCCACTTGGTGCAACTATCCAACTTGGTAGTTACATTTTTGGCATTTGGCAGACGCCCTCAATTAAAATCTTTTTTTTTTATCTAACCAAGAATTTGATGGTTTGATGGCCTTGCTAACGGACACAATAGTGGCAGCTTGGTAGTCCTGGGACTTGAACCACTAATTCTCAGATCAGCAGTCCAACACCTTAATCACTGATCTTAAACTTTAATAACCCTCCCCACCCAGAGTGCGTAACTGTTATTCTCACATTTACAATTCTGGCATTTGGCAGCCACTTTTATTTAAATCAGCTCACATTTATATCATTTATCCAGTTGAGCACTTACGGTTTAAGGGCCTTGCTCAGGGGCCCAGCAGTGGCAGTTTGGTGTTCCTGGAAATTAAACTCACGATGTTGCAGTCAGCAGTCTGATACCATAACCAGTGAGCTACCGCACCACCTAGTATTTAAGAAACATAGTACAAATGCATAAAACACTCTATTTTAGCTGGTCTGCATTTATGTCTACATAAAATGCAGAGGAAAGTTAGATATGTGATTTGCGGTGTAGTAAATAAAACTGTTCTGACTTTACAGAAATCCCATGGCATCAATTTGCACCTCTGAATGCACCGTACATGTTTGACACCTCAGCAGTAGTGAAAATCTCCAGACAGTACACGGTATTCTGCAAAACTGAAAATTGCCTTTATTTATTTGAATGCATTATTGTTTTTGTTAACATCAGGAACCATTAGAAAACCAGGATCTTACCGAATACTTGAGATGCTGTCAGCTCAAAAGAGAGAAAGAGAGAGAGTGTGTGTGTGTGTGTGTGTGTGTGTGTGATTCTGCAAAACTGTCGTGATACTGACGTGTCGGTAGTGTAATTAACACACTCTTATGTGTTAGATGAGCCCAGTATAGGAGTTTTACCACATCACATAAGCATGCCCTGGTCTTGCATGGTGACTTGGCTTTAGTCTTAGGGTGTGTTTACACTTATAGTTCTGTTCTTATGGTTTATTTGGTCGGGGTTAATAAGGAAAATGATACACCTAGCAAACCTAAAGGCAGTGATATGTTCACGAACTGATTGGTTGTGTATTTTGCAACAGAAGTTTCCATCTAAAAACATGTGTTGTACTGGATTTAACATGCTCATCATGTGGATGTAAACATGGTTTTCGTTCTAGCGCCTGAAAACTAGTGAACATCTTCCAAAATGTTCTGACAGCACCAGGATTTCCTCTGTTACATGCAGAGGAGTTATGCTTCAGCATTCTTTCAGATTTTATATTAAAGAATCATGATCAGAATTACACACCTTGTGACATCACGTCCTGTTTTTGGATCAGATGTATTAGAGGCACCAGTGTGGCTTAGTGGTTAGCACTTTTGCCTCACAGGAAGAAAGTCCCAGGTTCGTATCCCCAGCAGGGGTCTTTCTGTGTGGAGTTTTCACTTGGGGTTTACTCGGGGTACTTTTCATTTTACAGTCCAATAACATGTATGTTAGGCTGATTGCTGATTCTGAATTGCCCATAGGCGTGAGTGTGCGTGTGTGTGTGTGTGTGTGGTTGTTTGTCTGTATGTGGCCCTGTGATTGACTGGCGATCTGTCCAGGGTGTACCTCTGCCTTTCACCCATTGACAGCTGATCCTCGTGGAATAAGTGGAATAAGTGTATATATTTAAGATGGATAGATGAATGGATGGATGGATGGATGGATGGATGGATAGATATATTAGGTCTATGCTGTCTAACATAGACAAGTATGAGAAGACAGCTAATGCATACTAGCTGCATAGGCACAGAAACCTGGAAAGACTTTTTAAAAGTTTGTTGGATTCTACCAGATTTCTGAGACATGTGGGTCGTGTTTTTTTACGCCTACGAACCCCAGTTAAATTCTGAATTTTCCAAGTGATTCAATGTTCACTTGGTTCAGACCCATTTATTTGCTCTGTATATGAGTGTTTTTGTAGGAACATCCACTTTACATTTTCGTGGCCTTTTACACAAAACAAAAGAAGCTGTAATTGGTCGCTTCACATGTCAATCAGAGGGTAAGATGGAATAAACTGAAGCAGTATTTTTTGAGTTGTCCAATTGTTTTTGTTCTGTAATGGATTTTATTTCTACCAATAAAACCAGGCCGATATGTCAATCAATACAAGGCATTTCTACCAGCCTGTAAATGATGTTTTAAAGTTTATTCTATTCATCCGTTTCAGATAGTAACTCTGTGTAGGTTTGCCCTCAGAGATGTTTGAGATGTCTTTGTAAAATGATCTTTTAATTAGTTTTTTAGCCCTTTTTTAGCACATTATACTTAACACTATACTCAGTCGTTTTCGAGACGAGCAAAGTTTAGTCAGCTAAACGAGTTCTAGCCCTAAAGCTTACACTGACCGAAACTGTTTTTCTGCTGTTGTAATTCTGGGCTTGGACACAATTTCTAGTCTGGAGGCCAGAGAAGTAAAAAATACTACAGGAATAATATTTTTCATAGTGGATCAGAAGGCGGAGAACAGCTTTTCTCATTTAGTGTGGTATAACCCTACTCACAAAAAATGTGCACATTGATGTAACCTTACCTTAGAGAAACATGATCTATAGGATGAAAAGTTTGCCAGCACACCCTTATAACAGTGTCTTTTGCCAAACTTTTGCCACAAATTTTGAATCACACAGCCGTCGGAAATGCCTTTGTATGCTGTAGCATTCCATTATTCCTTTACTGAAAGTAAGAGACTCAAACATTGTCAGCATAACCATACCCCTGTGCACAAAGCCCCTGAGCTCCGTAAAGACACCGGCTCCCTTTCGTAATCACATACTTCCATACTATATAGTAGGCAAACCTATGTATGTGACTATATAAGTAGTAGGTCAGAATCCTTAGTATGCAAATTCCAGTATGCGAAAAGTTTCCGGATGACATACTGCTCCTGTTTGGATTTTGAATTACGCATATGATGCTTTACTTTCCCGCGAGGCCGCAAGAATGACGACTCATCATATGCCGAAGCGGCGGAAAGCGGCTATGCGATACTTTTTAAGTAGCTGAAAAAAACATTTATAGTTAAATTGCACTTGTTAAACATCATGTAGGTTTTACATTATCCAGCTTTAAATGCATGCTGTTGTGACGTTGTGTGTCACGTGTATCATCAACATGACGGATGTTTTATGTCCGAATCATTTATACCATCTGTAACCATAATAGGTTTCCTACATAGTGATGTCTGCTGGACATCTGAACATTGAAAACTATCGTAATTTTTTGGTCATACCACCCAGCAGAATATATATTAACAGCTTCATGGCTGGGAGGTAGAGCACACACTCTCCGCCATCATTTGCAGCAGCATAAGCCAACTTTAGTTTATCAAGTGTTCTTCAAAGCGTGTTACTCGATCCTGTGTTATAGCTTAAATAGTTTAGCTTGGAGAAAGCATGTGTTTGTCTTTACCTGCCCTAGCTAGCAAGTTGTTCATTTGTTACACGAGGACTGACTGGTATAAAGAAGAGGCAGGTGACCAAGCTAAGGACAGTGTGGAATAAAACTAATTAGAAATTGTAGTATAAACAGAAAATAACATGTCCATCGAACTCAGAATGTGAAAACACCACCTAATGACTCTCGGTTTATTTACTCTAGGTGTCATTGTTAAACCTAACGATACCATACCTTTCTTAATAAACAAGCTTAGCTACCAGTTTTTGGCCGAGTCGGTTAGAATGCTGTTACATTAAAACACAGAGCAGCAAATTAACATTAACAAATCCCACGTATGGCGGTCACCCATTTTTTCAATCTAACTTAGCAGTTGAAGGTTAAGTGGCTTTCTCAAGTCTAGATCTTGCTCTTTGAATGTTAGTTTCTTACACATCTCACCGTCCAGAATCCTTCTGATAATGTAGGAGAGTTTATCTAAGCCGATTTGGTAAAGAGGACACAAGGGAGAGCACATGACTCGCTTTAGAACGAGAAGAGGCCTGCTCATCCAGACTCAAGTGATGATCCGGCTGTGATTTACGCAACACATGCAAACAGGGAAAATAGGAACGATTAAAGAAAAAAGCTGTGTACGAAGAGAAAACAGGGTTCAAACAGACATCGGAGAGTCACGGCACTCAGAAAAACCCACTGGGTTTAAAGAGTAAAGAAAGAAGAAAACTGATAAATAGTGTTTAAAAAAAAAAAAATCATGTTTCTGTTAGTGCTTTCATAATGTTACTGTTAAAGTAATTAGAGACAATTTCTAAATGATCTGTAAAGTTCTACGCATGAGAAGTCCTGCTGAGGGATTAGATACTAAATTAAATATTAAGTACAAAATTATGCAAATACAACAAACAGAAGTCGGAGCTTCTACAGGAAGCAGTAGTTCTAAATTTAACTTTATTCCGAATTCATTCTAAATTTGACTTTAGTTAAGGTAAGGTGGGTTTCTTATAGGTTGCCATGCTACATCGGATTACTTTCATTGGTGGAGAAAGAGAGACACAAGTAAGGGGAATATGAAAATACAAAGATCACAGTTTCCTTCTGTGGTTGTCAGGCTCAAGAATCAGCTTTTAAACATCACTTTTATGACTGTTTGGATGATATGCAAGACACTGCTACTGCCCAGGGTAAATAATAATCCCAGTCCCAGTATAGTGTTTGTTTCCTCACACCCTCTTCCCGAAACCTGGGCTATTCTGGTGCACTCCGGCTGCCATTATCAAACATTATCCAGAGTTGAGTACTCATAAGAGCATTTGGCCCTGTATCGCTTATGCCGTGTTCACACTGCATGATTTTAGTCCTGATTTTTAAATTGGAGGCAAATCACCGCTCGTTTACGGAAGTGACACAATGTGAATGATCAAGACGTGATCTGAGAAAATCGCTGACTCGTTGCCGACACCGTGTGGAATTTTTGGCATGCTAAACGTGTCAGCGATTTAAAAATTCTGTTTTGTGAAACCAGTTCTGACTAAGGGGTTGACTGATTATCGGCCTGGCCAATTATCGGTGTCGATATTAGGTACTTTTATAATTATCTTATCTTATCTCACCTCAACTTATACATTAACATTTAAAGAAACATTGTCTCAAGCAAAAGAGCTACAGAAGTAATAATCGAAGATCTGCGTCCAGTGACAGGATGTCATACTGTAAGGAACCAATTTGGTTTAAGATGCTGCTTTTGGGCTCTGAGTGCCAGCCCGTTGCATAAAATAACTATTAGCGTGACAGCTATCAGTTGTTTTTGGTAAAATGATTACAGGCTGCCCACATGAGAATGGACAGACACTGATTGCAATCAACAAGACGAGTTTGCAAAGGT
Source organism: Bagarius yarrelli (assembly GCA_005784505.1). Lineage (NCBI taxonomy): Eukaryota > Metazoa > Chordata > Actinopteri > Siluriformes > Sisoridae > Bagarius > Bagarius yarrelli. The sequence continues at coordinate 2,229,332 of VCAZ01000008.1, read as the reverse complement.
CAGTTCATCTAAAATAAAAAGGGGTTCGGCTCTGTTTAAAATACTATTAACTCTAAAAGCTATCTGATAATAAATTTAATCATCCTGTTGATTGCCTTTAGCTGGATCTCATCTACTATTTAATATTTCATGCTCTTCTAGTCAGGAAATATAATTATAGGAGTGTAATTTAGACAAAATAAGAAATCTTCCAAGACAGTTTACAGGGCACGGAGAAATGTAACGTGTTACAAACATGAAGTAGTGTTTGTTTGTGCCAAAATTGGCATTAAATACATAATTATGTTAAAATCAAAGGCTGCTACATGCAAGTGAGCCCAAATAAAAAAAAAAAAAACATAATTTTTCTGTGTTGGCTAATAAACTCACTTTTGGCGAAAATGAATTCAGTCATCCAGCTTCATAACCCCATACATCACAGCTTCAGCGGTACAGTGCAAAGGAAATTGCAATTGCAGTGTGATGTATTACAGCCATAACCCGCTATTTATGTCCACCTTTTCTGGTGATACAGTTTTCTCAAACAGACTTATTATGAATATAACACAGTGAGGGACAATAGCATGAAATACTTTACAACAACTATAAAAAAATGATCAATCAATAAATTAACAACCACTATAATAACAACAATAATAATAATAACAATGTTTATTGTGCCAGATATTCATTCATTCTCTGTAATATTTACTGTACCAGCATTTGGCAGACACCCTTATCCACCCTTTATCTCAATATTGTATTCCAATTGAGCAGTTGAAGGTTAGGGGCCTTGTTAAAGGGCCCGGCAGTTGCAGCATGGTGGTGCCAGAAAATTGAACCCACAATCTTCCAATCAGCGGCCCAAAACATTAACTTCAAAAAAAAAAGAAAACGAAAGAAAAATCCCAAAGCATTAAAACAGGAAAAACGTGGCGGAGGCAGGAATCAAACCATTGTTAACCATTAAGTCAATGTGTGCCCTTGTTAATAGACTAGACTAGAAAAATGATTAATAGGGAAAACTGTTGAGACTTTCTGCTTAACATGATGTTCAGATCTGAAACGTGGACCCACAAAAGCAAAAAAAATAAAATAAAATTTGTTACAGTTATATTAAAATGCATATTTTATACGAATCGCTTCTGGCTGCAGGATAATGAATCTGGATAAGAAAACTGTCCATTATTTATGTAACTATCTATCAAATCATATTAAAGCCCAACATCATTTTTGCAGGAAAATACAGAAAAAACCTTAAGCAAAAAAAACTAAATAAAAAAACAGGTGATTTGGATGTAATAAATTTGTGGTTTCTTAAATTTAGGGCAGACAGATTAGCAGCAACATTTACTTTCTCCAAATACACTGTATAAACATGTATACACCTTACGTCCATATGTACTTAACATATGAGCATCTTTATCCAGATTTCATCTCTGCTGTAGATGTTATAATAAACGCCACTCTTCAGAAAAAGGCTGATTACGTCAAACACTGATGTAAGGTGAGAGGTCTGGGGTGTTGTAGGTGTTCCAGTTCATCTCAAGAAGGTTCAGTAGAGTCGAGGGTTAGGGCTCTGTGTTATGTTACAAATATTTTTTATTTTAATCTTGCCAGACTTGGTCGTCATGAAGAAAGCTATATTTCCTAACAGTTTTGTGGTTGTTTGAGAAGATGAAGCAGGGACCTCAGGCAAAATTAATAGATAAGGCAGTTCTAAAATTATCTTCTGTTAGATGGCTCATGTTAGATGTTTTAGAGAGAAAGTCAGGAAAGCCAGATTGACGTAAAAAAGATTGATGTAAAAAAGAGGGATAGTGAATATATTGGTAGGAGGATGTTAGAAATGAAGCTACCAGGCAGAAGACAAATAGTAGAACCAAAGAGGATGAGATGAGATAAACAAACACATGAAGTTAGTAGGTGTGAGTGAAGAGGATGTAGAGAATAGGGTTAGGTGGAGACAGATGATTCGCTGTGGCGACCCCTTACAGGGAACAGCCGAAAGGTAAAGAATATATAAAAAAATACTAAAAATACATAATAATTAGAAAATAATTTGCTTATTTTTAAAGCCAGGCTACCAAAATATTCACTTTTTAGCTCCCATTTTTATTCAGACCTGCTTTGTTATAATAAACCCAAATCTCTCAGCATGATGTGTTGATCATACAGTATAGTAGACAAAACCGAGTATGAGAGGTGAGGAGTGTGTCCAAATTCTTAGTATGCGAAATACAGTACGCAAAAACTTCTTCGAATTTTGAAGTATGCATATATAATGTACACTTTACTATCCTGTGAGGCTACGGGAGAGACGACTCATCATAGCCGGAAGTGGCGGAACGCAGCGATGCAGCACTTTTCATGTGCTTTAAGTAGCTTTAGTTAATTTATTGCTTGCCTACCAACCTGGAGATTATGGGTTCGATTTGACTGCTGGACCCCTAAGCAAGGCCCTAAACCTTCAACTGCTCAGTTGTATAAAAGAGATAAATGTAAGATGACACTCTAAATAAGGGCGTCTGCCAAAGACCGTAAATGTAAATGTATTTATATAAAATGTGTTTTCGGACAGAGCCGTTGTTTCTAAAAGCTTTCTGTTAATATAAACCTTAATGGAAATCTGTAAGTCCGTTTAGAGAAATGACCAGTTGGTATGTTGTTTTTTTTGTTTGTTAGGACATCTAGGGATATGCATCTCTCAGAAAGGTCACCTTTAAGCTAATAACGTTTCCTATATTTATGCTGCTCAGGCTGTTCTGGTTTTACCTTTGGGCCTCTGGGATTTGTGTTTCAGCATTTGTTATGCTGTAAGAGGCTGTTCCATTTCTGTCAGTGCTCGAGTCAAGATTGACACGCAGAATTTCACTTACTTTAATGCACAAACGGAGGAGCGTGCACGTGCGCTGCGGTGCTGTTTCGTCACACAGCTGGACATTAATCACAGTAAACACGGGCTGAGGAGGAAAGGAAGGGTCTTCATATCCACAATAAAGACGAACCCATTGAAACTAAACATTTCTCACTAGCGCGCTTACATAATGTTGTTGTTGTTTTTTTTTTGTTCGTTTACATTCTGGATGGTTGAGCAGTTAATAAAGCTAGCACAGGAATAGATTACATTCTCACACAGTTAAAAAGTGTGTCGGAAAGCCTCATCCTTATTCTATCTCAGAGGAGAAAGGGGACTTTTGAGTCGAGTACTTTTTCAATAAAGTTTACTGTTTATTACAGAAACACACTTTATAAACCCGGTGGAGGGCAGTCACTTCTGTTTGAACCTTCTGAAGCTAAACAATAATCGAACCTAGCATCCAAAGCTCTGTGAAGATTTTTAGAAGCTAAAGATTTGTCAGCTGGCGTCTTAGAATATAATAATAAATATATGTATATTATAAATCTATATAATAAAGTTATAAAAATATAAGCTGCTATTGTTCTGATGCACAGCTCTCGGTACACCAGGCTGCTCTGCAACACTGAAACTCAATCATTACTAAAGGCTTTAGTTTTTTTATTGTGAGCTACAGCATGTCTGCTAATGTACAGTATGTTTGCACCATATTAGCCGAAAGCAATAAAGCTGAGTACTTCGCTTAATAAGGAAATCATGTTTAGGCTGGTGGGAGGAAAGGCATTATATTACATTGGCTCCTTAACATTTTGGTTTTATGTTGTACAATGTTTCTAGAAATGTTAAAAACAGCAGAATGCCAGTTTTGCTGAATCTGTACTGTAAAGTAATTATTGTGTAGTATAAATACAAATGTAAAATGTTGGACGTATTTGCTTATGTAGTGGAAGAAAGGCGAAGCTACAAGGTAGAGATGGTCAAAACCGATTCCATTTCCTCCTGATTTACTCATTGAACTGATCCGAATCACAGGAGTCATTTGAGTTAATAGGAATTCTGATTGCTTTTGCCATAGTCCTTCCACTAGAGGGCAATTAACGAATCCCTGGAAACCACCAAATCCTTAGACTCAGAAAATCCCGCACTCACTCGAATCTGAATGTTTCAAATGAATTAGTACTGAAGACTCTTATGTCTCTAACCATTCAGAAAGTTTCCTAAACAACAACTACTAACAATCACTTAGAACAGCTGAATGGTGTAATGTTTAGCAACAAGGTAACTTAGGACTCAACTGATTCGAGTAAATGATCAGAGTCATGTAAAGGAATCAGGTTATTCAACCCGGATGAATACGGATTTGCTCATTATGACTGATGCCAATTCATGTTACAGTTGTATTTTTAAGAAGCCCATGGACAAGTTTAGCATTTTCTGAAAAGATAGCAATGTGACATTACATGTTTGATGTTATCTTTCCCTTTTACTGGGAAATAGCTTTTACTTCCAGTTAGTTAAAAAAATTCTTTCATTCGAAACTAAAAGTCACAGACTAGAACAAAAGGACATTAAAGTGTGTAGTGTGCAGTACGTTATTTACGACACAGCTATACCATTGTATGTTATATCAGTACCGACAGCTCACATTTTAGCAACCACATAGTTGATTATGTAAATTTGGAAAGTCAAATGTTTTGATTCCAACAAAAAATCGATTAAAACCTGATTGTGCAGCATGAATAAAAGCAGCCGTGACATGACTAAAACCTGTTATCGAGGTTGAGGTAATTTACATATATAACTGCTAATTTTTACCCCTTTGTTACAAGAGGGGTTTTCTGCACCTCAGTTATCATCTCAAGCTAGATAGCTGCTTAAAGCTAAACCATGCATCACTCCAGAAGGGCTGATAATCACCTGATGGTGCTTCAGCTGAGAAATTTGCAATGCAAAACCCGGTGTGACTCCTGCTTAATGCGTATTAGCTTTATGAACAGTGTATGAGCATCTCCAGCATTCGAAACCATTACACACATTTTGTAGATAAACTGGGAATAGTGACTCATACCTAAATGAACAAGCGGTGGTTTATTTGTCAGAACTGCAGCAGGCTAGCGGTTATTGAGCCTCTTTGTCGACAGTCATTAAATGGCTTCAAGCTTCACTACGTTGTTCCCCAAGCCTAAACGAGTGCTTTGTCGGGCGCGGTCTGAAAGCCATCTCCAAAGCACATTAAAATCGAGACTCAACTGTTTTTCTGTAGATTTTCTTTATGGATGTTGCTGAATGCTAAGGCTTTTATTTACTTGTTTTTGTTTTTGTGTCATATGAACAAAAATTGAAGGTAACATGTGACCCTGCTTTAGTTTTATTAGCCTGACCAGTTTACCCTGACCAGGTCCTGCACTTGAATATAGAGTTTATTCATAAGGCAATTATTAATTTCCACTACAATTTTAGTTGTTAGCTTTAGTTTTTCAATTCTTATTTATACAATTTGCAGTTTTTAATAAGGAATAAAACACTTGGAGACGTGCTGCTACAAAAAAATAGTCAACAGTAGACCAGTGTGATTTAACCCAAAAGATCGACCTTAACCTGCAAAAGTGGTAGTCTTATCAGTATCAGTCATTTTTAAAAATGACTGAGCAATGCAGTTAGTTAAGGAAAGTTGAAAGCAACCAGTTGTCTGGAAGGACGTACTGTGTACCATTACATAATTCCCCCTGTTCCAGCATGACAATGTCTCTGTGCACAAAGCCCCTGAGCTTTATAAAGACATGGTGTGTTCTGGTTGATGTGTAAGAAATTGCGTGTCCTGCACAAATCCACTATCCCACTGAACACCTGTAACGCTTTCAACTCCCAACCTCACGAGGGCACCCTCACCTGAATTTCAACCGCCGCTTCAGGGGTCACTTCCGGTGGCTAGCCATATAAGCTATATAAGCTATAAGCATTGCGAAGTATTGTTAGCCCTGTCTGCATACTAAGCGCTCTTTCTATGTATATGTTTTCTGATTATAATCTCTGCTCTGTTCTGGTTTTAGATTCAGATCTTAGCGATTCTGTTTTGTTTGTCGACCATATTAGTATGTTCCAAGTACCGACTTTCGCCTACTTTACCACAACGACTCTGCGTTATCCTTCGTACTCTGCCATTTTTAATAAAGCTATTTACCTGCACAACACCTTTGGGATGAATTGGAACACTAACTGAAACCAGACCTCATGTGAAATTAGTGTCTAATCTCAATAATACTATTATTATTATTATTATAGTGGCTTAATGAGCAAATTATCTAAGTCAAGCTCCCCAATCTAGGGCAAACCTTTTCGAGAAGAGTGAGACTAAATCTGCATTACTGTAGCGATAATACAGTGGTACCTTGAGTTAGCAGTGTCCCAACTAAAAAGTTTTTTAAGACACTAGCGTCTCTCAGCGATTTGTTGCTTTAAAACTCTACCTAAAATTCGCGTTACGAGCCAGCTTCAGACCCCCAACTGCTAGTTGGCGCAGCGATCGCCACAGTGAACGCCATTTGTCCAGCATCCCGTGTCTCACTTGATAGCTAGTCAGACATGCGCGTTAGTAAGTGGAGTCGTCTGATCTCCAAGGTAAATGCTGTACATTATACTTAATAAAAGCAGTTTATTGCAGTACATTCTATTGTATTGTTATTTTTATACAATATTCGGTATTTATACGTTTATTTTTCTAATTTAAAAACATGGAAGCGTTGTAAATTGCAGTGTTTTTTGGGGGACCTGGAACGGATTAATGGCTTTTCAATTCATTTCAATGGGGAAAATTGATTTGACATATGAGTAATTTGAGTAAAATAAGCTCCGTCACGGAACGAATTAAACTCGTAAGTCAAGGCACCGCTGTATTATAAAAACAGAGCTAATGTGTAAGCTGCTCTTCTGGAAAATGAATCAACACCTTTTAAAATCCCTGTGACGTGAAGGTGATGAGATGACAAGTATAATTTGTGAATTGTTCAGCGGTTAATGCGGTCCATTTGTTGAAATCTATTCCAAACGCATTTCTTCTGATGATTATTTCATTAAACGAGGTGTCAAGAGGATTTCACAAGAGGCACTGACTGCTGCACAAAGAGGAAAGAAATTATGTCACGGGTGTAAAATCAGGTCAGCGGTTTTGGCCATAGAGGAGAGGCTTCTCATGCGGCGAGCACCCTACATTCAAGCTGTTTTTTTTCCTGACAAACAACTGTGACCTTCTTCCAGCAGATGGAAGGAGATTGCAGCATAAACTGGGTAGGACTGTCTTTCAAAGAATCTTTTTCAGGAAAAGGATATGTTTGACATGACATCAGCTTCGCTCGGGTTTTATCTGCGCAGTCAGAACCAGTCATATGACCTGCTGTTAAAACACAAACTAGACGTCACATGGTGAAACTGTCCTTATTTTTCTTTTTTTAAAGATTGCTGCTCATGCCACGGATTAGCGTGTGTTGGGCGTTACTCAGTTAGAGTATGGCCAAAAGTTTGTATTCACCTCATCAGCAGACCCATAACGGTGTCATAAATGTGTCTGTCCTAATTCACTGTTGGCTCTCAGTATTTTTAACTAAATTATATGGCCAAAAATTTGTTACCAGCACACACCTTACGCCACGGAGTTAGACGTCGAGAATAACATTAGCAGTAGCATAACAGTATTCCTTCACCGAAACAGGCTATATGCACATGGAGCGATGACGCATTTTCGCTAAAACTCAGCTCAGTTGCTTCCAAGATCATACCTTACACTGGCAGGACGGAGAACATTTACAAAAGTGTCCTATCGTCATATATAAAGATAACAAATAGCTACTAAACAACTTGTGGGGGCCAAAATTTTAGTAAATTTTTAATTAATAATTAACGTTAATTATCTCACTTTATTTATTTTAATTATAGGGGACACAGAAGGAAAAAAAAACGAAGAGAAAAACCAGAACTCAGTTTCTGTGAATCCATATTGCTTAGCATGCCTATTTAAATTTCCATACATATTACAGCAAACAGTGTTATTAACGGCATATGAAACGAAATAAGTAGTTAAAATAGCCATAATTTGATTTGATGAACGCAGCCTGTCTTATAAACCAGCTTGCTGTGAACCAGCAGGATATCTTTCCCTTACGCCTAAACTGTTCGAAACTGAGATTAACATTGTATTGTATTGACATATAAAAGTAGACAGACCGAGACAGACACACGTTATCATTAAAGTTACACTCCTGTGCTAACGTAAGCTAAAAAATATAATAACAGCATGTAGAGACACTACTTGTCCAAATCTTGTGTGGACGTGCATAAATGTGGATGTAGCTTAAAGCATATAGTTTAAAACCCTTCTCCTTCTCGGTTGTCGATCTATGAAACAGTTTGGATCATTGGACTCATGTCATTGACCGTAACTAGCATAGTTGCTATGGCCGCTACGCACGCCGGAATTGACTGAGCTGACTAATATCGAATGCGGAAGAAAGCATCTATATAGTCCAGCACTTTTTCCGCATGACAATGCCCCTGTGCACAAAAACCTCAAGCTTCATGAAGACATGGTGTGTTCTGGTTGGAGTGGAAAAACTCGAGTGTCCTGCACAGAGCCCTGACTTTAACTCAACCCCACTGAACACCTTTGGGATGAACTGAAACACTAACTGCATTCCAGACCTCCCCAATTGATATTAGTGCCTGATTGTAATATGACTATTGAGGCTATATAGGAAAATCCTTAAAGCCATGCACAGCAATTTGGTGGAAAGTGTTTCTTAGAAAGAGTGGAGAGTATCATAAAGGGTAACAGGGGGGACTAAGTCTGGAATACAATGTCCAAAAAAACACATAAGGATCTGACCGGCAAGTCTTTCAGTTTTTTGGCCATATAGTGTGTATTATATAAGCAAAATGTCTGTTGATTATATAATATTACGACAGTGAGCAATGTATGAAACAGCATTATAGAGCAATATAGAGATTCCAATAAAAACAGCTTCTTATTCTGTCATGTCAAATGCAAAATATGTAATATTACACACAAACGGGAAATACAATGAAAAATGTGCATATTTTACAAGAATAAGCACGTTTTTTTATATTTGAACCTCAGCTTTCTTTATGACTGTTCAACAAATTGTATGTTGTTAAAATGGTTTAAAATTTTACTTAATTTATTTTTATTTTTTTGTAAAATGCAGCTAGAACGCGTTGCTAATCATTGGCAGGTTAATTAAAGCAGTGTTATTTCAGCCTTTCTTCTTCCCTTACTTTAAACAAACGTAACAAAAGCCTGCCCCGATGTATACAGATTAAATGATCTCCATGTCCTTAATAGGCAGCAGATTGAATAGATTAATGTTTTCCGTTCATTCGGAAGAACACGAAGTCCCGCAGTCATTTATTCAGGACGCTTGGTTGTTTTTATTGCGTCCTGTCAAATCTGTGTTAAACCTGTTTAGACTATTACGCTTTAAACATTATGCTTTGCGTATATCAGTACCGTTTAAAGCTGCCGCCAGTAACTTTTTTGGGTAAAAATAGGTCTGTGTAAAAATATCGATATTATCGTAACAATTTTTTTATGGTAATGCATTGATATTCTAACCCTCTAATATCAATACATATTAAAATTAAACTGATTTACGTTTAGGTTAATATTTAATTTAAACTCACAGTGCGTGTCAAACAACTTCCCCTTCGCTCCTGTAGTTGTCGTCGACACAAACGACTGTTGTCTCAGAAACAAGCAAAAAAAATAAGGGCGCTCGCGTCTTTGTATTTGTTGTATTTTTAGCTATTTGTTTTACTTTTTTATTTAACGTATTGGAATCTACTGTAATATGTGTTGTATTGCAATATATCGTGGTATATCGTATCATAACCCATGTATTGTATGGTGAGGCCATTGCCCTACACAGCCCTAGTTAAAAATGAGCCGAAATAAATAATTGACCAAATACATTAACATCCAGTGTTGAAAACTATGTAATTATTTAATTTGCAACTGTAATTTTTAATAATGTTTTTAGTAATAATAATAATTTAAGAGGTACAGGTAGGTTTTGTGGGAAATAAAAGCATGCTGTCCTTTGTCTTTACACGCAATATCAAATGCGGGGACGCCTACGCTTTTGCGTACACACTCTAAATATGTTAGTACACAACGTACACAAGTAATTGCAATTGCAGGTTTTAAACAGAGATGGCGACAAAGAGGCAAATCTTACAGACTGCAGCTTTAAAAAATAGCTAATGATTAAAAAAGGAGAAAAAGAAAAAAATAGCTGCTGAAGTGTTTAATGAATGCAGTCGAGAAATGATCGGCAGACATTTGTTTTTCCCGCATGACTAAATAACTGATATGCATATTATTGTGTAGGAACATCACAGTAGGGATGATGGCATGAGGATACAGCTGGGTACAGATGGCGACTGAACGCCAGCTTTAGTCAATGCTAAAGAATATTCATACTCATCAACACCGTGTTAAATGTCTTACATCACCATTGATTCTGCTACATTTTTTATAACAACCAGCTATTAATGCAGTTACTAATAAAACAGCTAACTCAGAAACTTATGTGAGGAATAATTACCAGAACAGATTAAATACTGTGTAGTCAGCTGACATGGTGTATATTTTGTATTATAGGGTGTTTTTTTTTATATAACATTTTCTATCCATCCATCCATCCATCCCTCATCTATACCTGCTTTTTCAGGGTCACAGGGATCAGCTGCAGGGCAACATACAGACAAACAACCACACACATGACATGCTCCCTCCAAAGGGCAATTTAGAATCACCAATCAATCGAACATGTTTTTGGACTGTGGGAGGAAACCGGAGTAAAACCAAGCAAGCACAACGAGAACATACAAACTTCACATGGAAAAACCCCTGCGAACCTGTGACCTTCTTGCTGTGAGGAAAAGGTGCTAACCACTAAGCCACCACCAACTATAACCAGCTAACTATAAAAAAACTATAAAATGCTTTTTTTTTCCAATTTTATAAATGTTACTAATTTACTAATGCCTAAAAACATGCAAACAGGAAAAAAGGCAGCATGTTGTAGGAATGTGCTGTTATGGCAAAATAATTGGAAACAGAAAGGTTGGGATTGGGCTGCCACATACCAGCCTACGGTTAATCAATTTCTTTCAACATCATGCCCCTTTGGGTTCTATTTTCTCCATACTCCATCAGAATGGGAGCTTGGTCATGGATATTGCATTAGATTACAGTACACTAATACCATTAGTTGTTAGGGCTCGGTTGTATTCACACCCACTTTGCAATGAACTTTCTGGTTTCGTGCAGCGACGCAATATAAAAATGATGAACGAGCTAATGCTCTTACGCAGATCACAGTAAACAAAAGACATGACAGGCTATTGCTATCTTAAATGTGCAGCTACTTGCTAGAAATAATAGCTAGCTAGTAAGCTAGAAAATTCCCCAGGTTAGAATACAGACAAAAATTGTAATTGTAGTGTTTACATGTTGCATGCTAATAACCCAACTGAGCTTATATAGCTAGCTATATTAGATGACATTTACAGCATTTTTCAGGCGCCCTTATTTCCTTATATACAACTGAGCAATTAGGGGTTCAGGGCTTTGCTCAGAGGCCCAGCAGTGGTAGCATGGTAATGCTGGGAATCAAACCATGATCTTCCAATTAACAGTCCAACATTTTACCCGCTGCGCTACCACCTCCAATCCTCAACGATGTCATCTAAAGTATCTAAGTTAAATGTCTAATTAACCACTCATTGTATTAAATGCATTGTACAGACGAACAGCACTAAAATGTACTTTTATACTAGTCTTCAAACTGGCATTAGAGAACTAGCTATCACTTCAGTCTCAGATTTCTTGCCCATAAACTAGCTAACACCAAACCGGAACACATTCAGGATTTTAGAAGTTACTTTAAATCATCTGATATTATCTGATTTCTGTGTTAGGTGTGTTGGTGTGTCAGGTTTTTTTGCCAACAAACTCCTCCAGCATCACAGATTAATCATAGGGTTTAATTATTATTATTATTTTAATTTTTAAGGATTTGAATTTCCAAACACACAATTTTATTCGCCTTCTTTTAATCATAATTAGGGCAGTGTATTGGAAAGGGACCCAAGATACAATACATATTATGGTACATGGGTCACAGTACAGGATATCACAATATTTACATTTACGGCAATCTTTTTTTTATATAATTGATCAAATGGAGAGCCATAAAGGCCATGTTTGGGGGCCCAACAGTGGCATCTTGGTGGTGCTGGGAATCAAACCCAGATCTTTCATTTAGCAGTCCAGCACCTTACCCACTGCGCTACCACCTCCCAACAATATATTTTAATACAGTACATTCTGAAACACATTACAATACTTATAGTAAAACAAATAGCTAAAAATACAACATATACAAAGCCGGAGGTGCCCTTTTTTCCCTTCATGCTTGCTTCTGGGACAGGCTGTATGGCTGTATGTGTCAGCAAAGCCGTTTGACACACACTGAGGGTTATATCAATACACTATGGATACTGTGGATGTAGGTACATCGCTTTTTCCGGTCCCTGAAGATGACGCTAAAAAAAGCGATCTGATTGGTTGTTTTACATGTCTGTCAGATGCTTGTATTGCCAATAAAAGTTGCTACAGAATCCAGACCTTTTGCTGGTAGTCTGGAGGTCTGACTTCATGTAATATATTTTTCCATTAATGTAATATACGTTGAACAAAAATAGCTCTTCAGAAAGCAGGCACGGGATTTGATAATTTGCTGTTACTCTGTTAATAGAATGCGATAGCTTGGAGCAGCTTGGAGCTCACGTCACTGCTTGTTTGACAGGAGAACAGAGTACTGCGGATACTATAAATAAAAAATGGGGAAAAAATGAGAGAGGTGAGTTCAGTGCAGTTCTGCACAGTTTGACACGAGTCATGCTGATTGAGATGTTCCCTCTATAGCTTGCGATCAATGGCGAGTAGTTAGACAGAGTAATAGGAAACACTTCCACACTTTTAGGATCAGCAAAGTGAGTCAGGGGCAGTGGTTAGTTCCTCCCACGCTGATAAAAGATTGTGTTTACATCCTTTTTGTGAAATTGATGAGACTGACAGCAAGAGTTAACCTCTTTGGAATGTGAACCGGAATGAATAAAGTGGGTAGTTTGATCACCTGTCTGATGATGTTGCCTGTGTTTCTGCTCCAGGTGCTGGTAAAGATGTAGAAGAGGGCAGAAGGTAGAAACAGAAACATGTCGTCGTTCTATAGCAAAAGCATGATCCAGATGGAGGGAGGTTGTTTGTTTGACATGCATGCATGTGGATGTGTGTAGAAACACTTCATCAGATGCACAGCTTGCCCTGTTGTAGGAGTTGATTGCAGAGAAGGCGGTATTGATCAGTTGGCACGACGTTTGCATTTATTTTCCCTCTCTCTTTCAACGTGTCATGATGTGAAGCTTTTCTTCAAACTTCTTTCAGCCACAGGCTTCACAGCTTTCCTGTCCGGCAGTTTTTTTTAAGGTGAGAAAAGCTTTCACAGGATCGATGATGTGCTTTCCTTTTTGCACGTCTTCCTTAAGGGCCAGAATGTCATTACACTGTCACACCAAAAACACTGTGGAATGTTTTATTAACCTCACTGCCATTTACAGAAATCAGTAAGGTGGTTGGGGAAACTTTCATAAAAGATGCATAGACATGGTGTTAATGTAGAACTGATTGTTCAATCAAAGTCTCTTACTTCCTTCTTTCTTTTAATAACTATTCATTATCTTAATGTACCATTACGTCTTATACCTTGACTTAAGAGTGTCCCAACTAACACTTTTGAGTTTTCTGAGATATAAGCCATCTCTAGGCTGATTTTTTTACATACATCGTGTGAATTAAAATTCCACTTCCTGGTTTAAATCAGTTAGTAGTTTGATCACAAATGATACTTATTAATAATAGAAATATATTAAATCCTTGAAGCTTAATGAAGGATAAAGGAAATTTTATTTAACCAGAACCCCCTTTATATAAGTGAAACAGTACAATACAAATCAGCTACAAATAAAGTGAGGTACTTCTTCAGAATCTGTTTTTACTAACGTAACCCAGACAAACAAAGCATTAAACCACGTTGTGTAATTTACACTAATTAAATGTTTCTTTTGTGTAATTGTTGATATAAATTAGGTATGCAGTAAATCTGATTGGTGTAAATCAGGTATGCTGTTATATACTGTAGGTATGATGCAAATCAGGTTTGGTGTAAATAAGGTTGGTGTATATCAGGTATGGTGCAAATCTGGTTGATTTAAATTACGTTAGTGGAAATCAGGTATGATGTAAATATAGTTAGTGGAAATCAGGTATGCTGTAAAATCAGGTATGCTATAATTGGTATGCTACAATTCAGGTATGATATAAATCTGGTGGGTGTTAATCAGGTATGCTGTAAATCAGGTGTGCTCTAAATCTTGTTGGTTGTGTAAATTAGGTAAACTGTAAAAATCAGGTATGCTATAAATTGGTAGGGTGCAATTTGGGTATAGTGTAAATCAGGGGTAGTCATGTCTGGTGCAATTCAGGTATGCTTTAAATCTAGTTAGTGTAAATTGGGTGTGTTGCAAATCAAGTATGCTGTAAATATCATTGGTATAAATCAGGTATGGTGCAAATCAGGTATGCTGTAAATCTCGTTGGTGTAAATTAAGTTGGTGCAAATCAGGTATGCTGTAACTCTGGTTGGTGTAAATCAGGTATGGTATGAATTTGCGGTGCTGCCAGGTTCTAATAACTTGTGCCTAAAGCTATTGATAAAAGATTAATACATCTTTTAAATGTAACATATAATACTTGGATTTGTTGGATTTTTGACCACTTTGTTTTCTCATCACCAGCATCACCTGCACACACACACACACACACACACACACACACACACACACACAAGCTAACTTGCTTAAATAGCCGGTTACACAACACACAAGGGTAGCAATGAGTTACATTAATAATATTAATAATGCAGAAAGTAGATTGGGGCTCCAGGCATGTGCCAATAACTGATTATGCTGTATTTTGTCTGTCTTCACATGCCTGAAGCCTTAGTCTGCTTTCTAAATAATGAAGACCTCATATTATGTGTCTTCCATGTATCTGATTCTCTGATGGATCAGAATTTCTTTGTGTGTGTGTGTGTGTGTGTGTGCAGACCTGCCAAGTTGAAGGAACTCTTCTTCAGAGAGTGCTGCTACCACTCAAAAATACATCTATACAGCTTCCTTTTTCCCCAGTCCACATAGCGGATAAATTACATGACTCTGAAAAGATTTTGTTCATTTGTTTCGACCTTTTTAGTATTGACTGACTTTCTGGAAACAATAATAGGTAGCCCCGCCCCCTTTCTTCTATGAAAGCAAGTCTGCAGGCGTTAAGTGCATGAAGTGTCCAACATTTTACTTTTGGTTTCTTAGGTGGAACAGGTGCTTCCTATCCTACAAAATAACATAGAATAGTGCACAGTAATGTAATAAATGCACCTGGCTATTATTTTAGCACACTGTATAGTATTTATAGCACACTGCACAGTATTTATAGCACACTGCACAGTATTTATAGCACACTGCATAGTATTTATAGCACACTGCACAGTATTTATAGCACACTGTATAGTATTTATAGCACACTGCACAGTATTTATAGCACACTGCACAGTATTTATAGCACACTGTATAGTATTTATAGCACACTGCATAGTGTTTATAGCACACTGCATAGTATTTATAGCACACTGCACAGTATTTATAGCACACTGCACAGTATTTATAGCACACTGCACAGTATTTATAGCACACTGCATAGTGTTTATAGCACACTGCATAGTATTTATAGCACACTGCACAGTATTATAGCACACTGCACTTGATAGCACACTGCCAGTTTTATAGCACACTGCATAGTGTTTATAGCACACTGCATAGTGTTTATAGCACACTGCATAGTGTTTATAGCACACTGCACAGTATTTATAGCACACTGCACAGTATTTATAGCACACTGCATAGTGTTTATAGCACACTGCATAGTGTGCACAGTGCACAGTATTTATAGCACACTGCACAGTATTTATAGCACACTGCACAGTATTTATAGCACACTTTTTATTTCTATTTCTTTTCATGGTAGAAAGTGTTAATAAAAATGTGCACTGGGTTGATAGTGTGTTGAGCCTTAAAATGAGTGTGATGATTTTAATATTGTCTTGTCAAAAACATAAAAACCCTGAATACACACACAATGTCTAGCTCAGGAAATTAATGCAGCTCCTGTGTCGGCTTTTTGATTTAGTAATCAACTTGCTTTAATCCGAGCAGGAAGCAGTGATGAGATGGACGTGTGGTGAGGGGAACGACGGAGAGAAGAAAGTGTGGAGAGAAAGAGGGTGTTTGGAGAAAGTGTGTGTGATTTTAGATGGTCATTTTACTGATTTCTTGCTTGCGTTACAGGTTTTGCTTCTGACAAATTCTAAAATGCTGCTTAATCTGCTCTACACAGCTTTTTAAAAATACGTTATTTCTGTACCATGACAGTGCAGGAAGGGAATCTGACACACAATGCTACTTTAACTACTTCAAAGCTTTTGGTTTTGACAAAAATTTCCAGCATAGCAGCATGAAGCCGCCATCATCCTAGCCGGCACGTGCGAGCGATCAGGGCTTTATAATCTGTCCCTGCGCCTCCAAAAGCTTTATAGTGTTATGCTAATTTCAGAGCTCAAAGCAACGCTCTCTTTGTCATCCTACAGTGATCTTTGTGCCGTGGTGCATTTAGGAAACAGGAAGTGCTTTTTGTACTATTTTTTTCCCCACATATTTGGAAGCAAGCCTAGAATTTCATCCCATATGCCAAGGTGACCCAGCCCGATCTTTAGTACCCACTATTGGTGCTGTGCCGTCTGTACAGATAGGATTTCAGGCAGTGTTGTTTTCCGACAGAACACATCTACGATGTGGAAAGCATCCAGATTATTATTCGCTTAGCATCAGTAGCTTCTGGCATGATGCTGTCCTGCTTTGTTTACACACATATGGTATAGAAAGACTTAGTGTGTTTTTTTATCCATACTTGATAAAAAAAAAAAACTTTTTGCGCACAGTTATTAGTAGACATTGTGCAAAGGCTTTACATGCTACTCGGAAACAGAAACACTTTAACGTAGTTATAAACAAGAACAATTATTAAATATTAACAAAAACTGTTACTGATTGGTAACATTCAGTACCCCATTCAGTTTGATTATCTTATGTAGATGATCCTCTACATAAGACTAGATGTCCTAATCCAAAGCGACTCATTTATCTCTTTTATACAAATGTAAACATTTGGGGTTACGGGCCTTGTTCAGGGGTCCAGCAGTGGTAACTTGGTGGTGCTGGGGAAGTGGTAGTGCAGTGGTTAAGTTGTTGGACCCGGGTTCGATTCCCTTCTCCGCCAAGCCACCACTGCTGGGCCCCTGAGCAAGGCCCTTAACCCCCAATTGCTCAGTTGTATAACAAGGAATATTGTATGTCGCTCTGGATAAGGGCGTCTGCCAAATGCTGCAAATGTAAATGCTGGGAATCAAACCTCGATCATCCAATTAGCAGTCCAACAACTTAACCACTGCGCCACCACTTTATGATTGGTTCATTGACAGATATACTCTAGAGTCTAGACATACACTAGTTCAAAATTGTTATTTTTTTGTCTGTTTTGTCATTGAGCCATATCCATATAATGTGTTTATTTAAATTTTTAATATTTGGGTTTTTTTTGCTTTAACTGATCATTTAAGTTTTAATTGCAATGATTTTATTTTGATTTTATTATAACTGTCTCGTCCACTGTCTTGGTCTCCCACATTTTACATTTCAATCACAAATTGCCCCCTATACCTGTTATACTATGTATGTAAAACAATCTTTCAGTTTGATATAATAATTCTTCGTATCCAGGCATTCCAGCTGTCCTCCTGGAAATACTTCAGGCTTCAACACACCTGATCGCTTTAATAAAATGTTCAGTAGCTGGAGGCAGGTGCGTTAGAAGTAAACTGTCCAATGAAACAGGATATCTAGCCTGGACTCGGTCATAGTTTATGTAACAAGACAGCAAAAAACCTTTTCTCAGAGCTGGTAATCCATGTTTCTGTCACCATGAAGCCAAAAGGTTTAGTAATTGCCAGCTTACAGAAAGCACCTGCATTTGTATCATACGCAGAAACAACTCGAGCAGACAGGGGGAGCTGTAGGACCACACTATTTCTCAAGCCAATCAGAATTCAGCCACTGTTGTGATAGGCTCCTTGCTGGGAGAGCTTTTTCTCCACTATTGTCTACTGACTGAGGACAACTCTCCATCCGTCTCTCTCTCTCGCTCTATCTCTCCTTTCCTCTGCTCACGGTTACATTTTATGCAGAGGGGGGACTTCATCGTGTCTGTTTCCACTGAAACATGAACGATGGGATTGTTTTGAAATTGATGCCTCTTGTCAGGGAGTACAGATTTTCTTTAAGAGAACCGGTGAGTAAAACATCATCTGTTCATGCAGCCGGATTTTAAATGATATGCAATGAGGTTTTCTGGGTTCATGGCGAGCAAGCGGAGGTGGGTGGTGAGGGAGGCTAATTATGTATGATGATCAGCGATGGATGGATGGATGGATGGATGGATGGATGGATGGATGGATGGATAAATAAAATTCCATTTAGCACAATTTGATTATTGATTATTGTGTTGCTGTTGGTATTTTTTCTATTGCTCATCAACATGTTACGTTCCCAATATTGAAGCAGAGCAGAAAGCACAATGTGAGAAGCTGAATTTGAAGCCTTAGTACTACAGATGCATCACCAATTGATTTTAGGTTTGCGGGTCTGCTTTCAAAGACATCACTGCAGTGCTTTTGAGACCACACTGATTGGCTCTGGCTTTTTTGTTCACCTGTGCATATATGTGTGTGTTTGCGTGTCATAGGGGGGGTGGGTTAGGGGTTTTATGTGTGGAAGCTGTGTAATTATGTACCGGGCAACACTAGACCCTGCCACGCTGAGCGCCGTCAGGAGGTTAGCTGTTGTGTTCATTGACTGGCTCCATTTGGCTGTGCTGAATATTCAAGGTTATGATGGAGAAAGAGAAAGGACAGAGCATCTGCCATGATCCAGGAGCCATATAGATCATAGGTACTCATACTTTTCTGTTTTTGCCTATTGAATAAAGTCGGAATGTGAGGATGTGGGAAACAAGTGACGTTTCAACTGCTGACAATCTGACAAGTAGTTCTTAGGTTCAGTCAATGAAAATTAATTAAAGAACCAATGTTTAAGTTTCAATGGTTTTTTTTCATTCTGATTGTTATGGTTTAAAATTCAGCACCTTGATGAATTTCTGATGCTTTTAAAGCACCGCTGACTATTTTCCTTTTTCCGTTTGCAGGAGGTGTCGTAGATAAAGACCTTCGCCATTACCTTAATCTCAGATTCCAAAAGGGATCTGTGGACCACGAGCTCCAGCAGATCATACGGGATAACCTCTACCTCCGCACCGTGCCCTGTGAGTAACCTTCTGTTTCTTAAACACAGACTCCAGAAAAAGGCTTTTTGTTATTATTTAATTCTAAAATCTGGAGAGATAATGAGCTCAGAAGAGATTGCTACAAAATGCACCATTTTAGTAAGCACTTTTTTACAACTCATTTTCTTGATTTGTGGGTTTCCTGCTGCACTAGCAAGGTTTTGGCTTGATGGTGTTCTGTGACCTATTTGTACTAGCATGAGGAGAGGTTTTTGGATAGAATTCAAAGTACTTCTGTAAGTCAGTCGGGATAAGAACGTCTGCTTACTGCTGTAAATGTCGAGTTGTAGGGCTGTCTTTTTGCTGTACTTTGCACCTGTTTTGGGATTTTATTTCCAATTAGAGGACTAAATGTTAATGATTAAGGATAAATCGTTAATGCAGTCACGTCTGCTTTTGGATATGTAGTGCCAACCCTCACACCAGCACACCTGAGCATCCATCTAGTATACCATCGGTATCCATCCATCCACACTAATCCATGTGAAATTCATCCTTTCTGTCATCCATCCATCCATCCATCCATCAATTTAATTTATCCAGCACACATGATCTCCATCCATCCATCCATTCATTCATACATTTAACCATCACACCTAACCTCCAGCGATCCATCAGTCTATCCAGAACACCTGATCTCCATCCATCCATCCATCCATCCATCCATCCATCCATCCATCTATCTAGCATATCTGATATCTGATCTCCATTCATCCATTCAGCAAACATTAGCAAACTCACTCCATCCATCCATCCATCCATCCATCCATCCATTTATCCATTCTAGCACATATACTCTATGCCATTGTAACTACCGTTTTTTTTCTAAATTAAAAATTACCCCTTTTTATTACAATTAAATAAACAGTGTTAATAATTCTATTTTTGGAGTTAATCCTTCTTGATGTGTAAATACTTTTTTTTAGATTTTTCTGATATCATTATCAGTGCCTGTGATCATTATAATGATGATGATTATGATGATGTCATTGCATCAACAGTTTTTGATGAGAAAAGAATGAATGTCTGCTGCTTCAGTGTAATGATGCAGAGTGAATCATGTTGCTGTTTGCATGAGAAAACAAGGTTTTCTTGATTCTGCTTTTGGGATATTTGCTCCTGAATAGTCATCTGCACATCTACAGTCATTTGCACAATAGTGAATTGATGGTGAGCAAATGCTCCAGTTCCATTGGATTTTTATTTATTAAGACGGCCACATAAGCCACGTACTATTCTATTCACTCTGCTGTAAAACGGGAATGTGTGAGTTCTGCATGGGATTATTTCTATTTTCTTAATGTTAGATTTGTATGCATATTCTGGGTTTCCATTTTTGGGTGTAGTATTTGCTAGTTTTCATCTGCAGCACTGTTTACATTTGACTGCATTAAACACTGAAGGCTTGCAGTCTTTTTGTAAATGGTGCCATGACCCGAACTGTATCTAAGGATTGCCATAGATATATTTAGAATTAAAGGAGTAATCTAAACAGGTATGGCTGACCAAAACTTTCTAAAAGAGCTGATCTTGTATCTCAAAGGGAATTTGTTTGGACAATAAACTGTCATGTCTTTTTTTTTTACCTTTATGTTAGCTTTTTTTTAAAAAGATGTTTAAGCTAAATCATCCTCACCACCCGATTTTTTCCATTGCGTTTCCTTTTCATATCCACCTGTTTTATTTTATTTTTATCCCACATTCAGCTGTTCATTTATCACACTCCAGCACCTCTGTGTCATCCTGTACTCTGGAGCCGTAGTTCATCCTTTCCGTCTGTCTTTCTGTTGCTCTCTTTCTGAGACTGGGGTTTCCAAGGCAACCATCTCATTCTCCTCTAGTCGTGCCGATAGAGCCCCCTCCCCCTCCACAGCGCAGCGCAGCGCAGCGCAGCGCAAAACATCACAATTACCCAGCGGCGGGCAAGAAACCATGGCTTTGATTTATGTTACTGCCACATAGTCATGAGCAGACGTCTCTAGACGTATTCGTCCTGTACTTCATTAACATAACGAGCTGCTTAAACGCATAGAAGATCGGATCGAAGGAGAGTCCAGAATAGAGTGTTAACTCTGCGTCAGACATACGGGCAGACAGACAAGAAAACCAAGAAGGCGACTTGGTCGACTGGTCTTGCTTTGTAAATGCAAATAGATAGGATTTAGATTCTATTTGGGAAAAAGGGGGAAAAAATTAATAAAAATAAAATGATTTTCTACATTTAGGGTTAATAAAACAATGCAGTGTTGTCTGGATTTGTAATGTTCGCATAATGAAAAACAAATCTTTGCTGACATCGCTGTTATTGCATGCATTCTAATGAGCTCAGCTTATTTCATTTCAGAGTGTTTACATAAATTATTGTTTTGCCACAGGAATTTACACCCCCACATAGATATTAAAGTAAAATTAATAAAGTGATTATTAGAGCCCGCAATATAGAAACATAGATACAAACCGTCATGTATTAGCAAAAAAAAAAAAACGCAGCTTTTTAGATTGCAGTCTACATTTTATCTAATTACACTCTGAACAAGCTTCCAATATTATAGCTAATAATTCATTAAGATAAACTTGTTAATTAATTCACAACGTGCTTATCGTCTTTATGACTTAATACTCAGTTTAATGTTTTTAAATTTGACTTGCTTCTCATCATGCAAAAATGTTCCCAGCTTCATTATGTTGAACCCGACATGCAGCGAGAAAGAAAGTTTGGAATGTTGTTTAAGGAATCAAACTTAAACTGTACAGTCAGTGTGAGATTTACAAACCGTATGTACAAATAAGTGCAAGTGAGAGGTGACATTGCAATTGTTTCGGTGTAAAAATGTGATAAAAAATGTCCAAAAAACATATAGGCCTCATCTTATAACGCATACTTTCATACTATATAGTAGACAGAACTAAGTATGCGACACGAGTGGTATCGCTATATCCTTAGTATGTGAAAAGTAGCATGCGATTTAGAACAGGGCCATAGTGTGTATTAAACGTGTTCATATATTGCACTGAAATTGTTTATCTATAATAATAATAATAATACATTTTATTTATAGGCACCTTCTATAACACTCAAGGACACTTTAAAGACATTAACTAACTGCAATTCTGCAATAAAAAGACAATATAACAGATACAAAGATAGAAACAATAGCAGCAGCAAATTACAGAAAGTAGATTCCGGTGAATAAAATAGGGTTAGAATCTGGATTTGAAAAGAAAGAGGGAATTAATATTACTGTATATTGCTCGTGAGTCTGATTAACAGCTGGTCTGATCAGCTGAGTGTTGAATTTTTGTTCATGGTCTAAAAACCTTATATTTCATACACATTTTTAATGCCATTTTATATACTAGAGACTGCAATGATGTCAGTGCAACAAGTTTTCTTTATTATTATCTGACACATTTTTGCCCCTGTTTTACTTCTTCTACCTTATTTTATACAGTGTATTCTTAAGTATATTTTCTGTATATTTTTGTATATATATATATATGTGTGTGTATGTATTATATCTTTACTGGTTTACTCTGATTTCACTGTAAGTAAAACTGAGGAGTTTTATTATTATTAAAAGGAGATTATTATTATAGATTCTGATTCTTATCACCTTACTACTTTTTAAGCGAATGTTATATGTTGTTGTTGTTGTTTTTTTTTGGAGACATCTTCTTACATTTTCACCCCTAAACATCAGGTGCTAGCTTGGCCAATAAAAAAGATGCTCGGGCGTCCAGACTTACCGCTGTTAGTCTAAAAGTCTGGTTAGATAAGAGAAACTGGTGCAAAATTCCTTGACACTAGACAAAAATCGTCCGTTTATCCAGCTGTACTGAGTGAAATCTGTCATTTTAAAGACTGCTTTCTGACCAGTAGGAATTACATTTAATATAACATTTTTATACCAAACTGTAATACATGCTGTTGGCTACGTATTTGCCGCAAGCTTTTAAATAAACATAATTCCATAGACTCTCCAAGAGGGCAGGAGGCAGAATTTGGCAGAACCAGACAGAACAGAAGCTCTTCTTCTGTTTCCGCTTGCCTCATTACACACACTTTTGGAATCCTGTTAATTGATCGTTCAGCTCTCTGCAGATGTACTGTGCTATTTGCAAACACCATAGAACTCTTCCAGTCAAACAAACGATACATTCGTTACAATGTGCTGGTTATAATTGTTTATTGGTTGTCTATTGAGGCCACACCTCTGCATGCACTGTCTCTATGTCACACACCCACTTCAAATGATGTCATTTTTAAAATGTGTATTAGTTCACATACAAACACAATGTTTAGATTTATTTATGAACACAGTTTATGTAAATTTCTTACAGTTTTTTAGTGATTAAAATAATTTTCCAAGTTTACAACTTGAATTCCAGGCAGGAAGTTCCCATTGAAAGGAATTTACTGGAAATTTTCCACACCCTTGCACCCATTTATGCAACAGGACTGTTGAATGCTTGATTCTTATCGTTTACTCAATTTGTGTTTTGTGATAGCATCTTTATAAATAATTTAATCCTAGCGATTAAAAACAAATATTTTATAGTTTGCAATTTTTTAACTTTACCCAAAAAGGTTGAGAAAGCAAGTTGAAATGAAGCCACGTAGCAATACTTCATACATTGTTTCATGACAAACAGATGTGTGGGTGCATTAACTCTTTACATTCAAATAAACTTCGCTATGGTGTGTTAGGGTGTGTTCTAGGATCGAGACTGAGGACGGAGATTGAGATAAAGAAAGGATTTGTTTTTCCACTCCCACCATCCTAGATTCATGTCTTTATAGCAGCAGCCCTGCTGCGCTTTAACCATTACAGCCTACGCTTATAAGTTGGTAACATTTACACTGGAAATTGTGTTAATTATGAGCTAACTATATATGAGAATGATATAATAAAAACTAATTATAGAAGCAGTACTCTCATGGAAGCTGTGGTTTGACAGGATAAAAGCGACCCTTCAAACAAACTGAATCATGTATTAATTATTTGTGGTGTATTAAGCCAGACTCAGATAATTGATGACGATGCTGAATACTGTATTGTTATATACTACTATGTAAAAAAAACAAACTGAGAGGGTTCAGCTGCAGGCGGTCAACACTGTCAATCTCTATTATTTATGTCTGTTTCTCTACATATCTCAGTATTTCAGTACTTCCTACCTCAGCTGGATGGTTCTGGATGGGGAACCTGTAAAATGGCTTCATTTAAAACATTACATTGTGTAACAGAATAGCCATTAACATGCAAAGCCAAACACATAGAACCTTGCGTTGCTTTCGGCATGGCCCTTGTGTTGGTTACCAAGCCTGTTTCTGTGCGATAACCATGCAGAACTCCCGCAGTGCGACACCGAACCCCGTCTGCCAAACACTTTATTTGCGCACTGTCCGCTGACCCCAAACAGTGAGAGCACAAATTCCAAATGTCCTCCACCTCGGGGCTGTGTGCTGTCTCTTCCTGTCAGTCAGTTAGTAAGCCGACATCAGGACTCACAACGAAGGCTTGTCCTTGCACAGGGCAGCAGGAGGCATTAATCCACATTTATCCACAGCATACAGCTTTTTTTGTGACTGCTTGTGTCTCTACCCCAGAACTGCTCATTACCATGTTCCTACTTTAACCTGCCACTTAAAAATGTCTTATCTTAAAAAAATCTAGGACGGGGGGATGTCTAGGACGACACTAAGGGCCCATGCAATTTGGGGGCCCCAAAGATCTATTGTATAAGTAGTGCGGAATAGGTACGGTAAGGTGTGGTAGGGAGGTCAAACTTTTCATAGGGCCCCAAATTGCTAGCGGTGCCCCGTCTCAGGCTTAAAGGAAAGACGTTCTTTTGTGTCAGGATACCTAAACCGTTCACTAGGCTTGTCAGTGCAGTGATGTGTTGTTCAGCTGAAGAGAACTCTGATTTTTTTAGATGAAGGTTTTGTTAAAGCTCACAGCATTTGACTTCAATGGAAGGACTGAACTGTTTGGTTGATGTTTCTTTGGTCTGTTTCTCTGTTAGAAATTGCTTTAGATTTTTCAGGCCGCACACTGGAGCTAGTGGTGGGAACAAGATTATGGTCCTGAGATACTGCAATGTTTTAAAAATAACCTTTGAGTCTTCAGTGATAAAGATTCATATGGACTGTAGGTCTAACAGTTTATTGTAAGACGGAACCACAGCAAACACTTGCATTTTGTTCAGAAGGCGAGTTATTGCAATAAGAAAAGCAGTTAATACGTTCCAGCCACCTAAAATTTTCACAAATGCTTATATTATTGCATAGAAAAACATTCAGAAAGACATGGAAACTAAGTAAAATATGAAATAAATAGACCTACACCACAAATCTGTCAACAAAAAAAACGAGGTTGACTCTTTCGAAACAGCTTTTGCTGAGTGAAAAATATCCGTAAATTTGTAAACATGCTTTAATTGGCTTCGCTTGGCTTTTCACTGACGCAAGTGAGTTGTAAAACCGCTCCTGGGCGTACGTGCAACTTAGCAGGTATTTCATTTGTTTAGGGTTAGGAGTAGGAGCAGGAGTAGGCATAGGGTTAGGTTCGTTGATATGCCAAAAATGTTTCATATGCCGATGCAAATTTCTTCAAAAATTTTAATCCTGAGGTGAAAATTCTTTCCTATGCCACGGTTCCACTGCAGATCTTTAGCAAACCATCACAATCATCCAGAACCACCATTTTTCCATTACTCTTTATCTCGCTGTCTGTCTCTCCCTTTTGGTCTTTTTCTCATTCAGACCTATCCTAGTGTCTATCTTTTTTTCTCTCCTTCTCCATCGCTGTCCATTTTGTTGTTCTTTTTACTGGTGCTTTCACTTATTGTCTGTCTCTCTCTCTCTCTCTCTCTCTCTCTCTCTCTCTCTCTGTTTTTGACACTTTCTTTGTTTCTCTCCTTCGGCACTGTCTCACTGTCTATCTCTTGACGGACTTCTTGTTGCTCTATTTTTCTCTCTTTTTTGTTTTCTCTCTCACATTATTGTCCCTCTCTCTTTCTCTTTTTATTAGTCCTTGTCCCAAACACCCCACACCCCACCCCTCTTTTTGTGGAGCTGCATTATAAGCATAAAGTTTTGGTTTACTGCACACTTTGAAACCTTTCTCTCAGGTTAAATAAGGTGAACACGCAGAGGTTAGACAGTCTCTGTGCTTAGGTAACATCATGTTTTACCTCAGTGCAGGAACACAGTGCTGCTGTATCAGAAAGAGATAGTGGTGCAGGGAGAACTGTCAGCAGGGCATGTGCATTATGCATGCTCTGCGTTTACTCTCGTCACCCGGCTGAAATGCAGAGCTGTATCTGTCCTGGAAATGACATTAAGTGTAGAAATGGGTCAGAAAAGACATAAACTCTGCACATTTTGACAGACCACTCCAATGCAGACTGTGGAAAAATGACTTCTGCTCTGGAACTCGAACTCTCCTGGTTCGGTTTTTTAAAAAATGTCTAGCGTATGTTGAACAAAAGTGTCTTTTCAAAAACAGCAGATTTAAAATCAGCCCCTTCTTTTCTTTAATTTATCCACGTCTAGTTTTGTTTTTATTTTTATTTTTTATGTCCATTCAGTTGTGTCTAGGAAGCAAATTGCAGCTGTAAGTAAGTCATAACAGACATTCCAAAAGTGCCTCAGTGCCACAGTGTTTGAAGTGATGCAAAGCTACAGCGCACATGATTTCTGTCATCTTTTCTTAGACCTCTTTCTCTCACTCCTTAAATCTCCAAGCATACTGAACTTACCCATTTCACTTCTCAAAACGAGCGCTCATTACTGCTGTATCAAGAGCCGGTGGCCCCCACGGGACTCTCCTGGACGCCGGCGGCAGATTTAAGAGCTGAAGAATAAGAGAGCAGAGGAAATACGACTGAATCGATACCCAAAAAAAACGGGAGAGTGGATTTGTGAGGGCTTTGAATTCTCCTTGGGTTCAAGGCCGTGTTTAAATCCGTCCTCTTCCTAATGAGGCCAGTCATAGAAACCAACAACTCTTTTTAGTAGTAGTCAAAATAACTGACATATCGGGGCAACATTATTAGCCTGGGCAGCACTTAAATAGGAAGACAAATATCTGTTCAAAAGGTTAAACGTAGCTAATCTCCAGAACAAGATCCTCAGGTTAAAAGAGGAGCTCAGGAAATAATAAACGGTATAACTTTACCGTAAAGACCACCTGAATTGTTAAGAGGAAACAGATAAAATATTTACACTTGCAGCATTACGAGGCAAAATGAGTCATTTTATAAACAATCTTAAGCCTCCCAGCCTTTAAAAATGACCCAGTATGTGGGGCTGAATACTGTGTCCCCTTCATGATACCCTTCCTGCAGACAGCATTCCAGATTTATGCCTCCTAATGATTGATGTCTTATGGATGGCATGCATTCTGTATGTACTTTATCTTCAACAACAAAAATACTTTCATTACTGTCAATTCGTTACTGTACTGACTTCCTGTGGGGATTTTTTTTACCTTAATCAGCATAAATCAAAGACACACTTCCACACCTAAGACGGTTTAGGGACTGTGGCACTGAGGAAGTTGTACGGTTTAGAGACTGAGGCACTGAGGAAGCTGTACGGTTTAGAGACTGTGGCACTGAGGAAGAGACAGAAGCTGAAGATGTTGATGTTCTCTTTGAGAGTGACAGGGTTGGAAAAGATTAGGGGACATCAGAGGTACGACTCATGTTGGATGTTTTAGGAACAAAGTCAGGAAGGACTGATTGAGATGGTTTGGAGATGGTTATGTGTAAAGGGAAATTGGTTGACAGTGGTTAAGATGTTGGACTGCTAATTGAAGATCGACAAGTTGCCACTGTTGGGCCCCCGAGCAAGGCCATAAGCAAGACTCAGTTTTATAAAAAAAAAACAAAAAAACAAATGTAAGTCACTCTGGATAAGGGCGTCTGCTATATGTCGTAATTGTAAATGTGTAGAGAAAGGACAGTGAAAATTTTGGTGGGAAGACAAGGAATGGCAAAGAGGAGGTACAGTTTATAGATGTGATAAATGAGGAGTTAGTGGGTGTGAGGGAAAAATATGTAGACGATCCGGCCTGAAAAGCCGAAAGGAAAAGAAGAAGAGCGTCATGCTGCTGATGCAGCCCTCATCTCATCATCATTAATCAGCTGACAGGCAGTTTGGTGTCATTTGGAAGCAAACAGCATGAATTCTGTCTGCATTATCATTAAATTCAGTCAAATTCAAATTGTCCCAAGCACCATGTCCTCCATCTTGTGATGAATTTGGACATTTTAAATAAATGTAACAGAAGTTTCATTCCTAATTTGAGTCCACATTGACATGGAGGTGTAGATCTCAGCTATGTCATGTTCCTCTTCTAAACATACAATATATAGCATTAGAACACCTCGCCATTACATCCATGTGAGAACATCATTTTCCAGATCTAGTCTTACTTTTACTCTTATAATAACTTCCACATTTCTGAATAGATTTAAAAGTGTGACTGTGGTGATTTGGCTTCAGTCAGTCACAATAGTATTCGTAAGTTCAGACTCTAATGTTAGTGGAGGAGGTCTGGGGTGCGATCGGTGTTCTAGTTCATCCCAAAAGTATCCAGTGTTTTCTTAGTTCCAGTGTACGAATAATGCAATGCAACAAATTACTAAGACATTTTTAAAAAACTTGTGATTACAACTTTGTTTCGACAGTTTGGGGAAAACACACCGTTGTAAGAAAGTATAAAATATTGAATATTTAAGATTTATGCCAGAAATTTAACTGTAATCGCAGGTGGTAGCTTAGTATCTAATGTGTCATATGACTGAAGATGGTTCAATTCCCACCGCTACCAAGCTTTCACTGCTGGGCCCCTGAGCATTGGCCCTTAACCTTCAACTACTCAATTGTAAATAAAATGTATGTCGCTCTGAATAAGGGCATTTATCAAATGTCAGTAATGTAAATGGATATAAAATATATAAAAAATAAATCGGCCAGAATAAAAAACAAAAAAAATAAATAATTGACTGAATTGGGGCATTTGTCATATAGTCTGTTGCTATATAGGCTCCTCCATATTTCTCCTGCTCCACTGGGATGTCTGCTGTATTGATTATTCAGCTGAACTTATTTAACATGCTGCACTGAACTGTAGATGATGAGGAGGATAAAGCATCTCAGCTGCGCCTGTTTTTTTACGAGGATGCTCGTCTTCCGTTCGGAAGCTCCAGCCACTTGATTGAAGCTGACTAATTCCCTCAGAAGAAGTGGCGTATGTGTTTGGATGTCAGCGCAGTGCGCTGTACTTGTTTTCTAATAACCTTGATGAGGTGTTTAAATGCTGATATTGAAAGACGTCTCTAGATTTCACTAGATAATGTTTTCACTCGACGCTCGTTTCTTTAACTGCTTCTTAGAGATAACCGAAATTAAAGATTCATGAGGGGTTTTTTTTCCTTTTCTTATGCTAAGTCTCTGAAAGCAGATTTATAATAATTATAATATTTAACTGCAGAATGTTGAAAAAAGGAGTGCAGCTGAGACTTCGGTGAAGCTTCGTGAAGTCTGTATGGTGTAAGTGTGCAGACTCCTCGGTATGGTTCGTGAGCGTCCTTCAGAGTGCAGTCTCTCCTTTCCCCGGCTAAAGTGAGCCTGACAGAACTTTAGACGTCTTACAGTTTCACTGAGTGACAGAACCAAACTCTTTAATGGCCTTCTTCCTTTGCTTGGATGCTCCCTCTCTCCTTTTCTCATCACCTCTCCCAAAGTCACCCAGATACATTCCTTAATGTAAGAGCAGGAGAGAGAGACAGAGAGACACACAGAAAAAGAGTTTCTGATGGATTAAAAGCCCACAAAATTACTAACCAGTAGATAGATAGATAGATAGATAGATAGATAGATAGATAGATAGATAGATAGATATAGATAGATAGATAGATAGATAGGTAAGTAGGTAGTAGGTAGATAGATAGATAGTAGGTAGATAGATAAATAGATAGGTAGGTGTGTATGTGTAGATAGATAGATAGATAGATAGATAGATAGATAGATAGTATAGAAGGGTAGATAGATAGATAGATAGATAGATAGATAGATAGATAGATAGATAGATAGATAGATAGATAGGTAAGTAGATAGATAGATAGATAGATAGATAGATAGATAGATAGATAGATAGATAGATAGATAGATAGATAGATAGATGATAGGTATAGGATAGAGGTAGAGGTAGATAGATAGATAGATAGATAGATAGATAGATAGATAGATATAGATAGTAGATGATAGAATAGATAGAGATATAGATAGATAGATAGTAGTAGATAGATAGATAGATAGATAGATAGATAGATAGATAGATATATGTGGTAGATGATAGTAGATAGATAGATAATAGATAGATAGATAGATAGATAGATAGATAGATAGATAGATAGATAGATAGATAGATAGATAGATAGATAGATAGATAGATAGATATTAGATAGATAGAATAGATAATAGAGAGGTAGATATGTAGTAGGTAGTAGGAGTAGATAATAGATAGATAGTAGTAGATAGATAGATAGATAGATAGATAGATAGATAGATAGTAGATAGATAGATATAGATAGTAGATAGATAGATAGTAGATAGATAGGATAGAGATAGATAGGATAGATAGATAGATATAGTAGGTAGGTAGATAGATAATAGATAGATAGATAGATAGATAGATAGATAGATAGATAGATAGATAGATAGATAGATAGATAGATAGATAGATAGATAGGTAAGTAGATAGATAGATAGATAGATAGATAGATAGATAGATAGATAGATAGATAGATAGATAGATAGATAGATAGATAGATAGATAGATAGATAGATAGATAGAGAATTATTCGAATGGATGTATAGATGAATTAGGCTGCATTAAACTCACACTCTGCTTTTACTGTGCCGAGTTTGCATTTCCTATACCTGACTGATTGGGGATAAAAGGTTAGTATCTGCATTATGCAAATGGTGCAAGTCTGTGTTGTACGCAATTTTTGCACACACCTGTGTGAGAACGTGTGAAATACGCATCAGTGAATCCAAAAGTCCAGAAAGATGTTTGCAAATATTTTGTTCTGCATTAAACAAAATTGTTTCTCAAACGGTGGGACGTTTGCTGAGAATCGCCTTCACTTTGCAACAGTTTGTATTCATGCTCACACTCCAAACTTGTGCTTTTAAAGTCATTAATCACACACGCTTCACAAAAAAAAAATACTTCCTTCGTTCATTTTTTTAAGTTGGCTAAATAAGATGCTGCCCAAAGCCAAAGCTTTCTACCGTTTTAATCTGCCACTAGCTACATTTCCAACGTAATGCCATTGGACTCCCGCTGAGCCTCAAGTGTTGTAGTAAATAATAAAACATGACAGGACATGCTGTTGTTAGAGAATAAACAGGGCTGGGATGGTGTTATCTCCATGATGTTATCTGATAACAACACAGTCTGAAGTGTTTTGTTCCTCCGAGCTTTTTGACAGCAAATGCAACAATTCAAGGATGTGTTATTTATTAAACATTATATCACATTTGAAAAACACTCTTATTTAGAGTGACCTGCAGTATATATTTATTCTATTTATTTACTAAGATTTTAACGATTAGGGGCCTTACTCGTGGCAGCATCAGGGCCCATCAGTGGCAGCATTTCTACACCATATTTTCGCTAGATTTTACCTCATTAACACACAAAATTAAACAATTATACTCTAATTAGACAGTTGAGAATCATTACACATTTGACCAGCAAGTTTGACTCTACTCCCCCTCCTCCTCCTCTTCCTCCTCCTCCAGCTGATGCACAATCCTGGGTTTCATGTGTTTACAGTCATTTAGTGGAAGATCGGAGATAAGCAAAGGGGGGGGGGTAGAGTAGCCAAATTTAAGTTCAAGTACAGCTACTTATAAAAATAACTAACAGTAAAAGTATTAATGTTTAAAATACTTGAGTAAAAGTAGTAAAGTATCGAATGAGAAGACGACTTCGAGGAAAATTCTAAATCGAAAACGGTCGACTACATAAAATATGCGTTAAAAACGACAAAAAAAATCATTTAATGTGCTAGATTTTAGAGTAATTATGGTAAGGTTAAAATGCCCTTCATAAAGAATGGAGAATGTGTGAAAGAGGTAAAGAGGCGAGTACAGGCAGGTTGGAATGGGTGGAGAAACGTGTCAGGAGTGATGTGTGACAGTAGAATATCAGCTAGAATCAAGGGAAAGGTGTACAAGACAGTGGTGAGACCAGATATGATGTATGGTTTAGAGACAGTGGTGAGACCAGATATGATGTATGGTTTAGAGACAGTGGTAAGACAGATATGATGTATGGTTTAGAGACAGTAGTGAGACCAGTTATGATGTATATTTAGAGACAGTGGTGGAGACCAGCTGAGACATGATGTATGGTTTAGAGACAGTGGTGAGACCAGCTTTGATGTATGGTTTAGAGACAGTGGTGAGACCAGCTTTGATGTATGGTTTAGAGACAGTGGTGAGACCAGCTACGATGTATGGTTTAGACAGTGGTGACAGTGTTAGACCAGCTTTGATGTATGGTTTAGAGACAGTGGTGGAGACCAGCTACGTATGTATGGTTTAGAGACAGTAGTGAGATCAGCTATGATGTATGGTTTAGAGACAGTGGTAATACAGCTATGATGTATGATTTAGAGACAGTGGTGAGATCAGCTATGATGTATGGTTTTAGAGACAGTGGTGAGAACTGCTAGTGATGTATGGTTTTAGAGACAGTGGTGAGACCAGCTATAATGTATGATTTAGAGATAGTGGTAAAAGCAGCTATGATGTATGGACTAGAGACAGTGGTGAGACCAGCTATGATGTATGGTTTAGAGACAGTGGTGAGACCAGATATGATGTATGGTTTAGAGACAGTGGTAAGACAGATATGATGTATGGTTTAGAGACAGTAGTGAGACCAGTTATGATGTATGGTTTGGAGGCAGTGGTAAGACCAGCTGGAGACATGGTTGCTATATGTATGTATGGTTTATGGTTTAGGTTTGGAGACAGTGGTTAGACCAGCATCTATGATGTATGGTTTGGAGAAAGTGGTGCTGAGGAAGAGACAGGTGGCAGAGCTGGAAGTAGCAGAGCTGAAGATGTTTAGGTTTTCTTTGGGAGTGACGAGGTTGGACAGGATTAGGAACGAGTTTATCAGGGGGACGGCTCATGTTAGATGTTTTGGGAAGAAAGTCAGGTTGAGGTGGATCGGACATGTACAGAGAAGGGATAGCAATATATTGGTAGGAGGATGTTGGAAATGAAGCTACCTTCATACTTCTCCTTCCACAGCGATTTTTTTCATTATATGGCTGCAACATATCACAGGACTTTGGAAACTAATGATTAAATACTAAGACAAGTAGAATTTAGAACCCAAACGTGCAGTTTATTTACAGATTTACACTCTTGGAAAAACAACAAATATAAACTAAACTTGACTAAGTTTAGCTTAGCTTGACTTGACTTGAACACAAACCATAAACATAGGCTCACCACAATGATACAGGGACAAACCATAATCCAAGACAAAGACAATGGAAAGCACAAGGGCTATATATACACCAGACAAACCAATAGGAACATACACACAAACAAGGGGATCACATGACAAGTAGCACATGAGGAATAAGGATCTTGTGACAAAAACAAAACAGGAAGTAAAGAAAATCAAGGACAAGAACCAAGAAACGAGAACCGAACATAAACAATATAAACATGAAACATGATCATAACATAAAACATGTAAAAACATAAAATATTGAACCTTACAAATGGAGGAAAGGCATCAAATTTAGCAAAGTCAAAAGTCAATTTAAGTTATTTCACTGAAAGTAAAAGGAAGTCCAGTTAAACTGAACCTTAAAAGTAGATTTACTTTTAGTCTAAGTAAATTATAACAAACTTTAATATATATATATATATATATAAATAATGTAGCAAAGTAAACATAACACATAAAGAATAGTTTTATACTATGTGACCAATGAATTATTACTGTATAAATCATAGCGTTAATATACAGCTACAGTATACCTGATGTCAGAGTTAATAAACCTGATGTTAATTATAAAAAAAAAGAGTCAGAATTCAGTGGCACGTGCCTCATGTCAATTTAAGTACTAAATAAAATTTAAAAAAGTGCCATTATAGTCCCACTGAGGAATAGCAGCTTTGTAAGGAAGACATTGATGTCTTGACATTTATAATTATTTTGTAAAAAGTTACAAATTTTTGCTAGACAGGGTAATTATATCAGCAATCAAGACTTACAATTACTGCCTTTCTTTTAAACTGTTTTAAATAAAACATTAAATAAATTAATTGAAAATGATCTATTTTCTGATTTAGCGCTTCGTAAGTGCTGAGAAAATGCTTAAAAGCCAGACAAAAACTTTCCCTGCTTGATTTAATAGCTGTTAAAAAAGTGCATATGTTCATTAAATTCATTAAATATTACACAACTCAGTCTGATTAGGGCATCAGAAAACATTAAAACTAATAATCTCCTAGACTTCAGCCATTGCTGTGATGTTGTATATAATTTATTGTCTTCCTTTTTAAAACTATTGCTATATAAAACAATGTATTGTTTTTTATTTGCTTATGATATTATACATTTTTATTTATAAAACTTGTATTGTTACATGTACATGTTGTATATATCCCAAATATATATAATATATATATATATATATATATATATATATATATATATATATATATATATATATATATAGTAAAATATTTTATTTATTTATTTTTTTAAGGGTTTTCTGGGATATTCTCTGCCTTTATTAATAGGACAGAGAGAGAGATGAAACAGGGAAGAGAGAGGGGTGGGACCGGAAAGGACCTGAGCCAGAATTGAACCGGTTCGCCGAAGCGCAACTGCTAATGTGGGTGCCAGCTCCTTAACCCAATACACCGCGCCGCCTGCCAATTTACATATTTTTTTATCCCAGTTTATCCCAAGCCACATTTACTTTTTTTTTCATACACACATTTTCTGTGGGATTTCAAATTCTACCACAGGATCTTTGGGACACAAATTGGGGGACACCCACTGGAGTGCAAATCACATGGTAACACACCCATCACAAAATATGACTATTTCAGAAATGCTGTCAGGTTACTATAGCATGGCCAATAAAACCAAGTACCCCAGAGGGAGCAATATGGAGGGTGAGAACATGAACATAACAGACTAGTGCACTATGTGCATAGTATCAGTGTTATCTGGGGACCTCGTGTAATTCACCACTGCACTACTGTTCTGACTTAGAGATGCTTTTCTGTTCATCACAGTTATAAAGGGTGGTTATGTGTGTTACTGTAGCCTTTTTATCCACGCAAACGTTTTTTCCTCTGTCCTCCCTCATCAACAGGACCAAGCTGCTTTGCATTGCACTAATACTTGTACTTGAATCCAGTCTGATTTTTCAGAATGTTTCACCCCAGTGCAAAATCAGTGTTGATTCTCGAGCCATTCTGCAGCTTGTGTGCATTAGTGATTCAGCAGACATGAACTGTAGCTTCAAGGTTGAGGTGACCGTGTGTGGATTAGAGTGAAACGCAGCTCCCTCTGAGTGTTTCTGAGTGTCAGCACCTAGCTGCATACAATTACAGGCAAATTCCTGGCTTCTGGTCATGGGGCGTTTTGGGCTTCGGTGCAACACTTCAGCTTCAGCCTTCACCTAAACTCCACCTGCAAATCCACCTCTGTTGGAAGGCAGTTAGACTAGTAGCAGACAGACACTCAGCAGTTCTCCAGCTCTGAGGTTTGTGTTTCGCATGGACCCAAGGCATTTTACAGTCTCTGTTCTGTTATAGCTCTCAGTACAGCTGTGTCGGGTAATCATGGACTGACGAAAAGAGCTGTCAGCTGTCAGATTTGGGTGAAAATCTGCTCACGTGGGGAGTAAAAACTAAAACCTCAGTGTGGTTTAAATCATTAATCAGGTGTTCTATATGTGTAGCTTTTTTCCTGTTAACCAAAGCTTGGAAAATCGCTAGCCAGACGTCCCGGGGCTATTGTCCCATTGGGCTATCTCACAATGAGGGAACTATATTTAAATGCTTTTGCATTCTATAGTCAGATATAGTGAAAATGCTCTCTTTTTATTTTCGCTTTTGATCTGTGATCATGCTAATAAGCAGCGGCAGTACTAATTTTACAGGATATTTGTTAGTAAATCTACCGATCTGTTGCGCATCAATTCCTCCCACATCGTCCTGTCAGTCATTACTATCCTCACGTGACGGGTAAAATCTCACTTAGCAAGATTTAAAGATGTGATAGAGATACATGCATGCGCAGTGGAGAGAATTGCGAAGATCGCTGCAATAGGATGTTTCGTTAAAACCAAATATTTGTATTGATCATTGTATACGATTGTTATCTGAGTATTATTTACAACATTATACATAAAAATAATGTTTTTTAAAAATTCGGTCTACTTAAATTCCTTTCGGCCGTAGATTTTATTTTGCGTATTGTAAAAGATTGTAAGAATTACCAGATAAACATAATAATACATATACATAAATAATACATAACATAAATAATACATGTAATACACACATGCTTTTTGTTTTCTCAGATAATCTGCCTTTAGGTTGATTTCTATCAATAGCATAAACACAAACACAACAATTCCCAGTTTAGACCTCATGCTGCAAATATGAGCCATTTTGTTTGCAATAAAAGGTTTGCAAAGAGCATTTTATATTAATCCAGCTGAAAAAGGCTTATAAATATTCATAGCACACATGCAAACGAGAGGCTGGTTTTGCTCCTTCCTTGTGTTA
The DNA here is from genome assembly GCA_005784505.1 of Bagarius yarrelli. Classification (NCBI taxonomy): domain Eukaryota; kingdom Metazoa; phylum Chordata; class Actinopteri; order Siluriformes; family Sisoridae; genus Bagarius; species Bagarius yarrelli. Next base: position 2,191,985 of record VCAZ01000008.1, on the reverse strand, counting down.
TTTTCAGGTCTTTTGTGAGGACGAGAGCGGCAGCTGCACGTGCACACAGGAAGAGTATCAGATCCTCTGAAAAGCCGTTTTCGTATTTGATGCATGGGTGAAAACTGCATCGTCAGAGCCCTGAGATAACTCCGGGGGGGGGGTATCTTCAGCCATGATTCATTCTGATTTGTTCTGTCATGTGTGAATCAGTGTGTATGGAGCCAGCGAGTAAAACGGCAGCTGTTTATAGAAAAGGCCGAATCTGAATTGCGTGTGTCAGCGGAGATTCAATTCACCAAGCAGATGGCATCATTAGCGTAGCTTCTTTATTGCCGGCGCGTGACTGTCCGACTGACCCTCCCCCGACACGCACATGCAATCGCTAATATTTGGTAGCATTCCAAATGATACATATAACAACCCATTGCTGCAGTATTAAACTCCAAGAGCCAGTGAGATTCGAGGATGAGAGTATAGTATAACTGTAAGGGCACCAGACCTTTGAATATCTTTGTGTGACCTCACAAATCAATTTAATGACGAGGCACAATCACCTCCATCAGGCTATACCTGTCAACAAACGTGCTAAAGTGCGCGACGTGCTTCTGTGTCGAGCGCTGACGTATGCGGTTTGAACAGATGCATGTATTAAGACTTGTCCTGTTTTATTTAACATGTGTCCCGGACCACCTCCTGAAATGGTTCGAGTGATCGGATTCATATCTATCTCGAATACATTTCTGAGAGCATTTACACATGTTTTTTTCAGGATCGGATGGCTATCCCATCAAAACAAAATTGCATAAAGTGACCAGATGTAAACAAGCCCGAAATAGTAGTCAGACCAAGTCAGACACGCTATCACTATTCATGTAAGCTAGCATGGATGATGAGGGCGTGTAAAGACACAACACAGCCAAATTTGGTGTGGATTTGCTAAATTGTTGATGTAGCTTGAAAAGTATAACTTGAAGCCCTTTTTTTATTGGTTGTTGATGTACGACACAGTGTTTTGGATCATTTGACTCATTGGCGTTACTCTTTACAGATCTTGGAGTGATTAAGTAGAAAAACGCCTTAGTTGCTATGCATGCTAAGTGGCAGAATTGACTGAGCTGGCTGACTTTGGATGCTGAGTGCATGCGTATAGCCCATTCCGTTCGAGTTTTGGCAATCACTGTGTGTTCGGGAAGCGAAAACACAAACAGTTTGCAATTGCGTTCGGTTTATGTTACAATTTACTCATTCACATATAGCTAATACATTTGCAATTCGTTTTAAAAATTGTCTGGGATATTTTTTTCCGTATTGTACCTACTAAGTTTGTGTGAACATTTTGGAAAACCAGACCCATGTGGCTGTGCTGGTAAAGTGTCCACAATCACCTTTGTGATGTTAACATACAAATAATCCATCATGACACAAATAGTTGATGTGATTTTAGTGGATTGTAATTGAGACAACTATGCCAGCTCTGATTAATGCCTCCCAGGTAAAAACACACAACAGCAGTACAGCTCCTTATGCAGTTTCTAACATACACTTTACCCCAGTGTGTACAATTACTGTGCGACACCCCGCTCCGAAAACTCTTTGTCTTAACATACACACTTTACAGCAGTATTGGATGACATTGTGGATCCTCAATAAACATACTTCCTGTTTTTTTTCCCCCCTTTTATTTGGCGCACTTTAAATTTGGCAACCCTTGCTATGATCTTGAAATCCTGTTAAAACAGCTTCACTTTATTGCTACTGTAATACTTTAAAAACCAGAGAGACAAAATCAGAAAACAGACGCTGCTTAATATCATTTCCATTTCAGTGCAGGCCAACAATGTGCTTTCTGTGGCTTCACTAATTTAATCATTAACGTTAGCTGATGTCCAACTGGCACCACTGGATCTCCTGTCTGCTTAAAAAATAGTTTCCCTAAATACAGCAGGATCGGCTTTGGATGTATTTGTTTCGTTTTGTTTAGTTGTACGATTTAGATTTAAGAAGATATTTGCATCGTACAATTTATGACTAAAAGTTTATAGACACTTTACCAGCACACCCATGAGAGGAAACACATGGTTGTCTAGAATCTTTAGAGTCTTTGTATTTGTAGAATTGGGATTTATCTTTACTGGAACTAAGAGACTTGAACATTTCTAGCATGACAATGCCCCTGTGCACATAAAGTCAGAGTGTGTTATAGTTGTAATGGAGCAGATTCAGTTTCCTGCACAGACACCTACATCTGACTCAACTCCATTAAACACCTTTGGGATAAACTGGATCACTGATCGCACCTTAATACTGTGGCTGAATTAGTGAATTCTCAAACACATCCTTCACTACATGAGAAGTGTAGAGGTTATTACAGGAGTGAGACTGAGACTAAACCTGGAATGGATTTGATGTTCTAGTACTATATAGTTTATGTTGAAAGTGGACAAAAGAAAATGTCATACAATTCTCCTAAAATTGATCTTACACTTGTGGATCTTGTTGTAGTCAAGCTTTTAGATTAGTTCATCCAGTGAGAGGTGTGGAGGTTATTATAAGAGTAAACGTAATACTAAATCGGGTGTAGGATGTTCAAAAAACTCAGGGATGGGACGGTCAGGTGTCCAAATACTTTTGATTGTATAGTGTATATGGAAACATCTTATTTTCCCAGCCCGTCACTCTTAAGCTGAACTTACACAGTACAATTGTGGCCACAATTTGATCTGAGTTTACACTGTGCGATTTTAAGTAGTCATTTACGATTGTTGCTTGTCAGCCTGTGAGGACATGATCCTCATGTCACACTGTAGGATCTCAGTTGTTATAATGTCAGACTGTACGACAGTCAACACGCTTTAGAGCGGACAAACGCAAGAAGACATGTCTGAAATTTTACGTCATCGATCCGTGACAAGTTTAGTTACCCGCGTTCTGTGGCTAAATGATAGCTAGCAAACAAAAATAAGCCTAGCATTAATTTTGCTCATGACATACTGTAACTTGCCAAATTATTTTTTTAATTTCTAAATGTCCAACAGAGGGTTTTGAGGAGTATTTCACACTTTCTATATTTAGATCTGTAGTTGTTATTTCTGGAAAAGACTATAGACAGAATGTTTTATTTGAATATTAAAATATTCAAAACTTGAATAAGTCGTCTTGTGTTGCATATTACATGCTGTCCCTCTCCCCCGCCCCCCCCCCCCTCTGTCTGCTCTCCCTGTCTTGCTAGTTTATTATTTAGAGTGTCTGCTCTTTAAAGCCACATTCATACTTGACACATTTTTCAGTCCTAGAGTCAAAATGGACTTTTCTTGTTCAAAATGTTCAGAAAAACAGACACCTTGGCAGCTGTGATTTCTCTTCATAATGTAGGACAAAGTTTTAGTCTGGAGAGGAGAAGCAATCTGTGAGGCATCTATTTACGCTAATCATATGAAAATATATACAAGTGTTTAGAAAGGCTGTGTATCGACGAGGGCCTCACGATACGATACACGTCACAACACATGGGTTATAATACAATATTTTACGATATATCGCAATACTTCAAAAAATCAAACAAATCTAAAATAAATAGCTAAAAATACAATTACACAGCTGGAGGCGACCTTATTTTTTCCGCCATGTTTGTTTCCGAGATAATGATTGTATATATCAGTGCCAACTACAGGACTGGAGGAGGATGTCGTTTGACACATACTGAAGGTTTTTATTTCTTATTTCCCTAAACGTATATAAATAAATTTAATACTAGAGGTTATAATATCAATACACTATCATGGGAGAAATATTGCCATAGTTTGTTGTATTGATATTTTAATTCTGAACTTTGAACATAACAGTAGCTCTTAAAGTAGCTAGCATTTCTTTATTAACAACATAAACAGGCACATGTTTCACACATTTTAAAAAGCATGTAGGTTTTGTGATACAAATTATTACTGTTAGAAGAGGTTTATCAGGCAATTTTGTGAATTTTGTAAATTAGTCAAATGTGAGGCTATTTAACTTTCATATTTCAGTCCCAGGAACCTCATTGTAACAGTATAACAAGCTGTGTTTTTGTCTGGAGTGCTACGATCAGTCCCTCTAATAGTTAAAGGTACAATAGGTGATTGTTTTCAGAAACATTTTTTGTTCTTCTGGTTGAAAGTCTCTCCACAACCTGAAAGTGACCATTAAGTTAAGCTCCCTAAATGTATTAATATGTATTTATATATTCTGTGGAGAGCGTAAAACCAAGAAAGGTTCATCCAATCATCAGCAGGTTCACTTACTCAGAAAAAAAAAAAAAACGCTGAGTAACAACAGAGCGAAAACTTGAATTAATATCAGTGTGATGTCTCCACACTGGAGTCATTACATGCGACAACACGGGTAATACCGGTACCATGGACGAGTGTACGTTGGCGTTTTCAACACGTCTAAGCACACACACACATATATGCACATTTACACATATAAACACAGACACATACTGTACAAACACACACACACACGCACATTTGTTTGGCTTGTACTTGCTCCTTTTAGAGAACAGCCATGTCTGTGTTTTTCAGTGTCATTTTTTTGTTTGACTTGTTTAGTTTAGTTTTGTTGATGAAAAGAAGAGAAAAAAAATTACTTCAGATTTAAACCTTAACTCTGGTTACTATGAGCAACAGCGATGTCCTGAAAATGCCTGTGGGATCTCATCTGCTGTCCCCAAGCATTCTAGAGTGTCTGAAAGCATGACAGCTTGTTGTTGTTGTCTTTTTTTAAGCAATTGTAGGTTCTTTGCTATTTGCAGTCTGTCAATCAAACCAGACGGAGGCAGATTATTAAACAGGCAGTAGTAGCCGTTTTCTACCACACGCTGTGATCAGACGAATGGAGATGAAAATCATTATATAACTCAACGTTTACATCCCGGTGGCCTCATCAAAGAATTTTAGAGGGCAGGAAATACAGAGTGAGCTAGAGATCAGGTTCCGAGGCACAAACGGGATTAATTAGTATAAGATTACCCCTTAGACTAAATGTTTAGATGTTTACAAAACAGCTAATAGGTCATGATAGAAATGAATCATTAATAGTTAAGTCAAAATCAATCGAATGGAACTTTAATGAAACTACGCAAGGCCATTATTACACTGTACCTACTGTATCCTTCATGTCTGCTTACTTTTTATTTTTTCCTTCTCCATCTCCTTTTTGGAGGTTCTATTACGGTACATCATTTCGGGTTTCAAAAAATGTATCTTGAAATGCACAGGACGTCAGTTGAATTCAACGTAACGTTTTAGTTTTTCTTATATATACTTAACCTTTCTGGTATATAGTGGAACCTCAGTACACAAATGGCCACCATTGCGAATTTTCGTCCTAAAAATCGAAATTTTCCAAGTAATTTTTTTATCGGTATACGAACGTACAAAACTGAAGCGCTAACTTGCGCATGCGTCTGGGAGCTGTTAAAAACTTGTTTATGTAATTCAAACGCTAAATGAAGCCAACTAAATTGGTTTACAAATTTAACGATTCTCGAAAAAGATAAGCGCAATGTTGACGTTGTCTTAGAAGCTACTTAATTTTTGTTTTGTTATAATTTATTGTATATAAATGTCTTGTCTAGATGTCATATTTTCATATTTTTGCGTGGCACAAAATATCTGGATTTACATTATTTCACAAATTATCTGCATTTACGAAATGCGAATTTTTGCCCTAAGAACTCGTCTATAGAACGTAATGAATTCGTCGGCTGAGGTTCCACTGTACTTTTAAAAATGTGTGCATCTTCCTGCATACAAATTATGGTGGGAAAGTAATAGCTGAATGATTAATGTGTTGGTCGGCTGATCAGGAAATTTTGGATTTAATATCCCATCGAGCTGCTACTGCTTAACCCTTAACCCTCAGTTGCTCAGTTGAATTAAAGAAATGAGATAAATGTAAGTCACTCTGGATAAGAGCGTCTGTCAAACGGCGTACATGTGAATGATGGCCCAAGCAGCTATTGTCTGTTTTGTTCAGCGCATTACAATACTGAATAATTGTGATTAAAATTCCACCTTCAGCTTTCCTCCTTTTCTAAACCAGGCTAATGGTATTTGTCTGACCCTCGGCTACCAGTGGGACTGTGATTATTTAGCACTTTTCTGTACTTATTCTAATTCTTAAAAATCTGTTTTCATCACTGCTACGCTGTTGACATTTGATTTATTAAGGAATTTAAGGAATTATTAAGGCAATTGTGTGCTGCTATATTGGAATAATAATTTTTTTGGGAATATTACATCAAATGTTTTATCCTTTCACTACAGCAGCCTGCTAATGCTAATAATGGTTTATTTATAATAATGTAATGTCTGCGAAACAACTTAGTTCCTGCATCGTTCTTGTTAAAAAAAGCTGTAAATAATCACCTCAGTTTCTGTCCGGAAAACATACAGAAGCGTTAAATAAAAGTTTCATCAGAAACACAGTTTGGAATGTTGAGAACACAACAACGCTCTCCTGAATACTTTTCTGTGACAGATATCATAAAGTTACACATTCACTAGTCTGCGCTCGTGATCAACGTTGCCAGATCTCTAAAGTGACAGAAGACGGTCAGCATCCTATAGCAACTTTTACTGGCTGTACAAGAAGGAGTCTGACTGATGTGTGAAGCAACCAATCACAGTTCACTGTGTCCGGCAGTATGATAAGGGGTCAACGATTTTACTAAAAAAGACTGCTGTGCAGGTATATATTATTTGCTTTAAAAAAGACAAGCGAACAAATAAGTCACACGGTTTTACTGGTCCTCATAAGCACTCATTGTCACAGTTGTAAACATAACAGCTTTCTTCCTCCATAAGGGAAGTAGGGTGTGATGACAGCTGTGCTTTCAAGAAGACTGTTAAAAAAAACTTGGTATGCAAGTCTTCAGAACATCCTGTAGACTCCAACAAATCAGATGATGTCTGAGTTCCAGTTTCGTGCGCTTTCTGCATCAGAAGTTTGGGAAGTGGTTCAAGACTGCATTTCACTGCAAGTTAAATAATCTAACTGCATATGTGACACATAAAATCTTGAATTACGAACACATAGAAAAAGTTTTTTGGACACTATCTGGAAAAGGTGTTAATCTGTTTTAAAAGGGTCAAATTATTGGCATGAATCAAGCAAAAACTATTAAAATGGGGTTAAGAACTGTCCAATGGGTTATTAAAACTGGAAGGATACTGAGGAATCATCATCTTCCAGGAAAAAAATGTGGTCGGAAAAAAAGCTTGAATGATTGTGATCGGTGACCACTTTGAAATTAAATCTTAAATAAACCACACCAGAACTTACAGCTATGTTTAATAGTGACAGTAAGAGCAGTGGTGGCTCAAATGGCTAAGGTGCTGATCTGAAGCCCAGAAACACCTGGGTTCGAGCCCCACCACCGGCAAGTCAACCACTGTTGGGTCCTTGAGCAAGACCCTTAACCCTTCCTGCTCCAGGGGCGCTGTATAATCTTTGACCCCAACTTACTAAGATGGGATATGCAGAAAAATGCATTTCATTGGCTCTGTACATGTACCCTGCACAATGAAATTTATTTATTATTTCCACACACACACACAATGCAAAGGAAACTCAAGGGATTTGGGGTCTAAACAGCTGTGCAGCCTTAAGAGGGGCTATGCGGAAAAAAAGCTTTACTTTTGTTGGAGAGCGTGAAGATTGGACTCTGAAGCATGAAAATGAAGGGTCATGTGGTCGGATGAATCCAGATTTACCCTGTTCCAGAGTGTAGGGTAAGAAGAGAGGTGGATGAAGTGATGCACAATCATGCCTATTGCCTACCGTACAAGCCTGTGGGGGCAGTGCTATAATCTGGGGTTGCTTCAGTTGGTCAGCTTTAGGTTTGTGCCTAAAGAATGAGGTCAGCTGACAGGCATCATTTTTACACATGGACTGACCACCAGAGAGTTTTTACTACCATTAGAATATTTGGAATGTGCCGGAGAAGACTTTGCACAGTAGTCTGAATCTCCCACCATCAATACAAAATCTTGGTGAAAATGTACTGCAACTCTGGACAGAAATGAATACTGTGACATTGAATTGATGTGTGTTTGTCTTTTTTTGGACCGGCCATCTATGTTGTTACCTTATCTTATCTCATTTCATCTCGTCTTATTTTGTCTTGTGTTGTTTTGTCTTTCCCCCTCTCTCCTCGTCTCATCTTACCTTATCTTCTCTCGTCTCACATTGTCTCGCCTCATCACTATTTATCTTATCATAACTAATCCTATCTTATCTTATCTTATCTTATCTTATCTTATCTTACACAGTTTGCAATATATTTTATTTTACACTGCAATTTCTTTTTATCTTATATAATAATACTAAAGCAGCACCTATAAATGTAATTCTACATACTCCATGCGTTTATTTGCATGATTTCATATTTTCTCCCTTTTATTATTTTTTTTCCCCCCAAGATTACAATTTTCCCTCTAAACCAACGACACTTTCACATGAGCTCCTTTTAGGATGAAATTTGTCTCCTGTACGTCTCGTACTCAGGAAGCAGAGCTCCTTCTGCCTCCTGATTCAATCTTTCTGCACGGTCAGGAGCTGCAGGGTTTGGTGTAATCACATTGCCCTGATTATAGGATGCCTGTTGTTATTGATTATCATCATTAGGCTTCTCTGAAGACCTGTAATAGCGTATCTGTTCTCGTGCTGTGAGCTCCAATAAAATTGTACTCCCTGTACGCAGAATTTTTGAGCGCCTGGGAGATAATGTTTTACCTTAAATGTGCATCTTTGGGGAGTCAGTGTCCGGAGTTTGAAAGCAGAGTGTTATGTGGTGTTTGTGCAGGAAGTCGGTAAAGAGCGACGGGCCTCATCTCATCTCTGCGTGAGAGCGACTCTTCAGGGGGCCGATGTAAAGCTCAGGAACCTGCTGATAGCCGAGATTCGTTCTGACAGCAAAGTTCTGAGACCGACGAGGCCGACCCGCTCTTCTGTACTTTTTAGTAAACAGATTTCTAGTCCAACTCTGACTCTTAACATCTAACAGCATTTTAAGAGCTTAAATAAGAGTGCAGGGATTGAGAGAGTTTTTAAGGATGAAATGATATTTTAAATGATATCAGCGCTGCTAGACGTGAAGCTAAGAGTCTTCTCATATCTCACGGCTTCTTAGCTTACAGTCAGAACGCAAGCCTGCGTTTATGGCTTTCTTCACAGCGCAATCCTAAAGTCCCAAATGGCATACTTATGCAATATTCTCTACTATTTTTAGTAGTACTGAATACTGGAACACACACACAGGGCCGGCCCAATCCCTGTGAGGACCCTAAGCAGAATTTTATTCGGGGGGGGGAATCTCTGTGCTTCCATTATGACTAGTTATTGCCAATCCTGGATTATTTGCACACTATAAATATAACACACCCATTATCAGTTTGATCTGTTGTAGCTGTGTTGCTTAAATTATACCAATGTAGCTAAAGTAGCTAAATACCAACATACAGTATAGCCTAGTTTAGTTTACATTAATTTTCCTAACATTCTGTGATTTTTTCCTATTTTGTCTCTCTTTCTCCTGTTTTCTTCTTTTTTTGCACCAAAAAAAAAAACCAAAAAGAATGTGTCCTTTTTTATGACATTAATAAAAAATTTGCTTTCAGCGCAAGTTAACATTATTTACTCACACTGGCTATGCATGCATCCTGCACCCCGTTACAATAATATTGCATTGTTGCTTTTTTTACTTGTTATTGCATTTTTTTAAATTATTATTGTCCACAATTTAAGTATTTTTGGGGGCCCCCTGTTGCCACTGGGGACCTAATCAGCCACTTAGTTCACTTATGTCTTGGGCCCTGGAACAAGAAGAAGAACACTACAGAAAACAAAACACTTTACATACCGTCAAATCCATTTTTGTTTTTTGAAAGATCTGTTCCAGGTCTAATCTCAGTCTTACCTCAGTAATAACCTCACAGTTCTGGGAATGCTTTTTAGTAGAGTTTAGTAGATTGTAGTAGATTGTAGTAGTTTGACTGTGGGGATTTACTCATAAAGCTACAATATTATTAGTGAGATTAGACACTGATGTTAGGTGAGGAGGTTTGGGCTGCAGTCGGTGTTCCAGCTGATCCTAAAGGTGTTGAGTGGGGTTGAGTTAGAGTCAGGACATTTAAATTCTTTCACACCAATCAAAACACACCATGTCTCCATGGAGCTTAGGGGCTTTGTGCACAGAGGAATTGTCATGCTGGGATGATGGTTAAAACTTTTAGTTCCTGTAAATAAAATAATAAAATGCTACAACATTCAGAGAACCGAGTGCCTCCATATTTGTTCAAGGAAAACTGTGGCTGTGTGCTGGTAAGGTGTCCACAGACTTTTGGACATATTTGTATAACATATCTGTCTGTTTAATGAAGTGTATGTATCACACATATTCTGACCTGCATCTGTTTCTGTCTCACTAGGCACCACGCGACAGCCGAAAGAGGGAGAGGTCCCTGGTGTGGACTACAACTTTGTGAGTGTCGACCGGTTTATGGAATTAGAGAAAAGTGGGGCTTTGCTTGAGAGCGGAACGTATGAAGGTGAGTCAAATGTTCAACATTTGGGTCTATTTACACCTGTCACGTCCTGATCAGAAAGCTATCTAATTCGTCCAAACGGTTTCATTTACACTTGGCTACATAAATGCGTCTCAGCGAAAAGGATATGAATCTGATCTTCTGTTCCTGCACAAAATTTAAATACATATTTCCGCTTAAATTAAATAGCACCTACCGTTATTTAGCTTTATTTGGGTCGAAGAGATAATGAGAAATCCTGCAACAATGCTTATGTACTAAGATTCAGGATTTTAGTTTTTACTTGTACGGTGGCCCTGAATTGTCAAAACACCACTTAAAATGCATTAGCCGTTCTCTTTACTTATGTATGTGGGAGTTTGAGCATTAATCTTCTGCGTACTAACTAAACTGATCAAGTGTAAACGGTGTGTGTTTATGGAAGTGTCTCATTTTCTTTGCAGTGTAAACACAGAAATTGTAGGTTTCTACTAAAATAGGAGGACTCTATTTAAGTTCACTGTTATCAGTGGTAGGATATGCGGTGCATTTCAAGGTTTAAAAGACTTAATTGTAGAATGTACAGAAAACATCTGTTCCACCATACAGCAAACTTCTCACTTCGGGAATCAGTTTATCACATCATTTACATCCTTATCCAGAGCAACGTACAATATTCCTTGTTATACAACTGAGGGTTAAGGGCCTTGCTCAGGGGCCCAACAGTGGTGGCTTGGTCGACCTGGGAATTGATCCCACAACCTTTGGGTTGGTAATCCAACCCCTTAACCATGAGCCACCACTTCCCACATTTCGATGAACATTTACAGCATTTGGCAGACGTTCTTATCCAGAGCAACTTACATTTATCTCTTTTATTTAACTGAGCAATTAGGGGTTAAGGGCCTTGCTCAGGGGCCGAACGGTGGTAGCTTGGCGGAGCTGAGAATCGAACTCATAAGAAAAATTAAAGAAATGAGACGTAAATGGAATTTTACAAAGAAAGTATAAAGAGAACAGATAATGTGCATGTATAGTTGTCCACTGTGCAATGTTCAGCGATTGTACGCTCAAAGTGGTTATTAGTTCATTATTTTTCAATTGATAATATTGGTTAGATCATCTTAGTTCATGTGACGAATGGTTTTTTTTGTATTATACACTATCAAGCTTGTATATACAGTAAACATGTATATAGATATTTTAAGGAACATGGTAATAACAGTGTCGTCACACTTCCTCAACCATCACAATTCTATGATTCCACACCTAAAACAATGAGCTTTCACTTCCCTACTTGTTCGGCTTGCACTTTGGTACAGTGTAAAGTGGAGCAGCATTCCTCCAGAAACATGGACATTACAGGTGATAACACCAAACCAAGTGCACTACACAGTATACAGGAATGTACAAAATGTCACATAGGACATAAATTACAGCCCTTGTCATGTTCTCGGAATTCCACAAGCGTCCAATAGTAACAATTCCAACAAAAATCATGTGGTCTCTTGGTAAAGGATCTAAATGATTAAATTCTAAATTCTATTAAACTTTGAAGTAGGGAAGTGGTGGCGCAGTGGTTAAGGTGTTGGACTGCTACAGGAAAGACCAGGGTTCGATTCCCAGCACCACTGTGGACCCCGAGCCAGGCCCTTAATCCCCAGTTCCTTAGTTGTATGAAAGAGATAAATGTAAGTCGCTCTTGACTGTAAATGTAGTCCAGACTTGTTACTGTTTTAATAAACATCCATGAATGTAGCAGAAGCTGAGCTCAGATTGCAAGTCTGAATCCTGACATCTGTGTAACACACAGCACAAAACACACAAAATGTCCAGTGCACTTGACTCGCGTGTCATGTCCTTGATGCAAAATAGAAGTATTGATTCATTACACCAGACGGACAGCTTATAGCAGCTTATAAGTGTTAATATTGTGTTGTGCTTATTTTAATAAGTTGTTTTAATTTTTTAAGGCCACATGTTTTTGTTAGTAAACTTTAGTTTAAAACCTGATTAATGAACCCTTTCATTTTTGTGGCTTTAGTCATTGTTGGGATATTATTTTGAAGCTGGTAACGTTAACAATTTATATATCGAGAAATATATTGTTATTGATGAATTATGTAAAAAAATGACTATGATAACATTTCTGCCATATCGCTCAGCCCTAGCACACAGATTTTCTCAGTCTGGGCCTGAGGGAGCTCACTGTCAGCCGTGTTCACTCGTTTTTTAGTGCTGATTTCTTTGGGTCTAGACACTGATCTTCTGTCTTACTGTGCCATGGTGCCATGTGTGTAGCGCTGTGTGAAAGCAGTGTGTGGGAGATGGAGTGGGACTACGCTCAAACTAAGACTGTTTGTCAACAGCATTTCTTTTTTTTATTTCATTTCATGTGACTCTTGCTTGCTACACTGTACTTAAAAGAAGACATGAGGTAAGATTTTGCATTATTGAAGCCAGACATTAATGTTGTGGTGAGGAGGTCCAGGGTGCAGTCGGAATTGAAGTTCATCCTTCATCATTCTTTCACTCCAACCAGAACAGTCTTCATGGAGTTCAGGGGTTTTGTGCACAGGGACATTGTCATGCTGGAACAGTGTTTGGGTCTCTTAGTTCCAGTGAAAGAATAATGTAATGCTACAACAATATATTCTAGACAAATGTGTGCTTCCGACGCAGTTTGAGTTCGTGTGGATGAAGTTAGGAAATTTTTGTAACCTTCTGATTTGAGTTAAAGCCGAAGCTGTCATTTCCATGATATATGTAAAATATATTAAATCTAAACATCTATTTTAAGTATATATCCAATTAACATATTTTCTAACAGTTAAGTATATATATAATAATAAAGTATAGATACCAAATGTACAATATGTATATATGAAGATTTATTTTTAACAGGGAAAGGTGTACAAGACAGTGGTGAGACCAGCTATGATGTATGGTTTAGAGACAGTGGTGAGACCAGCTATGATGTATGGTTTAGAGACAGTGGTGAGAACAGCTATGATGGATGGTTTAGAGACAGTTGTGGGACCAGCTATAATGTATGGTTTAGAGACAGTGGTGAGACCAGCTATGATGTATAGTTTATTGACAGTGGTGAGATACAGCTATGATGTAGAGACCAGTGGGAGACAGCTATGAGATGGTTTAGAGACAGTGGTGAGACCAGCTATGATGTATGGTTTAGAGACAGTGGTGAGACCAGCTATGATGTATAGTTTATTGACAGTGGTGAGACCAGCTATGATGGTTTGGAGAAAGTGGTGCTGAGGAAGAGACAGGGGGCAGAGCTGGAAGTAGCAGAGCTGAAGATTTTTCTTTGGGAGTGATGAGGTTGCACAGGATTAGGAACAAGTTCATCAGGGGGACGGCTGATGTTAAATGTTTTGGAGAGAAAGTCAGGGAAGCCAGATTGAGGTGGTTTGGACATGTACAGAGGAGGGATAGTGAATATATTGGTAGGAGGATGTTAGAAATGAAGCTACCAGACAGGAGACAAAGAGGAAGACCAAAGAGGAGATATATGGATGTGTTAAATGAGGACATGAAGTTAGTGGATGTGAGTGTAGAGGATGTAGAGAATAGGGTTGGGTGGAGACAGATGATTCGCTGTGGCAGCCCCTTACAGGGAACAGCCTGTTAGGAGAAGATTTAACATTTTTAACAGAACGCTATGTTATCAATAGAACAAGTATAAATCAGCCTAAATTGTTTTTGTGTTACACACATCCACCAAAATCTCATTCTCTTGTTTGTTCCTCTGAGGAATCATAAAGTATAAGTCCTATAATGAAAGTTTTCTGGATTTCTCTTTAGAAAGGAGCTGCGACTGATGGGCAATGTACTCAGATGTGCTTAGTATTTGATTATATTGATATCGACGTCTGGCGCACTGGTACTTTTCAAAATTAAATTGAACGAGTAAGTGATTTTAAACTAAATACAATTAAGTTCAACAATTAAGTAAATAATCAATATTGGAAATACACTTTGGAAATATATCTATATTATTATATATTAATATATAACTGTTATCATTACATTTACATTTAGCATCATTTAGCAGACGCGCTTATCCGATCACAAAGAAGATCTAGATCACAAAGAAGATCTAGATCTGTTGGAAAAAAGAACACATTGAAAAAAAGTTTTTCTAAATACATTTTTTTCATTATTATTATTAGAACTAAAAAAAAAATGAGAAAAAAACAGTGTGTGTGTGGCATTAATGTGTGTCTCTTCTGTATTTGATGAGACATTTATTAAATGAAATGTCAACACAAAAGCTTACATTTTAACTGTAATCATTTGGCTTCATGTATTAAGTTATTAAAAGAGAAGCTAAATGTGCATTGTCAGTTTTCCAGTTTTAAAACTACAGCCTTTGCTGTATGTTTTGTAGCTAATTAAGAGAAAGTACACTTTCATTTCACTTCAACTGAAGTGACTCTTACATTAAGATAAAAAAAGAAATGAAAACGCTTCCATGGTTGTCATATAGACGGTAGAAATTGCGTATATGGGGGTAATTTTAAGGCTCAGTGTGTTATTGAACTTTTTCTTACAGCTCTGGACTCCACCATCAGCAACAGTCTCTCTCTCCTCACAGACCTGTAAATGAGTTTATGAGCCTCTGCTGTTCACACACACACACACACACACACACACTTGACCTCAATTTTTAATCATTAAACCAGTTCCCCTCTGATACCCATGGCTTCTTTTCAATCTTAAATCAAAGTTTGGGGCTTTTTGTGATAGAAATCGCTTGAATGACAAACATTACATATGACAAGAAAATGGGTGGAGGTACAAAAAAAATAGTTGTAAATTCACTCTAATGAATCCAGTCGCGTCCTGAGTCGCTCCCAGCAGCTCTGTGACTAGATAGTTGTGTTGTTGCTGTCCTTCGAGAGACATAACATTGATAGCAATTAGCAGACACCCTCATCCAGAGTGACTTACAGCTAAACAGTCGATGGTTAAGGGCCTTGCTTAGAAACTCAGCTGTGGCAGCTTGGCAGCCTTGGGATTTAAACTCATGACCTTTTGGTCAATAGCCCAACACCATAACCACCATAACCACTTGCAGAAAGTCCCAGGTATTTTTGGTTAGAAGGATCCCCCAAATCTCAGACGTAGGTTAGTTGGTAAAATTGGCTCTCTTTTGCTTCTAGATAACTTCTATGGCACGCCCAAGCCCCCGGCGGAGCCCACGCACATGCTGTTTAATGTGACCGACCAGCTGCTGCCAGGTGCTCGTCCCAGCGCTGAGGGAAAGAGGAAGAGAAACAAGTCAGTGAGCAACATGGAGAAGGACAGCATCGAGCCTCCTGAGGAAGAGGAGGAGGAAAGCCCTGTGGTTAACGGCAATGGCATTGCTATCACCCCAGGTTAGCAAAACCTGCTCAAAGAGCAACTGCTATGTTTGCTTCTTTTGCTTAAAGTTAAACAGTGATAATTTTTTAAAAATATATTTTAAGAAACAGAAAGCTTGGTACGAAAACCCCCACATAATATGGTTTCCTCTCAGTCTGACGGAGGATTAAGTTCTCGAGAATTAGCTTGAGGTAGTGCATTTCTGGTTTAACTCATTTCCTCTGAAAGGTTGATGCTTGTTATGCTGGAAAACGTCTCATCACATCACCCACATTTGTTTTTTTGGTTTTAAGTAGAACACCGGAAGCAGATATATTGAGCCATTTACATTTTTGTACAATTTTAAACTTTTTCCAGTTGCTTACTGTTTTTCTTAGGAATATAAATTACAATTATTCTTTAAAATATCTAGAGATCATTAATTATTGCATTATAAGACTCAAATAAACAGAAAACAGACTTTTGTTACACTGAGCTTCAAAATAAGTATTGAATAAATAGATAATTTAGATTTTAATAATAATTAAGACATTAGAGTAACCAATCAATAAAACAGACAGACAGACAGACAGACAGACAGACAGACAGACAGACAGACAGACAGACATAGACAGATAGATAGATAGATAGATAGATAGACAGACAGACAACAGACAGACAGATAGATAGATAGAGAGATAGATAGATAGATAGATAGATAGATAGATAGATAGAGATAGTGTTAGACAGACAAACAGACAGACAGACAGACAAACAGATAGATAGATAGATAGATAGATAGATAGATAGATAGATAGATAGATAGATAGATAGATAGATAGATAGATAGTGTTAGACAAACAGACAGACAGACAGATAGATAGATAGATAGATAGATAGATAGATAGATAGATAGATAGATAGATAGATAGATAGATAGATAGATAGATAGACAGACAGATAGATAGATAGATAGATAGATAGATAGATAGATAGATAGAGAGATACACAGACAGATAGACAGACAGACATAGACAGACAGATAGATAGATAGATAGATAGATAGATAGATAGATAGATAGATAGATAGATCAAGACAACCAGCACAGGCAGACAGATAGATAGATAGATAGATAGATAGATAGATAGATAGACAGACAGACAGACAGACAGATAGATAGATAGATAGATAGATAGTGTTAGAAAGACAAACAGACAGACAGATAGATAGATAGATAGATAGATAGATAGATAGACAGACAGACAGACAGACAGACAGACAGATAGATAGATAGATAGATAGATAGATAGATAGATAGATAGATAGATAGTGTTAGAAAGACAAACATAGATAGACAGGCAGACAGAAGGATAGATAGATAGATAGATAGATAGATAGATAGATAGATAGATAGATAGATAGATAGATAGACAGACAGACAGATAGACGAGGATAGATAGATAGATAGATAGATAGATAGATAGATAGATAGATAGATAGATAGATAGATAGATAGATAGAGATAGTGTTAGACAGACAAACAGACAGACAGATAGATAGATAGATAGACAGATAGATAGACAGACAGACAGACAGACAGACAGACAGACAGACAGACAGACAGATAGACAGATAGATAGATAGATAGATAGATAGATAGATAGATAGATAGATAGATAGATAGATAGATAGATAGATAGATAGATAGGTGGTTGGATGAATAGATATTAGACATTATATATCAAATTTTTTGCATAAAATTTTAAGAGGACATTGTGGGAATAAAAAAAGAAGAAAACATTTGAAGTTTAAAGTGAGCGGTGACGGCAGATAGGAAAATTTGGTGGAGACATGGTGTCCACACTAATGATTTATAATCACATCATCTCCCTTTTGCTTTCAGATCTTTAGGAACCAAAAAGCCTGACGTGTTTATATCTGCCATTTATCTACAGGCAGATTTTTCAGTATAGGAGTAAATTAAAATAAAAAGGGTTTTTTTTGTTCTTGTTGTTTTTGTGGCACCGGTTTGGTCTAACAGTGTCGTGAGCCAGTAAGAGAACTCCCATTGTGCTGGTGTTGTTTTTTGACTCTTTATCTGGTGGCTGTGATGTTTAGCTCGATATTGCTTGACCCACGACACTGCACTGAAATACTCTAAGTCCTCTTTCAACCCCAGACGGCATGAAGTGCCTGCCTTAAAGTCTATTTTAAAATGGATTTGAACATACACACACACGACACAGACACACACACAGACACACACACACTGTGGTTTCTCAGTACAGCTGAAGGACGTTTTTTTGAAATTGAAATTTAATTGATTCTGCTACCACTTTATATTTTCTTTCTTACCTTTATATATTCCTGCGCAGCTTTATACTGACCCACTCAGAATACTGATGACTGTCAGGTTCGTAAAGTCTTGTTACTCTATAGACTGTTTGGATTAAAGGATGTATAATGGACATCAGTCACAGCTGCGGTCAAAGTGCTGACTGATCTTATTTTAAGACACTTTTTTGTAGAACCTTGAAAGGTTCTATTACTTGCATCAAATATGTCAGTCTTAAAATAGATTTTTATGTAAACCGATTATAAAGAGTTTACTTAAAACAATAATTTATGTTAAATTATTTCCAAAAACATAAAAAATGTATTTGATATTTTTATCAGTAAATGTCATCTCTCAGCATCATCTACATCCTGACCTGATAGAGACCATGGAGAACCGAAGAACCCTAACTATCCCGTGTAAGACCCAGCAGGTCTCTATCGGTTCCAACCAGTAATAGCACTGATTTAACCTCACTTGTTCTTTCACCTATATACTGTTAGGATTTTTGAGCTTTTGAACTATTCTACACAGAAACTTTTTTTTTTACAAAAAGGTTCTGTTGGCGGGCAGCACGGTGGCTTAGTGGTTAGCACTGCTGCCTCACAGCAAGGAGGCCTGGGTTCAATTCCCGGCCAGGGGTCTTTCTGTGTGGGAGTTTTTGCATGTTTCTCCCCATGCCTGCATGGGTTTCTTTACTCCGGGTGCTCTGGTTTCCTCCCACAGTCCAAAAACTGTAAGTTAGGTTGATTGGTGATTCTAAATTGCCCATAGGAGTGTGTGTATGTGTGGCCCTGTGATGGACTGGCGACCTGTCCAGGGTGTACCCCTCCTGCCTTTCGCCCTTGCAGAGGCGGCTGGGATAGACTCCAGCAGATCCCTGTGACCCCGAATTAGGGAATAAGCAGGTACAGAAAATGAATGAATGAAGGTTCTGTTGTTCAACTACAATGCCCCAAGGAACCTATTTTACGTGTTTACATCATACCACCTTGTAGACTCTGGAACCTTTAGCCCAAAAAGTCTGTTCTTATTATTGAGTATTTGTATGAACTTAATTCAAAAAGGTTTAGCCGACAGACCGATTGTCTATAACATTATTTATTATTATTCTGTTTTGGTAAACTTATTTTTGCTATAAAATATCACACTTAGTGAATCAGGTTTGGTGGAGTCGCCAAAAGACTAAAAGAAACCCCCAAAACTCTAAAACTGTGAAACTGTGTAGTTCTGAATTTACTGGGGCAGGAAAAATGAAGAATTGGTAATAATAATGGAATATAAATGGAAACATGATGAAAATAAAAACATCCTTAAATTTAATTGTAGTGTTGTGTAACTTATAAAAAAAACTTGATTTTATCTACAGTATTAATTACTGGTGTGTGGTCCAGCCAACATCATTTCAGCTCAACTTCATCTTTAAATTTGTGCTTAAATAATTCCTTTAGGTCATACACTCACAGGTGGAATAAAACGCCTCAATATGTGTAATTTCTCACCTACAGAATCAAGCGAGCACGAAGACAAAAGCACTGACGCATCAGGTGACGTGCCACCGCAGTCGTGCCCTGCTGAGACGCCCACCCTGACAGGCACAGACGCCCCTGAAGAAGAGCAAGATGCCCCCAAATCCCCGGCCGACTCGCAGAGCAACGATGAGCTCGGGCCTCTCCCCGACAACTGGGAGATGGCCTACACCGAGAAAGGAGAAGTCTACTTCATCGAGTGAGTGAAGTGCACTTTAAAGCCTGCTTCAAACTAAGACCCCGAGCATATGGAGACGCACGCTGTCGCCTAATGGAGAGCGTCTGTGCAGTGCTATGAATTATGAGGGGAAATTAGCCTCGCCTCTTTCTACATGGTGTCATGGTGTATGAATTATTTATGTGAGTGAGTAAAAACCCCAAAAACATTTGGCGCTTTTATGTGTTGAGGTTAATTACATTGTGATTGTTTTATTTTAGTGTCTGTGGATTTGGGCATGAATTGGAAGAACAGATCGTACCGAGGTTTGGATGAATCATGCAAATGAACAAAACTTCCAGACAGGATAAAGACTAGCAAATGAGTGTACAGGAAGAAAAGAGAGAGAGACAGAGAGAGAGGAAGAGACAGAGAGAGAAAGAAGGAGAGAGAGAGAGAGAGAGAAAGAGACAGAGATGTTACCTTTCTTTTCCACCTCTATTAACTTTTTAATAGGAGCATAGAGACTCATTAAAATTATTGATTGCTATTCTGTTAACTAGAACTGTCCCACCTTCTGCGCCAGTGGCCTTGTAGGATATTGTACACTTATTGCCACGCAGACCAATGCTTTATCATCCTGAGTAGCTGTTTATAATCTGTGTGCTGATGGAGTGACGTGTCACAGCTGGACTGCGGAAGCAGGTGAAGGAGCTTTATGTCGGAATAAATCTTCGTTTTGTGTCAGAAAATCTGCAGCAAACTCGAGCACCAAACACCAGGCAGACAGCAGCACATCCAGATCTAACTTTTCCTTTCTTTTTTTTTTCTTAGTCACAACACCAAAACAACGTCATGGCTCGATCCTCGATTAGCCAAAAAGGCTAAGCCACCAGAGGAATGTGACGACGACGGTAAGTGTGCTCGTATACGTGTACTTGAATAGCAAGAAGAAGTAAATTTCTGCACAGTATTTTGAGGTTTCCTTTTCATAATTACTTTAATTTATCTTGGCGGTCCGAGCCAAAATACAGAGTCAAATCTCTTTTTTATATAACTCATGATTATTAATCTAATAATTAAGCAACTTGCTCCCAGGCCCACCAGCAGCTGTTAATGGAGCCATGAATCAAACCTACAATCGTCAGAACACCAGTCCAACACCTTAAACACTAAGCTACCATTTCCCACCACCAGTTTAACAGTGGGAGAGGTGTTTCTGTAAAGGCTTTTTTCCCACTGAAAAAAACTAAAGATTGTTTACCCAGACACAGTTACGAATAGTTTAACAGCTCAAAAAGGAAAATATACACAGGTTAAGGTGGGGTTAAGATGGAAAAAAATGTTCTTGTTGTTGTGTTACTTGAGCAGATTTTGCTTTTCTGTTAGACATAAGCGGTACACGAGGAAAGCGTTCGTTTGGGCCATAAGCAGCTCGATGGGCCATAAGCAGCTCAATGGTACACACATATTGCTAGAGCGGAATATTGAGGGGAGCGTCGCGAAACCTGTGCTCTGAACACTTTCGGCTGGTGCGTCGTGGCTCATTTTTACAGCCGTTTTTTCTCTTTCACAATTTTTGGTGCATCCCTTCGGTGCAGCCTTTCCACGCCGCCCTTATTATAAGCATGTGCCCCCCAGTTTAAGAACCACTGGTCTAGAGGGAAAATTTTGAAATATTTTACCTAACAAAATATTCAAAGGAATTGTTAGCTAGCCCAGAGTAATGCACCTAAAAAAAAAACTAACCAAAATGGTACGTGGTGTAACGTTATAAATTATGGTGAGTTATGTTAATGCATTAATTAAGACGGCGGTAAAGAATTATTTAAGTCAGCAAGTCACCGGCCAGAGTTTCAGCTGTCTGATCCTTTTAAACACCTCATTATACTCCAGTGCTTAGTTTTCGGCCATTGTTTGACCAGCGTGCTGCGGTATTTAAACTCAGTCTTGCCAGGCTGTCATTCTGTCATTTGACTGCTCAGTCTGCTCCAGTGAAGATTGGCACTAATTACAGCAGAGCCTCTCTTTTCGATGTGATTGAGTGGTTCCGTCTATTAATCACACACCCGGTTAAGAGGATGTTCGCCAATAATGAAGCATTATTCTGTCTGATGGCTCCTTAACAAATAACTTCACCATCAAAACTCTACAGCTTGTTGTCACAGAGCCTCATCTTACCACCAGAGCTGCTTTAAAATCAGGACTAGGGTTGCAAAGACAAAGGAACTTTCCAGGGAAACTTAAGCTTGGGAAATGAACAGGAATTTATTGGAACTTATGGGAATTAATAGGAATTGAATTGATTTTCTAGAACTTTGGGTAAAGTTATGTTTATATGGGGGAGTTGTGGGGGCGAGTTGTGGTTTGGGGGTTCCCCTTAAGTGACTAAAGAGAGATTGTGTAGGGGGAAGAGCTGACAAAGACTTTTTTGACAATATTTTGTGTTTTGTATTTGAGGAGTTGTGGTTCTATATACCGTGGCCTTTGTAGCCCTACAGTGTTGTGTGAATGTGATTAAGAAATATGCAGCCTAAAGAGTCAACTGAAATTACAATCCATCAGGTAGTTTTAAGATTTTTCTTTAAAAAGTTTTGCAAGATTTTTTGATATATTTAAATATTTTATATATTCCCTTTTATTCCCATGGAGAGTTTCAGCCTTTAAAATTCCCGTAATCTTGCAACCCGAATTCTTATTAACCCTTTTTTCCCACTACACTAGTGTTCAGTTGTGTTGACTCAAATTGACTCAAACATTCTCAATCCGTATAAACAAATAAAGATTGACCTTTAGGTTAGACATTTTTTTACACAGAACACCTTTACATGCTTTAGATGCTTAGAAACACACACTTAGAGGGCAGAAATTAGTTAAATATCACAGTTTACTCTGAAGATAAAGATATGTGTTTAACTTTGCTTTAAATATTGTAAGTAAATAGAGAAACTCTACTGATAAAACAACAAATTTCTAAAGCTCTGAATGTTTACTTTCATATAATCCATAATCCAAGCTAAAATCCATTTTATTCAAGAGTTCTAACTTATTTAAAGATGGACACATAGTGATAACACAACTGTACATGTGAAACCAACTTTTCATCCATCTTCACAAGCGAAACAATCAGGTTCACTCAACAGCGATCGGATTCTTCAGTCAGAGCTGCCTGCAGATTTCGTGCCACAGTAACAGGATTTATAAGACAGAGTCGTGTGTGGACACGGCGCATGGGGATTCATCTCCATGCTAACAAGCTTAGAAAGACAAAGCATTACAGCTCCAGGGTCAGCCGTTTTCCATCCTGATCTCGGGTTACTGTCTCTGTGGAGTTACATGTGTCTGTTGCTTCATGTGTCTGGATGGGCTAAGCTGTTTAAATGAGGCTGTATTGAGAACACTATTTAAACACATAGAACTTGGTAGAACTCAGTTTAATTTGATTTAATTTGTTTCGTATAGTGCTTGTGGTAGTAGACGTCTGGAAGCAGTAGGTGTGGTAGGTGCAGGTATAGCAGGACATTTTGGATAATGCTAAGTAGAGCCTGGATTGCACTGAAAGTTGTTGTCCAAACCGACGCCCTCCTGAACGCATGAACACTTACAGATTGAACAACCAGAGACAACATTACTACAGTATGTCATGTGCCATTCACCGGTGAGAAACATTTACAGTAACAGTTAGTGATAGTACTAAAATACCAAACATAAAAATAGTACCTGATTAAACGCTGCTGCTGTAGATCCATAAGCTATACGTTACTATCAAAACACCATATTTCAACCTGTCCAAAAGAAATACTGTAACCGTGATCTTTCAGACACACTTTTGACACTTTGACTCAAAACCTAAAATGTGACTAAAACTATTTTAAATGGCACGTAATATTCAGTTTTTTAAGTGACCCTCGTCTATAATTCAGTTTTTCACAATTTAAATTGAAATAGTTTGTTATATTTTGAGCTCCATAAGCAGCAGAAGTAAAATTTTATACATTTTTTAAAGTTCTGTGCTTAATATGATTAAGTTAGTTGGCATTTGACGCTAAATTGAAAGTAAAAGTAAAAGACACATTGATGACACAAAGCTAATCAAAGTCACTCAGCAAAGCAAAGCATCAATCCAGCCACCCGTCCATAAAGCAAAAGCAATCAACTCCCGCCCCGTGGTGATACCGTGGTGATACGGGTATTACCGTGTTGTCACATGTTGATTAATCAGCGGGAAATTTCCAATTTCCACACCATCACAACCTCAATGTACCGTAATGTGATATTTTATTTTAGTTTTTTCCATTTTTTTAGAACCTCCATCTTTATGCAGCTTGTGAGTTTTTTATAACATGCCAGTTTTTATAATTTTTTCCGGGTATCTACATTTTCCTGCCCAAAGAATCATTACGGCAGCATCACATGTGCAGCTCACAATACGTATATAAAATATTAAACCTGTTATTGGTCATGGCAACTGAACCAAAAGCACAAAACAATCGGGAGAGAGACAAATTGACGTGACCTTTTATTTTTCATCCCAGGGGAAATTGTAATGTTGAAGATATTTCCAGTAAAGTTTGATCTTGTATCTTTATTTTTATTCGTTATTAAGAGTTTTCATACTGAAAGATGGCAGGTTTGAAAGCCTCAGCCTAGTTGAAATGCAGTTTATCAGGACCAGAAAAAAGAAATCGATATCCCCTTCTAGCCGTCTGTTAAGTGCGTCTGTGTGACTTGACTGCTAATACTCCTCTTCCCATTACTATTTTCTGCCTCTATTAGCAGCTGAAAACCTTCTCCTGTGCAGCTCAGTGTGATGTCTGCCCGCTTTATGTATGGTTTAGCAGGCACAGGTTCAAAATATATAAAAAACCCAGTCTATACAAACATGTCCGTAAGACATGTTGTTGTTTCCTAGTATAATATATTATTTGTAAAGGTTATCATATATTTCCTTTGGGACTGAGTGCTTCTGTGTTTCTCTGTCTCAGTGTTTCATTTGTACTTGTCTGCTGTAGTCAAAAGCTACATGTTCTAATGCAGTGGTTCCCAGAGTTATGATAAAAGGGGTGCGGAAAGGCTAGTGTGGGGGGCAGCAGATTTTTAGAGTAATGTATTAAAATTTCGAAAAAGAAAAATAAGGTAAAAATATCTGGCGTGCCTCGCCACACCACACCCAAGTGGTTAACGGGAAGGTTTCGCTCCTTCTAGCTGTCGTCACTAATGCTCCCCTCAATATTCCGCTTGATGAATGTCCGATCCGTTGAGTTGGTTATGGCCCAAACGAACACTTGTACCTCCCGTGTCCAACAGAAAAACAAAGTCCGCTGTTGAAAAAAATCTGTTAAAAACAATAAATACTGTTGCGTAGTAAAACAATGTAGAGGCTGAAGACATTACCTTCAATGCTTCCACTTTAAAAGTGACTCGTTGGCCCAGGTTCGATTCCAGCTCGGGTCCTTTTTCTGTCTCGCCCCCTTTCTCTTCCCCATTTCATATCTCTGTCCTATAAATAAAGGCAAATGTCTAAAAAATTTCTTTAAAAAAGTTTTTATCCCACAAATTATCCTAGACTGAATTTGTGTTATTTACCATTATTGAATTTCAATGTTTTGAAATAAGTCCCCCTGAAAGTGTCCTCATGTCTTATGTTTTATTCCTAGTTCTTGTGGAAGAGGTGTGGCCTCTGAGCTTGTAGGTTGTAGTGAAGAAGGTGTGTCCTCTTTTTTGCCTTCATTTTTGAAAAGGTAGAAATGACATGGGGGTGTTAGAGAGAGAGGGAGAGGTGGAACCGAAAAGGACCCGAGCCTGAATCGAACCCGGGTCTCTGGATCACAAACCCCGCATTTGGGTGTGTCCTCCAGAGATGTCACATCAGTACATACTGAAAAAGGTGTGACCTGAGCTTGGCAGTCTGCGTCCCAGTAAAGCAGTTGTATCATATAAGTTGTCAGTTTTAGTTAAAAAGGCGTGGCTTCTAATCTCGTTAGCGCAGGTGTGGCTTTCGACCGCTCTGCTATCGTGGGGGCATTTTTATTTTCCTAAACACGACGCAGCACAAAACGAAACAAGGAAACATCCTTTCGGGTGAGCCATAGCCATTTAAACCAACCAAGGATCCCAGACCTTCTGCTGTCAGTCTGAAGGTCTGGCTAGGACCTCTGTACCTGGTTCTACTGAAAAAAGCATGGAACAAGCGTGGCTTTTAGGCTTATCAGTACCTATAAAAGAGGCATTGCTTCTGTGCCTGTGAGTCCCAGTTCAAAAGGTGTAGGTGTGCCTGACGCTGTTGTCAGTGCTCAATGAAAGGTTTGATTGGGTTAAAACTGTGTAAATGCTATGCTAAGGGAACGTCTGTAAAAACCTGTTGCTTATTTTCACTCGGAGAACCGGTCGAACTGCACTGAGAGGTTTCTGGTGTCTTAACATCTCATTGAGATAAATTATGAATCAAGAATCAAGACATCCACATGGGAACTACTATTAATATCTAATGGACACATAAGTCTCTCAGCTCTCTGAAGCTATAATGCAAATATCTACTCCATTTATTAATGTGTGTGTGTTTTATATACCTACACATTATTTTTTGTGCCATTGTGGTTGTTTGATTTTATCTGTTATCTGTTGTGTCATTTATTTCATACAGTCTATCATATTTTACAGTTAGTGAATCTTTAAAATGCAGAAGTACAGAATGTGCATGCACACTGTAACTTTTCTGGTTTTCTCTACACACTCATGTAAACCTACACACAAACACACTCATGGTTAAACTCATCCCTGCTCTTAAATATACATGAAACACTTGATAAATAAAAGCGCCTATAAAAGACCCAACTTCTGCAGTTGCCATGGCAACTACAGCGGCTCTGGAAGACCAGTGAGTTAAGGTGGTTTGTTTGAGATTTGTATTTAAGATGGTCTGTTTGACCTGTTTCAGAGTATCACACACACACACACACACACATCTAGAAACAGGTAAAGCACCTTAAATATTAATCTCGAGCAAACCACCTTAACTCACTGTTCTTTCATCGCCACTATAGTTGCTGTGCACAAACTTACAAGCACACCTCACACATCTTTGTACAGTTTATTAATTCTACAGGAGTCAGCGTTTGATAAAAAAGTGTACTAAGATGTGTGTGGTATGGTTATAAGTTTGAACATGGCAAATACAGTAGCTATAAAAGACTAGTGATTTAAGGTGGTTTGCTTGAGATTTATTTTTGAGGCGGTTTGATTGATCTGTTTCAGGTTAGCACATATATATATATATATATACACACACACACACACACACACACACAGTCAAAACCCGGTTAAAACAGACCACCTTATATCAATCTCAAGCAAACCACCTTAAATCATTGGTTTTCCATAGTACAGTACAAACTTACAATACATCACATTTCATGATTTTAATTTTTTATTTAATTATTTATTTTTTTTGCTAAAGGAGTTAACAGTTGATAAAAAAATGTACAAAGACATGTGTGGTTACAAGTTTAAACATGGCAACTAAAGTGGCTATGGAAGACCAGAGATTTAAGGCGGTTTGTTTGAGATCAATACTTTAGGTTTTATTTAAAACTTTATGCTACATTTCGGCTGAAATGACAAGCTCCGAGATTGAGGTTACATTTCATGTTACCTGGTTTTAAAGTTTTCCTATAAAACTAGAAAAAGTCCCCATTCGTCTGCTGTTAAATGTTGTGTCAGGTTTAATTCATAGATCAGGCAGTCAGGTTTGGCTAAAGTCAGCCCGCTAGCTCTCTTCCATTAAGAAAATGTCACTGATGAGTGTGACTCATTCTCATTCTCTCGCCCACTCAGCAGTGTCTGAATGTTTAGTGTGGCGCATATCAAATGCTGAAATAATCCAGATCGGTGGGGTCTTGATACGTTTGTTTGTTTGTGTGTGTGTGTGTGTGTGTGTGTTTAGGTGAGAGAGGTGGGGGTTGATGTGTATAAAACTCCAGGAAACACATCAGTGAGCTCTGTCAAAGGCACTCAATTTCAGACCTTCTGGCTTTCAGCCCAAAACATTTACTCTACTTAACAAGAGTCTCCACAGCTTTAGTTTATTCTGCCTACACAAGCTTTCAGTAGAGAGCCTGGACCACACACACACACACACACACACACTAACTTGCCCTATTATTCCATTAATGTAATTAATTAATCCTGCAGATAAAATTAATTATTTTAGTTTATCAAACTGTTGTTGTTTTATGAACTAAAATAAAAAAAGGTCTGTTATAACTACAGATCTGATCTAATATTTAGAAACGATAATAAATCGATTAATAAATGTTTTTTTTTTATAATTTATCATTTATATTTAATTTATCATAAATTGTTTTGTCAATTTTTTGAGCTACTTTAGCAATTTCCGCTGTACTGTTCAGAGGACATCCAGGGCTTGCTAGAAATATGTCGTTTGATTACACTGCATCCAAAATGGCCGCCATAGGAACAAGCACATTTTATGGTAAGGACTTACTCTGTTTAAAATCGCATATGACTTATAAAGTGGAATTTAACTACACGGAGCAATGTTGTTGTTTTTTTTCTTTAAGCACTTAAAGCTACTTAAAGCACTTGAAAACGTCTGCTCTTTCCGTCACTTCCACATATAATAAGTCGGCTCTCTCCCGCGGCCTCATGGGATAATAAAATGTTGTTGATAAATAAACAACATTTTATAAAATCTATAAAATCCAGTTGAAAAAAAGTAGATCATTCTGGCCTACTGTTATTCTCATAGTAAGATTCAGACATGCTACTTGCCTTGCATACTCACTTCTGCCTACTATATAATAAGGAAGTGTGCGATTTCCGTCTTTTTTAAACTGAAATGGTCCTAAGATACACTCTAATAGACAATTCAAAATCACAATAACATTTAAAACGCTAATTGTAGGATGTCGTTTAACCCAAAAGAAATAAAAAATCAGCCCAAAAATATGATAACACTTTTTTCCTCGGATCTCAGGAGGATATCAAAAACGTAACTTTTTTTTTTCTTTTGTGAAAGAAGTTATCAAGTATAATATATAAGATAACAGACAGGAAAAGGCTGTGTTATGTTGTTAAAAAACTATTTCGATGCAAGTTTAATTTTTTTTTTTCAATAAAAAGAAAAATAACCATAACTTCAATATCGATAACATTTTTGGTGCTATTTATGTTTAAATTAAAGCTACATCACCAAGTGACCTTCTTGTGTGCACACATGCGTCTTTAACACAGTGTTACAGAATCACCGTCGTTGCCTTTGGTGTTGCTTGGGATTCAGGAGACGGGGAATATCGGAGTTTTTTGGAACATGACTACATACACAACCCGTTAGAGACCAGACATTACAAAATCTGGAGCCTGAATGACAGCGGCTGGGGTTTTTATACTATATATATGTACTTTGTACTATATATGTACTAGAGTGTCAGTAAGTTGTAAATAAATGTAATTAAAATTTTAATTAAAAAATATATATACAGGTATGTGTCATTAACCATCAAAGTGGGATTTTTTTTATCCAGCATCATGGCCTGCTTGCCCTAGTGTCAAACATTTAATACTTGAATAAGTGCAGCAGATGGGTCCTTTAAGTGCACTTATTCTTCTTCTTCAGTGTAAATTCCTTACTCACACTATTCAGACTAGAAAATTCGATAGGATTCTGCGTGTGGTTTGGTAACACAGTGAACTCGAATAGCATCTTTTCACACACCCTGTTTCTCACTGGTGTGTGTTTCTGTGGAAGTGTACTTGAGTAACATAGCGGGCATATCACAACCTGTCCTTTGAGTGTTCTTTAGGATGCTCGATTTTTCCAATAAAACAAGGGCACAAATGACAGAAATAATAATCTGGCTGCAGGCTATTTCCTTTTGGTTGTCATGGTAATTTGGTGGCAGACCAAAATTTACTGAGCAGCTTTCCCAAACGAGTGGAATGCACTGGAGAGTTATTGATCCTGCAGCATGGTATCAGTGTAATAAAGGAACTACTGGAAACTTAATCAGGACTTTAAATCTGGACCTGCTGATGAGTTTAATAGGGTTAAACAGACACTAATACACAGCAGGAATTTATATCTCCATGTCGGGTCTTTAGCAAATTTACAACTTGGTAAATATATATATTCTCGCCACTAGAACTAAAGCTGGAACTGATTTCAGAAATTACAATACTTATTAAAAAGAAAGTGGTAGCTCAGTGGGGAGGTCGGAGAAGTGGTAGCTCAGTGGGGAGGTCGGAGAAGTGGTAGCTCAGTGGGGAGGTCAGAGGAGTGGTAGCTCAGTGGGGAGGTCAGAGAAGTGGTAGCTCAGTGGTAAGGTCGGAGAAGTGGTAGCTCAGTAGAAGGTCAGAGGAGTGGTAGCTCAGTGGGGAGGTCAGAGAAGTGGTAGCTCAGTGGTAAGGTCGGAGAAGTGGTAGCTCAGTGGGGAGGTCAGAGGAGTGGTAGCTCAGTGGGGAGGTCAGAGGAGTGGTAGCTCAGTGGGGAGGTCAGAGGAGTGGTAGCTCAGTGGGGAGGTCAGAGGAGTGGTAGCTCAGTGGGGAGGTCAAGAGTGGTAGCTCAGTGTAAGGTCAGAGGAGTGGTAGCTCAGTGGGGAGGTCAGAGGAGTGGTAGCTCAGTGGGGAGGTCACAAAGCATAATGTCATTTCCTCCATCCCATCCTAGACTTTTCTCAGCTGAGTGTTCTGAGATGTTTTCCTGGAGATTCGCCGTCCGCATATTTCCCATATATTTTAAATAATTTAAGTTTTTCTTAAAAGAAACCATGATTTAATCTGCTCATTATTCCTCTTTAGAGTATTGTAGAGAATCAGCTCCAGCACAGACGTCTCTGTGAATAAACTGTTGCTATAGAAACAATACTGTATAAGAATAAATGTAGTGATATAATGCAGGGATTTGATTACAGCCAGTGCTACACAATGACACGGTGATTTAACATCGAATATTTCTCATGGCAGAAATAAAATTCTATTTTTTAGAATCTCCAAGCAGACTCTGTATTAAATTAATTTATTCATCATTAGCTAATTACATTTAAATATCCCATCTCTATTGAATGTAGAGGGGTCATATACTGTACACACACACACACACACACACACACAGCCCTTCGCTTCCCAGTTTCCACTCAATGCAAAGTGACGAAACTGTTGTAAGAATAAAACCCATGTTTTTACCGTCCCTTTTTTTCTTCCTTTCTTTACTTCTGTTCCCTCACAGAGCTGCCGTACGGCTGGGAGAAAATCGACGATCCTATATACGGCAGTTACTACGTGGAGTAAGTGTCGTCACACCACGCTCACTCACAAGCATGTCGTTGTAGAGAGACTGAGAGCACGTGCATGAGAAAAAATAAGCAGCATTCAAATCAGAGAGCTGCGATTTTTTTTCATTTTCAGCCACATTAACAGGAGGACGCAGTTCGAGAACCCTGTCCTGGAGGCCAAAAGAAGAATCCAGCAGCAGCAGCAAATGCAGAGCCAAGGCCTGTCGTCCCTCCCGCTGCCCACCATCTACAGAGGTACTGTTTCATTCATGCACACATCTACACAGACGAGAATTCCGAATCCATTTACAGATTCGAATCCTACTGACTCACTTGTTGAATCACCTTTGAGGCCTTTGAGTCCACTTGAATCAGTAGGGATTCTGATTCAATTGCCAAAGTCCTTCTACTCTTTACAAATGTTAGAATCCACCAAATACTCTGGGTCTTATGATTGTCAAAAACTGACAAATCTCTCGAATCTGGCAGTTTCGCTACACGCCACGGTTCAGATGAATCAGATGAATCAGTACTTGTGATTTTGAATCTTTTATGTAGGAAGTTTTTTAAACAACTCAGTCAGCTAGTTGGCCCTAAAGTTAGCTAGCTACCTACTTATTACACCGAAATGATGTCATTTTCAGTTAGTATTTATCTATATTGTTATAAGCCACAAGATAACCTAGGACTCTACGTGAGTAAAAGCGGAGGTGGTGGCTAAATAGTTAAGCTGTTGAAATGCCACCTGGAAGATTGTGGGTTTGATTCCCAGAACAACAAAGTTACTCCTGCTGGGCCCCTGAACAAGACCCTTAATTGTGTAAATGACATAAAATGTAAGTCGCTGTAAGTTGATAAGGGTGTCTGTAAATATGAATTCCATATGAATGTCATATATTTGGTTATATTTTATTACGCACACATTCAAAAACGCAAAAGTAGATTGAGACTTCTGTAAGTTGACTTAAACTACTAGACAAAAGTATTGGGACACCCAACCGTCACTTCCTGTGGTGTATTTTTGAATATCATTTTACAGATCTAGACTCACTCGCACCCCTATAATAAGTTCCTCACTTGGAAATTCTTTCCACTAGATTGTGGAGTGCAGCTGTGGGGATATACTTATTCTGCCACAATAGTATTAGTGAGATCAGACACTACCGTTAGGGGAGGAGGTCTGGGGTGCAGTCAATGTCCCAGTTCGTTATAAAAGTGTTCCGTAAAACAGTTTTTTTACTAAGGATTTTAAAATAACTTTTTATAGCTGTTTTTAAAAGTGAATATGCATAATTAAAGACTCAGTTTAATTAACTTTTACATTTATTTTTTACTGCTGGGTTTTTTAAAATAGTACGCGCTTACAGCAGTGCACAGTGCAGAGAATAAAAGCCAATTAGTTTATACTGCTTCTGCATTAGTTGTAAACAAAAAGTCACACTTCACCATCGAGTGGAAAGCCTTTCCAGAAGTGTGGCGGTTATTAGAGAAGTAACAGTAGGACTACATCTGAACTAGGATTAGATTAGGACACCATTAAGGTGATGGTCAGGTTCTGAGTACTTTTGTCCTTCTCCAGTAGTGTATTTGTGCTGTGCTGATCGTGACGCGCCGTTTCAGCGTTTGTTTTTGAAGCGAGCAGACTTTGAGCATGTTTAAACCAGAATCAATTAACAGATTGTGGAGGAAGAATGAATGCAGAGACACACACACATACACACACACACACACACACACACACACACACACACTTCGTTTGGAAAGGGAATAACGTGTGATTAGCTGCACAACTGAAAGCACACTGATGACCCTTGCTAGCTGCCAAGAGGCTGCTAATGAAGAATGCTACCCCAGCAGCCTGGGTTTCATGGTGTAATCATTGTTTAATTGGATGCTAAATTTTTACACATTGCTAATATTTTTAGATTCGAAATCAACGCTTTCTATGTTTTTTCTACTTGTGGAACCATTCGCACTTTTTTTTTTGCCTCAATCTATCCTCAAGTATCAGCTTCTCTTAGATTTTCTGCAATTATTTTCAAAAATGGATTTTTTAGTACCACACCCCAGTTATCAGTTGTGGGAAGTGTGTTTGGATTTGGGTCACTTTAACTAGGCCACTGGAGGACATGTGCTCTTCCCTCCTCCACTGAGTCACTGAGGGTTTGGATACGTGGCTCGCTATTGTGTGACACTGAAACCTTTTTTATTTTCAAACTCCTCAGGTCGCGTTGGGTTATTTTCTGCACTGCGGCCTGTGTATCTGTCCTGCCCTACTGCTTTCACTGGAGGTTTTTTTTTTCCTGCATATGTAAAATATAATTAGGTGAATGATCCTGATCCATGGCAGCTTTTGTGACACTTCACTCCATGGGCTAGACGAGGTGTTAGCCAGTTCGCAGTGTGACCAGCCCCTGCAATTAAAAAGTCTGGATCGGCATTAAAGGCGATGCCGACCTCCCGATAGCATCTCTTGATTAGGTTTCCTTTCTCAGTGGCCTGCTTTTGGAGAAATGCCCAGTCCCAGGCAAGGGGGAAGCTGCTATTATAGCGTTTCACTCTTTGCTTTTTTTGTTTATTCGCCTGTTAGCAGTCTAAAGTTTATAGAATTTTTTTACAACCTATTTGTCTTTCTGAAAGGCTTTTATACTGATAATTAATTACCACTATTAAACAAGTTCAATTAGTCGCTCAGGTTTAAATTACTTAACAATCCCCATTTAAATTGCAAAGTGTGTAAAATATACATTTGGCGGACGCCCTTATCCAAAGTGACTTAAATTATTCCCTGTTATACAACTGAGCGTTAAGGGCCTTGCTCAGGGGCCCAGCAGCAATGGCTTGGTGGTGCTGGGAATCGAACCCGGGTCTTCAAAGTGGTAGTCCAACACCTTAACCACTGCGCTACCACTTCCCAATATACAAATAGCCACTTTTGACTGCTACTTATTGAATACTTTTAGATTTATAATGACAATGATATGTATTTTTTTTGCATTAGAAGACATCAAATAAATGTTTGCATTGATTAAAATAAATCGGTTATTTCTCAGTAAATTCTGCAGTGATAGATCAGTGTTTAAGATCCAAGATGATCAGAATTCAGATCCGGGTTCTGCGATGCTGACACTCTGGTCCCTCGAGCAAGAGCCTTAACCCTGAACCTCTCAGCCGAGTAGAAAAAATCTGATAAGTTGATGTTTTTCTGGATAAGGGCATCACCTAGGGTGACCTGTCCCTTTTTTTTGGACCTAAAAAATGCATCCGGCCAGGATGTTTAATTGCTCAAAATGGTTAGGATTTAGCTTTTGCTTGCTACAGTCTCCATTGATTGTGTGGGTTTTCACATTGCTTCCACATTTTGCATGTCACTATAAGCCAATCTTGTACACAAAGATTGCATCTAAGGCTGCATTAACACTGTAGAACTTGATGCCCAATTTCAATTTTGTAATTAAATCCGATTTTTTTTAATGACCTGCATACATGTTCTTTTAAAACAGACCGTATCCGATATCTGCATTCACATTATTCTCAGCAGAACAACCCAATGTAGACGTACTGACCGGCAAGGAAATAAAAATGGCACAATAATTCAATATTTTATGCACAATATTTAAAGGTCACCAAAATAATTATCTTTTTAGGTGGAGAAAAAAAGGAAAATAACCTTGTTACAGCCTGGACGCAATGATTGCTAAGTTATAAATATTTTTAAGTGCTTGTATTTTATTCGTTTATAACAAAACAAGACTTTAAGTGAACAAAAAGAATAAGTAGAAAAACACACAGTTGAGCTGTTGGTGTCCACCTGAGTTGATGTCATGCGTCACTGTTACTTATTCAAGGACTGGCATTGACAGATGAAAATCTAATGCACGTATCCGATTCATATCTGATTTATTTCCACATTTGAATAAGGCCTGAAACCAATTTGAATAAATGGGAATCCATGTGTTTTTACCTGTCATTTCTGATCTGCGTTACTTTGGAGGAAAAAAAATCAGAATTGGGTCACTTGATACATGCAGTGTAAATGCGGCCTTAGACATTAAACACAGCATCACACCAAGAGACAGAAAACAGTGCAGAAATAGTGTGTTTTTTATGGCCATCATTTTTTTTTTTACAATTTTTATTTTAACACACAGTCATGAAAAGAAACAATGTCATGTAAAAGTTGTTAAAAGCTAAATTATTTTTCATTTCTCGTTTGTTATTAATCTGTAGTTCATTTGAATAAAAAAAAATGTACATATTAAAGTCACTCTAGCATCATTCATTCATTCATTCATTTTCTGTACCCGCTTATTGCCTAATTCGGGGTCACGGGGATCTGCTGGAGCCCATCCCAGCCGCCTATGCAAGGGCGAAGGGCAGGAGGGGTACACCCTAAGTAGGTCGCCAGTCCATCACAGGGCCACACATACACACACTCACTTACTCCTATGGGCAATTTAGAATCACCAATCAACCTAACATACATGTTTTTGGACTGTGGGACCAGAGAACCCGGAGTAAACCCACGCAAGCACGGGGAGAACATGCAAACTCGAAACCGGCCTCCTTGCTGTGAGGCAACAGTGCTAACCACTAAGCCACTGTGCTGCCCCACTCTAGCATCACCAAATGCCATATCTGTCAATGATTTGGTCTGTCGGATGTCCAGCAGTAGTCATAGCACTGCATCTGTCAACACATCTGGAGCGCTGGCCATCAACCCACAGATTAAAATCCTAAATCCAACTCAGTCAAGTGTTCTTATTTAAAATCCTGCAGTAACAAGACTGAAAGCTGTAATTTATAAATCAGAATGATTCCACAGTTGTTTATTACAGGGGAGTCCAAGACCGCAAAAATTGTCTGGTTCCTGATTGGTAGGAATGGCTGTATTCACTTCCCTGTCAATCACAGTGACAGTAGACAATCATAAGTGGCTGTGAAAGAGGGCAGATAGCATGTACCTATCTGAGTGTTTTCTGCTGCACTGGGGTATAACATAAAAAGCAGTTTGATGTATATTAGACATTCCTGGCTAATGAGCAGGAACTAGAAAAAAAAATCTAATGAAAATCTACTCCAATGACTCAGATTTTCTATCACCGGTAGCAGTTTTTGTAGCAGATCCTCTGTCGCACCTGCATTTAGGTACTTTTTTAACAAGAAAACAGCTCATCAACAAAAGGAAAGTTGTTTTTTTCCAGTCAGTTCAAGATTTGCTTTTGGTTTATTCTCCGTGGTCTAATTAGCAGATTGATGCGATAGCGTGTTAACAAAAAAAAAAAAACTAAATCAGACACAGAAACAGGATATTCATTTTCTGTTTATTTTCTGCTTCAAATTTAAGACTTGTTTTTTTTTCAGCCTCCGTAAAAGAGCGTGAAGCTTCAATGCTTTAATTTTTAAGCCATAATCACTGTCTAATTATAATCATAATCCAATTTATTCCATAGTCGCTGCTCATTTAAAGCAAGATATTTTAGGTGATCTTTACATTGTTTATCTAAATATACCAGACTAGACATGTCTTTTGTCTGCTTCCTTATTTTTTTATTGCTTCTCTTTAATTATTTATTTCCATTTCTTAGTCTTTGTGTTTGGGTTTTTGTTTTTGTTTTTTTGTTTTTTTATTGTTTTCCATAGTTTAAGCCAACATATTTTGTAGTATTGTCCAGGTTTTAATTAGTGTTTTCTCTTTGTGAATATATCGGTTTGGATTGTTTAACCTCGTTTTCCTGTTTACTATTATAACTTTGGTTTAAGACAGATTATTAGAACTTTATCTGCATTCATCTTCAATTTTATGTCATTTCTCTGCATTTGCTGGCTTTAACTTAGTGAGCAGCTAGTAAATGACATATAGGTTAATAATATTAAAACCACTATTTTGGTTGGCACAAATATTTGCTGGTGTGATATTCATTCATTCATTCATTCATTCATTCATTCATTTATGCATCTTTTATCCCCACATATTCCCTAATTTGGGGTGTCTGAAAGGGAGAAAGGCAGGGGGTACACCATACACAGGTGTATCATTTTCACAGGGCCCTGCACACACTTACACTCACTCCTATGGGCAATTTAGAACGTGTTTTTGGACTGTGGAAGGAAGCCGGAGTACCAAGGATAAAAAAAAAAGCAACACAGGGAGAACATGCAAACTCCATACAGAAAGGCTCCTGTCTGGGAATCGAAACTGGGCCTTCTTGCAGTTAGGCAACAGTGCTCACCACTAAGCCACCATGCCGCCCTGGTGTGATATTGGCTTTGTTAAAATGTATCTTGGTTATATAAAAAGAATATTGTTATGGTTATATAATAAATTAATTATTTTCATTATTATGCATTTAATATGATTAATATTATTGTTATTTATTATAATATTATTAATTTATGTAAAAACATAGTTTAGGAACTACGCCTGCATATGCACAATATTGTAAAGACTGTAGTTGTTATTAATGTTCCCTTGAGTTGCTGTGTGTTAATGATAAACGTATTTGCATATGTGACATTTTCAGAAAAGCCTCCGTTTACGCGAGATGCCACCCAGCTGAAAGGCACGTTTCTGTCCACCGCACTGCAGAAGAGCAACATGGGCTTCGGCTTCACCATCATCGGCGGAGACGAACCCGACGAGTTTCTGCAAGTAAAGAGCGTCATTCCAGACGGCCCAGCTGCGCAGGACGGCAAGATGGCCACCGGTAAGCCTCCTGTCACATATAGATTATAGCATCTCCAGCTCATGTTAAGGGATATGAAAATGACTAGCAAATCGCCATGCAACCATATAATTTATTTAAGAAAGAAATTACCTATAACGCTGACATGCCAGTCTTTATAAACACCTTTTGTAAAATACCTACAACGCTGAATGAAAAGCATGTATAGACTAGGGTTAGGGTTATAAATGCTAGGGTTAGGGTTTTGAAACCAACTTTTGAAACCAGACAGCTTTTCCAGTTTTGTGTGCCATATAAACCACATTTTATTTTAGTAGTTTAGTCTTGACGTCTGGAGCTGAGACTCGGGTTTGAGGGTCTATGCTATGAGCAGAGAGGGTTAAGTGCTCTGCTTACTTTGCCGTCAGCAGCCATCTGTAGTGCAGGGGCTGGAATCCCCAACAATCCCAGGGTCTTAAATGTTTAAGCCAATGGAATATCAAGTATTCAATATAAACTGTGTTGGTGTGTCAGAATGTGAAAAATCCCCAAATTACACAAACTTTTAATTTCTTTCTACACGATTGCTGTATTTATGGAGGGAGCAGGCCAGGCCTTTCAACACCCAAGCAGATTGTTGCTGCCGCTTGATAAAACTTCTAAATGTTTACAGAAATCGAGCTTTTACTCTCTACGTGGGCCTGCTTTAAAGACTATAGATGAGCGAAAGACCGTCCTAACAACTAGAAAAACATGAGCTTGTTTTAAAGAGCCATCGCCAGTGTGATCTCACCACAAAGTCACCGGGTTTTTAAGATTGACTCTTGCATTGTATTTAAAAACATGACCTTTTGCTTCAGTTGAGTGACAGAGAAGATTCTGTTCATATATTATCAATACAAATTAGCATTA
Source organism: Bagarius yarrelli (assembly GCA_005784505.1). NCBI lineage: Eukaryota > Metazoa > Chordata > Actinopteri > Siluriformes > Sisoridae > Bagarius > Bagarius yarrelli. The sequence goes on along the minus strand of VCAZ01000008.1, from coordinate 2,153,184 downwards.
CTTTCTGTTTATATTGAACATGAATGATAAATATATATTGAAAGACATTGGCATGTGACATACAACATCCCATCAATGTGAATTTAAAGGTGGATAATGTTAAACGTGAATGATGTCAAACAAGTGCAATTTAACTACAACGAACAATGTTTTTTTTTCATTAAGCTATTTAAAGCCGCTTCCACGTATGGCGCCGTCTCTCCTGCAGCCTTATGGGATAGTAAAATGTGCGTCATATGCATGCTTTGAGAATGGAGCGGGAGTAATAGGACAAAATTTTCACACACTTTAATTCACATACCAAGGATTTAGACATACCCTGTATGCCCAGCTTCGACTACTATATAGCATGGAAGTATAATATTTCAGATGGGGCCTCTCTGTGTTATAGTATTATGCCGGTTTGTTACTGCTGTGTCTCTGCTCGCTGACAGGAAACTGCCTTCATTGAACAACCCAGTCAGCATCTTTTACCTTTTACTGTCAAAAGAGCTTATGTACTCAGTGTCACTTGAGGCAGAGATACTTGGGTTTTTTTTCCCAGTCAGAATAGAAGTGCTTTAATTCAACTTGGATTCTCGAGCTCCTCAGACAGAGCGCAGTAAGTCAGCCGTGTCTATAGGCTCCGTCACCTCCTGAGACCTTGTATCTAATTATGCACGCAGACTTTGAGTTCAATTCTGCACAATGCCACGTAACCGAGGTTCAGATTTAATGATGATGGAAATTTTTTGGTTTTTTTTAACTGTATTTGCTTCTTCGTCTTTGTTTTGCTTTCTGTGTGTTCTCGTGTCTGTCGGTTGAGTAACAGTCTCAGCTTTTCTGTAACATTGTGGTTTCTTATTATTGGCCAGATGGTTGCGTCGTCCTTTATCATACGCCTACTTGCCTTTGTACCAATCCTGCTGTCCATTTGTGTGTGTGTGTGTGTGTGTGTTTGTGACCAGGTTGTTGTAAAACAGTTAAACAGTGAGTTTCTATGACAGTGTTTCTATTCTGCAGTTTTTATTATGTATATACTGTAAGTAGCCCTTTATTTTGATAGGAACTGCTTAATAGAAATTAGCGACTCATTATTAAAATTAAGATTTGTGGTGGAAATTATTAGATCGCTCTGTGGAGAAACAGCAAATGAGTAGAGACGGAGGCAGCAGAGAAAAGGATAACAGTCAAATTTATTGTCGTTCAAAGTCAAGACCAAACAACGCTCAGTGTTCACTAAGAGCTCGCAACCTTAAGGGCTGCGCTCTATTTAAACCTTAACAAAACCTTCCTCCCAGAACTTGCTTTGGTCGCTACTGCTGAACCAGCAAAGCCAGTGGCCTTGCCTTTGGGTGCGATCACCTAAACCCTTAGGTAATAACTCCTTATATGGATATCACATAGAGGACACAACAGGAGTCACAGTAAGGTTGAGACATAACAATTTTCTCAGTTCCACTAAGAAAAACAGACATACATTAGGTTCATGTGATTATCTGAAGGTGCAAATACTTTTCTAAAGTATATATATATATATATCGATATTGTATCAGCAGCGATGGGAATAATGATGTTATAAATAAACGTTGTTACCTACAGTGTTACTTTTTTTTTTAGTAACTAGTAAAGAAACTGATACCATTACTGGCAATAAAATGCAGCGTTACTATAATTGAGCTCACTAAAGGTTTTTTTTACAATTAGACTCTGTCAGCCATCGGACCTGCAAAGTATTTTTTTTCTCTGGTGTGTCGGGTGTAGATTGATACAGTGTCATAAAAAATTATTCATACCCCTTGAACCCCTTGAACACCTTATTAACACAAACTTTAATGTATTTTATTGAGATTTTATGTGACAGACCAACACACACTAGTCCATAATTGTGAAGTGGAAGGAAAATAATATGCGGATTTAAACATTTTAAGCAAAGAAAAATCTGAAAAGTGTGGTGTGGTCTGTGAAGGCCTCAGTGGTTTGTTAGAGAACACTAGTGAATAAACAGCTTCATGAAGACCAAGAAACTCACCAGACAGGTCAGGGATAAAGTTGCAGAGAAGTTTAAAGCAGAGATAGATAGATAGATAGATAGATAGATAGATAGATAGATAGATAGATAGATAGATAGATAGATAGATAGATAGATAGATAGATAGATAGATAGATAGATAGATAGATAGATAGATAGATAGATAGATAGATAGATAGATAGATAGATAGATAGATAGATAGATAGATAGATAGATAGATAGATAGATGGAAATAGATTTTTCTTTGATATATCTTACATCACTTACTGTAACTCCAATGGACAAATGATTAATGAATTAAATTTAAAGAATCAAAAACTCCTTTGGGACATGCTGTTATGAAAAAATTCCCTCAAATCGAGGTGGAAATGTGTCACTCTACATGTTTATGGATTTTTCCTGTCCTCCAGGACACTATGATGTGTAAAACTTCATTATAAATGGATGTTTCTAAGCTTGATCTTCACCACAGGGGTCAGCTGAAACCATGCAGAGTAGCTATGTGCTGAATTATAATGTATATTCTCAGCCGTAATTAACATAATTAAAATCAACGTAATTAAAATTCTTTAGAAGGGGTTCAAATTAATTTTCATTAAAGTCCATGTAAAATAATGTTAAATATGTATTCTGAGTAAAATATTAGTAGCCACCCAGCCAAATTTTAATGATAAAATAGGTAAATAAAATAAGTCATCAAAACATCAAGCGGTACGCTCTGCTCTCAACCGCTAGGGCAAAAGTTCGCTGGTGGTGCTGAAACCACACTCACTGTCCGTCTGACCCTCTTTTTTATATAATTGTTTTTAGGAAAAATTAAATAAGGAGTAAGAGGCAACAAATAACTAGCAATAGTCTGTAGTCTGTAACTAACAGTAATGACAATAACTCGCGATTAAGCAGGAGTGCAACTGAAGCACTCATCACTCCTCGCGTAGCACCACGCTCCCTCAGATCCACAAGTACTGCTCGACTTGTTCCTAGGACAAAAGGTAGGTCTGCCTCAAGACTTTTCTTTGTTCTGGCACCAAGATGGTGGAATGAACTTCCCATTAATGTCAGAACAGCCGAGTCACTGGCCGTCTTTAAGAGACGTTTGAAGACCCACCTTTTTCTTAAATACCTAGCTCTTGACATTAAAAAAAAAATCCCATCCTACTCTTTCAGCAGTTTTTGTTGTTGTTACACTGATCTCTGAACTATTGTACCAGTATTGAGCTGTTCAATGATGTGACTCAAAGCACTTTTGTACGTCACTCTGGACAAGAGCGTCTGCTCAATGCTGTAAATGTAAATGATGCTAACAAGTTCTATTATGAGGAGAGGCCAAGCTTGGTGACTCAATTTTGTCATCAGCCCCACCTAAAAAATCCTGTGCAATCTACTTCTGAAAAAATGTGTTTAGAGAAAATTCTCAGAAATGACTTCTCACTAACTTTTTTGTTTTTCTCTTTATATTATTATATATTTATTATATATCATTATTTAACCTCAGGTCATGTTCTTCTGTGCCCAGGTGATGTGATTGTATACATCAATGACATCTGCGTCTTAGGCACCACCCATGCAGACGTAGTCAAGCTCTTTCAGTCGGTGCCAATCGGCCAGAGTGTGACCCTCGTGTTGTGCCGAGGCTACCCTCTGCCCTACGACCCAGAGGAGCCGTCAGCCAGCTCGACGGTGCCCCCTTTAGGCCTGGTGGATCCCTCACTTCTGCTTAACGGACGCAGCTCCTACGACAACTACATGGAGTACATGTCTCTGACCGGGCGTCTGCTTCCCGAGCACGGAGATGCTCTTTCCCAGGTGTCTCATCCCGGAGACACACACCTGGATGGATCGCAGCCGCCATCCCTTAACACACCGGGGCCTCTGCATGACGACGCTGTCTCCATGGCGTCGTCGTCTGGGGCAACAGCCGGAGCTCAAGCAGCATCCGAGATTCTGAGTCTCACCATGACCAAAGGAACCGAGGGTTTTGGCTTCACCATCGCAGACAGTCCCACAGGCCAGCGAGTCAAACAGGTGCCAATCCTGCCAATCTAATGTTTCTTAGAACATTCCAAATATTTTATTAGCGTTTTAAATTTATTTGACTCTGTGAATATGATTGGTCAGCAGCTTTTACAATACATCTAGGCGAATTATAGTTAAACAAATTGGGTAACATTTCTGTGGGAAAGTGGTAGCGCAGTGGTTAAGGTGTTGGACTGCTAATTGAAAAATCTTGGTTTGATTTCAAGTACCACTAATGTGCCACTGCTGGGCCCCTAAGCAAGGCCCTAAACCCCTTTTGTATAAAAGAGATCAATGTAAGTTGCTACTGATAAGGGCGTCTGCCAAATGTTGTAAGCGATAATATTAATGAGACGTTCAGTAATGCCAAGTTCAATCATCGTTGTTTTCACACTGCACAATCTTGAGTAACATTCAGTCGCTCTTGTTCAGATGCACCCTAGTTTATTATTAGTAGTAATAATAGTATGTTGTGTTTCCCTGCATGACCTTTCGTAAGGCACACATTTATTTTGCCATATTTTACATTTACAGCATTTGGTAGACCCTCTTATCCCGAGTGACTTACATTTATCTCTTTAATACAAATTGGTGGTACTGGGAGGTGCACCCAGATCTTCCAATTAGCAATCCAACACCCTAATCCACCACTTCCCTACTTTTCCTACTTTTCTACATTTTTCAGTTATTTTCCATGGTAATGGTAAAAGTAATTTGGAGTTTGGTTCATGTTGGTGACACATATTGTTAAAGACATATTGTTAATATATTCTCCCTTATTCCAATGCTCTATGTGAGAATAATAATTAGTGAATTAATTTTTTTGCAGCATTTTTTTAGAAACCAGACTACCAGACTAGAGTTTTATTTATTTTTTTATTTAGTTCTCATGTGTCGTTGTCGTGCTGTTACATCATGTTGATGTGTCATCATGTTAATTTTAACAGCGAGGCTTCACTCTGTTTCGGTCAGCATTTTTCATCTCTAAGACGGTATTGAAAAATCCTGTCTTAAATGCTTATACTCAGGAAAACTCTAGCAGAAAATTATAAGGTATGAGCTGAACATGAGTGATTGCGCTTATCTAAACGAGGGGACTAGAAATATCAAGTGGAGCAGCGGCATAACCTGTCTGTTATTCCACACAGCTTACATACCTACAGGATGCTAGTAAAAAAACATCTGTGCAACTGTCAGTTATTCCAGATTGCTACAGTGATTAGCTGTTTTTATTTATTCATCTGTTTACTCATCTATTTCGCAGTTGCATTTAATACTGATTATGAAGCCCGCACCACTTTTCTGCTGGACCTGTTCGATCATTACATCATAAAGCTGTTTTTATTAATTAGGGATGTGTGTATCAATTGGAAGGGGCCTCACGATACATGGGTCGTGATATAATATATCACCATATATTGCAATACAATAAAGCATGTAAAACAAATAGCTATAAATACAACAAATACAAAGCCACAGGTGCCATTATTTTTTTCACCATGTTTGGAGGAAGTCGTTTGACAAACACTCAGGGTTTTAATTTAATATTAACATAAACCTAAATCTCCATTTACTAGAATATCGATACACTATCGTGAATATATATCGCAATAGTTCGCTGTATCGATATTTTCACACAACCCAAATTAATAATGTTCTGTTACCTGGCTTATTCAGGTGCTGGAGCCGCAGGGGTGTCCGGGCCTCTGTGAAGGGGATCTGATAGTGGAGATTAACCAGCAGGGGCTTCAAAGCCTCAACCACTCACAGGTGGTGCAGATTCTGAAGGACTGCCCTGTGGGGACTGACGCCACCCTCATCATCCAGAGAGGAGCAGGTACCAGCATCACCCAAATTATTGGTTTATTTTATTATTTATAATTTACTTTTCCGAAAAATGTGTTATTATGTTTGGTAGCTGAGTGGGTAATGTGTTCGGCTGCTGACTGAAAGGTTGTAGGTTTAGTCCAAATTACCAGAAGATAGTTGGAATATTTCAAGAACAATGTCAAAATTACAAGAAAAAAGTCGAAATAATTTAAAACGAATTAAAAAATGTGAGAAAAAAGTCAAAATGGCAAGAATAAAGTCAAAGCCATACGAGTTTGAAGTAATATTGTTTGCATAAAATGGATGTGGAGAATTTGTTTAAATCCGCTTTCAGTCCGGATTTGGCAGTAAAGATATTTTTCCGTTCAGGGCAATAAAACAGCATGATACGAAGCAGGATCAATATTACTGTGTGAATCATTGTTTTTATTTACTTTTAGCTTATTTCGACTGACACATTTATTAAATTGTCTGCGCGGTTTACATATTTTAAGCACACTTCTTTTACCATCTCCTCCTCTACCGTATATTCTGGACTTTAATGCTCTTTTCCTGCTTGTGCTTAGAAATGTTGTGCTAAACAGCGCCAGTCTGAGGAGTGTAACCCAAAGTTTAGTTAGGATCTCTGGAAACACCATGTGACTTCTGATGTTCTTTTGATCTGAAAGAACTGCCTGAGGGCAGAGCATTCAACTCAAATCTTTCCACTTCTCTACATGCACTGACCAGACTGATGTGTGTGGGTGTGTGTGTGTGTGTGTGTGTGTGTGTGTGTGAGAGAGAGAGAGAGACAGAAAGAGGAACTCGGATAGATAGAGATTGTATCAGTCTGCATGTGTGTGTATGTGAGAGAGAGAGAGAGAGAGAGAGAAATTAGGGGGAGAGAGAAAAGAAGGGAAGAGAAGGGGGCGCTATAGAGAGAGAAAGGAGAGAGAGAGAGAGAGAGAGAGAGAGAAAGATAAGTGAAAGAAAGAGAAAAAAGAAATAAAGGAGAGACAGAGAGAAAGGGAGAGGACAAAAAGAGAGGACAGAGAGAGAGAGAGAGAGAGAGAGAAAGATAAGTGAAAGAAAGAGAAAAAAGAAATAAAGGAGAGACAGAGAGAAAGGGAGAGGACAAAAAGAGAGGACAGAGAGAGAGAGAGAGAGAGAGAGAGGACACAAAGAAAGAGATTGTAACAGTCTGTAAGTGTGTGTAGGCTCAAGTTAAATTTTTATGGCATCATTTGCGACTCATTTGGCTGAGTTCATGCTAAACCGGTGGGACTGTGGAACATCCTGGCAGGCGGGAGTGTTGTGGTTTAGTGCTAATTCTGATTAGCTAATATCATGCAAATACATCACACACTGCTCATCATTATTGTATAGATATTAATGTATGTATCTGTACTATTCTCAAAACAACCTCTGTCTTGTTATCATGCCTCTCAAGTGCATTGTGGGTTTTAATGAATGGCTGCAGCCTCAAGCGGGGCAGCCAGGTGCTCCAGTTTCACCTGGCTAATTCATATCTGACCCTGAAGCGAGCATCCATCCCAGAGCGAACCGAAGGCAAAACAAGCAGATCCAAGGACCGATTTTTATTTGTATTTCTTTCATTTCCCCCTCTCAGTTGATCTGACTCTGATTTCGAAATCCTGAAAATTGATTCAAGCCTGTATGCTCTTTCCTCATCCTCTGTTTATGTTCCACAAACCTGTGATCCTGGTAGACCTCCAAAACAAACATGCAGGGAGGTTTCATATAAACATGTGAGAGACAAACCTGAGTGAATCACATCTTACTGAGCGCCAGACTATTCAATTCCAACACCGGCACGCTGCCAAGGTCCCAGCCAGGGTCGGCCATGTTCACAGCTCTCTCATCTCAGTGCAGCGATTAGTGTACAGCTCTCACGCTGAGACACGACCACAAACTGACAGCGCCGAAAGCCAGTTAGAATAAAGATGTTTTATAGTGAGACGGGATCATTACAGAATAAGCCAATCGAGAGCTGGCATGGCACAGAACCTTTATCTGATGTCTGTATTGTTTATTTGCTCTATCTGTCCTGCGCTGTTTGCAGCAAGTTGCCCATTGTGCACTTTATGTGGCTAGGACAATTTATTCTCTACTCCTAACCTGTATGGACTAAAACCCTACGGTACATTTTATTTCACTGTCTCCCAGGAACAGCTTGGCAATTAGACAGAATAAGCAAATCCTTGGGGAGGCGCCCACCCACAGGGGCACCCAAATCCAAATAAGTGATCTAATATTAATATTATTAAACTAATACTATTTCCAAAATTATTATGGTTATCTAAAATATTACAAAAAACAAAGAAACACTCATCACACCCCCTTCCCTACACCCCCACCCCCAAAAACTACAATGCATTGCATCCGATGCATCGTCCTAGTCTGCTGTGTCAATCATCCCCCTCACTGCTCTCGGACATACCTGATAGTGACAGATGGCTGGATTCATCATTCACTACATGAAAAATTAGTAGTACAACCTGTCAAAACTGCTTAAAACGTTAACAAATCTGAAGCCCTCTGGTGCCGGGGAAAGAAAAAAGAGAAAAGAAGATGAAGGACAAACAGGAAAAAGACAGAGGAAATGTAATAAACGGTTTATGTAATTATGTAGTAGTTGTTAAACATCACTGTTAACGTTCACTAAGTTGACATAGACAGCTAACTAGACTTAATGTCAGTTTAAATATACAAATATACAACTATACAAATGTGATTTTGTAACATAGATTACAAAATCAAGGGACACCAGGTAAAACCTTGTTTAGGGCAGCAAATAGGTCAGGGCAGATCCTAAATGTGTCTGCTATAAATGTAATAACAACAAAAGCCCACTGTCTTAATTTGACTTGAAATAAAAAAAAAATGCCCTGATTTTATTTCTAATTAAAGTAAAATTCAGCAACTGAAACATGAAAATCTTTTTTTTTTTTTTTCACTCAATTTGGCCAGTTTCTACCCACTAGCGCTCTATGAGGTCAACAATAAAGGTGTGGACAAACACATGCTTCCTCCAAGCCATGTGAAAAAGGCTTTTCAAACTGCTGCTTAGGCTCACGGCTGATCCCAGAGCAGCTGAACACACTTGGAAGAAAGTGCTAACTGAGTGTGAGAATGTGATTCTCTAGTGTTGCTCTGATTTACAAGGGAGAGTATAAGATTCAGTAAGGGTGGACAGTTATTCTTGCTTGGAGTCCCGTCCATTGATGGTTGATTTAAAATGATAAACTCCTGAAGTAAGGGCAGATGCTTTTCTGTTGCACGACTTGGCAACATCTAGGGGTTACAATTCCCTCAACTGATTTGTGGACTTTGTACATTTTTCCTGTGCTCCAGGTTTTACCTCTACTTCGGTTCCCTCCTTAGGTCCAAACACATGCATTGTGGGTTGCTTGGCATCTCTAAAGTATGTGTAAATGAGTGTATAAGTGTGTCAGGTGATCTGTCGGCACTTCCAGGATATTTCCTGCCTTATACTGTGGTTGTTAAATGAATTTGGCATGATAGTCTTTTAAAATAATAATAATTAAAAAAAAAAAACATTAATGCCCCGAGTCTATGTGCCCACCTCTACTGTCATATTTTTATACTATCTCTAGGGTCATTACAAAGTACAGGTCTGAATAGAGTCACATGCAGTCTGGAGAATCATGCCATTTACTCACATCCAAAACTCCTACTGCCTTATTATATATATATTAAAAAAAATCGATAAACTGGGGACATGTGATAAAGTGCTCTATATTCTAGAAAAAATGAGGAAATGCCCTAAAGGGTGTATTTTCATGTACAAAGTACAGACGATCCCCTAGTTACCAACACCTGAATAACGAACATAAATGCTCTATAATCAAAAAAGTTTTAGTTTCGTGTTAGTATTGCCGTCCAAAGTATCAAATTTTGTACTGCGCACCAAATCCGCCTAGTACAACATTTGGCCACTACCCACGTCGCTACAGCACCATAGGTCAGCCTGCCCAGACGCTCGGTTGTTTGGGACTTGCGGACCCGCTGAAACGCGCTTGCTTGAGATTAAACTTTGTAACTTTGTTTTCATCGTGAAAAGTCTTGGGCATGTGTTATCTCATTATGGTTAAATAACGAGTTACAAACATAACGATTTACAAACGCATTATCGGAACGGATCTCGTCGTAACTGGGGGAGTGTCTGTATTCACAAAAATGTAAGTCATAAAAATGCCAGGTGTAAAAGGCTTCTCCGTCTCAGTTGTTCACTCGGGTCCGGGATCACCTGCAGCTGCCTCTGTGTTGTCTTTCCTGCTGTCTCGCCTTGTCTACCAGGCTGCGCTCTCTGTTTGTGCAAGAGCTATTTACAGCACTGTTATGATAGAGCAGATTGATATGTCTGATACCCTGACTCTGTAGCCGGAGTATGTCATCGCTTCAGCCGTAGCATTTCTGCGAAACGGACAGCTCCACTTAGACTCGTGACATTTCAGTACCTCGGACAACTCCTTTCCCTTTCACTCCTCCAGTCTCTGATTTCATCTGAGGTACTCGTCACGCCGAGCCTCATGGGAAATACAGACATCCTCCACATACCTGATGATTCACTGAGTGGCAGTCTGCTGATTCTACACTTCACACCGGAACACACGCCGGCAGGGAAGATTAACAGACCATCTTATGAATAAAATTTAGCATCCTGATGGGGAAGAATGACAAAATATGTTGAACCGCATCATTTTTATAGACTTAAAACTACAATTCATAGTTGTAAATTTAAATGTGTATTTTATTTTTTGGAATTGTGTCCCTCATTTACCTTTAACAACAAATGAAAACACATTGTCCACATTTCCTACTACCTAATTTGTTGCTTAAAGGCCATTGCTTTTTTTTATGTTAAAAAAATCTGGCAACCTCAGATAGAGAAACTACACAAAGTTTATTTGCACAGTCTGAATAGCGGTCCCAGAATGTCACCCGAAGCCTGTGCACAACCCGACTCTGTGTTCGATTAACCTTCCCTGTTTAAATATCAGCTTTTGCACTTACTATATGTGTACAGAGCCTCCACAGAGAAGGTGGTTCTATAGAACTAGTTGCCAGATTCAATCATTGTTTGCTAAAAAAAATCAACGTTTTTATGATTTAGTCGTTCTCATCATACGGCTGGCATTTAACACCGGACTTCAGTAAATCAATCGGCACAAGATCACTCATTTCCAGTTGACTTGCTTAAAGAATATAGACATAACCTGGCAACCCTGATACGTTCAGTTAATGATCCAGTAAAGTAGTGGAGTGTTAAATGATCTTTTATTTTGTGATTTATGGGCCGTATTCTGCTCTCATAATGTATAAAATGTAATTTTATATACTAAAAGTGTCTGATGTGTGCCAGTTTTATGCAAACTTAAAAAAAACCCCTTTCAGACACTTAATTACATTAATTTATGTCTATATCGCCTACAAAATTAATATTCCATCCCACATATATGTGACAGAAAAATCTTAAAGATTCATTTGAAGATTAATTTGAAACATAACACAACATCATCCCCACCTTTCGATAAACGAATCCCAATTCTGCCCTTAACGAATTAGATAAAATGGAGTGCACGCCATCATCTGTTGGAAAATCTCAGCTAGTTTATCTGAGACACAAGCTTATGTTCAGGGACGAGAAGCTGAGTATCTTGGCAGAGGCGTATGCTTGGCTTCACGTTCCGCTCTTAGTGGTTCAGCCAAGCTCTGTCCTGGTCATATAGCACTAAGTGTAATCCTGTTAGTTAAGCAAGCATGCAAATGGCTTCCTGTCAATTTACAAGCACCCACACACACACACACACACACACACACACATGCAGCGCACAGAGGATGTTGTTTAAACGCATAGACTGTGACGAACTTGCTTTGAAAAGAGCTTTAAACCTGTTCAGCTCACAGATAAAGCCTTTCCACAGTAGTTATTGTTAAATCATCAACGTAACATGAGATTCTGTTTTTCCGCTATTTCAAATCCTGATGATGTCACAGAAACGTGTGACTAAACCGAACCCTGAGACACACTGCAGACACCTCTGCCTCACGTCTGCGGCGTTGGGGATTTGATTTCCACTTCTGCCCTGTCTGAACTGAATTTGCAGTTCTCTCTTTGCATCAAAGGTTTTTTCAGGTACCTCATGTATAAATGATAAGTTTTAATAATGTGTCATGTAGTTACCTTTACCCACCTTCTCTATTCACCGAATGGTTCTGTGCTTAAGGGCAGTTGCTTTTGAGTTCTAGACCCTACATAAAAAATAAATCTGGCAGCCTCAAAGATTAACTTTAGACATGCACAGAATGTGTATGTAGAGTCTGTGTTTTTCAGTTACTCTGGTGTAGGGTTTCTGGTGGGTCTTTGGGTCTCTGGTGTAGGAAGACTGTGTAGGAAAAAGATACTAAAAGAAGGATGGGAGTGCTGATGTACGTGTTTAACGCTGACACTGTAACCTGCCATGTTGATTTGATGTCATTGGCTGAACTCAGGCTTAACACATTATGACGCATTTTTTTGAGAAATGATGCTGTTAATTATTTTTAGCCCCCGAGTCATTGGCCTTGCCTCATTTTCCATGTAGAAAATAAAGTAGAATGTATTTTCTATAAAACTTATCTTTTTAAATGTTATCTTACGGGATAACAGGCAAATATTAATCGTAAATGATGTCTGTGTTGCTTGTAAGTGAATAACTGAATTAATTTATTTAATCTTTTAAGGGTTTTTTTTCATAAATTGTTATGACTGTCTCAATAATTTGGTAGGTACACCAGACCGTGAACAGGGGTAACAAAAACATGAACACCACATAAGGGTTAGTTTAATTAATATGCAATTTGTTGGGGGTTTTTTTCCCACCTTAATGTGCAAAATGCTCAACGGGGTCGATGCAGATGGATTGCTTTAGAACCTGCATTGACTCAGTGAAACTGAAACCCTCATGAGGAACAGTGTGTACTCTACGTGCGCAGGTTCATAAATCCAGAGAACGTGTATTACATTTCCAGATGCCCATTTCTGTCAATCGAATAGTAAATAATTGTATTTTGTGTGCTGTATCAGTATTTGATGTGTGTTCGCACCTATTATAGCGTCACACTTACCTGCTCTTCTGAATTTACACACCATAGAATTCATACAGTTAATCTTTGTCAAACTGCCACACACACACACACACACACACATTCGCATACACACTCTAACAGACAGACCCAAAAATAGACACGCATGCACAAGTTCACACAGACATAAACATAAATGCTTACATTCACACACAGGCGCGCACACACACACACACACACACACTCACACACAGTTAATTAGTGCCATATTATTGATGCGCAGTCAGACACATGCAGATACACACGCTTACACACACACACGCATGCATACACTTACATTCACAGGGAGATACACACAAATACACATGCATGCACATGTTCACACTTGCACGCACACACAGCCGCACACACACACACACACAGTTAATTAGAGCCATATTATTGATGTGCATTTACACACAGTCAGACACATACAGATACACACACATGCATGCATACATTTACATTTACGGACAGACACACAAAAACATATGCATATGCACACGCTTACAAACACATACACATGAATGCGCACATTCACACATGCACGCACGCACAGGCGCACACAGACACATGCACACACACACAGTTAATTAGTGCCATATTATTGACGCGCAGTTACACACAGTAAGTCAATAACGGAACATCACAATACTTAGACAGGGAGTTTTTAATACTGATCTCTGTTTAGGCTGATTACATTTTTTGTAAAAATAAAATGTACACAAATTCTTGCAGAACGTAGTTTTACCTGTCCTTTTTTTAACACTATGCGGTGCAGACCCTGTGTGTCGCTTCAGCTAATGTTAGTGAACCAAATCGTAGTTTTGACTCTAACGTTATATCGGATTTGATTTGCTGGTAATTTAATCATTGATAATATGGCGGTGCAAATGAGGACTCAGATACTGTAACCAATGTGAGGCAGCTAATCTGGGATGACAGTAGGGCATGGGGGCATTCATAATTTGCATGTTCATGAATATTCATGAGTATATTAATAGAAAGAAGCAAAGGGGTTCAGATTTAAGTATCCTGCAGCGATTAACTCGTCCTGCTGACTTATTTTTGATAGCATGTAAATATTAGAGCTTATAATTGATCGAGGAAATTAAACCAACAAAGCAAATAGTTTTTACGTTGTTTTTTTTTATTAGTAATGTAATGTACATTTACCGCATTCGCATTGACTCAGTGACAATAAAACGTGTGTTACATTTCCGGATGTGTGTTTTGTGATCATTTGAGTTTGTCTATATTTCATCACTTCATAAGCTGCTTAACCCCCTCAGCATGTGTTCTGTTATGTTTGGGGTCTGTTTTTCGCTTGAGTATTATAGTGTGTGTGCTTGTTAAGCTTCACTTCGCAGCACCGCTGAAATGACAGATGCCCTGTCCTGAGGGAGCAGAGAACATTTCACACACAGGAGTTTCAGATGGTCTTTCTGTAGCGCACATAACTAACTGTCCGTACTGATCATTCACCTCACACGCCGCCTCAACTGAACGAAGGTCTAATTTCCATCTGTTCTGTAGCTCAGTGTTTCTGAGTTTTGCTGCCTGGGCTTGGGATTCTGTTGCATGCATTGGAATTGATTTGCAGTACATAATTGTTCATTTGATAATGCTGCTCTCTAAACCTGAAGATTGGGGTGTAGATTTTTATGCACAATGTACAATGTCAGTCATGATATAGCATCACTGGGGCAGAGGGGGATTGATTGTCACATACATAGATAAACATAAGCGGCTTGATATTTGCTTCAGTGTTTTAATTCAACTGAGCAGTTGATGGTTAAGGGACTTGTTTAGAGGCCTAACTGTGGCAGCTTGTTAGTGCTGGGGATTGAACTCATGATCTCCCAGTCAGCATTCCAACACCTGAACCCACTGGTTTCCCAACTGGGGGGCACAACCCCTAGTAAACCTAATGAACTTTCATCACTGATAGCAGCTGATAGTCCAAAAAATGTATTTTATTAGTGTTAGTTTAGTTTATTACTTCCTCTTGATTAATCCACCAAACATAGTTTGCATTTTGTGTATGTCGTCTATGTATTAATGCAGAAACAATTACTGGGTTCGCATCATATCTCATAGTATCACATGGAATAGTATAAACAAGGAAGCCCCAGGATCAGTACCAGTTCATGCCGTTAATTACAGTTCCTGGAACTGGGCTGAAGCTCATGATGTAATTATCGCACAAATAAACTCGACTCATCGTCATTTTACTGAGGAGGAAAGTGACAGTTTGATGATGGATTGAGATTTAATCTTTTTTTTTCTTATCTCTCTCTTTCTCTATTTTAGGACACTTCTCTTCATGGGACGCTGCCAAACAGGTAAACAGACCCGAGACCTGTGATATTCAGATGTTGTGAACAGTGTTGGACAAAGTAATTAGTTACAGATATTAGTTAGTTCACACAAATAGTAACTGAGTTAGTAACTGAGTTACTATAAGGTAACTAATTACCAGGGAAAGTAACTAATAGGTTTCCTTTTAAAAATTGTTCAATTATGTCAAATAACTTGGATGCCCTCAATATGAAATAGGCTGAATGGAGAAAAGGGACTTTACTGGTCGTAAATAAGTATAGTCATCATCATTTGATAGAAATAATCTAAAATTCCAGTTGTTGATCTTTTTTAAAATAAGGTTTTCTTGGGGTAACATGAGTCACATAGAAGCACTGGAATATAAAACACACATAAAACTTTCCTAACTGCAGGGAGAGTGCTGAAAGCTCGGCCAACCTCATGGGGGTAAAAATCACGCCTATGTCTAGTACAGTGATTCTGAACGTGGGCATTTAGACAACATCAGGGGCGTTGAAAATCTGGTGGTGACTAGGGGGATGTTTAAATGCTAATGATGGGCGCTAGAAAAACAGGTGTGTTAAGCAGTTTTATGTGAAAAGTTGTCAAGTTTCCAGGACATTAATAGTGAAGCTAAAGAACAAATTCTGCTAATATAACATAGAATATCTTCAGAATGGTTTTATTACCTTTACCTTTATACCATAGCTAAATATAGTGCAGATTTAAAAGGAATTGAATTGAATTGAATTGAATTGAACTGAATTGAATTGAATTGAATTGAATTCAACTGAACTGAACTGAACTGAACTGAACTGAACTGAACTGAACTGAACTGAACTGAATTGAATGAATTGAATTCAACTGAACTGAACTGAACTGAACTGAACTGAATTGAATTGAATTGAATTCAACTGAACTGAACTGAAACATTGAACTTAATGAACTGAACTGAACTGAAACGTGAATTTAATTTAATTGAATTGAACTGAACTGAAACTGAACTGTGAAATGAATTGAACTGAACTGAATTGAAACTGAACTGAACTGAACTATTTGAACTGAATTGAATTGAACTGAACTGAACTGAACTGAACTGAACTGAACTGAACTGAACTGAATTGAAATGAATTGAATTCAACTGAACTGAACTGAACTGAACTGAACTGAATTGAACTGAACTGAATTGAACTGAACTGAACTGAACTGAATTGAATGAACTGAACTGACTAACTGAACTGAACTGAACTGAATTGAATGACTGATTGAACTGAATGAACTGAACTGAACTGAAATTGACTGAACTGAACTGAACTGAACTGAACTGAACTGAACTGAATTGAATTGAACTGAACTGAACTGAACTGAACTGAACTGAACTGAACTGAATTGAAATGAATTGAATTGAATTCAACTGAACTGAACTGAACTGAACTGAACTGAACTGAACTGAACTGAACTGAACTGAATTGAACTGAATTGAATTGAATTGAATTGAATTGAATACACAATAGAGGTAAGTCCCAGTTCATAATCACTGCATCACCATGTGTCACAAATGCTTAAAGCCGCAAGAGTAAATTGACTGACACTGTAATACAGTCGTCATGGGTGATCGGCCAATTCAGCGTCTCCCTCGTCCGTGTGTTAGAAAGCAAAGCCTTGTAATTGAATATGAGGTGTGTGTGTGTGCGTAAAGCAAAAACGCATTTGTCATGAAGAGAAATAGATCCAGGTCCCAGGATTATGCAGATCATCCGCAATTGATATTCCTGCGCCCTGTTCCCTGAGATCTGGCCGTTTCATCATGTTGTCATAGAAGGCGAATTGCTTTGCCAGACCATGAACAAGCTTTTTGTCAGCGGCAGATCGTGACTGAATCTCAAACGAGAGTTGTCTCGCTCTGCTTTTCGAGTCTCATCATGCTGTGATTCGGATTCTAGTGTAGTACCTTCTATCATTTTCTAGCACAATTTATCGATTTTATGGACTTTATAAATTATCCAGAAACCAAGACATTAAAATAATTTTATTCTTAGATGTTTTTCACTAAAAATATGCCATTAGATTTTTTTAACTTTTAAAAGTTACCTAGTGCTGTTCCTAATTCTGATTGTTCAGACAGTTTATCTATAACTACAGCTCAGACAGTCATGTTGGTTGGGACGTGTCACTGCACACTTACTGTATATCATTTTGCGTGTTCTGTATGTTGGCATTCATTAGCGTTACCAACACGTCACCTGGGGTGAACTGTAAATTGTGGTTTACCCGACTGACACACCTCTAAATACCACCACTATCACGTTACAATTATAGAAACTATCAACACAAAAACGCAATATAACACGGCGTGGAATTACAGACAGAGACTTTTAGCGAAACCCTGTTAAGACTCCAAACCTCTACAATACAACTGCACCTGTGCCACATACATCACCTGGGGCAGTTTAGAATCAGCATTGATATAATAAAAATATAAACAATTTAAATAAAATATATAATACATAAAGAAAAAAATAAAGGTCTGAAACTGGAAAATAAACTCTTTTGCGGGCTGAGACAAGCGAATTATCTTCGGGGTTAGCGGAACTCTCCTTACAATCTCTAACTTTTCCGGAAAAGTCAGCATTAAAAACGTATTTTTAGGTACAAGGTATGGACTACAATTTAGTAAGTATGTACTTGCTGACTCTAAATAAAAGTATGTTATAGGTGTTATGGTTATGGGTAGTATAAATAAAATTCGTAGGTACTACATCCGCCATTTTCATACTGAGATGTGACATACGATGTCCCAGCAGCGCGAATTTAAAGTTGGATAATATTTAACTTGAATGATGTTAAACGAGTGCAATTTTAAAAGAAATTGTGAATGATTGAATTCCAGGAATGAAAATAAGAAATTTCCAGAGTCTAATTTTTTACAGGGCCAATGATTAAATCTTTTTACTATTTGCTTTTGCATAAAGACAAAGCCTAGCCTCCAACATACATGGTGTAGATTCTTTGGATTTCATTTTGAGCAGCATTAGCAGGCAGACAGACTCGAAGTGAGAAACTAACAGGAGTGCCTGAGGCATCAGACTATGGCAGTGCTGCTTTCCTGCCACACTTCACACACTCTATCAGTGCTCAATCCATCTCCTGCAGGGAAAGCTCAATCTCTCGGCACAGAGGAACACAGAGGCACAGCACAGGATTTACGAACCGCATGGTCTGTACCGTGCACCGAATGCATTACGGTTGACTCGCTGTCACTTCTACACACACACATGTGTAAACATCAATATTTTGTGGCATATCTTACCAAAAAAAGCAGAAGAATATTCAGCTGTGTGCAGAGGATGTGATGCAATAACGTGTATTGTTGTCTGGGGAGGTTTTGTGTGCACTGCATTTAAATGCTTCACAAGCAGAGATTTGGGTATTCTGCTCTGCCTGCTATATAAAAACTAAGATGCTGCCAGTCCAATGTTCTCTATTAACCTGGGCTCAATTTATATGAATTTGGCTAATTAAAATAGTCTCCTATAGCCAGACCCTATGATGGCAGAACCTCTGGACTGATGGCAGAATGTCTGGACTCTGGGGCAGCGCATGGCCTGAAAATGTAACGTTGATGTTCCTAAAACCAGACCAGCATGAAAGCATTAATTATTTATGTGAAATTGGTTCAAATCTTATGGAAAATTCAGGTTTTATCTGATGCTCATAAGCATTAAAAAATGCCATGCGTCGTCACACAACCCCAAGAATCCAAGTAATCCGAGTGACTTTAAACTTTTTTTTCATTGTGCCATAGATTAAATGATCAATCGGCAATCTGTGGACCTGACATCTAAAGCTGCTAGCAGTGAAGTAGCCATAAAGTTAAAACAATTGAAAACAGTGCCAGTCGGTCAATACGCCCCCCTCCACCATATTACTGACCAACATTGTTATTGGTCATATTATTATTTATTAAAAAAAAAAAACACGAAATTGTACTGTAAAACATAACGTCTCAGGGTTATTAGCGTAACCACGGTTCCCAGAGGGAACTCAATGCAGCTACAAAGAGTTATGGGAACTCTTTCAGTGACAGCAGTCTAATCGGTCCAGTCAAAAAGCGACATTAGCAACCAGGAAGCATAAATGGATGCATCCAGGAGGACCCTGAACCCAGGTGCCGCTTCCACGTCCAGGCTATAGAGTAGTGCGGAGAGGACCATCCTGCCAAAACACAAATATCTTCCAAGGGAATATTTTCTATAGTCCAGATAGCAGTAATGATGCTAAATCACATTACTAACAGTTACTAACAGTTTGATTACCCGAATATTTTTAGCACCAACCTCCACTAATGAAAAACAACTCAATTTTCAATTTAATTTACATAAATAAACTACAAATATTTCCGCAAATTTGTAAATGTAAAATAATCGGCCCCATGTCTTCTTGCCATGCTAACCTAGCTAACCTAGCATGTAGAATACTAACTTAAGGTAAGGGCTGTTACTGACATCGGACCTCATTTTTCTGTGTAGATTGTTCAGGATATCATCTGGGTTGCATTTGGTGATGCCTAAATTAAAAAAGCACTGCCCTTGTGGATCTTAATTAGTCTAATTAGGACCTAATAGCAGAGGGTGTCTATTTATCTTTCACATTGAAGCTAGCAAGTGTTTTGTCAATAGATTTAACTGGTTTACCCTCAAACTGCACCGCCATTTAAGCACCACTTAGAGTCCAATTTGGATCTGCAAGAAACCGGTTAATACATCATTAAATACATAACACAGTGTAGGTCTACGACTGGACACGTTAATGACTCTTCTGTATTTGTTATTAGCTCACAAAGCTCTCTGTCTATTTGTTAGACCTAGTTAATAAAAATGGCAGTAGACATGCAGTGTTTTACAGCACAGAAACCTTAGTGGACATACTGGACCAGCACACCCAGCACTCAGTTCACGAGAATGTCTGACGACTTTATGTTCACTGGGAGACACAAACACAGTTCCAATATGACAATGTCACTGTGCACAAAGCCGTGAGCTATGTGAAGACATGGTGTGTTCCGGTTGAAGTAGAAAAACTCGCACTATGTGTAAAAATACTAATTTGAAAATGTATCCTAAAGCTGAAAGGACAAGACACTAAGATTGGAGTGATCACATGTCCTGGTCTTGGGCAGGAATTTGGCAGTTCAATTTTTTACTGCAATTTATTTATAAGAATTAAAAAAAGGTCCTGGCAGAGTTTTAGGAAGGAAACAGTTGTACACTATCCTAAAAAACTTTATAATTTATGGAAAGATTATTAAACATCACAGTATTTGCTTTACTGAACAGTCTAAAATATAAAAGATAACATGTTTGCAACATCAGCATGGAGTAAACAGCTGTACCTAAGCATTTTGAGCATGTGTGTGTGTGTGTGCAGTGGGACCACCAGGGAAGCCCCCAGACCGGTCTTTCAGCCTCTGGACTTTCTCACACTGCTGCTCATGTGGGCCAAGCGCTTCACTGCACATCCGGCCTGGACCCAGATGGAGTTCACCTCAGCAAACCCGACCCCTACGACCTCTATGAGAAATCTCGAGCTTTATACGAGAGCAGACGTAAGTCACGCTAAACTCTGTGTGTGTTTGTGTGTGTACAGTATGTATATTGATTAGAGTCATGTTACATTTACAAACATGTGGGCTTTAAACACTTTTTATTTTATTCTTTTTTTAAAATTGTTTTTTAGATGAAAGAAACTAAGGTATTTAGTACTGGTGAAAAAAACAAGCAAGCAAAGGTCATGTTGTAAATCAAAAACGAAACGAAAAAACAAATGCCTTTCAGAATTTTGATGAAAAACTAAAAAAAAAAAAAAAATCTTGTTGCTGGTAAAGTAAAGCCTGTTTGATTAACATCAAAATAATAAAGCAGAATTTTTTTTTTTTTGCGTTTTTACCAAAAAAAAAAAAAAAAAAAAAAAAAAAAGGGATATAATATTACATTTTCCAAAAACAGATCCCTTCCCATACAGCCAGATTCCAGCCAGATGTGACATGCCTAATGATTCCCTATTGACAAAGTGTAACTATCTATAACCATGTAATTAATTACACTAATACACAATAAACATTATAATCTTTTTTCAATACATTCTTCACCAATTCCAACCCACCGGCTCGCTAATTCTTGTTACACGAAAGCTTCCACTGAAGGCTATCACTCGTTTCCTTGTAAAGCCAAAAGTTTCGAACTGCTGCTTGCGCTGTGCTACAAAGCAGAGTAACACACTTGGCAGAACCGCTGTGGTAGTTAAAAGTTGTCCACCAATCAATCATGTCTCTGTGATTGAAAGGTGAGAGGAAGAGGTATGGAATTCTTCTCATCCTGAGAGCACAGCCATTTCTGCTGCGTTTGAGCCTCTATAATAGACATATAAATTATAAAATATAAATATAAATTACAGTGCCTGTCTGTAAACATTTACATTTTAAAGGTATTATACTTAATCATCAAAATTCTGTGTAAGGTTAACCCAACAGAGCCACACACTAAAAGCCAACAGTGTCCTGCTCAATTTAATATCAGACAAATGCAATATAAATTCATTCATTTCTTTATAATGATAAAAAATGTCTGACAAGTTGGGTTCTCTTCCTCCATCATAATGAAACACCAGCGTACTGTTAACAGGGTCAGATATACAAGGTTCAAGATCTGTAGATTGAGTACAGAATCATGTCGTTTTAAATGAAGCAAGAAAGCTGTAATAAAAATGAGAGATGGAGGGAAAAAAGAGACAAAGAAAGCCAGTAATACGTTCAGTGCTACACAATAACACCAAAGGTGTACGGACACCAAAACTGTTTCTTCCCCAAACTGTTGAAAGCACACAGTTATCTAGGATGTCTCTATATGCTGAATCATTAAGATTTCTCTTCAAAGAACCCAAAACACTGTTCCAACATGGCAATACCCCTGTGCACAAATCCCCTGAACCCCATGAAGACATGCTGTGTTCTGGTTGGTGTAAAACACTACACAGAACGCTGACTGAAACCCACTAAACACCTTTCAGATAACCCGGAACACTGACAGTACCCCAGAACTATTAGTGTCCGATCTCATTAATACTATTGTGACTGATTGAACACAAATCCTACATGACACAATCTAGTGTAAAGCTTCTCCAGAAATATCGAGGTTATTATAAGATTAAGGCTTTAAGGCTTTATGGTTAAGGCTTCATGGTAAGGCTTTATGGTCAGGTGTTCCCAATATCGAGGTTATTATAAGATTAAGGCTTTATGGTCAGGTGTCCCAATACTTTGGGACTCATATATTGCCATTATATAAGTAACAGTCTATCTATCTGTCTGTCTATCTAGGACAGAATGGGGTTTTTTTTACATATATTGTATATGATGGTAAGGTGTCCCTATACTTTTGCCCATATATTGCTATTATATATATGTAACAGTACTAATTGGTGTTAAGTCATTGGTGCATCATCTGTAATGTACAGAGATCATTTTTTGCTGCATATTATGTAAACCACACACACACACACACACACACACACAGAGTAATCATATGTGAATGAGTATCAATCTACACTATTCATCCACACACAAGCACCATTTAGTGTTCTAAAGCATCTCTGATTACGATCTCCGACGTTGGTTTTTCTTGCAGAGCCCGGCCCGCTGCGATCGCTGACTGACACTACAGGCAAGTCGATTATGTTGCAAGTTGTTTCTTTATGTTACATTAAGCAGTGTTCGCCGGTTTGTTTTATATTTAAAGGCTTATACATTTATCTATGTTATATATTCCCAGTAGATACCATGGCTGTATTTATCTTTATATATAATAGCATGACTGCTCTGTACTACATCATCAAACTGTGTCTCAGGTGACCTCCATACTGTGTGTACACAAAATGTATTATAAACAGTTTTCCAAACGTATTTTAATATAGTGCATTTACAGCATTTTGCAGATGTCCTTATCAAATGCATTCCATATCTCGATGCCATTGTTCTGCCAGCAAAACTGGAAAAATCAATGCATAGTTTTAACAAGAACTCCCGGTGTTGGATTTCGGTGCAATAAAGGTTCATTCAGAAAGTTGGAATTTCAAGATGGGATTTTTTTTAACTGAACGTTGATGTATTTAGCAGCTGGCTATGTAATAAAAATTGTATCACAATATACTAAGAATTCTTTTTATAATTCAACTATATTATATTATATATCATATTAACGTAAGCATTATTTAACTAATCGCTTTCTACTGTTTACATAATACATTTACCCCATTTAGCTTATCCAGAGTAATTTACACTTATCTCTTTTATATAAAAAATCGAACCCTGATCATCCAATTAGCAGGCCAGCGCCTTAACCACTGAGCCATCACTTGGTTGTTTTACATGTACTTCAGGTTCCCTTTTGGCCAATAAAATCTGTTATGTAGACATATCAGACATATTGCTGTCAGTCTGAGGGTCTGGCTGTGTGAGACTCATGGAGTCTTATAATTGTGTAGGTTGACATATTTTGTTAATAAAGGATAATATCTTGATAAACAGATATAAAAAGTCAAACTAATTAAGTTATTAATCCATTTATGTCATGCAAATAAAAAGATATTGATGTTGTATTAGGGGAAATGGAGTTCAAATAGCTTGTTATGAAGTAGAATGTAAGACTTTGATGTGTTTGCTTAATAAGCAGAAATTACGAACAAAAATGATCAGAAATCGACAACAACAACACGACAGGCTGGTAATAAAGCACTTTAACATGGCGACTCAATAATCTTCACAATTATTTTATTTATACATTTATTCATCATTTATCATTCAACTCCTTTTATTCCGTTAAAGATTGCCTACAGTCTATAACCTAGACTAGTCCATGTGTCTCACATAGCCAGACCCTCAGACTGACAGTGATAGGTCTGGAATCCTGAGGTACATATAAAAACAACCAATTACAGCTCCTTCTGAACCGCATCCTGTTTAAGAACATAAAAAGGTAAAGTTAAAGTTCCTACAAAAACAAACTGGTGTGCTCAGTGGTTAAGGTGTTAGCCGTTTACCTGGAAGACCAGGGTTCGATTCCCAGCATCACCAAGCCACCATTGCTGGGCCCCTGAGCCAGGCCCTTAACGATTGCTTAGTTGTATAAAAGAAATTAATATCGCTCTGGATAAGGGCGTCTGCCAAATGCTGGAAATGCAAATGTAGATGATTCATTTTAGAAAGATGTGCAAATGAGTGAGTCTATACAGTAAATATCATTTGGAATGTCCAGTGTTTAGCTGTTCCTCAGATGCGGCACATACGTCTCCCAGAAATTTGCAACCATATGTGCCATAAAGCCATAAGAATCAGGCGTTTATCCAACTGTTACTTGGCGTAATGTCTGAAGCTGAGACTATCCGTCTATTACAGGGCTTTATGTATACACTTTGTAACATGCAGGGGCAGCAGTGCTGCTAATTAGGGGAAAGTCTGGACAATTCTAAGGGCCCATGGACTTTGGGGCCCCCTAGAGACCTGTTTTATTAGTATTAACAGTACTAGCAATAATGTAATAGTATGTTTGGTGTGGAATGGTTGTGGTAAGAGGGCCCAAAGTCATTTTTTTCATAATCAAAATTGCTAGGGCAACCCTACCCAGGGGTGTAGCTTAAGAAGTGTAAGACAGTTTATTGGCATGTATTTGGGAGGTGGATGGTACACAAATTTAATTGGATTGACATTTGAATGTAGTATTTCCTAACACTCTTCTTTTTGATTTGTAAAAAAAACATTTGTAGGCAGTAAATAAATGTCTGTCCTCTGTATCTTTAGGTGTAGAATACCAGGAAGTAGAGGTTCACCTGCTGAGAGAGAAGACAGGCTTCGGCTTCCGTATTCTAGGAGGAGACGAAGCGGTGCAGGCTGTGAGTCCGGATGCCCGTGACAAGGCTCGTATGGGGCAACCCGAGGAGATCCCAGCAATCCAAATTTTTTTCTTTCCTCATCTCAGTAAATAAAAGAGAGGCTATTAGATAGAAGTTTTAACAAGCAGGCAGAATTTTACCCTAACAACAGGCGATTGTTGGAATCTGTGCTGCTTTCCTTTGCTGTCTCTTAGCAGGACAAAGCTTAGCTTGTCATCTTCAGCACTTCTTGCTGCATAATAATTGCATGTTATCATGGGTAGAGCTGCCCAATCAGTTTCTCCTTTGAATCTAGCTGTGACTAGCACTTCAGATAAATCCTACAAACAAATTAACAATGAGGGACCATCTGGGGCCTGAAAACCACCTCACTGTGTTTCTTTGGTTTGATTGTAATATAAACCCATGTTGTCTTCATATTAATATATATATATATTACTTCTGATTAACTGTCACAGATTGTAATCGGCGCAATTATCGAGAACAGCCCAGCAGAGCGGGGACGGTCGCTTGCGTCCGGGCGATGAGCTGGTGTCTGTGGACAGAATGCCGGTGGCGGGCCGACCGCACAGCTACGTCATCGACCTCATGCATGCGGCAGCACGCAATGGCCAGGTGACGCTTACTGTGAGACGCAGAGTTCTGCCTCTTCCTGGTGAGTTAGTATAGCTTTCCAGCATTTCACAACTTGCTATAAAGCTATGTTAATACATTTTAATACACAGTTGCTAATGCTAAAAGCAGTTTAGAGTTTCTGTCTCCCACTGACCTCAGAAACTGTGACTGGATCTGTGTGGAAATCTGAAAGAATTTTTTAATGGGAGTTTATACTGTTTTATATAAACAGTGAGTGACCTGTGAGGTCAAATGATGGATCAGCGTGGATTTTCAGACTCTTTTACTAGATCCAGACTTTTGTAGATAAATAATACTATAACCCTAACTTGTGAGTTTGAACTTAGAAATAGAGGCAGGGTCTGCGCCGAGGTGCTCGATTCCATCTCTGGTCCTATTCAGTACCACGCATTTCTGAAAATTTATGACCTAAAAATGTTTAGTTTCAGTCACCTGATAATACGAGTGTAGAAATAGCTACCAATTTAAAAAATACCCGATTTCATGTGAACAGATCCAAAAACAGCATATCACAGTGCAAGAAAACAGACAGAATAACAGCCTTTAATTGAAACCAGTTAACTGTTTTGAATAGATTTAGAAAAAATAAGACTCATTTAAAGTTTCTATAGTATTTATACCAAATCTGGCCAGGTAGAGCAGCTTTGCAGCAGAACTTTCCATTTCTAGATTAAAAAATCCCAATGGTATTCTTTCCAAAAGATCAAATATTCGTTCAAATCCTTTTATCAGTTTTTAATTTGATGATATGACATTTTCCTCCGTAATCTATTTATTAGGCTGTCTTTATAAGAGAGCACAAGTATGTGTAATGTATGTACACAATCTCTGTTTGTAATGCTTAGTTTAAAGTTTTTAATGTGTAGAATGAGTGAGTTATTGTATTTATTTATTTTCTAAACTGATTTAAAGTTTATTTGAAATAACTAATTATTGACACACCCTTTATAATTATGTGTTGAGAGTTTTTTTTGTCTTTTTTGTGTTTTTGGTTTGTATTTCTCTGGGTTGGGCTAATATAAGGGAAATGTCATTAGTTTCATAAATAGATTAGGCAAAACTCAGAAACTAGTGATTACTTTATTAGAACGCATAAGAACAGATCTGATTGGTTAAAAGCGCTGTCCTGTAAGTGTGGGGGATATTTATCTAACAAAACCCAGTCAAGCACTTCATTAGCATCCAGAGCCAGTAGTATTGCAGTATATGAGAATTAAGGTGCTTGCGGCTTTGCGGTCAAAGAAACACAGTTTAATGCCTCCAACACAGTCTA
The DNA here is from genome assembly GCA_005784505.1 of Bagarius yarrelli. Classification (NCBI taxonomy): domain Eukaryota; kingdom Metazoa; phylum Chordata; class Actinopteri; order Siluriformes; family Sisoridae; genus Bagarius; species Bagarius yarrelli. Next base: position 2,126,025 of record VCAZ01000008.1, on the reverse strand, counting down.
TTTAATACCTGATGATGTTTTTAATAAATAATAATCATTAGCCTTAGATTAGTGTATATAATTGTACATTTTTGTCACCAACATGACTGATGAAGCCAAATAGTTAGCAGATGCCAAAAATATTAAACATTTCTCCAGCACTGAAACAGAACTGTGGGTTTATTCACTGACAGTTACTGACTCATTAATTGCTCTGTCATCTTGGACAAACCAACATGCTAAAGCTGTGAGTCAGACTGTGATTGCTGCCCCCTGCAGGCCAGACTTGTGGAGAGAACGGCTCCGCAGCCAATCAGAACAGCTCTCCCCGAAACCGGGCCGTGTGTCCAGTCAACCTGCCACCCACCACTGATGTAGTCATCCACCGCAAGGAGACCGAAGGCTTTGGATTCGTCATCATCAGCTCTCTGAACAGACCGGAAAACACCGCCACAATCTGTTAGTCTCTGTTTCCGATTTTCACATCATTAGTGGGACATATAACACTCCATTTTTTTGGCTGTAGTAGTTAATACATCAGATGATAAACTATTTGCTGAGGGGTTGATCTGTAACCCAGGTTCCAATTAGTTAAGAGATTACATACACTTCATATTTATTCTGTCTGTATTTATTCTATCAATTAAAACAGATTTTGCACACTTTGTTGTAGCCGTGCCGCACAAAATCGGCCGCATAATCGAGGGCAGTCCGGCTGACCGCTGTGGGAAGCTGAAGGTTGGCGACCGCATCATGGCTGTCAACAATCAGTCCATTATTAACATGCCTCATGCTGACATTGTGAAGCTGATCAAGGATGCAGGACTCACTGTTACTCTGCACATCATCCCAGAGGAAGGTCAGGCAGAAAGTTTTACACTGATTTTCTAAGCACTGTTATTTCCACAATTATTGTCTTTGTGATGTCATGCAGTAGGTCAGTATTAAAGCTTAGCTTTTGTTATTTTCTCGGTTGTATTAAATATTAACAGGCTTTCACAAGTAAAAACATGGAGCTTGTTACAGTGGTCACATTTTGTGCAGATTTACTCTAATACAACACCTGTAGACAGGCTATGCTATGCCTCCTCCGTCTTCCCTGATTGCTGCTCGTTTGTTCTCTTCATCTACAGCTAGTCAGCGAAAGTGCTTTTGTTGATTAATAATATGGCTGTGTTTTCCTCATCTATTCTTTTCCCTTGACAGATGTAAATGGCCCCCACTCTGGCCCTACATCAGAGAAACAGAGCCCCCTGGTGGCTCAGAAACAGAGCCCCTCGACCCCTGCAACTCAGCCGAGTCCAGGCACGTCCAACCCAAGCCCCCCTGCCCCTCATCCGAGCCCTGCAACTACACAATCCAGCCCTCAGCGAGTAGAGCCTAGTCCTGCAGGAGCACAGAACACCACACCCGTCACTCAGGCGAACCTGCCTGCGAGTCAGCCTGGCATCGAGACAGTGCACTCGGGCCCAATGATGAGTCAGGCAGGACTTGCAGGAGACCAAAGTGTCCATATACCCAACATTCAGGGCGTCCCGGTGGTTTCAGGCGTGCCTGTTGTTCAAGGAATCCCGGTCATTCAAGGAGTTCCAGCTGTTCAACTTACCACCATCGGTGGCGTGCCAGTTGCAGTGCCACCGCAGCTCTATCTGCATGACAGCAGGTATCACATTTTCTGTTTTTTTTGGGGGGGTGGGTTTGTGGTGGTGTTTGGGGGGTTGTGAGACAGCCTTACTCACTACATACCTGATAAAAACTTTTATTATATTATATATTATATTATATTATATTATATTATATATGTTTTCTTAAGGAAAAAATATTATTTAAATAAATAAATAAAATATAAAAAATATATATAATAAAAAGACTATATTTTTTGTTTTTAGGTAAATAATAAAACCTAACAGACGGGAGAATAGCAGTAAAAATTGCCTTATTTTTTATTTAAGGTTTTTAAATTATGAATAAACATCACATCTGTATACAGAGATTTCTAACCTTCTAAAGGACTTATGGTAAACAGGTTAGAGCCGGTTATTATTTGCATTATAACAACATAGTCGCTGGAACGTATAACAGCTATAAACAGTAATTCCCTCACCAGCCATTTATTTTCTCCCATTCTTTAATGCTAATCAATCAAACTAAACACAGCATGTTGTGTTCCCAAGCAACAGAAAGCCGGAAACCCATACCATAATAATAAACGACACAGAAAACATTGCCATATTAAAGATTAGTTAGCTTTTGTTCATCACAAGCTGTTCTCTTAATCCATTGATTATTAGGTGGGATTATGTGAAGCGTCTGGCACACAAGTCCCTGTGAATGTGATGTTACTATAGAAACAATAGCGTGTTAGTATGAACCGAGCGCAATAATATAAACCTGTCGTTTATGTCTGAGCTGGAACTACTATCACAGCTGCCTATTAATCCTACAATATTACACTTTCATACACACTTTTGTTTCTGTTACAATTCACCAGTAGACTGGGTGGCTGTGGGTCCTTAAAAAAACCTTAAAATGTCTTAAATGAAAATTTCCTATAAAAGACTGTAAAAAATCCTAAATTCAGATTCAGTAGGTAATATTTTATTTGAATATTAAATATTTTGCTCATGTTACTGCAAAAATTATGGCAAAAAACAAACCCAATGTTCATGATCATTTTCCCTGCTGTAGTTATTACATCATCGGAGGGAATTGAGGTAGCAGGGGGAACTACATGCAGCTGCATTGGGCAAATGAGAGTTTAATGAAAAATGGCTTGAGAATGCTAAATTCTGCTGGCAGTTGAATCCGGTTCTTGAAAAAGTATACGAGGCAGTCTGCACTGTTTGTGGAAGACATTTTAAATAGGAATCAAATCGGTGGAATTGCACACACAAAGCAGGAAGCAACGGGAGTATGAGAGAGCCTGTGAGAAGAGAGGATAAAGGAGAGGATGAAGGAGAGGATGAAGGAGAGGAGAGAATAAAAGAGAAGAGGAGAGGAAATGATAATAGAAGAGAGGTAGAGAAATGTACTGTATGTATGCATGTAAGTGTGTCTATTTTTATCGCAGGTTTGGTGGTGTTAAATTTGGAATTAAGTTGGTATTAAAAAGGTCTTTTAAAGTCTGTAGACTCTGTAGACACTCTGAGTAGAGAAGACGCTTTAGTAAGGAATTAAGGACACAGCTGGCGGAAGATGATAAATATGTGAAAAAAAAGCTGAAATGCCTCCAGAAACATCATCATTATTAGGTACTAAATTCCTTGTTGAAAAATGCAACAAATTTTTCGTGAAATTTTATTTACAAATTTGATTCAACTTTAAATATGAGATTCTAACTGTTACACGTTAGATTTACTTTGTACCACAGCACATAGCAGCCTTAATTGAATAATGTTTAATATTAAATAGGGTTTTTTGTTGTTCTTCGAGTGCTGGAACCCGAAGCAGCGCTCCGCTCTCTTTCCGCTTATATATTATTGTTTAGCTTCTGATTCTGAATTATTTACCAGAAGAGATTTGCTCACTAAAATATGTCTCTCAGCTCAGAGATCTTTTCGCATGTCTTACTCAGCTTGGAGATGGAAACTGAGCCTTGACAGATCTGGCTCCTGTTGAGGAAAAGTAAAGCTAGTAAGGCTTTATTTTAACGGACTGCTGTAAAAATGTTACAGCAGCATCTTAAACACCCCGGCTGGGGTAAACACCCCTGGCGAGGGCTTTTACTGTGACACATAGTTGAAGTCTAAAAGAAGCGGGAAAGGCTTTCTTCTGATTTGAATTTGTTGGCATCTACAGGTCGGAGGTGAAAGCTAGACAGGATGTTAAACCAGATATTTGCCAGCCCCCATACACAGACTACAGACAACCTCCTGTGGACTACAGACATCCACCAGTGGCAGACTACAGACAGCCTCCGACTATGGACTACAGACACCCGCCTCCTCTTATTGACTACAGACAGCATTCAATTCCAGATTACAGGCCACAGGTAAGACTGCAAACACTAACTTGTCCTGGAAATTCTGGAAAATTAAATGACCAAATTTCCAGTCCTGGAAAACACATGAAAAATGAGAAAAATAATTTTCGTTTAACATAAATTGCCATAAAAAGAAAATAATTTGGTCATTGGAGAACAGGTTGGTCTGAGGCAGTATGCATTAGTAACAGCGCGTTTTGACATCTTGCTGTGACGTAATGATGCTGTCTTGTGTTGGCGGTTGCAGGTGTTGGGAATTAAATGCTTGAATTTTTTTCAGCAACATTCTGGACAGCATGTACAGTACCCAACCTGTGGTTAAATAAATGGTAGCTGACCCATGATATGTACGCCACCAGTCCGCATCAGTTCACCATGCATCTAAATTAATTCGCTAATCAGTCAAATTCACCCATTACAGAGTGGAAGTTTATTAGTTGTGTATTTTGTCTTGCTAGTTTAAACTACTAAGCAAATTCAAATAAATCTATCCTAAAAATAGGTAAAATAATTGGTTAATGTTACTTACTTACTTACTGTTTTCTAATGAAATGGCGGTCATGGCATTGACAAAACACTTATCTAAAAAAGTTGCAGAGAAAAAGCAGGAACCCACAAGAAGGACACTGCTCATTAGAGCTTATTTAATAGTTTTGGACAGACATCTGTATGTCGTCCATTTGGGACAGTTGCTTTTTTGCAGACATTTTTTTAAAAATGTCTTAGTTTATTATGTTTTATATTATGGAGCCTGCGGTTGGGGAAGGAGAAAGTGCCGAAAATAATGAGAACAGTCAAGGGAGTCAGTGTAATGTGTGTAATCATAAAAAGTGAAGAGTTAATTAGAAGATTAGTGTCTTTAAATATTTGATGCATTTCTAATTTTATTGTTAAGTCATAGCCATAACATAAGGTAAATATTACTTTAGGTCTTTACTTTAGGTGTCTTTTATTGCTGTCGTAATGAAATCCTAAATGTTCTGGAAATGTGCTCTAAATGTCCTGGAAATGTCCTGGAAATGTCCTGGAAATGTCCTGGAAATGCCCTGGAAATGTCCTAGAAATGTCCTAAAATATGAACTCTGAAAAAGAGTGAGAACCCTGAAAAAACATGTGTTTAATCAGTCTCTCAGGATTTCATAGAGCTTTTTTACTGTTGAGGCCAAACGCATTTGAATCTGCTGCAGTTTTATTCAGTTGGTGAAATAGCAATAGTGCTCTTGTGCTCGGGTCCCAGCTGTGTGCGCTGCCTCAGTCTAACCTTGGGCATGGAAATTAAAAAGCCATTAGAACATGAGCATTAATAGAGTGTCACTTGCAGTGGGCCAAAGTAATTAAATAAAGCAATGATGAAACGAGAAGAACGATGACTTCTGGATGTTGCAGGACTACGACTATTTCACAGTGGAGCTGGAGAAGAGCGTAAAAGGCTTCGGCTTCAGTATCAGAGGAGGCAGAGAGTACAAGATGGACCTGTTTGTGCTCCGTCTGGCCGAGGACGGCCCAGCTATCCGCAACGGCAGAATGAGGGTCAGTCTAGTATGTTTTTCTGTGTCAGTACAATGCATGTTTTTATCCCAGAAACCTTAGTGTCCCAGAGATTGGATCACATCTATCGGATGTTCTGTAAATAAATTTGGACATTTTAATCTGTTTGTGTGAGAAGCACTGCACCAGAGGGACAAAGAATCTCATCAAACCCTCATGTTTTTTGTGTGGTTGTGTGTGGGTGTGTGTGTTTATAGGTGGGTGATCAGATTATTGAGATAAATGGCGAGAGCACACGGGATATGAGTCACGCTAGGGCCATTGAGCTCATCAAGGCGGGTGGACGACGAGTGCGTCTGTTGCTTAAGCGGGGCACAGGGCAGGTGCCGGAATACGGTTTGTGTCCCACTTCACTTATAACCTTGTAACAATATTTTGTTATAGAATTGTGGTAGTCTGGTAAAATTAACAATAATACAATTCTGTTTCTGGTATATAAAATAATTATGAAATAATCTCTAGTATTATTATTGAATGCTATAAAAAATACAAGTACAAATTTACACAACTAGTCGATCACTGATATCTGAGGTTTGTTTTTATTTTAAGCTAATGTTGCTATCAAACAAGAGAAGCTTTTATCATCCAAATTTTCACCTTAAAGCAACACTATGTCGTTTTTCAACCATAAAATAATGTCTCCAAAATTCTTTCAGTGTTAGAACAACTCTTAACAGGACAGATTTTACTGCCACTGTAACGTGAGCAGCCTCCTAACATCTACAATCACATTCTGTAAGTTTCGTGATCAGATCGGTGCACACAGCCCCTCCCACCCCTACCAGCAAAAAAGTGCGTCCTGCTTAACAGCAATCCCTTCCCTTTTTTTTTACTGGTAGCCTGGATAGAGTTAGACAAAACCAGCCCCAACCACTCTGTTTCTTAGCGCATAGTTTGGCATCCCTTTTATACAAGCCTAAGACTCGCACAGAAACTGTGTCCTTAAGCATTAGAAGTCCATTTCATTAGTAGGATTTACTCATTTCTCTGATGTTGCTGCCAAAATCTGTAAAAGCACAGTTTATGTCCAAAATGTTCTAAAAGGTATTATCTAGCCAAACTGTGTGTTTGAGTGCAAATGGATGACGTTTTATAATACGGTAGATAATAAAATAAAAGATAAAACTCTGTATGTATAAATGTTTGCAGAAACCTGACCATTACATCCATGTTCTATTGAATATCTGATTCCAAGTACGTAGATTTGGTGCCCTTTTTTTTTACCATAATAGCCTTCATACTTTTGGAAAGTCTTTCCACTTGAAGTTACAAGGGTATATTTATAATCAGGTGAGGAGTTCTGGGGCTGACAGTGTTCGTATTTATCCTAAAAATGTTCAATGGGGTTTTGGTTCACAGGTTTATTGTCATGCTTTAACAGAGTTTGGGTCTCTTTAGCCGAGTTTACACAGTGTAAAAAATTTTACTCAGTAGTCTTAATTTCAGACTGTACGACTGTCAAAGCGCATCAAAAACACGTCATCAATCCATGACACATTCTGCTAAATGGTAGCTAGCAGCGTTTACATTTCTGGCGTTTGGCAGACACCCTTAACCAGAGCGGATTACAATTATCTCATTTTATACAACTGAGCAATTGCGGGTTAAGGGCCTTACTCAGGGGCTCAGCAGTGGTCATTTGGTGTTGCTGGAAATCAAACCCATAAGCTTCTGGTTAGCAGACCAACGCCTTAATCACTGAGCTACCACCTCCGTCAGCAAACAAAATCTGCAGTGTTAATTTTGCTCATGACTCTCCTCAATTAGTTTCATTTCTTGCTGTACTGTCCCCGGATTCGTTTGGAAAATTTTTCTGAGGTAGTTTAAAGTTGCCGTGCTTATTGTGTTATCAGGTTCAGCGCTTCTCTTGGTTCTTGGTATGATAGTCATCATAGGAGAAGCCACAATACAGGGAAGTGTCTGAAATCTTCTGACACTGGCAGAATTTAATGGGAGGGAAAAAAACAACCGTCTGTCACTGTCAAACTCGTTATCAAAGACAACCGATTTTAGCATAGAATTAAAAGAAGCTTTCAGCATTTTAAAATTTGCCTCAGACAAAACAAATCGTGACTAAAATCGCACAGTGTAACCCGCGCCTTAGTTCCAGTGAAGAAATAAAGTATAAGAGTTTCAAATCTTGTTATATAGCCTTAAATTATATATCAGCACATTTATAATTTTAGCTGTGTGTGACGTTCAGATGTCTATTTGTCATAACGTTAAACTGACTAACAGCTGTAAATTTATTCAATCTAAAGCTCAGAAATCTACATTATTATATTTCCTGGTTTATTTCTATTAAAATAACAACATGACATTTAAAAGTTAAGAAAGAATCCAGACCTTTAAGTCAGCACCTTCTTTTATTGCTGTCAGTTATATGTGTGAAGAAACACGAGCGTTTTCTTCTTTTGGGAGTGAATTTAAAGTTTACTTGGCATACAGCACACTGTCAAGTGTGTGAAAGTCTTTTGAAGCGAGCTTGCATAATCTTGCTGAATTACGCTGACGCTGCCTATTGATCTCAGACAGCACATGAAGTCTGGTACAGTCACTACATGCATCATATTGAGGTAAACATTTGCAGCTTTGTTTAGGCTAGACGGCTCCTACAGTCCTGTCTGACAATCTTTAATAGATGGCATGAAAAATGGCGTAGAGTCTCTACAGCACATTTCACCATGAATTTATTGGGCTACATTATATTGACCAAAGCATTGGAAAATTTGACTATAACATTTTATTCCAAATTTAGTCTCATTCTTACTCCTATAATAAACCCCATAATTCTGAGAAGGATTTTTACTTGATAAATCAGTCACTAATGTTGGATGAGGACATCTAGAGTGCAGTCCATCCTAAATGTTCAGTGGGCTTTGAGCCGGAGTCGGATTCTGCGTAGGACACTCCAGATCTTCCACACCAACAGTAAGGGTTTTGTGCACAGGAACATTGTCATGCTGGAACAGTGTTTGGGTCTCTTAGTTCCAGTGAAAGAATAATGTAATGTTATAACTTACAAAGACATTCTAGATAAATTCGTGCTTCCAACTTGTCAACTACAGTGACATCTCAAAACACTGCAGCTTACGAAAACACATGCAATAGAAAAAGACCAACGAATTAAGAAGGGCATCTTTATCAGTTTTAACGGAAGATGTGCTGCAAATCCTCCCAGCACAAACACACTGCAACTAGTACAGAAACTGCACTGCAATTAGTACAGACCACAACAGCACTATGTCAAGGGGGTTCCAAAAAAGTGACAAACCCGACTGGAATCTGATTATCGTTTCACAGTTACTTTTCTAATCAGATTATTTCGGATAATGATATCCAGAAGGAATCATATTATTAGAAATGTAAACGGAAAAATTAGCGTTCAGTTTAACGAAAACACCACTGAAAAAGAGCTACTGAACGATAAGCTGGTCCCAGTCGGGTTTCGTCTCTTTTTTTGGAATCCTTTTGTCAAATTGATGAAGGTGGGGTTTTTTTTGTTTGCGTCTGTTCAGATAAATTGCGGTGCATTGAGCTCTGTTGGCCACCGTAGTGGAGTGGTCTGATGAAGTCACACTTATGTGGCTGTGCTGGTTAGGTGTCCACATTTTTGACCACATGGTGTATAAGCTTCCCTTACCTGCTAGCAACATTAGTTTCAAAGCTCAATACTAAAGAACCTCATAATGATCATTAACATGTCTTGGCTGATATTTTAAAAAAAAAGGGTTAAATATTTTGTCTGAAATTTTTCTTTAGAAAAATCTGAACTTTCTGTATGCTTTTGTCTCCACTGGCTGTGCTACATAAGAACTTAACTGACAGCTAAAAAGGCAGTGATAACTATAATAAGGACTCCACCTGTTTTCTGTTTTCTTAAAAAAAAATTGTCTATAATAAATTTATTATTTGCAATCACTTCATTGAACATGAAGCATGTGTGTGTATGAGGCAGTGATCAGATCTCTGGCAACCCTCCAGTCAGCCTCATCACACAAATTCACATGTGGATCAGAAGGTAAAAGCAGCTAAGTGAGCCAGCGTGAAGGTGTTTGCCAGACTCAAAATCAGCTGAAACCTGGCCAGTAGAGATAAGATATTATTTAACACCATGCTGTTTCCTAACTGTTCGGAGTATTAACTGTAGTCTTCTTCTGCTTCTACTTTTAATGTCAGTGATAGAGTAGATCTTTACTTCCTGTCTCGTAGGAATGGTACCTTCCAACCTTTCCATGTGCATGAAAAGCGACACTCTCTCATCTCCCTATTTCTTCATAATGGGACACTCTAAAGACACGGTTTGTTCCAAACTGCATGCTTGCTTTTCTCTTTTTTCCTCCTTTATTTCTTCTCTATCACTCACACAACTCTTCTTTTTCAGTGCTGGTAATGATATGCGTGATATTTACACCTTTAAAGGGGTCGTTGGCAATTCTTCTGCCTGCAAAAGAAACTGAAATTAAAATACTTACACACTGCTTTTAAATATCCGTCTTATTATATAGTCTTTATAATGTTACTGAAATTAATTAACACCGATGTTTGGTGACCACAGCCTAATTATAGAAGCTGTATAAACCGCTGAGCTCTACAGGCGGTCAGAACTTTAAACATCGCCTAAATGAAAGAAAGCAAAAGCTGTGTAATATCAGGAGCGTGGGAGTTTCTTCGGTATAGTGCGCTGGTGTATAGGTGAAGCGAGGATAGCCTTTCATAGCAGTATAAACATTTAAAGCCGACACACCCGCAGTACAGCTTATTCTTAAAGCCTGCTTTTTAAACTAAATACACTTACTTACTTAATTTCATGTGAGCCTCATATTACATAATGCTTTCTAAAGTGGCATTTGAGTTTACTGATGTATCATCAAACGAAGAACATGTGCAATACTTAGCAGTTCTATTGTATAAATATCATATAATAACTATATTATTCAATATTAATAACCTCTAATTGTTTAGTTGTATAAATTTAATAAATGTAAGTCACTCAAGATAAGGGCGTCTGACAAATGCTGTAAATGTAATTAAAGGTAATACTAGCAGATTTACTAGTACGGGCACGGGGTAATGATTTCAGTGTAATCATTTTTCAAAAAAATCTAAGAAATGAACTATACTAGTTAATTATAGCTAACGCTAAGCTGGATTTCATTCTTCTTTTTTAATTTCACAGTATTGTTTTGTTTTGTCTATATTTATGTATATACAGAAAGTATTTGTGTCTGTTTGTGGTAAAGTACAATTCTAAGCATTTAATAATGGTGTTTGTCCTGTAAACATTATAAGTAAGTAATTATAAGTATTAATATATGTATATAAATTATAATTAACGGTCTAGAAACACTTACATACACATTACAGACTGTACCTTTAATGTGTAATGTCATAAATGTGTCAGTGTGTCTGATGTAGCTGATGTAGCTACACCAAAGATTCCTTGACTAGACTAGGATCAGGAAAAAACGCTTACAGTCGTATATCGATTTATTCATTATTATCAGGAATATTGCTTTCACATTCAATCAGACACATTTCAATGAAACTATCCTACTAATATAGAAGCTGAAGCAAAAATCTGATTTCTGTGTCCATCTGAAACAAGAGAAATCACACAGGAGAAGCCAAACAAACTTTTATTAAATATTGATTTGCATGGATTTTGCAGTATTTTTAGTTTCTAGACATTTTAACTAAATACTAAAACTAGCACTTTATTAGTCCCTGTGCTTTTTTTGTAAATTGTATTACCTACCACACTGAACTGGTAGTAAACCACCATCACCGTATTTAATAATAGAGAGTAAATTATTGACAGTAATATACTCCAGTATTACTAGTTTGTGCTAAAATGTGTAAATGTTTAAATTTTAGGGTTGCAGAAAATTCCTAAGGTTTATTTAGGTTTGTTTGCTTTAACGGTTTGTGAACTTTTACTCTAGACCAAATAAATCTGCTTAAATATTAGCAGATATGGTATGTTAAGTTTTTATTAGTTTATTTAAATGTCATGTATGACATTGTTTTTTTGTTGTTCTTTTCAGACAGTGCCCCCTGCTGGAGTTCTGACCCTTCAGCCCCAGCTGCCTTGCCGGAAGTAGCGTGGCCACGTTAATCGACTAATGCCCCTTGTCATTGCCCATCATCTCATTCAGCCCTGCCCCCTAGTCTCGCTCTACCCCTCTCTCTTTTCACTCTCTCTCTCTTTCTCTCTCGCTCTCTCTATCTATCTATCTCTCTCTCACAGGCACTGCATGATGGGCCTGGACCAGACATGGTGCTCACTGGAGGCCAGTTTAGCTCAGTGCCACCAGCATTATAGAGTTGCACACAGAGAAAGGGTGGCAGGTCCATCCAGAGGAGCTGTGCATAAACAAGAAGGAAGAAAGAAAGGAAGGAATGTCTGGTATGAAGTGAGTGGCTGTATGGAAGTCATGGATTGTCTGATCCAGGATTTTTTTACAATAATAAAAAAAAAAACCGTGGAGGGGCCACCAAGCCAGAATGCCGTTTGCACGGGCGCTCCACAGTCTGACTTTGGATCCAAGGATGTCGGAGAAAACCGGACCGGAACTGTTCGAGTCTGATTTTCCCGCTCGTTGGATTCTCTCTCATTGTGCCCCACTCACCATCTGACAGGGATTCAAACCCTTTCATGTACTTGGTTGATCATGTAGGAGGGTTTGTTTATATTATTTTGAGTTGCTTATATTACAGGCCACTCAAGCCCCCTGAGGCAACCAGTGAAAGAATTCTGAACAACTATTTATGTGTAGCATGAACGGTACCACAGCCACCATGAAGAATTGACAGTTTCAACAGTATTGAGTTTCATCATTTTTCCGTGTTCGTCCAGCGTAAGTCTTTCTGCGTGAACTGAAAGATAAAATGAGGTGAAGATTGTTTCATTTTTTTTTTTTTTTCTGTTGGGCTAAAAAAAAAAAATGTTTGTAAATTCTATTTTTTATTTTATTTTAAATGATCATAAAGAGAAGAAAATTGATTTAAAAAAACAACATCACATAAATAAACATATCAGTCAGTGACACAATCATGAAGACTTGTACCTCCAGCCATCTGTAATACAGTTCATGTTGCTAAAATATTATAATAATAATATGAAATGCACTCTGTTTATGTTAAAGGCAATTTTTTTATAAACTGTGGACTACCGAGCCAAACCTGCGTATCACGCTCGCGCAGGATTTCCTAAAATCCTCAGTGTGTCATTCCAGCCTCATTGTCCCTGTACTGTGCTTCATGAACCACACCACTGTGGGGCCGGGGCCCCGTCCCAATCCTTATAATCGGCCCTCCCTTGTCTCCTTTCTCCTCTAGGCAGTAACCTAAAGAGACCGTAGTAGGTGGAATCTGATGGGTTGGAAAAAAAAAGGCAAAGCAAAGAGGGGATTGAACTGTGACTATGAGGGTTAAGTTAATTGAAATCTTTGCTCATGTGGAAGAAGGTGTGAGCCTGTGAGATTCGGGGTACTAGCAGTGTGTGTATAGTGTGAACAGAGACCCAGTCGTATGGGGCAGAGTGCCTTACTGGCAGGAATGAATACGGCATGAAAAATGTTTTCCAAGTCAATTTATAGTCCTTGTGTGGACCATGTCGAAGATTTTTTTTCATACTTAAGCATGCAGCTGTCAGAGTTGTTGGGAACGTCTTCGATCTGTGTGCGCTTGGGACCATAGGAAAAGCTCTACCGCTTTGACCGATTGATTAGTGGGACATTTCTGTTCTTTATATCATCACCGTGACAAAAAAACAGGCAAGAGAATCAGTCAAGACTGTTTTGCAACTGCAGGACAAAGTTTAGATAACAGTGTCTTAAAAAAGCTTTTGATTTCCAAAGTCAAGAAATGAATGATTTCCTAAAACTGAAGAAAAAAATGAATCTTAGTCTTATGGAATTCATTAAAGTCTCTCATAAATTTGAAAATAATATGATCAGGCATCAGATCAGGGTTTAACAGAAAGTAAAAAAGGCAAAATTATAAGTTTCCCCAGGATTCCTAAATGTATTCCCAAGATGTGATAAGTATTCCAAGGATTCCCATGAACACTTCTGGATTCCTCTGAGTATTCCTCTATTCTGTCACCAGCAGTTCTATACGTATTCCCAGCATTGATTTATTTGTGTATTTCCATGATGTCTGTGAATAATCCCACCATTCATATAAGTATTCTAGGATCCTATGAGTATTCCCAAAATTCTTAAGAGTATTTCCAGGATTTCTATGAGTAGTCTTAGGATGCCTGAGTATTCCCATGATTTCTGTAAGTATTCCCTGGATTCCTATTTTCAGGATTCCTTTGAATGTTTCCAGGATCTGTATGAGTATTCACAAGATTGCTATTCCCAGGATTCCAGAGTATTCCTATGATTTTCATGAGTAGGCCCAGGATTCCTGAGTATTCTTATGATTTTTGTGAGTATTTCCTGAATTCCTATTTTCAGGATTTCTCTGAGTGTTTTGAGAATCTGTATGAATATTCACAGAATTGCTGTTTCCAGGATTCCTATGAATGTTCCCAGAATTCCTAGTTCTAGGATTTCTATGAGTGTTTCCAGGATCTGTATGAGAATTCCCAGGATTTTTATAACTGTTACCAGCATTCTATGAGTACAAGTTACGCTGCTGGGAAAGTTTACATGATCAGTAGTTTGAAATCCCATGGTAAATATCAGTGTCCGGTTAGTAGCTGGTTTATAATAGAGCAGAGCTGGCTGCTGGGTAAGAATTGGCTAAGACAAATACAAGTGTCTTGTCCTTAGTACTCGCATACTACAGATTTAGATAGAGATTGTGTTGAACAAAAAAGTGTCCCCATGGCGGTCTTACCTGATTTGCACGTCAGTATAACTTGTGAAGCTAAGTGTACATTTCTAACTCATCCTGCATTTAGTTCCCTGGTTCCTGTCTGACATAACATTCAGTCTAAGAACATTTATAAGTCTTAACATAAAAGCAAGCAGGACTGATTGGATCACTTCGTTGTGTGTTAGAGTGAAAACTCGACTCGTTTCCAGAGAACTTTAAACAGTAATTTGTGCCATAAAACATTTCTGTAAAACAAGCATTTTTTTTGCTTTGCCTTCATGTGCAGTATGTTCAGATGATTTTCCAGCAGGCCCTCTGCTGCTCTGCAGCCCACACACAGCCTGATAACTGTGCCAACACAAGACCATACTCAAGTAGATGGAATGTGGCTAAAAATACAAAGCAGTGTGGAAACATTTCGATCTAAGAAGCTGTATTCACTTCAGTCACATATCAGACACCCAGATCTTGCGGATATTGTGAACATAATGTGCCACAGTGAAGGCGTTCACAGGCTCTGGTAGTTTTGTACCTACGACATGCATTTGTACTAGTTACGGATTCACCGAGTGATTGAGGTGTGTTAGATTTAATTGCTGTTTACATGTGGAGATGTAGGAAGAGAAAGACAGAGCATATATTGCACAGCTCAAGCTTTTCCTGATGAAGCTGTATCCTGCCTGCTGTGGGAAAATAAAAAAAATAAAAAAAAAACATTTTATATTACTAAGGAAAATATTGAATCTGTGAAAGATGGCACATTCAAGGGGCCCATTTCAGATCGATATTACTGTGTAGTGTTAGATGTGTATTTACCTTGTACAGCTGTACTCCTATAAATATGGTTTAATGTATTATTGATAGTTTCAAAGACTTAAGTGATCAAATATTTTTATGAAATGCAACAGTGTGGATATATAAAATTTTGCTAAACTCTTGTTTACCTGTATGATATTCTGAAATACTGTCAAATAAACTCTTGACATGGTGTAAAGTATTCATTTTATAGTACTCATTAAACTCATGTCTGTTTCTCTGAGTGTGAGCAGTACTGAACTACACAAATAAAATAAATAATTGTAATTAAGATTTGTATTTTCGAGCTCCTTAAAGTACTTACATTTTAAAAATCGAATTGAGCTTTATTAATTGCTTTTTTAATTGTTTTGTTTTAAAAAAAAACTGGAGTATAATGTATTTTATGGTTTAAGGTTTTTTTTTGCTTTTACGTGTAATAACAGAATCTTACCGCTAGATGTCAGGAGAGTTTAAAAAATAACGCGGTTGCTTTTACTCTAAGTACGGAGCCCCTGAATGGACATAAGAGGAAAAAATCACTCGCTCTGTCCAAAATCTCACTTCTATACTAAATAGTAGTGGTGGGAATCTTCAGGTACTTTACGGTCCGATTCCGATTCTGCACGTCACGATCCGATTCCAAAACGATTCTTAATCTCCACTTTTTTTCTAATTCTTCTGCTGTGTAAATACATGTTTATATCTTTACATTTTATTTAGAATTACAATTTCTGTTAAAAATATCATCCATCTTTAAAAAGATAATTTGGTTTCATAAATGTTCTTTTATTAACAAAGTTGTGGCTAGGATGAAGACTTTTATTCTTTTCCAGACTTTTTTTTGTCTGATCCCTCATTATTCCAGATAGAAATGGTTAAAGCACACATCTTGTTTGTAATTCCACTACAGCCTGCTAAAATGGGATTTTAACATTTTTGCCTTATATCGCAATATTTTATTGATATCGAAAATATTGTGATATGAATTTTAGCCCATATCATCCACCCTTAACCTGTAAGTCAGTAAACTATGAACTTTTGAACTGTTCTTATCTTTTCATCTGATTTATTAGGGTTATTTATTCCTGCATTTTAACACCCTAGAAAATGTATGAATCCGTACTGCACTCTATACTATACAAGGGCTCGCGCGACTCGATTTGAGACGCACCCGGGGAAAGTGAAAACATGGCAACCATGTGACCGGAAATCACGTGAAGCGGTGCGTTTGGAATACCGGCGTTGAAGCAGTTCGTATAAAGAAAATATTACTTTATTATGTCTACAAAACGGAATCTTCCCACCTGGATGGTTTCAGCTGATAATAAAAATGGAAAAGACGATTATCTAAAGAAGAAACCGGAAGTAAACACGAACAAACGTGCACGAAAAAAATGCATCAAAAGGTATAGTTTTAGAAAGAGTGTTTTTCTTTCTCTTTCCGTATTTCATGGAGAAAATGACGCCTTGATGAATATCTTTTTATTTATTTGTTTATGCAGAATGATGTACTGGATGAATGAAAGGGAACTCGTCGAAACAGCGCTCAGTGTTATACATCAAGACAACAGAGAGGTGCGGTTTCCATGGAAACACTTTGTTTATTGCCCACCAGGCATTTGCTAGCAAATCTGGACAACAATAACAATAATAATAATAATAATCAGAAAGCTATATATGTGGTTTACTAGTTTAACCAGATCAGCCTGTGCTTTGGCAACTGGTAGCTGCTTGAACAGATCTGGATTTTTCTGGATTTTTCCATTCAAGTTGCATCATGCAAATTCTGTCACCTTGTCATTCACTCATTTAACATTCTTTATCTTCATGTAAAAGCCAGCTGCAGCAGCAGACAGATGTGCTGATCTGGACACTGAAACCACACTGATTCCAGAGACGGATCCTGAGACACGACAGACTCGGATGTTTCGGAGTCAGCTGTGGATATCGCTGAGCAAAAGACTGTACCATACAGCCAGGGGTTCCAGAAGAGAAGACCCAGTCCTGAGTCAGAGAGATCTGCTGAACAGGGTTTATCTTCATCAGCAGGACTGGAGAAAACAAAGTCTGAATTGGAGAACAATTCTCAGAGTGATCCTGATCATGAAGCCCTGCAGGTGCTGCGAGACATCTTTTTCACCCGATGATGAAAGACAAGAGCTGATAAACTGCTGATTCCCGGGGGGGAAGATTAGATAATTCTGTATTATTATCCCCTGCGTAAAGCCTTTATCTTCGGCGTCCTGATGCTGAATTTTAGAAAGAGGCAGAATAGATGTAGGGAATAAATAATTGCTGGTAAAATATATATTAAGTGTTAAGATTTTAACAACCACTAAAACACAATTTAGTGTCATTGAGTCATGATGTATTTTGACACCGATTTTAGTGTTACATTACATACACTTGCGTGGGAAAGTGATAGCTCAGTGGTTAAGTTGTTGGACTGCTGATTGGAAGATCGTGGGTTCAATTCCCAGCACCAGAAACCTGCCACTGCTGGACCCCTGAGTAACCCTCAACTGCTTAGTTGGATAAAAAATAAGATAAATGTAAATTTATCTCTGGAGAAGGACATGCCAGAACTGTAAATGTGTTATGAGCACCGTTTTACCAGAAGAGATTAAATCTATACCCGTGAGGAGGATATGTGGTGTAAGAGTGCTGTCTTGCATGTCAATTCTCCTGTAAATCATTCATTCATTTCTCTTTTATACCAGCTTATTCCCTAATTTGGGGTAACAGGGATCTGCTGGAGTCTGTGCGTTTTAGCAGCCTGTTCCTAAATAACAAGTAAAATCATTTTTAAGTGATGAACTGGTTTTAATGAATAATAACTAGAAGAGACATATAGATTACAGCACAGTGAAATCCGCTTCTTTACATATGCCAGTTTAGAAAGGTAGCATCAAAGCTCAGGTAAGCCAGGATGCAACATCAGAGCAGAGAGGGATATCATTAAGGGCCCAGAAGTGGCAGATTGGTGGTAATAGAGCTTGAACAACCCCGAATAATAACCACTTAAACTTCCACTGCCCTAACAATCAAATGTTTTCTGTATTTTGTTATATTTTCAGGCATTTTGCCTTTAGCAACAGAACAGGACACAGATGAAACGGGGGAAAGAGTGGGGGGGGGGGCGTAAGGGACCCGAGCCAGAATCAAATTTCCCACTTAGCAATAAAGTTCCTTCCTCTTATGCTTTTTTGTGAGAATAATTATATTTAATGTAGTGGTGCGATTCCTGTGTAGTGCATCTCACAAAAACAAAAGACAAAAAAACAAGAGAAAGCAAGATTTTTATCAAGACTTACTAGATTCAAAGCACAGACGGTCCATCAGATGTGTGTTTAAACTCTATTCAGAATCAGACTGCTCCGGTTTGGGACAATCGATATGGAGATGTGTGTAAAAAGAGGAATTTTTGAAAAAATTTAGTACAATCACACTGCTGTGATGTTCATGTCCAAAACAACCTGTACAGCCCAGCCTAATCTCTATCAGCCTCCTACCCACTACTCAACTTACACAACATCTAATCCTACCCAAAGCCTCGTCCCCGCTCTAGAACTAAGCAGACACGACCCAGAATTCAACATCCCATAGAGTTTTCCAGAATTCTCTTTGCGACAGTTAGGGATAAACTCTCAGAAAGACAATTCAGCTACTTTATCCTGACCAAAAATTTCTGCATAACCCCACACACACACACACACCTAATCAACTAAGCCTTGGTACATCATCATACCCACAACCTCCACATAATACTGCTGTGATTCCTTGCATTGTACCGGTTTTCCTAAAAAAATTACTAAATCTATTATTAAATGACTCCATTTTTAAAGTCATATTTTTTATTCTGGCAGATGAAATTAAAGTCACCTTTTGTGTGGCACTGATATAAAAGTTTTTTTTCCTAAAACGATCAAAAGAATCTGGGTAAAAAGTGGACGATGCTGCAGTGACGGCTCAAAAACATGACGCTTAAACACACAGGCTGGTTTGGAAAAGAAAAGCGCAACCGCTGACGAGCACAATAACCACAACTCAAATGAAAAAGCGTCTCTCAGAACAGAACTTCTTTCTAGAATGTGGAAATGAGGGACAGTTGATGGACAATGTCTTCATAATGCTGATGTGATCTGTTGATGAATACTTTTGTTAACAGCCTGAGTCACAGTCATGTGCTTGGAGTGGACGCCCTTCACCATAGCAGGTTGCCAGAGAAGTGGGTAAGAGCAGCTGTTTTATTGGTGAACTGTTTGCTAGTTTATTCCTGTAGTGTGCTTGTGTTTCAGATGAAGACCCTTCGGGTTCAGAGGAACAAACACGGAGCTGCTAAAGTCCACCGTTCTCTGATAGTAGAGGTGTCTGGCTGTTGTCAGGGCCATCCGCAACACTGACCTACAACACAACACAGCAGAACATAGGAGTTTGACATTTTAACACTGTGTGTTATTTTAACAGTTTAACACTGTTGGCACAATTAAAAGCGACCAATACATAAGAGCAGAACTAGAGAAATAATGTTCTAGAGAAAAACATTCTCTAAATGAACAGTGCTAAAACTGGGAAGGTGTTAGCGCAGTGATTAAGATGCTGGACCGCTAATTGGAAGATTGGGAACCACGAAGTTGCTACTGTTGGGCCCCTAAACAAGGCCCTTAACCCATTATTGCTCAGTTGTATAGGAGAGATAAATACTCAGGATAAGCTACTGCCAAATGCCAGAAATACTATACTGATACTAAGGACCAATACATAAGATACTAAGTATCTTGTGCTTATATAGACACTCCGATACCTTGTGAATGTCATTTTATGGCTTCAACTTCCAGTGCAGAAGCGACAAAATGTCAAACTCAAAAGGTGGAAAGAATTAAAAGTGAATGCTAAAAATCCACATACAGCAAACTTTGTTCCGCAAAAGAGGTACAAAAATAAATACCCATGAGGAACCTGATAAAACATTTAAAATTCAAATTGCTAGCAGTAACATTAGCTCTTGATAGCCGACCCTGCAGCAAACCCTTGTGAGATAAAAGATAACGGCAAGAGAAAACCAAAGAGCCATACAAATGATCTCACATCCCAAAAAAGTACAGGTACAGGCCAGTAGCAAAAAAAAAAAAATATATATAATATATATATATATATATATATATATATATATATATATATATATATATATATATAGGTACTCATAGTCTGAGTGTGGTGCATCTGTAGCTAATACCCAAACAAAACTATTTTGTCAGAACTCTTTACATCAAATTCTGGGAAAAAGAAATCTTAAAAAACACAAATAATGCCTTTTATTCCACACGCAGCGCCCAACTGATCCTATCATCCTCTAAAGCATAGGGTAGGTCTGCCTCCAGACTTTTCTATATTTTAGCACCAAGATGGTGAAATAAAATTCAACTCCACTTTAGGAATCAGACATCGACACTTAAAGCTGTATAAACCAAAATAAACCCCAGAGTCGAACTCTACAGGGTAGTGAAAAGCTTTATGAAAAAAGGTCTTTTATAGGTCTATTATAACACAAAACTGGAAATAAATCTGGAATAAGATTAAAAACAATTATGTTTATAAACATGACATTGTAAACATGTACTTTAATCTAGATTTCTAAATAATCTAAACATTTTTCCTTTTAAAAAATAAATAAATAAATAAACAACACACCTGTTTGGGTTTATAGACTCCAAGTTTAAAGCGACAGCAGACAATATCTATAAAGAAGCCGACCAGGTTGTGCAGCATGCCTAGAGGATAAAGCAACACAGATAAAGTACTCACACACTGTAAGGGATAAACGCTTTGTGTAACACACAGCCTCAGTTCAGGTTCGTTGTACCTGTGGTTGAGAAGATGCCCCCGATGATGCCGCATAAGCGCACCAGGAACTGCCACAGTGGCATGTGTTGCTCTGTTACTCGCACCATGAGCGAGCTGAAATCATATTTTAAGAAAATTCCGGAGACGCCGTGACTTCCTGCGGCGTGATTGATCACCCGCTCCTGCAACAAAAGGAAACGAATCAGTAGCTCGAATCTATTAAACTGAACAAATCAGAATTGAAAATAGGGCTGTGTAAAAATATTGAAACCAATGACTATTACGATTTTTTTTTATCGATGTGTATCGATATTATCATCTCTGGTATTGATGCATAATTAAATTATATTTTTAACTGATTTACATTCAAGTTAATATATAGAGGAAACCCTCAGTTCCCGTCCTCCTCTGTTGTAGTTGTCGCAGACTAATACGGTCATTGTGTCAGAAGATGCATAGCGGGGAAAAAGCGATTCTCCGGCTTTAAATATGTTGCATTTTTAAATATTTATTTTATTTTATTAAGTATTGCAGTATATATTGTATCTTATTGCATGATGTATCATGAGGCCCTTGCCAATACACGGCCCTAGACAAAAAAAAGCGATGTGCTGCAATTCAGACATGAAAGTTTTTTTATTTAGTGCTTTACATTTCAGTTTTCTAGCAATTATTATATAAATAGCAAATAATCACTAAACCGTAGAATAGCAACCAACCAGAATAACACTCAAATATCTAAAACTAAAACAAGCCTCCTTTTTTTCTAAGAGAAATAATATAAATATCGTTGTAACACAGAACTAACAGGAGAGACGGCTGTGCATTGTTTATGATGATGCCGCTCGCTCAGTGCATCAGATAGAGAGAGAGAGAGAGAGAGAGAGAGGAGAGAGAGACACAGCATAACACAAATTGTGTTTATAAACTTTATGCCTAGGTTGTTGGACAACAGAGAAAAGAGTGAGGGTGAGAAAGTGAGTCAAAAAAGGGATATAGAGTCAGAGAGAGAGAGCGAGAGAGAGCGAGAGAGAGAGAGAGAGAGAGAGAGAGAGAGAGAGAGAGCGAGAGAGAGAGAGCGCACATTCACCCATCATTTTAATTATTATAAGCTTATACGTGCTCATGTGGGTGGATTGCATTTTCCTCCAGGAGTTTTTGCCCCTTACATGAGCAGCTGATGTGATCCAGTGCCTTAAGGGAAGCACATCATATGCTTTCACACTGTTGGATGACAGGAATTAGCTATTAGGGGACAACTGAGAAGTGGACGAGTGTTAAAAAAAACAGAGCTGGAGGAAGATAAAGAGAATAAAGACTGTATTTCTGTAGTATTTAATATAGACATTTTTGCAATATTTAGCAGACGCCCGTATCCTAGGTGACTTACATTATATCTTCTTTTTTTTAATACGACCCAGCAGTTGAGGGTTTAGGCCTTGCTCAGGGGGCCACCACCAAGTTGGGGCTTGGTGGTGCTGGAAATTAAACCCACTGACCTACAACTATGCCCAAATATTCATAAAATATATATGCATTCTATGAACATGTGACTGGACGTTGCCATTATATAAACAGGATAAAACCGAATCTGCTTCTTTTTACTCCTCAGACACACATCAGTGCTGTTGTTATGGCAACCAATGTGGACCAGCAAGCGATCATGACTAAGATCGGAACATACATTTTTAAATCTGCTGCTTAGTTTAGATTTTTTATATCTCACTGCAAAAGACTGACGTCTCTAGATTAAAAGGCAGCTTGTGTGATTTTTGTCTTACTTTTGAGGACATACACAGATGTTTTGATTGTGTGTTATTAAGCAGGTTTAACAGGATTGTACTGCAATGCTCTGGGTCATTGTTGAGTGGTAGGTACAACCAGTTGTAAGCAGGAATGTCAGATGTTTTTGTCAGTTCATCTGAAACAGGTTTTTTTCTTGTCTTTGCAGGACACACCCTCAAATAACTCATCTCACGCTTACTTCTATTTTTGCAGGAAATGTCTCAAAGCGTTATTGTCTGGAGATATCTTGGGTTTAAAATCGTTACTATTCTTTTATATTTATACTCTTATTATTATAAAGTCAATGACTTCTCATGGGATAGTAAAGTGCATATCATATACATAGTTTAAAATCAGGGTGGGAGTAACAGGTGATCCAGCAACATTTCATGTACTGTAATTCCCATATTAAGGATTCAGACATACTACTTACCTTATATACCTGATTTCAGACAGATCCTATTTCTTTTCAGGAACTCACCCGTTCTGTAACAGAGTACTGATGCGTCTCAGCTGTCATTTTGTAGGTCTCCAGTTTAGTCGGTACAATGGTGATGAAATACTGAAACATCTGATTATCTGGCAAAAAGATCAGATTAAAAAGAATCAAAAAAACATATAAAATGATTAACAAATGTTCAGCAGTTTAAGTGCATAAAGACGTCACATGATTTCTGGAAAGCTGCCATGCTGTAAAACCTGTCTAGCAGGACACTTACGATCTGCGGACACTTTTTCTGTGCCGTCCAGCGGGTTCAGGAGGCCTGGGATTTCCTCGCCGAAGGACAGGTGGTCTATCCGGTGGGAGAAATTGTAGGCTGTGGATTGAGAGAAACGCTGCTATCAGACAGCAGTTCTAGCCTGACATGAGGATAAATTTGCATTACAAATTCACTATAGCAACAATTGACCTTTTACTTTACTCTAAGCTTTGGATCAGTGGCAAAAATACAGACAACCCTTAAATTATAATAATATTATGTTCTGAGAAATTTATTAAAAGTGAAAATATAGTAAGGCTATATAGGTTATACCGCCTATGATGTGTTCTAAAGAAGCCCACAGAAGTTTATAAGAGTACTGTACGCAAGGTTATAGAATACGTAATGTTACCCAGCCATAATGATAAGACAGGATACTAATATAGCAAAATGTGCTATGGGAAAATTGCAACAGGGTCACTTAACACAACAATCCCTAAGCGGCCGTTTAAATAAAAACGAGTGGAAAATTGTAGGTGCCATTTCTCCTTCTCTTTTTAAAGAAATGTCAGAAATGGACTTCCACCGTTTCTGTAACTCTACTACAAAATTTGTTCACAAAACACAATGATGAGCTGCTCCTCTATTTTACTGCTAAGGTTTCAGTGTAACGGAAACGTGAGGAAGCTGATTGGTTAATTTATGTCACATGACCCGCAGTGCGCTTGCAGCATTTAGAAAAACTGGGATGATTATACGTTGCTGCGGCACGCCATTCTCTAGTCTATTTCTCTCAGCTACTTTTAAAATAACAAAATTACACGGATAACAACACAACCGAACAACACCTAACCAAACAAACGCGTGACTGGGCCGAGTAAACACAAACTACGAGGCCGCTGTAGATGCGTTTCGCAATAATAATACAACTATGTTGTCAGGTTATTTTTTAGCCGAGTGAAATTTGAAAAATATTTTTCAACACACATTTTGGGTCACGCAGTCACATAATACTTTAATATCATAACGTAAATATGGTAAATGAAGGGTTGTCTGTAAGAATCTAAAACACTGATGCCGTGTCTGTCCTGGATTTTTCCAGTGATATATTTTTTGTATTGTTCCTAACTTTAAAAAGAGGAAAAAACTTACTTTCATGGCTGACTAGTGCAGCTAGGTGAGCGTGGCCTCTTGGATGTGGGATGGCCCTGAAATCGAGTAGGACATTTATGTAAAAAGAAACAAACCAAAACACTTCATAATACTGCAGATAAAGTCTGTTCATAAGGTTGTCTGTTCAGCGTTGACACATTATCACTGAGGTTCTGTGTGTAACTTTTCACTGACGCTAAGGAAATGCTGAGGAGGAGCATTCTTTAACCCCAGCAGTTGAGCATAAACTGCATGATTTAGTTTTTTGGTTTTTTCCCCTTCAATTTATTCCAACAGCCTTTAACTTAACTACATAACCATTTAACAATAACGCAACTGTGATCCAGAGGCAAATGCATACTTGCCGACGGTGATGTGGAAGTTTCCAGCCACTTTATTAACGTAGAGATATCCGTGTATTCTGCATGCGTCCAGAGTCTGTGGGGGACTGTCCTCTCTGACAAGATAAAAGCAACACAATTAAACTGCACTCCTGAGACAGAACAACAACAATCTGACCAACAATCACCAGAATGTTTCTTTTTAGATCTAACGATAAAGAATGTATAAAGAAAACAGAGTGTGAGGTGATGAAGACTGACCTCGGAGGGAGCGCAGTAGGGGCTCCTTTCATCACGCTTTTAAAGAGGACGTCCTGAAGGGAGTGCTCCTCTCGCAGCCTGTTCTGAATCAGCAGGAGTGTCCTTGAGGAGAAAAAAAACCAAAACAAAACAAAAATTAACATAAGCTTCACTGCGTCTGTGCATGCAAACTCTATTCCAAACATAATACCAGGGCTTATCTGGCTTTTTATGTAAATGAAGGACAAGATATAAAGGAACAAAGTCAGCTCTCATATAGTGAGACAGTGGGAGTCATTTACCTATGCCATAGTCTCTGATGAGGAGACAGCTCAAACACAACCTGCAACAGAGCCGTAAAACATTACGTTACAATTATCTCCTTATCTACACCAGCTGTGTGTCCATGGTGTTCCTACTCACCGGATCATATTTTAAGCCGTCAGACGCTACCATAGTTTCAGCCAGGTCCAAAACATCAGCTCCCACGACTAGACAGAAAAAAGGGACAATTTTACTAAATTAAATGACAGCGTTCGTATTTCACAAAACATCAAATTACACCAATATGTATTAAGCATTTTTCCAACAAAAATGTCAAACTCCTCACATCTCTACCATTGAAATATTTTAATATATAATAAATTTAATAAATATATAATAAATTTAATAAATATCAGTTTGTACAGCATGTGTCATGTGACTTTATCTGGCCAGTGCAGAGAAATTAACTAAAATAAATATGTACTTACATTGACACTTCATGGCGACTGTGATGTCTATATTTATTCTTAATTTACTGTAAAAGAAGGTGGAAAAAACAGACGTCATGCCTCTTTATAACATGTCAATATAATCATGATTTTAATGCATATAAGGGACAAAAAATGTTATATGACCTAGAAAAATCTGTATCCACTTCATATTCGTACTTCATCCACGTGTCCCGATAGACGAAAAACTCAAAGAAGGCCAGCAGTGCCATGGCAGTGAAGGCAATCAGCGACACTGAGGACAAGAAAACATCTTTCACTTGATGGTACCGACGACAACCTCTCAGATTAGGATCAAATCCCAGATTCCCCTTATATCTGATTCTGGATCAGGGCTCATTTTTCCCCTTACAGTTTTCTTGTCTGCTTGAGAGGAACCTGTGGAGGAACTGAACAGGATGAAGAAGAGGGAAAGGCTGAAAACTCACCAGTTCCACCACTAGCTGTTGTTTCCACATAACTCTCTGGTACCTTGGGGAAAGCATCCAGCTCCTTTACTAAATGTAAAGCCTTCTTTCGAGACAGTCTCCGCATCTTTGGAGCAACAGAGCACCCCGGAATCTGTGGAGAATCAATACCAGCACATCTGTACGACTATTACATTAGCGGCTAGCGCGAAACTCTTAACTCTAGCTAGCGACTTTTGTTAGCTTCTCTATTAAATAAAGCTAACTGGAAGTAAGACCAGAAGAAAGCAGAAAAAAGAAGAAAAAACCGTATAACGCTTTCAAATGAAAGCCAGCGTTAAACAACAGCCGGGATGAGCAGCTATGGCTAGCGAACACCTGTAATTTCACGGGCTAGTGAAGCTAGCTAGCTGTAATAGCACCTACCTGTAAACTGCTCGCTTAAACAATCATCGTTGATTCACTGTTTCGAATCCAAACATTTCTTCTGTGAAAACGCGGTTAATAAACATGTAAACGGAGTGAATGTGAATAAGATTGTATGAGACAGATTCGCTGGGGCTTTGAGGTTGAAGTGGAGTCGTGACGAAGCCTTGCTGTTGCATCATGGGAGTTGGTGTACATTTTCGGATCCTGTCATTTAGTGAGTCGATTCTTTTGAGCCACTCGATTTAGTGAACCGAACCTTCGCGAACATGGATTTGTTTGAGTTACCACGACTCAAAACAGGTGTACCAGCGGGGCTATTAAATGATTTTATGTAGAATTTGTACAGCGCGTTTATTAATAGATATTGTTATTAATCAGAAATACTCAAATCCAGATGTGAAGTTAGATCTATAATTAGCCAAAAAAATGTGATAATAACCAAAATAATCTCTCCAAAGAATGACTCAAAATGGAATCCACCCTTTTCCAATAAAATTAAAATGGCTTTAGGATTGTGTGTGTGTGTGTGAGTGTTTACAGCGTGTGTTTACAGTGTGCGTGCAGAGTTTGCATGTTAGCATCTTTAAATTGTCTCTGTAATGTGAGTGTCTGATCGTGCCCTCCAATGTGTTAACACCCCTTCCAGGATGGCCCTGCCCTTGTGTCCTGAGTCCTTTGTGATATACACTAAGCTCCTCTTTACCCTGACTAGGCTACACGCTACAGAAAGTGTATTTATGTGAGCACAGAACTGTCCTTTTAATTACAGCAGCAGTTTGTATCCTGTTAATATAAATGATTAAGAAAGGGGGTTTATCTGAGTGGTTAATGATAACCATTACATCAGGATATAGTGATCATTTTATGTGCATGTTGGTTTTTAAACACAGCATACATTTTACTGCAGAAGGTGTCATTAACAGAATCAGGAAATACATGTGATTTTGCCAAGTAGAATCAACATTTCAATCAACCAATCATAACCATTTGATGTCATCAGTGTCTGCTGACCAAACCTGCCTCAATTATTTTTAAACCTTTTCCTCCTTGTAAAACTAAAGTGTAATATTATAAATGTATAAATTTAAAAAAAATATACATATACATATCATATACATATACATAATCCAGGAATCATCATTGTCAGTAAATTGTTCAAGAATCAATGACTTTCCAGTCTTAGTCAATAAACTGAGTTCATTTTTTTTAGTTTGTTTGTGAAAGTGAAAGATTCAAAAATGAATTGAGGTGGGTTTGGTCGGCAGACTGATGACATCAGATGGTTATGATTGGTTGAATGAAATGTTGATTCAGTATCACATCTGGCAAAATCACATCCACCGAATCTGAAGGTGGGTAAAACATTTATCACAACATACACACAAAATACATTATGTTAACCTTATTAGCCTGAAACACTTCAAACTAATAGAGGTTTTATTTCCTTGCATTTATGAAGCACACACACATACATGTTAAGTGATAATTGTGCTTACAATGAGATATCAAACCCATCTTTCTACATGGTCATATTTAATGCACGGCACAGCTGAAATATTTAAGCAAAAGCACCCAGATATCAAACCAGTTTAAGTTAGAGATTACTGGGAAAAGCATATTATTATGGGCTGCCATGAAACTGTTTTAAAATTTAAAAAAAACACACCATAGACACTATTTTTATCAAATAAAAAAAAATTGTCAAAGGCATCATTTATTTTATATCGTTTAGACTAAAAACACATTTGGCAAACACAGACACTTCGGGCATATTCTAGCTCAGGCTTATGTATAACATGATTCGACTCGAGAAGAAGTGCACACACTGCAAAGCACCGGGCTACTCAAAATCTTTAGCAAAAGAAATGTCTGAAAATCTGTAGAATCTCTAAATATTAACTGAATCTGGGCCCTCGTCCAGCAGCACTGCCCTCTCAGGGCTGTTGGAGATGGGAGTGTCTGGATTCTCCTGAGAAAGCTCTTCAGAACAGTGGCTGATGGTGGGCGAGATAACATCAGGACTCGTGTCGCAAGATTCGGTGCTCTGTTCAGATGTAGCGATGGTGGTGGCTATGCTGGGGGGGACAGGGTCAAAGTCGTCATCATCGTCCTCCAGACTGGGAGCTTCACGAATGTCTGTAAAGAAACAGACAGATAATATTAGATATTATCAAAAAATTGGAGAAAAGTATAAAATGGGATGGTAATAAATGGTTTTTTTGTTATGTATACAAAATTTATTAGCTTAAAAAAACAGATTTTATTAGTTTTATAAACATATAAACTTAGATTGTGAGGTCATAATATTATGGACCAAATGACTAGAGACCACATGTGACATTAGTGAGCTACATTATTAGCCAGGTAGCTATCTGAGAGGGCAGAAGGGTGTAAATATGTTTATAGGATAGAGTGGAAAATTTGTATATTTAAAAAGGTTTTTTTGTATTTAGACATTCTGAAAAATAGTATAGATGGTGAAAGTTTGTAAACACATTTTTAGCACACTTATAAGTGTGTCTTTCCCTAACTTCTACTACTCATTTCTAAGCACACAGTTTTACAGAATGTCTTCGTATATCATTAAAATTTCCCTTTACAGTCGGCGCCGTGGTGTAGTGAGTTTTCATCTCGTTTCATCTCTCTCTGTCTAATCAATGAAGGCAGACAAATGGCCGAAAAATCATTCAAGAAAAACTTTAAGACTTACTAGACTAGACTTTGACTCAACCCCATTAAACTTCATAACCTTCATACCCCCAACTGGTAATACAACTGGAAAAGTGTCCTGATTCCCCAACGATTATTATGAAATTTCAAAATGTAACTAAATGTTAACCAATAGTTAACACGCCAGTGTCTTCCCGGAAGTGTGAAGGTTTTAATAGGAGTAAGAGCGAGATGAAATTTAGAATGTTGATGCAATAGTAGGCGTTTTCCTCTACTATATGTAGCAGTGCATTATTCATGCATTATATAATGAAGTAAAACTCACTGCAGAAGGCTTCAGGGTACTGCTTAGCAATCTTGCCTTTTAATGTCCTAAAACAAAATTAAAAATATACATTTAATGTGTTTGTGTAGATAAAACATACCAAGCTCTCCATAGCAAGCTAAAAAAAATAACAACTTCCTCCTACAGCACCTTATTCGTCGAAAAACGCTGTCCAAATCCTTCTTCATTTCAATTAAAGTGCGAGTGTGAAGCAAAAAACGGTCGTTCATCTGCTGCAGCCGCACACTGGACAAGCCGTTAAAGTTGATTAGCATTTCGTTGGTCTTCTCGAAGCGGTCCAGCCTTAACAGTAAGTCACACCAAAGTTTAGACTTTAGTTCAGACACCAAAGTGTACAGCTGTATAAAAACTGTAAACTGCAGGAAAAATGTAATGTTCTGAATAGAACCTACATGTGTCTCTGAGCCTGGATGATGGCGTTCACATCCTCAGAGTTGACCATGCTCAGCATCCTGCTGCAGAAGATTCCAGAGGCAGTGGGATCCATTCTGCAGCTGAATCAGTTTGCTTTAGAGAAAATGAGAAGTTATCGCATGAGCTCCTGGGTGTGTATGTCCTTATCTGCAGGAGTGAATACACAGTTGATAAAATTGATTAAATAAATATGTTTGCATTTATGAAACCCATGACTGTGACTTCTAAATCGCTGCTGACGAAGTCAGAGACATTTCTAAAGCAAACTGAAACAGTCCAGCTCAGAAAGTTTAGACATTTGTCAACAGTGAATAAACTTATGTGGACAGTTTAAACCACCTCAGCTCAGAGATACTAGGGGAAAGTGGTAGCTTAGTGGTGTTGGATTGCTAATTGGAGGATTGGGGTTCAATTCCCAGAACCATCAAGTTGCCACTACTGTCACTACCCTGAGCAAGGCCCTTAATCTCCAATTGCTCAGTTGTTTAAGAGAAATAAATGTAAATCTCTCTGGATTAGGACGTCTGCCAAATACTGTAAATCTACTGAACAGATCCCACTTTTCTTCTCTATCATTTTTTAGACTCCTTTATTATTCATGTCTGAGCTCCAGCCAATAGTCTCCACCTCACAAACATCTGAGTTAACGTCTGGAAACGCTTTTTAGAATATTGTAGGATTCTCTGATTGGTTGGATTCCCGGGACACGTGTCATGTTTTTTAGGGAGGTTTTTGCCAGGATACATTTTCAGCTTCCATGCCAGTCTTGTCCACAAATTGTTTATTATTGTTTGTTATTTTTATTTTTTTTGTCGATTTTAGATTCTACATACGTTTGCAAACGTCTAAGTAGGTTATTGCGGGGACTTAGACTCCAATTTGTTGTCCAATTCTTTTTTTTTCTTATTCTCTGGTTGCACACCGGACTGTATTTTCTGAACACGACGCTGAACAAAACGAACTGTAATTGGCTGCTTCAGATGTCAGTCAGACGTCCCATTGGCTTGTCATTAAAACAGCGAGTTTCAATACAAAAACCTCACAGAAAGATACGACCAGGATACGTACTGTGAGACATTAGTGTAAATAAATAAGCAGGAAAATAATCCTACCCAAAAAACGTGTCCAATATTAAGAGCCACTAAATATAATCTAATAATCACGTATAAATCAGCTGTAGTGTTTTATAGGCACAAGGGCCTTATAAAAATGATTTAACCAAAATAAAGCGTAGGTTCTCTCTCAAAGCAAATTTGTATGTTTATTAATTATTATTTAATTTAAGTGCAGATGTATAAATTAGATTTCGCATGAATCAAAATCCTTATAAATCCTAAAGAAATTTCCTTACTATATTCATAAGTTAGGGTATTAATTAGCAACGGAACTAGCTAGCTAAACATAAAACACCGGTCTCACCTGGATTCGTATCAAACCCAAGCGTTGATATTAATCCTCAGTTATCAAAAAATCTTCATGTTATAAATCTGCAAATAAAAACAATTGTACAATGTTTAAGTAAATCTATGAGTGGACTCGATACAGCTGTTGTTGTCAAGCTGTCACGTGACATGAGTGTCACTACCGGAGACTCTTAACTATAATTTTTTTATCAGGAAAAAATAGCAGTTTTTGCATTTTAGTTTTAGTTTTACTTAAAATAAATATTTATTAATATTATATTTATATGTATATATGTAAATGTGTATGTTATTCTTAATTAAGTCTAACGAATAAGCTTTATCCCGTTATTTCCGCCTTATAGTTATCTCCATAACAGCAGGTGGCGGTAGTGAGTTTGATGCAAACACTTTTTGCTTCATATTGAGCCTTAGCGGCTTGTGAGAAGTTTAAAGAGAGAGAAAAAGAAGGAGAAATAGCTCGCATAAAAAAAGTATTAAAACGTTATTCGTTTATTAAATATTTAGATCTCAGTCAGATCTTCCCAGGTGTGTATATCTAAGCTATTGAGCTAGTTACTAAGTGTTTAGCTAGATGGCTAGTTGAACTAGCCGTGAGCTAGCATGCTTTTCTTACACAGTTAGCCGTTAGCCACTGCGTTATTTGTAGTAAAGAGAAACGCTAACAGAGAAATTCTTTGGGTTTTCGGTGCGTTTTATACATATTTGTATTATTCCGACGGCGCAGTGTATATAGATATGTGGACAGATGCTTTAAACTGCTAAGTGTTAGTAAGCCGGGCCTCTTTAATGATACATTAGTAAGCTAACTTGGCTAATATGCAGTCTTACATTCATATAAAGTTTCTTTTCATTACTAAACTAATAAATAATTTTGCAAACAAGTACATGCAAGTCTTTGCTTTAATAGTGTGTTAAAATGTTTTGTTTGATTATTATATTACCAGGCTGTAGGATTGAACACACTTGGATGTGATTAAGCGTGCACTCTTTACTCTTTTCCAGTAGAAGTGTATTAAGCAGAATGGCAGCGGACTGGTTAGGCAGTCTTGTTTCCATTAACTGTGGTCCGACTTTGGGAGTGTACCAAGGAGAAGTGTCCTCGGTTAATCAAACCAGTCAAACCATCTCCCTTAAACAGCCGTTTCACAATGGCATCAGGTGTCCAGTGCCTGAAGTCACTTTCAGGTAAGAGTTCAGGTTCAAACGAATCACTGATAAAAACATGGCAGATGTTGCTTTGGGACATTATTTTTCTAGATTATTTAGATGAATTAAATAGCTTGTGTTCTGATACTGTTTATTTTCTACGTCTTTACAGCGCTATGGACATCAAAGAGCTCAAAATCCTGGAAATCCGTAACGGCTCCAATGTAATCACAAAGCAGAATGTTCCCGAATCCGGCTCCTCCGAAACTGGGTACATCGGCCACAAAGACAAAGGTGGTGGTAGTGGAGTCTACAGTGCTCCTGTAAACGTGCCCAAAGCTGAGCCCAGGCTTCATGACGAACGCATGTCCCCCTCGCAGCACTACTCCAAGAGTTATGTCGAGCGCCATGTAGAGATGGCAGGCCAGAGTAAAGGTTTCAGGCGAAGACACAATTCCTGTAAGTATGCAGGGACTGACTGTGGACACACTGCATTCTTTTAAAGAACTCCTAAACACTGAAGCGCCACATAATGTGAATATCATGAACTGCGTTATATCGCAAATACACCACAGTGTAGTAGGGCTGTGTGTTGACAAGGGCCTCAGCATATGTAGTGATGCAATAGATCATATGTTGCAGTACTTTAAAAAAAAAAGAGAAACAAATAGCTAAAGTATACTAAATCCGAGGCGCCCTTATTTTTTTTCTTCTATGTTTGCTTTGGAGACGATGGCCTTTTGTGTCGGTGAAACTGAGGGTTTTAATAAAAGTGCAATCTAAATATGTACCAATACTAAAGGTTAGAATATCGATATGCTGTCAGGGAAAAAAAAATCACAATAGTTAGCTGTGTCGATGTTTTTACTTCAGTGTAGTGATGAGCAAAACCTGCAAATATTACAGGATGTCCAGAAAAATTACAATTAAGAAAGGGGTTGCGTATTAGAGGTACGGTCTTATTTTTATGTAATGCATGCTTGGAATTATTATTGTGTAACCTGTAATTAGATGATTTATTTTGCCGTAATTAACACTTAAATCTGAAGGACAAAAGTTGCATGGTTGATAGAAGGACAATACAAGGATTAAAATGATAATTGAACAAATAGTTGTCAAAATCATCCCTTCAAGTGAACAGAGAAGAATCTGACTGTACGCATAGATCTGATTTGGGTCAACATTTACACTCTGTTCTGTTAAAAGTTCAGTGTCATAAACAGCAGGATTAAATTTACACTCATAATAATGCATTTGTAGTTTATAGCCACTCGCACAAGCCTGTTGGAATGAAAAATTGTAACTATTAATGCAGTAACTGAGTTTTCATTTTGTTTGCTTGTTGTCTGAAATGTGTGTTTATACACACTTTTATGGAGTCATTAAAGTTTTTTTTCTGTCTTCCAGGGTCGTCCAGCAGTAGAGGAGCAAATCAGGTTACACCGAAAAAGAATGGCTCGAAGAATGGCCTAATGAAGAATAAAGATGATGAATGTTTTGGCGACGGCATGGACGAAGTTTTGGATGAGGACTTTGACTTCGAGGGGAACTTGGCTCTTTTTGACAAAGCAGCTGTCTTCTCGCAGATCGATTCATCGGATCGACGAGGTAACGGTGCACGGACACGGGGAACTCCTGCAGATCAGACACCCTCGCGTTACCGACATGACGAGAACATTCTGGAAGCCAAGCCTGTCGTGTACAGACAGATCATAGTGCCTCAGTCGGAGGCAAAGGAATACAGCACTGGTAGGAATATAATAAATACAGATAATTGTCATTGAAAACTTCAAGTTTTAAAGTTTTTGTTCTAGAGCTTTTAAATGATTAAATGATGTCATGGGCTTTTTATTCAAAGATTCAGGACTGGTGGTCCCCAGCATTTCGGGTGAGTTGCACAAGCGCTTGCTGAGCGTAGCTGAGAACTATGGTCTCTCACTGGAGCGCAGGCTGGAGATGACTGGTGTGTGTGCCAGTCAGATGGCTCTCACGCTGCTCGGAGGCCCAAACAGGTCAGTGGGTCAATTTTTGTTTTTTTAATTAAATTTTAAACACCGGCAGGCGTAGTGGGTTAACGTGGCGGCACGTACATGGCATCTCTGGTCCTACCCGCCCTCTAATTTTTCACCCATGTTCTATCTTTTAAATAAAGGCTATGGAATATCTGAAACTTTAAAAAACAAAGTATGATTTAATCCAAATAATTTTTGTAGGCTCACACCTAAAAATTTGCATCAGCGTCCGACGGTGGCTTTGCTGTGTGGGCCACATGTACAAGGAGCTCAAGGAATCAGCTGCGGCCGCCACCTGGCTAACCACGAGGTAGAGGTGGTCCTCTTTCTCCCTAATTTTGTCAAGATGTTAGAGGCCATCACTAGTGAACTTGCACTATTTGGAAAGACGGGAGGCAAGCAGGTCTCCAGTGTCAAAGGTAATTCCAACTTGTTACTGCTGTGTGTGTGTGTGTGTGTGTGTGTGTGTGTATATATATATATATATATATATATATATATAATATATATATATATATATATATATATATATATATATATATATCGATATATACAGATTGGCAAAAAAAATCATTTGAATTTTTATTGTTTTTCCTAAAGGTCTATGCTTAGATGCTCAAAATGGTTTCTGCCCCCATGCCAGCTAAACACATTGGGGTTCTGTTTTCTCAGGTTGTTTCTGAATAGGTTTTTCATTTTAATGTACTCGGTCATAATCCAATATCCTCTCCCTGCATTCTTAGATTTACCAGATACTCCAGTGGACCTGGTCATTAACTGTCTGGACTCTCATGAGAACACTTTTCTGAGGGAGCAGCCGTGGTATCGTGCAGCGGCTGATTGGGCCAATCAAAACCGAGCTCCTGTTCTCAGTATAGATCCTCCGGTAAGCGTGCAAGAGCAAGTTGTGGAGGCCAAGTGGTCGCTCTGCCTGGGCCTTCCACTCCCACTGCCGGAGAGAGCAGGTCGAGTCTACCTGTGCGACATCGGCATACCACGGCAAGTGTTTCGGGAAGTGGGCATCAAGTACCACTCGCCCTTCGGCTGCAAGTTCGTCATCCCACTGCACTCAACATAAACTGTACTGTAACAGAACGTGAAAGGGTCAGGTACAGGGTCAATAAGCCGAAACCTGCCTTAAATCCTCGGGTGATCAGATAACTGAGCCAACAAGCTCTTTCTGTCGGCATCGTTTTTTCTGTTCTGCTCTTTAAAGCTGTATTCCAATCCTGTATGTTAAATTGGGGGATAAAAAGAGAAGAGCACCCAGCTTGTGGTTCTGCTCTTTTTTTTAGCCGCCTGTTCGTTTGCCGTTAAACTTTCCGCATTTCATTTTGAATTTAACAGTCAAATGCATTTTCTTATTAGTCTTTACAGACTATTGATGTGGTTTGAGCTGTGCAGCTCAGTTATTTTTGCACAAAGATGTTTTAGTTCATCTTATTAAATTCTGTGTAAAAATGACATCAGCACAGAAGCGGAATGATCCTGTTTGGCACTGGTTTATCCAATTATTCTGATTTTACTCATTCCTTTCAGTGCTCAAGAAATATTTGTATGGAGATTAATATGTTGAGTTTGGTTCTCCTTGTGGGGGAGTCCAGCATTTAAGGATTAAATTTACATTTACATTTACAGCATTTGGCAGACGCCCTTATCCAGAGCGACTTACAATATTCCTTGTTATACAAATGAGCGATTGGGGGTTAAGGGCCTTGCTCAAGGGCCCAACAGTGGTGGCTTGGTGGAGCTGGGAATCGAACCCACAACCTTTGAGTTGGTAATCCAACACCTTAACCATGAGCCACCACTTCCCACATTTTGTGCCAAATGTCATCAAAAGTCTTTGGGTTATTTAAAAAAAGTCTTGTTTAAGTTACTGTTGTCCATGCAGGGAGGATTTATACTCCAAATTAGCATTTTTTGAATACCATAGCGGCTACTTTTATTTTTTAGCCTGAATAACAACCTCCAACATTTCTCCTAACCTGTTCAGACGGGGTATTTATCTTACAAGAAATGTGAAGCAGTTTGGGTTCGTTTTTTGTGAAGCAACATTACATGACCGTATGTGGAAAAGGCACTAAACTCATATAGTACATAGTTTAGTTACATTACACAGTTTTATACAATAGGTTTTATGGCAAACAAATATACAAACCACAATAAGCTATCAGCGTCCAAGCTGTTTGGAAAGTTCAACAGTTTCAGTTATGACCTATTAAAAAATCTACTTCTTAGATCGTTCAATGTTCTAACATTTTGACGGTGTTCGTTGTGCAGTATGAATAACATTGTTTTCCTCATTTGTTACTTGGAGATTTTTGTTCTTTTTTCTTTCTATTACCTGCTGTTTATTTGATAGGTTTTGTCTTAGATTTTCTTGTGTTGTCTTGCACTGACAGTAGAAAAAGTTACAGCTGGATAGAATAGATCCACAGTTACCAAACGTGACCCTCGAGTAGAAAAGCGTAGGGGTATTTAAGATTTAATACGTGATGGTGACCTATAATTTAGGTTATTGATGGGTAGAAAATTTCCCTTTCCTTCTTTTTGTATGCGTTTTCAGTGTCCTTAAAGAGACTGTATGGGAATTCTTGGATGGACTACCCCCACTGTAAAATGTGTAAATGTTATCTATGCGTTCATGGACAACGTTGGAATGACCAGGAAATATATATGACGTGCTTCTCTAATTTTTCTCCCTCACTGGTGCATCCCTGTTAAAGGAAAAATTTGTGAAAAATGTCATATTTAAAATGAGGATATTGTTTGAATGATTATTCCGTTCATGCATAAAATTTCCTCATTTTAAAGACCAGTTGGGCGGAAAATGTGAAGTACAAATAAACACGCTGTTGTTGTTGTTAAATGTTCTTATCTGAAAGCTGCACAACATAGTGCCAAACATGTTGCTGAAAATCTAGACATTCACGATCAATCAGCTGCTCTTGCACTTCTTTTCTAAAACATAACCGTGTCAGAATGCAGACACGTTAAACTAGAGTTATGAAAAGGTCTCGTTTTTAGCTGCGAATGACTTCTCTGTCGTTTAGTTCTCTACTTTGCGGCGATGTTGCCAACAGGGTTTAGAGTTTGGTTTGCCTTGTTGTTGACTTATTTGCAATATTGACTCTTAACTGAATCTTGAATCTATGCAGTGACTAGCAAAGTAGAAGCACGCTTTTAGGAGCTGATGTGTATTTTAAGGCAGGAGGTTGTTGCACAGCTGACCAGCTTTTATCTGGACTTTAATGTAAGACATTCTAGTAGTGTTGTTTCGTTTTGTTTTTTTTTCCCAAATATTGTTTCTTGCCTATGTAACAGCATTAGGAACATAATCGTTCCCGTGTTCCTTAAGTGTTTGAAAAGTGTTTGAAACCTAAAAATTCTGGACAAAGGGTTCAGAGCTTATTTATAATGCAGTCATTTATTATTATTTTTTTGTTTATTGATTTTGGTGGTTCCACCCAAACTAGTCAATTTCAGTTCTCTCCTGTATTTACTCAGTAACTGTTCATGTTTTATCCTAAGCACTGAGTTACAGTATGTCACAGAAGTGAGTACACCCCTTACATTTCTTGTAAATATCTATTATATCTTATGTGAAAACACTAAAGAAATGAAACCCTGCTCCAATGTAAAGCAGTGAATGTACAGCTTGTGTAACAGTGTAAATTTGCTGTCCCATCAAAAAAAACTCAACACAAAAGCAACAAAAGTGAGGGCAGATGGAAATGTCCAAATTGGGTCCAGGTAGCCATTTTCCCTCCCTGTTATAAAATTCGTTAGTGTTACAAGGTCTCAGGTGTGAATGGGGAGCAGGTGTGTTAAATTTGGTGTTATTGCTCTCACTCTCTCATACTGGTCAGTGGAAGTTCAGCATGGCACCTCATGGCAAAGAACTCACTGATGATCTGAAAAAAAGAATTGTTGCTCTATATGAAGATGGCCTAGGCTACAAGAAGATTGCCAAGACCCTGAAACTGAGCTGTAGCACGGTGGCCAAGACCATACAGCGATTTAACAGGACAGGTTGCACTCAGAACAGGCCTCGCCATGGTCGACCAAAGAATTTGAGTGCACGTGCTCAGCGTCATATCCAGAGGTTGTCTTTGGGAAATAGACGTATAAGTGCTGCCAGCATTGCTGCAGAGGTTAAAGGGGTGGGGGGTCAGTCTGTCAGTCTGTCAGTTCCATACGCCGCACACTGCATCAAATTGGTCTGCATGGCTGTCGTCCCAGAGGGAAGCCTCTTCTAAAGATGATGCACAAGAAAGCCCATAAACAGTTTGCTGAAGACAAGCAGGCTAAGGACAAGGATTACTGGGACCATGTCCTGTGGTCTGATGAGACCAAGATAAACTTGTTTGTTTCAAATGGTGTCAAGCGTGTGTGGCGGAAACCAGGTGAGGAGTACAAAGACAAGTGTGTCTTGCCTACGCTCAAGCATGGTGGTGGGAGTGCTGCCGGCACAGGGGAGCTACACTTCAATGAGGGAACCGTGAATCCCAACATGTTCTGTAACATACTGAAGCAGAGCATGATCCCCTCCCTTCGGAGACTGGGCCACAGGGCAGTATTCCAACATGATAACGACCCCAAACACACCTCCAAGACGACCACTGCTTTGCTAAAGAAGCTGAGGGTAAGGTGATGGACTGGCCAAACATGTCTCCAGACCTAAACCCTATTGAGCATCTGTGGGGCATCCTCAAACAGAAAGTGGAGCAAAGCAAAGTCTCCAACATCCACCAGCTCCGTGATGTCGTCATGGAGGAGTGGAAGAGGATTCCAGTGTCAACCTGTGAAGCTCTGGTGAACTCCATGTCCAAGAGGGTTAAGGCAGTGCTGGAAAATAAAATACAAAATATTGACATTTTGGACCAAATTTGGACATTTCCTCTTAGGGGTGTACTCACTTTTGTTGCCAGGGGTTTAGACAGTAATGGCTGAGTTTTTTTTGATGGGACAGCAAATTTACACTGTTACACAAGCTGTACATTCACTACTTTACATTGTAGCAGTGTTTAGTTTCTTTAGTGTTTTCACATAAGATATAATAAATATTTACAAGAAATGTAAAGGGTGTACTCACTTCTGACATACTGTAACTATTG
This sequence comes from Bagarius yarrelli, assembly GCA_005784505.1. NCBI lineage: Eukaryota > Metazoa > Chordata > Actinopteri > Siluriformes > Sisoridae > Bagarius > Bagarius yarrelli. The sequence continues at coordinate 2,086,082 of VCAZ01000008.1, read as the reverse complement.
TGTGCAAAGTGATGCAGTTGTATCATTCCAGTAAAATCAGCTTCTTTAAATTGCAAATTTGACCAAAAATGTTTGGTGGTATTTCCCTGCCACAAGCCAATATTGAGCCAATATTTTTTTCCTTTTCTGTACTCCAATGAGAGTAAGTATTTTGTTCGTAATCATGTTCACTGTTCCAGCTTTGGGCTACTTTTAAATGCAAAACATTTCCTGTTGGTCTTTTTTTTTTTTTTTTTTTTGCTATCCATCTTGTCATTATTTAAGCAACAAAAGTGACAATAGTTTACTCTCTCGGTTCATTGTTTAGAACATAAAGCAATTGCAAAGTGTAAATTATTCCGTTTGTGATTACTGTGGCTTGGTTTGCAAACGAATAACCTTATTTCCAAGTCATTAATGATGTCTAACATCATTATCGTTAATGAGGTTCACATGCCTTCACATACTTAAACTTGAGATTGAATAAATAGTGATTGTAGTTCTGTTGTCATGTAAAATAATTCAACATCCAACTCTAGCTTTCCATACAAAAACCAACATGTCAAGCAATGGTGAACTGTAGCACCCGGTCTTAAACAAGCTTAAAATAAAATAAAAATGTAATAATGTGTCTGGAACAGGTTGTCCATGTATTTATTTGAAATCTATTGATTTGATCTATTCAATTCAATTCAATTCAATTCAGTTTTTATTTGTATAGCGCTTTTCACAATGATGATTGTCACAAAGCAGCTTTACAATTGAAGAAATTATAAAACAGAATTAAACATAAATCAGTTTGTCCCTGATGAGCAAGCCGGGGGCGACGGTGGCAAGGAAAAACTCCCTAAGATGAGATAGGAAGAAACCTTGAGAGGAACCAGACTCAGCAGGGAACCCATCCTCATTTGGGTGAAAACAGGTAGCAGGGATCGTGAGGTTACATCGTGTGTGTGTGTGTAAACAACTATAATCATTAGTCCTTAGAGCAGCCGAAACGTCTTTTATGGCGAAGTGGGTCGTCCTAGATCGCCCGGTGATGCCTCATCCGCTGGGCAGGTCACAGGGAAGGGACCCACGGACGGGGCCGGTGGTGGGGTCTGGATCACCGGCAGCTCCGTTGTGGCGTATGTAGCTCAACAGAGAGAGAGAGAGAGAGAGAGAAAGAGAGAGAGAGAGAGAGAGAGTGAAAGGAAGTCAAAAAGAAGGAAAACAGTTAAGTGACAATGTAATCACACGGTTTGGATTGATTAAGTGAAAAATGTAGAGTGCAAGGATGGACTCCGGCAAGACTAACTAGGTCAGCATAACTAAAAGGAGAACCAGAGGGAAACACAGACATGAGGGCTCCCTGATATGTTAAGCAACCGGCCGCTCTCATCATCAACACCGTGATCAATAAGAGAGGGGAAGACAGCATCATCTCAACATACCAGATCACCTTAATACTCAACGCCCATGAGTCCCCCGGATCTGCTCCTTTATCTAAGGGGAATCAATACAAAAGGCTTGATTAAATAAATATGTTTTTAACCTGGACTTAAACACTGAGACTGTGTCTGATTCCCGAACATACATAGGGAGGTTATTCCATAGCATAGGGGCCCTGTAGGAAAAGGCTCTGCCCCCTGCTGTAGTTTTTATAATACGCGGTACTGACAGGCAGCCTGCATCCTTTGATCGAAGTAGGCGTGGTGGAACGTAAGACACTAGAAGTCCGCTTAAGTACTGCGGCGCGAGACCATTTAGAGCTTTATAGGTTAGAAGTAGTATTTTAAAAGTCAATGCGGTGTCCTCACTGGGAGCCAATGCAGTGCGGATAGGACCGGCGTGATGTGCTCGTATCTTTTAGTTCTAGTGAGGACTCTCGCTGCTGCGTTCTGGACTAGCTGAAGTTTATTAATGCACCTAGTTGAACATCCAGACAGTAAAGCGTTACAGTAATCCAGCCTGGATGTGATAAACGCATGAACTAATTTTTCAGCATCAGTAAGCGACAAGATATTTCTTATTTTAGCGATATTTCTGAGATGATAAAACGCTATCCTGCTAATATTATCGACATGGGCTTCAAATGAGAGATTGGAGTCTAAAATCACACCCAGATCTTTTACTGTTGCACTTGGTGAAACAGAAAGACTGTCTAGGGTTAAGGTGTGATCAGGAAGCTTACTTTTAGCTACCTGTGGTCCTAGAACCAGAACCTCCGTCTTGTCAGGGTTAAGCAAGAGGAAATTGCAAAGCATCCAATCTCTTACTTCCTTCACACATTGCTCAATTTTATTAAACTGGCCTTTCGCATCAGGCCTTGATGAGACGTATAACTGTGTGTCATCAGCGTAACAGTGGAAACTGATATCATGCTTACGGATTATGTTTCCCAGAGGCAGCATGTAAAGAGAGAAAAGAAGTGGAAGTGGGCCTAAAACCGAGCCCTGTGGAACACCATACTTTACACGGGAGCACGCAGAATAATCACCATTTAAATCTACAAACTGGTAACGATCGGTTAAATAGGACCTGAGCCACGCAAGAGCTGTTCCTTTAATTCCTACTAATTTTTCTAATCTGCGGAGAAGAATATCGTGATCTATAGTGTCGAAGGCCGCACTAAGGTCAAGTAATATAAGCAATGAGACACAACCTTGGTCGGATGCCAGTAAGAGGTCATTAGCTACTTTGACCAGTGCTGTCTCTGTGCTGTGGTGAGGCCTGAATCCTGATTGATAAAGTTCATGTATGTTATTTCTTTGTAAGTATGAGCACAGTTTGTTGCGCTACTACCTTCTCTAGAATTTTAGAGACAAAATAAACGGAAGGTTAGATATCGGTCTATAGTTTGACAGTTCATTTTGGTCAAGGTCAGGTTTCTTAATTAAAGGTTTAATCACTGCTAATTTAAAAGATTTAGGAACATACCCACTGCTGAGAGAAGAGTTAACTATTTTCAACAGGGGTTCTGATACTGCCGGTACAATTTGCTTAAGAAAGTGTGTTGGTATCGGATCTAACACACAAGTTGACGGTTTTGTGGAAGAGATGAGAGTGCACCACCTGGACATCCAGCGGTTCAGTGACCATAACCTGCTGTAAGCTACGTCACCACGTCGCATTGGTATCTATATCTATATTTTTAAAGCAAAGCTAAAAAGAAATAGCTTGGTGGCTAATAAGAACTGGTGGCTCAAATGGTGAAGGAGCCGAGTTGCTGATCTGGAGACTAGGAAGACCTGGGTTTAAGCCCCACCACCGCCAGCTGTTAAACTGAAGACCAGAAACACCTGGGCCAGACACTGTTGGGTCCTTGAACAAGACCCTTAACCGTTCAGGGTTAACCCAGAGCGCTGTATTATAGCTGACCAACTTACTAAGATGGGATATGCAAAACACTGTGCTGTAAAAAAGTATATGTGACCGAATAAAGGCATTTATGAATCTGGCCTTTATGGAAGAAGAAAGCCATTGTTGAGACCATGTGCAGTTTGCCATAAGCCATGTAGGGGGACAGCAAACATGTGGAAGAAGGTGGAGCACCAGGAAAGTGGCTTTACAGAGTATTGATGTAGGGGGACTGAATACAAATGCACACCACACGTTTCAGATTTTTATTTCTTTTTCAAAACCATTTATCATTTTTGTTTCACTTCACAATGATGTGTTACTTTTATGTAATAGACCCTTGTCCTATTACATAAAATCTTACTAAAATACATTTAAGTTTGTGGTTGTAAGGTGATAAAATGGGGTATGAATACTTTTTCAAGGCACTGTACATAGAAGGATAAACGGATGGATAGATAAATGGATAGATAGAAAGCAATTAGGTGGAAATAGAAATAAAAAAAATCCTACTCCGTGTGCGTCATGCTTTATCGCAGTGGTATATACCAGCCTGTAAAAAATCTCCACATTCTTTTTTAGTTAGGGTTGGCATGGAGATGAACGCGTGCCGATAAGTGCGCATGCGCTTTACCGTGAGTCGCGTCCAAAAAACTCGGCTTCCTTTTCAGGGAGGCTGTGTGTGGAAATGTGTGTGTGTGTAAGTGGGTTGGCGTTTTCTGAGGGCAGAAGCAGGTCTGTTAAGGGTTGAGTGGATATAAGAAAAAACGGTTCCAGTCTGCACTGAGTGTGTTCTCTGACGGAGTGGAGCTGCACCACTTTAATTCCGGTTTCTGGTTATAACGCGCTGGCCGCAGTGTGTGTGTGTGTGTGTGAGAGAGAGTGAGTAAGTGTGTGTGTGTGTGAGAGAGAGAGAGTGAGTAAGTGTGTGTGTGTGTGTGTGTGTGAGAGAGAGAGAGAGTGGAGCGTTCAATGTTTTAAGGCTGCCGGTCGGTTTCCGCCTCTTCTTTCCTCTCGTGTTCTATTGTCTGTGTTGATGGAACAAACCGAGTCTCAGTTGGGAGGAAGCGCTTCTCGGCTGTCTGCTGCGCGTTTTTGACTCATCAGACTGTTGCTTTGACTCGAACGACGAATTAATTAAACAAAAACCAAAAAAAATCGTTCTTTACCAGGCGCCACTGTTGCACTTCTCATCGAGGAAGCGGATTCAGGTCAGTGTGTGTGTGTTTATTATCAACATCTGCTGACCTGCTGGATTTTTAACAACTCCTTTATTTCCCTTTTTTCAGTCTTCCATAATGTCATAACTCTGAACTCTTTTCTCAATAGAATTCTCTTTTGTCTGTCTTCATCCATGCACAGCCTCATTTCTCCCCAAATACACAATGTGTTCATTTGAAGAACATTTAAAATGGGCACATTGTGCAGGATATTAGGTATGTAGAGGGGCTTGGCCTCCACACAGCTGTCCCAGTTATGCTGTCTCAAGTGGCCCTGTTGAAGCTTCAGGGGTCTCATTGACACCAAGAATATTAACTCTTAAGTGCTCCACTGGGTTTTGTGTAATGGTCTGGTATTCCTAGTAAATTCCCAGTCGTGTTGTTATTATGTTAGAGTGAAAGAGCATGTAGTGTCCTCCTGAGTGTAGCAGGCTTGCAGGGATGTAATGGCTTTGTGTGCTTATGATAAACCTGGGAGGTGACGGCATGGCGGTTTTGGCAATTGCAAGAAGTAGAATTGTGTTGATCAGTTATTCAGTACCATCGATTATAGATATTCACTGATATTCAGTACCATCGATTATAGATATTTACAGATATTCAGTACCATCGATTATAGATATTCACTGATATTCAGTACATCGATTATAGAATACAGATTTTAGTAATTTACAGATATTTAGTACCATCGATTATAGATATTCACTGATATTCAGTACCCATCGATTATAGATATTTCACTGATATTCAGTACCATCGATTATAGATATTTACAGATATTCAGTACATCGATTATAGATATTCACTGATACTCAGTACAATCGATTATTGATATTCACTGATACTCAGTACAATCGATTATTGATATTCACTGATACTCAGTACAATCGATTATTGATATTCACTGATACTCAGTACCCATCGATATAGATATTCACGTATTGATATTCAGTACCATCGATTATAGATATTTACAGATATTCAGTACCATCGATTATAGATATTTACAGATATTCAGTACCATCGATTATAGATATTTACAGATATTCAGTACCATCGATTATAGATATTCACTGATATTCAGTACCATCGATTATAGATATTTACAGATATTCACAGATATTCAGTACCATCGATAGATATAGATATTCACGATTAGATATTCAGTACCATCGATTATAGATTATTACATGATATTCAGTACATCGATATATATCAGATATTCAGTACCATCGATTATAGATATTCACTGATATTCAGTACCATCGATTATAGATATTTACAGATATTCAGTACCATCGATTATAGATATTTACAGATATTCAGTACCATCGATTATATTTAATATTTACATATATTCATCCAGTACCATCGATTATAGATATTTACAGATATTCAGTACCATCGATTATAGATATTTACAGATATTCAGTACCATCGATTATAGATATTCACTGATATTCAGTACCATCGATTATAGATATTCACTGATATTCAGTACCATCGATATTATACAGATATACTCACTGATATTCAGTACCATCGATTATAAATATTTACAGATATTCAGTACCATCGATTATAGATATTTTACAGATATTCAGTACCATCGATTATAAGATATTTACAGATATTCAGTACCACGATATAGATATTCCAGATATTATCAGTACCATCTATTATAGATATTCACTGATATTCAGTACCATCTATTATTGATAATCACTGATATTCAGTACCATCAATTATAGATAGATATTCACTGATATTCACGATATTCAGTACCATCAATTATAGATATTCACTGATATTCGTACCATCAATTATAGATATTCACTGATATTCAGTACCATCAATTATAGATATTCACTGATATTCAGTACCATCGATTATAGATATTCACTGATATTCAGTACCCATCGATTATATATATTATCACTGATATCACTGATATATTCAGTACCATCTGATATTATACCTGATATCGATTATAGATATTCACTGATATTCAGTACCATCTATTATAGATATTCACTGATATTCAGTACCATCTCGATTATTGATTTCACTGATACTGAATACCATCGATTATAGATAATCACTGATATTCAGTACCATCGATTATAGATATAGATATTCACTGATATTCAGTACCATCAATTATAGATATTCACTGATATTCAGTATACCATCAATCGATATAGATATTTCACTGATATTCAGTACCATCAATTATAGATATTCACTGATATCAGTACCATCGATTATAGATATTCACTGATATTCAGTACCATCAATTATAGATATTCACACTGATATTCATACCATCGATTATAGATATTCAACTGATATTCAGTACCATTACCATCGATTCATAGATATTTACGATCAGATATTCAGTACCATCGATTATAAGATATTTACAGATATTCAGTACCATCTATTATGATATTCAGTCAACGATTATTTGATATTCAGTACCATCGATTATTGATACTCACTGATCATCATTATAGAATACCATCAATTTAGATACTCACTGATATTCAGTTACCATCAATTATAGATATTTACCACGATTGATATTCAGTACCATCGATTATAATATTCACTGATATTCAGTACCCATCGATTATAGATATTTACTGAGATTACAATCAGTACCATTCGATAAATATAAATATTTACAGATATTTCATAGACATCTTCGATCGATAAATATTTTATTATATCGATATTCCTGATATTCAGTTACATTTCAGATCGATTCAGTACGGCATCATATGATTATTCACTGATATCACTGATATTCAGTACAATCGATTATTGATATTCACTGAATACTGAATACCATCAATTATAGATACTCACTAATATTTCAGTACCATCATCATTATAGATATTCACTGATATTCAGTACCATATATTATATAGTATTCACAGATATTCAGTATTACCATCGATTTATAGATATTTACAGATATTCAGTACCATCGATTAGAGATATTTACAGATATTCAGTACCATCGATTATAGATATTTACAGATATTCAGTACCATCGATTATAGATATTCACTGATATTCAGTACCATCGATTATAGATATTTACAGATATTCAGTACCATCGATTATAGATATTTACAGATATTCAGTACCATCGATTATAGATATTGACAGATATTCAGTACCATCGATTATAGATATTCACTGATATTCAGTACCATCGATTATAGATATTTACTGATATTCAGTACCTTCGATCTCATAAATATATACAGATATTCAGTACCTTCGATCCATAAATATATACAGACATTTTATTCAGTACCATCGATTATAGATATTTACAGATATTCAGTACCATCGATTATAGATATTCACTGATATTCAGTACCATCGATTATAGATATTCACTGATATTCAGTACCATCGATTATAGATATTCACTGATATTCAGTACCATCGATTATAGATATTTAATATGGGTATTCGTACACAATCTTTAAAATATGTTATCAGTGCATCGCTAATTTTTTAAAAAGCATGCTATATTTTCTCATATCTAAACATGAATGCTGTGCTGCCCTGAATTTCTCGTTAAGCAAAATGTCAGCACCCTGGTGTTAGGAAAAATACCTCCATTGTTATTAAAAGATTATGCAACATCTAAAAAATTCCCACTGATCAAATGGGCAATTATTCAAATGCTCATCTGCTTTTCTAGTGTCAAAAAAGGCCCAGTGTGGTTTATTCTGAGCTGATTTGAATTAATGAACAAGAGATGGATTTAGTCACGCTGGCCTCAGAAGGTCACTTCCTCCTTCTCGGCACAGAGCGCACACTCTGACCTCAGTGGCACTCCGGCAAGTTCCAATCAAATCCCACAGCCTGCACCGTCCCACACGGTCATCCGTGTTGTGAAAGATTAGCTTTGTATTGATGATGAGCAGAGGTCCTGAGATTAAAATACAGACACTAATATTTTGATTAGGGGCATATTAGAAGAAACTCTTTTGACCACTTAGGCAAGGTTCACACTATGAGGCTTCATAATCCATTCAGATTAGATTTTTTTTTATCTATCTGTGTACATTGTTGGTTTTAAATGTGGACAATTTCAGATTTCTGATAATAATCCTTAACTGCCTTAACTGACCTGCTTACACAAAAGAACTAATTTTAAGAAAAAAAAGAACAAAGGAACAGCATCCTGTCATATAGAAAAATAAACATGGAAGACGTTGAAGAGGAAGAGGTATAAGGACCAATTTTTAATAATAGCATGTTGTGGAGCTGCTATTTCAGAATTCATATTTGGATGCAGAGCTGGAGTCAGTCGATAAAAATGTCGATTTACTACTGTTTAGCATGCATCAGTGCATGTCGAAAATGACATTAAAAATGCGGTTTGGGCTGTTTAGTTGTATTTTTACTCTGATCTGGGTCACGTGGGCAAAAAAATCTGATTAGGGCCATAATTGCCTGAATGTGAAAATAGGTCTTTGCATGTATTCGTTTGAAATCTTCGCACAATAAAAAAGGCATTTACACCATTTGGCAGACGTCCTTATCCAGAGCGAAGAACATTTATCTCCAACACCTTAACCACTGAACTTCCTCTTATACATAAAACAACCTATATATGTTGTGTCAGTCACTCTTACCCAATTCAGATTCACAGTACAAGTGAAGCAAAATCCAAAAAGGGCAAAGGGTTAATATGTGGCTCATATCACTAGCAAAGTATCAAATTGAGTCACTGGGTCACATCCTAAAATAAACTTTCAATCTTTGAGAAATTTTTACACTAACAAATATTGAAAAACACATATAAATTTTTCAGACTTTAGCATACGAAGACTTTTAGAGTTTAAAAGAACGTTTCTTTGTGTTTAGACGCTCAGCTCGGTCATTGCAGTGGGGTTTTCCCTGTTCTGACATTTTCCTCATGCCTTAAAAACTTCTTTGGCGAAATGTTCTTTATTTAGGCTTTTACAGGCTTCAGTTTGTGGTCTTCACAGTAACACAAACCTGTCACTGTGTTTACCGTGTCTATACAGCATTGGCGCTGCTAAGTTTCTAGAAAACAGGCCGGGCTTTGATGCTTTGATCGCTTGCAGCAGTTGAAATTCAGTTAAAATTCACCCTCGTAGGCAGAGTGTAAACAGGATGAATGTTGCTTTTAGGGTGCGTCCCCTGGGCTTTTGACTCTGGCAGCTGCCTTTTCACAAGCACATGCTGCTCCCACAGAGAAAGAACTGTTAAGAAGGCGGGGTGTCAGCGGGGTTGTAAACAAGCTGTCACACTGCATCGGCGGGACACACTTACACCCTTCCCGTGATTTGTCACACAGTCTTAATTAATATGCCAGCTTCGTGACAGCAACTTCAAAGTCTTCGAGTTTACTCAAATGTTACACCAACGCAAAAAAGAGGGCAGATTAGAGAAGCACATCTACAGTGTACAAGCTAAATTCATATTCATATACCAGCCCGTGTATAATTATATTTAAAGATGTAAATATTAAAGAAGTTACCCGAAGCGATGAAGGATGTTCTTTCAAAATATCTAATTATATACTCAGTGTTTTGATGGTGGTGATGAAGATACCTGTCTAGATAATATTTTAGAGTTGTTCAGTTTAATTGCTGTGAAGGCCAAAGGATATAATTTTCATACAAAGTAATAAATAATTAACAAAAAATAACCCGTTATGCCTTGCAAATGGGGGCGGGGCTATCTGGAAAGAGACCACGCCCGTTGGGTTAGAAATGATTGCAGAATAAATGTGACTAGAACTGATGTGATCATTAACTGCAATAGCGAGTAAATTTAATAAAAAAAAAAGAACATAACCATTAGATTATTTTTAGTTTTTAAATTTGTCAAAATTGCTGGAGGGGATTTTTTAGCTAGCAAAATGATAAGTAGCCTTGATTCAAATCCAGTGATGGTGTGAACGGTGAAAAATAGGCTAAAAATTAATTATTTACAAAATTATTATTATTATTATTATTATTAGTTATCTAATTACATGCTTCATCCATGAGTGGTGTTATTTTTATCGTACACTTTTTGGGGTTATTTTTTCAGAATCTTGAAAGTGGCCGTTTTTAGAGCAAGAAAGTAATTGGATCCAAAAAAGAGAACTTATTGAAAGTAATCCAGAAGAATTTGTAAAAAGATAAATAAAAAGTGTTTAATAAAATGTCAGCTGTCAGTCAGACGTCCACTTCCTGTAGGAGTCAGATGTTATTGGTCGAACCTTAGTGAAAGCTTGTAAGATTTGCTTAACCTTCCTGTCAATTTTTTGCCCATGTTGTTTAAAAGTCTTTGCACTGAGCACAATGGCAGTGTAACCTGAAATCTCTGGCCTGAATAAATAAAAGTTGTGGAATGTGGAAGACTTTCTTATCGAACATGCTGTGATTTCTTTAAACTCAAATGCCCAGACTGACGGGCATAAAGTCTAATGTTATATTTAAACTGCGTTCAAGAAGACGCAGTTATGAGTCAATGACAGTGCTTATTTGTATTGCCCAGCTGTTTCGCTGATGTAGAGCCCTGAAGGACAAACCTCAGGGTGGAGTAAGGTTGGCCAACTCTCCTGTTTTGTGTTGGCCCTCTGACACACTCGCAACACAAACTCGCATTGCTTCACAAGTTATTACAAACCCGGCTTTAATTTTTTAGTTCCTGGAAACCTCTCGTTATGACCTTCCGACTCCTTTTTGTTTGACGTGTTAAAGAAATCCAGCTTATCAATCAGCTGATCATCAGATGGAGCTGGAGAAGCTTCTCTCGTCATAGAGAGTTCTGCTCAGTAAGAATATAGCAAAGGAACAGAAATGGAGAGGTTGAATGGGAATAATTACTGAGGCCAGGGACACTGTGGGCTTCAAACTGCACGTCTTTCTTCCAGCTCCTTTTTTTAGCTGCACTGAGGTTAACTCATGCCATCCTTGCATGCTTACACTTACGTCTTTTTTAGCTTGAGCTTCAGTTGCGTCTAATTCAAAATGCATGTTTCTTAAAAGGGTTAGCATTTAAATGAAGATGACAATGACTATGATGATGATGATCATACAGATATGTTCTATCCTGCCAGCTAAACCAATGTAAAGTAGGAGTACTACGATTATACAGAGAAAAGAAAGTCACCAAAAATAAACCTGTGGTTCCTTTTTTTATTTCTCTACCCACTTCAGAGAGGGCGATTACAGAAACGTTTAAACACAAACTGCCAGCAGCCATACAGGAAAACCGAATGTAAAGAATTATAAAAGAAACCTTTTTTTTTTAAAAAAGAACAGTAAAAAAGAAAAAGGAGGTGAAAAAAAGCTATCTAAAGAGATCAAGTTTAACCTATCAAATCAGATGCTTCCTTTTACGAAATAAAAAAAAAGTTCAAACTTTTGTATTCTTCAATAGTTTTCCATGAGCTAATTTCCATGATGCTTTGTGTCTTTTTCCGCGCTGCAGTGTGCAATACCAGGTCTACATTTTCATTTTAGAAGGTTATGTAATTAGTTTCCATCAGTATTTTGGTCTGTTTTTATTTACTCACTGTTTTTTCTACCAGTTTCTTTTTTCCCCGGTTTAAATAATCGTTAGTGTGTTCTGTTAGACTCGACTACTCGACCCTACAGTATGTACAATCAATGAACTGATTTAGATTTTTTTGCAATTGAGCTAAACAACCTGAAGCTCACAGCAAGGTGGTGGAGACCTTTCTCATCAACGCTTTGGGGATCTGTTATTGTCTTTTTGTCAAGGATATTGTATTTCTTATTATTTTATACAGCCACGGAAATATTTAAAACAATAATACGCACTACTTATTAGTTATTACTTATTTAGATTATGATTGTGACGAATTTATAAACGGTTCATAGTTGATTTAAAAGTGAAGTGAAAATAGGCCACAAATGAGCTTTTTGCTATTCAGACCTAGTTGTATTCTATAAAAAGCATGCTAATTGCCAAAACGCTTAGTGAATGACCTTTGCGTACAGTTTGAATGTGATCTCTCTCATATATATATATATATATATATCTATATATAGATATATATATATATATATATATATTATATATATAATATATATTATCATATATATATGATATTTAATAACCTCTTTACAATTAAAATGATTTTGTCACTGATTTTGAGTTGATGAACACAGGTTTGATCAATTATACAGTATCATAAGTTTCGAATGTTGACTCTACCTTTGCTATATTAAATATTGGCTGAAAAAAAAAACAGTGAATGAAGATGAATCCAGTACTGTGATAACGTTTTTACAGCTCAGTAAATAGCTTGGCAGGTTTTAATGTTATTTAAAATGTAGTATTGTCACATTGTCACAACAACCTCATTGTTGCGTATCGCTTTGCATGTCAGCGTCGTATTCTTGCTGTTTGTTTTATAATCCTACTGCTTTGCATACAAATGCAACTGCTCCCCAGAGCGCTCGGAGACCTGTCCTGCTGTGCATATGGCTGTGAGTAAATACCTCTAATCCCCCAGCCTTTCTCTCTCAGCACCTGCTGCTGAATCACGAACGTGTTTTCTGAAGCAAGATAGAGTTGAGGTCTTTGATGACTTGAATTGCAACAGCAGTCGGTTTCTCAGCATTTAGGATGAAGACGGCTGTAGCATCTGCCCTGCCTGCTGTTCTGTTCTAAGCTGCAGAAGTAATGCTTTAGGATTAGAGGTTCACACTTGATTGATGAGATCATTTGCTATAGGATTTAAAACAAACTTTTTCATGATGCAGGCTTTAGTACTAGATTTGTATATAGTTACAGGAATCGTAGCAACGTTCTACTATTCTGTATAGCATGTGAGGTGAGTGGCATGTCTAAATCCACAGCAGTAAGCAGATTTAGGGTTCCTGGATGAACTACTACTTTCACCCGCTTTTTTTTTAGTGCGCATACAATAGACTATTTTCTCTCCAATGAGCCCAAGGGAGGAACGACTTGTCATATTCTAAAATGGCAGGAAACCGGCAACACGGCACTTTTTAAGTGCTTGAAATAACATTGTGGGTACCTTGTGGGTAAATTACACTTGTTTACAATCATCTGCGTAAACATTATCCAACTTTAAAATTTGCGCTGCGGTGCCACGTGGCCCTATGATGGAATATGACCTATTCGGCACTGTTACTACTTATAATAAAACTAAACTTAGAATTGTCCTAATCTTTCCCTCTCTTAGCAGTGCCCCTGTGTGACAACAAGTACATACAGTATTTCTACATTTCTACATAGCGATGGTTTTCAATGGGCGGAAAGAATTTACTAACTCAAATGTAGTACCTAGTCAGATAGTCTGCGATTGCGGATGCAGCAGTTGTCTCCGCACTGGTAGCTATACACACTTCCTAGTCTACTTTAGATTGAAGTGCCAGTATAAAGGCCTCTGAAGTTTCAGCATTGAGGTGTCTCACACCATCATCATTAAGTGCAAATCTAGCCACATGCAACAATGGATCAGATTGTTAAAACTATTTCTTTGCAACTGAAAATACAAAAAAAAAAAACCCCAAAGGATGCGTAAATCTGGATTCCTAGACATCTGATTTGTCTGTTCCTTGCTTTCCGTTACCCAGAGCTATCTGATCTGTAGTTGAGTTCAAATTAATATTAGAGCATTCTTTGCTAAGCCCAATATAAATCTATTTTAAGGCAGGTTTTGTCTAGTTGAATAGAGGAAGTGAGTGTGTACATAAGTAAGAGCTAGAAAAAGAATGCTCCATGACCAGGGGTCAGAGCGATCATTGCCTGTCTCATCATGTTCTTATACTCTCACTTTGAAAGAAAAAATAATTCCACAACAAGCTTATAACTGCCTTCTTTTCCAGAGCCACTTGAACACTGATGCACTAAAGGAATTCGGCATGGTTTCTTACATTCTCTTATCCTTTCGTTTGTTAATTCAGCTGTAAATTATACAGGATTCTAACAGAATAGTCTTTTTGTCAGCCACCCAAAACCGGGAGCTAAGTTATCCCTGCCTGTCAGCGAAAGGGTGGGGGTGTGGTACACCTTTCTCTCTTCTGTCTCTTTTGGTCTCTGTCAATAACAAGACGAAGTTATCTCCAAATCTTACAGGAAGTATTTCTTAGTAATTTACATGAGTGAGTACAAAAAGTCTAATAAAATGGCTAAGTGTGGAAATGCTATTAACTTTTCATTTTTATTGACTTGAAGGGGGCAGACAGGCAGGCAGGTGGACAGACGGGCAAAGAGTCAAACAAACCAAACAGTCATACAGACTATAGTGCAGTCATAAAGACAGGCAGACCAATCGATGGGAGGCAATCAGACAAGGCAGGTGGGTAGACAGACAGACAGACAGACAGACAAAGCCAATGACGCACTTGTCGTGTATGTGTAATGTATTTGCTTTCTATAAGCACTCAATGATCCAAGCCAGAATATTCGTAACCCAGAGACAGGCTGTGTTCGGTTTCATTCTACAGAGACACAGAAGTAATTACACATGTACCGAACATCAGCACTGCACAACTAGTCCAAATCAGATGACTCCAGAAATAGTAATACAGTGTTAATGATTGTAATTAAACCCAGCGGTATTGGAAGAGAAACCCTAGACGAGGTTACTATTGTACCTCCATTACCCTCCATGCCTAGAAACGGTTTCCTTTTTTAAACAATAAATGCTGCTAGAAATCTGTTGCCGCTCAAAGCCTATTCTTGAACTGGGTTCCGTCGATTGCACTGGACACACAAAAACACTTCTATGTGCCGAGTGAACAAGGAGAAAATCTTTTGGCTTTTCTGGACTTTTCCATAAATTGTTCATCCGGATGAATAAAGTCTGATCGGGAAGCTCACAGTCCCAGGTATTTAAACAGAATGCATGATAATACAGTTAACGTTATGTAAGATGAATAAACAATACAGCTGAATAAAGCTTAACTACCTGCCCTAAAAATGAGCTTTCTGCTTTATAATAAATCTGAATAGACTGCTGAGGTTGAATGCACACTTCCAGCATGATCTTTTCTACAATGTATTATTCCTAGTAGCACTAGGAATAAATCATTTAGTATATTTTCAAGAATATTATGAAGACACCGATGCATTATGTTGAATAGAATTATGTAGATGGTTATATAAGAGGTACTTGATGGATTTTATTACCTTTGTTTTGTATGTTATTGAAAAACGTTTTTGGTTTGACTGCAGTATTTCTCTGTCGTAGCCGTTATTAATGCATATAAAGTGCAAGTGTGAGCAGTCTGGTTTCGCTTGTCTTTAAAAGGCCATGAATAACCTTGCTGAAGGAGCTGGTAAGGTGAATCTTACAGTGTCTATCTGCCTGCATGTCACGTCTCCACACTCTTATTAAACTTACCTTTCTGGTTCCTCATTTCGCCTACAGGCTCATCCTTTTCTTTTCCTGTCCTTTTTGTTTAAGACACTGTCAAGTCTAGTTAAGTTCAACACTTTTGGTCTTTTCCATGTGATGTGTAATGCTGATTATATTAGGGGTCAACTGATATGTGTTTTTCAGAGCCGATACCAATTATTTTAGATCAGGTAGGCCGATAATATAGTGGTAACATTCGGTAATATTCGGTACTATAAATAGTAATAACATTTAAAACAAAACATTATTAGTAATAACAAGTGCAATGAGCTCCCAGCAGCATTTTGTAAACATTTGTTAAAACGTAAAGAAGAAAACAACAAGAAGAAACAAATCAGCAAATAATTAAAAATAAATGTAATAAATGTGGAATGGGTAACAATTGGTTGTCCTAATCCTGCTCAACATGCTCTCCAGTGAGATTACTTCTTCTGTTGTTATAAAATTAAGACGCTCACCAGAGACTGATGAATGTTAATCAGAGCCGAATAGCGCATTTCAAACTTCAATTATTTTATCTGCAAATCGGTTTTAAAAATAACAGATACCTTCTTTGTCTCCGTTCGGCTGTTCTCTTTTAAGGGTCACCACAGCGAATAATCTGTCTCCACCTAACCCTATTATCTACATCCTCTTCACTCACACCCACTAACTTTATGTCCTCGATACCCAACATCAGCACAGATAATTGGACAGGCTGATAATCAGTCAAGCCCTTTTCACATACTTTATTTTCTGCAAGCTTTGAGCTTTGATGCTGCACCTCTCTCTCTACCTCCTTCTCTTTCTCCCTTATTACATTCTCTGTTGAAGAGAACATCCTTAAATGCTTCCTGCACATTTCTCTGATCAGAATTTATGAAACCTCTTGATTATTCTCTGTATTTACTGTATCATACAAACACTTGTATGTATATATCCATTATGTCATTCTTTGCACAGCTATAACTGTATCATACTATAGCTACCCTTATAGATACCATATATACATACTATTGCACCTTCTGTACATTATTTACCCACCTCTGTAATTATTAACCTCATACCCTTATTTATTACACTGCTATTCATTTATAAATAAGCCACTTATGCACTACTGGTCAGATGCTAACTGCATTTCATTGGCTCTGTACATGTGCCGTGCACAGTGACAGTAAAGTTGAATCTAATCTAACATCTATCTAAATCTATTTTTACATCCAGCTCATATACGCTGACAAACGCACAACACCACTTTAAGGGGCAACAGAAATCTGTTGCCCCTTAAAGCCTATTCTTGAACTGGGTTCCATCCATCGCACGGGGCACACAAAAACACTTCTATGTGCCGAGCGAACAAGGAGAAAATCCTTTGACTTTTCTGGAATTTTCCATAAATTGTTCATCCGGATGAATTAAGTCTTTCGGGGAGATCACAGTCCAGTTCCCTCATGTTTTGCAGTCTTTCTTAAAAAGAAGAGCAGCTATGAAAAGTGCTCTTGTGTTAGATTGGGTCATGAACACGCATTCCTCCAGCGATGATATCATTTTTATGGGGTACAAGTCTGGGCACACCCGCACTGTTAAACAGAAGAGAATGATTTTCATTATTTACCAAAGACAAAAATGTCAAGTTGATATTTCGCCAAACTGACGGTTTTGAGCTGTTATGCAAACAGCAGCATCCTGCTTTTTGTTGTGGCACATGGTTTTTATTTTTATTCTTTTTTTTTTTTCATGGTGTATTCGTGCAGTTGCATCATATTTTTCCTCTCTGCGGTGACATCCGTGCATCTCTGCACCGTGATTATCTCATTCGTTTAAAGAACTTTCAGACACTGATGACAGCTTAAAAAATAATTTACCATGAACGACTTGCAAATTGATATTTAAAACTAAAGTGAGCTGTTCAGCTGCGTTGGCGTTGACATTTTGAGTTTTTCTCACTTTATGCTCATCCCAGTGAGATTTAAGTTTCTCTACCTGAACAGAGCGATGCAGCGACACTTTCATCATCAAGTCTAACTTTCCCAACTCTTCATACTTAAACTTAGCTTCTTATTCTACAACTTTGACGTTAACAGCGAAACAAAAGTCCATCAACTCTGTCATCTCGCTAAACTGAATTGCATTCTGGGATTTTATGTCTGGTGTTGCACCAACGCCCCCACTATATTTATTCAGACCTTTCTCCTTAATATAAAGCTAAGCATTGCTGAAAAACTGTTCTAGGAAAGGATCCTGGGAAAGGAACTGTTATCCTATTCAACAATCTTATAACTTAGTGTCGCCCTGTAATGTCACACATGGCAGCAAACAACATATAAGTGGCAATACAAGCTTGTGTAATAGTTGAATTTACATTTCCAGCATTTAGCAGACACCCTTATCGACAACGATTTACCTTTTTATTTCATTTACACTACGCAAATAGGGATTAAGGGCCTTACTCAGGGGCCCAGCGGTAGTAACTTGATGGTGCTGGGAGTTAAACCCATGATCACCTTAACCACTGCACTTCACTAGTTCAGTGTAAAATGTCCCATGCATATCGTAAAACATGTTGCGTGTGAATACACATATGTTGTATTTTTTATTTTTGTTCTCTGTAGTATGTAATGGTGTCACAGATGGTGAAATGGCAGTCGAAGCTGAGAGAGTTCTGTCATATGACACTTAATAGCAGCTAAAGAATCTGGCTAATAAACACGCTTCCTGTTTATATCATTACTGTCCTAAATGCTAAGTGATGAGCTGTTTATATGAGGACACCACAATAGACCCTCAGGCTGCCGGCAGAATGTTTGAGCCAAACATCAGCTGTGATTGGCCAAAGGGCGTCTGACCGACATGTACAGCAACTAATTACAGTTTAACTTATGCAGTCCTAAAAGCCTTTTATTTAGCGTGTAATAAACAAATGCATGACACCTTTTTTTAAAAACATGCCAATTGCAGCCTTCAGGATTTTTAAGAATCAGTTATTCGGTACTGCGTTTCCACCGAGGTCAGTGCTGGAGCTGGTGCATAGCAGTTGCCATTTACGCTGCTATTTCCTCTTATACATGCTTTTTTTTTCTTGTGCTACTGTCTAGTCAGATCTGCATTTTCCTCATGGACCTGATGGGCCGGAGAACTTTGGTCTGTTCTATCGACAACTTTTGAACTGACATTTTTTTAAATTCTTTTTGTTAATTTATTCGTCATTGGTAGTCTGTCTGCTTTTAAAAAAATAGCACCTCTTAAACTGTGGTTTTTGTATAAGCTCCGCCCACTGACGTCATTGGCTCCTACTTGAGACCAGCGAGGAAGGTTTTGGAGCCAGGATGTGATTTTATTTTTTTTTTTCTTTGAAAAAACGCACAGCCTAGTTCCCGATTGTGCTCGCAAAAGAGTTTTAGTGGGCGGAGCCTTGTCTTACTTTTTCCTTGTGAGTTTGCTCAGTGCTTCGCCTCAGCAGTCCTGCTGCCGGTCTGGTGCATCATCTTTTATTCATCCTGACAGAGCGTTTTTTTCCATCTGGCCACTATACTTTCATCTCCCTTTAGGCCTGACAGCACGTGTCCTCTCTTTTAATGATTCATGCTGTTCCTGTCCAGCCGCTAAAACATTAGGCCACCGGAACACCAGGGGAAGAGTGTGTTTTTATAGGGAAGTGGCTTATGTGCTCTGACAGTAAAGACTGATGGGTACGGGAGCTGCACAGGAAGTGAGCTCATAGTGTATAACCCATAGCAACAAACAGTCACTATGGATACGCAACTTTCGCTTGTGATGTGTTTTATGTTGTGATTTTGGCTGGCAAAAAGCTAAGGCTTAAAATGTCCCTGTAGAAATGGGTGCTGTGTATAATAATAATAATATGTTTAGTGATTTGTTAATGTAATAGTAAATGTACAATATGTAGATTTTGTTCTGTCTCATTTTGACTTTGTCTCTCTGTGTATTTCTAATCTCTCTCTCTCTCTCTCTACGTCCCTTATTCTCTTCAGACGTCAGTACGTCTTGTCTCCCTCCTTTCTCTTTCTGTGTTCCTGTTTTTCCATATCTAAGTGTGCCTTTCTTTATCTTTGTCTTTTTTGTGCCTTTATTTTCTTTAAATTGTTACTTCTGTATGTAGGTTTGTCCCTATCTCCTGTATCTCACTATGTCTTCCACTTGTCTCTCTCTGTCTTCCTCTGTGTCTTTTTCCACTCATGTCACGGTGTTTCTCCCCTTTGTTTTCGCTTCAGATCTCTGTATGTCTTCCCCTTGGACATTCTCTGTCTGTGTCTTTTTTTTGTCTCCCCTGTTTCACATTGCACCTCCCTTGTCTTTGTGTCTTTCTTTAAACCACTTTCTCTTTATATTTTAGTATCTCACTCTATCTCTGTATGCCTTTTTCTCTATATCTCAATGTTATAGTGTTTCTTTCTACTTTGTATTTTTTCTGTATCCCCCTGTGTCTCCCTGTGTTTGTGTGTCTTTCTCTGTGTCTCTTTTTACTCATGTCTCTGTGTATCTCGCTGTTGTTTTACTCTTCGTGTCTGGGTGAGTCTTTCCTGTGGCATTTTCTCTCTCTCTCGCTCTGTCTGCTTTTCCTATATTTCAGTGTGTCTCCACGTCTTTTTCTTTATATTTTAGTGTCTCTTCTTAGTCTGTGTTTTTCTTTCTGTGTCTCTTCCTCTCTATATCTCAGTGTCTCGATCTGACTCTGGGCCTTTTTCTTCATACCTTTGTGTGTTTTGCTGTGTCTCTGTGTCTCTGTCTTGGTGTTTTTGTATATATTTGAGACTGTCTCTGTGCGCCTACTAATCCATTTTTACCTAATTAAAATTTCAGAGAAACAGAAGGTAACTTCCAGAGAACAGGCCTCAGTGCATTGAAAACAGGAAGTGTATTCAGGGCTACAGGAACAGGAAGTGCTGGCTGAAAGAAAGGCCATTTTTACCAGTGATGTGCTGTATCATCCTGTTCTGTCTTTATTTGTGTCCTCAGTGGGTTTCCAATCAATGTAATAAAGACACATCCTGTGGGTTTTTATTTTATAGCTAGCTGAGGTGTGTGTGATATAATACTAGGTAGCGTAGTTGTAAATATTGCCGCTTCTCATGTTTTGTTGCCAACTCGATGCGGTGCTGTGCACACCGCATCGCTCTGCTCTTACAAGCTTTAGTTCCTGTCTGAGGCATCGGAAAATCTGCACCCGACACTTCCTCTTCGAAAGTGTTTGTGCTTCCTGTTATGAAGCTGCTCATGCCTCTATGCTCGTTTATTTCTGTAGTATTATTTAGTTTGATCGGTTAATTCTGAAAGAGACTTTGACTGATTCTAAAGAGTCTTATAGCTGTTTTTTTTTGTGTAAAGATTAAAGTGTCTCAAAACCACAGAGTGCAATTAGGCTGTGAATAAAGAGGTCATGCTGGTAGGTTGCTATTTCTATCAGCGTCGTCTTCTGCTAGTGTTTTAGATCGATTTATGTGTGTGTGTGTGTGTGTGTGTGTGTGTGATATTTTTATTTTGTTCAATACATTTTTCAATTAAAGCTTTTTTTTTTGTTTGTAGGGTTTGAACGCACTTGATGGTGGATGGTGAACGGTGCTGATGGTGTTGCTCAACCTGCTAGGACACTGAGAGGATATACTCTATCCCTCTCTCCCTCATTCCTTCCGTCCTTTCAGACACTTCGATATGTCTGCCGTACAGGTAAGAGCGCAAACAAGCAAGTGGGGATAAATTCTATGCAATTACATGTGCAATTTACAGATTTAATAAATTATATTAGATTTTTTAAAACTGTAATAGTGATTGTTAAAAAATATTGGTTTTTAGCCTTGGGAAATTTTGTGCGTAATTAAAGTTTAAAATCACCCTTGTTTATACAGTGTTTTTAACAGTAGATAATTTTAACTTTTAACTAAATAATAGAGGTTTTTTTAATACTAAAACAATTATTTATTAGAATGTTATAGCCGATCTTCTATTTTTGTCCATTTGTTTTCACAGTGTACATCATAAATAAAACTGCCACCAATTCAGTGTTGGGTCGCATTTACACTGCACGTTTTGACATTCTGACCTCTAGTATCGATACATATTTCAATTACGATTTAAACTAATTTACGTTGGTGTTAATATTAAGTTAAAACCTGCAGCGCGTGTTAAACAATCTCCTCCTCCGCTCCTGTAGTTGTCGCTGACACATGCGGCTATTATCATGGAATCAAGCAGGGCGGAATATATAACGGAGCCTCTTCCCTTGTATTTGTTGTGTTATTATTTTACATATTTTTAAGTATTGTACAGTTTATAGTATTAAAATATATCATATACTGTACTGTGTTGTGAGGCGCTTGATAATACACAGCTATAGTTATATTTTATTAGAACAGAATGTGAAAAAGTTGTGTTTAATTTGTGATATTTAGTTGTGTTTTAAGCACTCTATTGATTAACCTTACTTTAGGTAGTTAAACTTCTTAGGGATAAAGGTATGGCGTGTGCATTGATATCAGGCCGGTAGTTTTGGAAATTTTAACTAGAACCAAAAGAGAAGTTATCACAGGTTCACAGGAAGTCGTGAAATTGTATTATCGACCTTTAAGCAAGTTTTTCACTTATTTAAATTTGCAATTGGTTGTTTTATTCAATGAAAACGGTGAATAAAATACCTCAGTGCAACTGTGTGTGTGTGTGTGTGTGTGGATGGAAGGGGTGTTTGTGTGTGGATATACATGTTTTGTTTTTGTCCACTAAGTCGCATTGCTTTGTCTTCTCTTTATTCAGACGATCTGGCCTCCAGGCACGGAGTGTGTGGCCCGCTATAACTTCTCCGGCATGACCGATCAGGATCTGCCTCTGTGTAAAGGAGATGTCCTCACCATCATCGGAGTCACTAAGGTGAATGATCACCAGTACAATTTAGTCTGTGTAAAAAAACCTTAACGCTTCTGACATCATTGAGTTCTTCTAGTGTCCTTTCACTACAGAACCTCACAGAATAACACTGTTTTTAATAACAGGATCCAAACTGGTACAAAGCCAAAAACACAGTGGGACGAGAGGGAACCATCCCAGCCAACTACGTCCAGAAGCGAGAGGGGGTAAAGTCCGGTGAGAAGCTCAGCCTTATGCCGTAAGTACTAATTTATTCGGAGGACATGATCCTTAGGCTCTTTAAATGAATGTATAGTCGAGTCACTTTGCTTTTATGCATTTTTTTCTGTCAAATAATTTTTATTCAATATTCAAAGGGCCTTAAAATGATCATGATCTAAAAGATTATTTTCCTTTTGCACACCAAATACTCAATCTGAAAAAAACCTTAAAACCAGAAAGAAAACCTATAAAATAAAAAATCGATAAATTCATAAATAAAAACCCTCTCCAGCCTGTTAATATACAATCCACACAACACAGTGACCTTCAAAACAGCCTTTAAGTATTAGATCTTTATAGAGCATAATTTCTATTGGGGTAGCAGAAGAAAGGGTCCTAAATCTTATAGAACTGTCCAATGTTACCTTTTAAGAGAGAGAGAGAGTAGATATTGACGTTTTTTTTTCTTTAACTTTTTTTTCTGTTAAACACATTAGTACCTTTGAAAAAACAACATTTTAAAATATATCCAACCTAAAAAGATGATCAAGTGTGCCAAATAATGAATGGATTTATTTTGGATCATGTTTTAATCAACATTTTCACCACTTATAACAACACGAATCCACAATGGCATGAATCCACAAATACCTCCTTTCTGGGTTTTCTTTCTCAGCCAGGATTTTGTAGAAGCATAACCCATTCTAATACACACCAACTATCTAAATGAAATCACTCAGATGTTAGCATTGTTTCCCCTAAGAGTCTGACGTAGCATAAAAACTGACATTTGCTTACAGTCCATCTATCAGTACAGCTAATATTTCACCTTTTTTATATTTTACTTTAAAGGGTTTTTTTTTCCTGTGGCAAAAAATAACCTGTGTAATTTCTGTTCTTGTGTAAAGAGGGTAGTCAATTGTGTGGTGAAAAAATAAATAAATAAAATGTGGAAAAAAAGCACTATTAGCTATTTACTAGGGTTAAGAAAGATCATCTTTTCAGTAACTATAATTTAATATAATGTTAGTAAATATAATGTGTATAAATATTATGAATGATTGCACCACAAATTAATATAAAATTCCTGTATATTAGGCCATTATATCAGGCCAAGCGTTTAAAATCACAATAGAAAATCATGGCTTTGTGAAGGCTTTGTAGTGCTTGTGTGCGAGCAGTGTTGTTTGTGTGTGTGTGTGTGTGTGTGTGTGTGTGTGAGAGAGAGAGATAGTGTAAGTGTGTGTTGAGTCCACAGCCAGTCATGCAGGAAAATGCAGACGCACTGTATTTAGCATGGGCTATATTTGGTTAATGCGTTCGTGATATCATTGATGTCCTCTAACTATAGTAAAGCTCATGATCTTCCTGATAGCGTGTCTTGCACTTACGCCTGCTGCCTTATTTGCATCGGCAGTCAGTGGTTTTGTAGGAAAAGGCAGCCAGTGTAATAAATAACCCAGTTCAGATTAATCAAGGAAATGGGAAAAAACAGTCACTGTGAATTTTCTGATATGCAAAACTGCATTGAAATATCAGGATGGGAGAGCGTCGGAAAGAGTTCAGCCGTCATTCTTCAATTACTGCCTGACAGAATGCCAAAGCAGCATGAACCATGTATGCTGAACATTTTTTCTCTTTTTACTCGTGATCAAATTTATGGCTTTAATTATCTGCTGTAAAAGACGTCGCATTTTTCAGGTGGTCTTTCAATAGTCCACTCTAAAATTCCATTCCAGATATTTGTGCTTATTTGGTGGAAAAGTTATTGAACTAGTAAAAAATGGCAATCATAAGATTATTTTTTCATTCTCCTGTTGTCTTTGGGTCAAATATTTAGCCATTTCAAAATTTACATTAATGATGGGTTTATTTTATGTACAATCCAATATCAGGTAATAATTCCTATTTAGTATTTTATAAACAAGAAAGACATACAAATAGTTAAATCCAGAGGATAAATGTTGCATGCATAATTTTAAGACAATAAAAGGGTTTAAATTCTCGTGGTGAAGAAGCTGTTGTAATTGATTTTTGCAATAACTGGACTCCTGTTTGATGCACGTTTATTAAAGAAAGCTTTAACTGAATGAATTGTTTTCTCATATTAAAGAAGTGTGTTTGATTTCTGTAAAATCTGCAAAATTGGTAAATTCAAAAGTGTCTCTTTTTTTTTGTTTGTTTTATTAATTTTAAGAGACACTGAATTACTGTTTGTTAGGTCCTTTCACACTTTAAATGGCTAAAAAAAGTATATAAACAGCACTCCTGTAATTCATCAATTAATCATTTTGATTTTCATAGAACCGACTGTTTAATTTAATACATTTTTTGCAATGATTCATGAGTTTCTTACCCCCAATCCCACTTTACTTTTTATATACAAGCTTGAACTAGTTTATTCTAGCTAGTTTCTTAAACTAGTTTCTTTTCCCCTTAGCGGTCAGGTTAATGTTAGTGGTTGTTTTAGCGGGAATTTTAATTTTTTAGATTGCAAGGTTCTAATGCCAGAGTCTCCACAGAAGCATCCGATGCTGTGCTTTTTTTGGAACCTAGTAATTTGCCCTTTTTTTTTTTTTTTTTTTTCTTTTCTGAAATTTAGGTTTTGTTTGTGCATGCGCGCGCACAGGTAATGGAATATCTGACAGCTAGCTTTACCTCTGTAAGGGGGACATTTGAGTGGTCCATCTTAGGAAAACCTATACTATCAGGTTTTAATTTTTAGTTTATTTGACAAAAATCCTAAAAGGTATAAACAGTTTTGTGTTGTTTTCTGAGTTTAGCTTGGGGGTTAGATTGATCAGCACACTTTATTAAGTTGCTTACGGAAATATCTGAGTAAATAAGTTAAGTAATACAAAAATTTTGCATAAAATTTACATTAAATATACAAAAGAATACACTAAGCAATAAGTAGCAGCAGTGAAACGGGGCAGAAAATTAATGTTTATTCTAAGTTATTGCACTGAAAATTATTTCACATGTAGTTACATTGATAAAAAGATTAGAAAAAAAAGAAAATAACTAGTATTTGTGTGAACATTTGTGGGTGTGTGTGTGTGTTGTTTGTACTATATTTCCATACATGTTTTAAATATTATTTTATTTACCCTGTAAGGTTTTAGGTAAGATGTTAGATTTGAAGTGCTATAGCCATGTATACAGTACATTTTAACAATAATGATTTAATTTAACAAAAAATAATGGCAATTCAAAAAAGCAGGATGACATTAATTAAATCACATAGACTGCTTCTAACATGCAGATATTTATTTCACAGGATAAATAAAGTCAGAATTAGACTTAAAAAAAACAGCACAACAATTTTACCAGGAAAATAGCTCTTTCGATTTAATTGAAGTCGCTAATGTTCCCAGTATTAATGTTCTTCGCTAACATTGCACTGGAGTATATTTCATAATTGGGAAGTAAAAAAAATACTGCTTGTTATAATCGTATATCTGTGTGTCTTTAGTGTAAATAGAGTGTTTTGTATGTATTCATTGTATTAAGCTGGTCATTTACAGTGTTGTAAGTGTATTTTGCTCTTCTTTCCTCAGATGGTTCCACGGTAAGATAACGCGTGAACAGGCCGAGAGACTGCTCTGCCCGCCTGAGACGGGTCTCTTCCTGGTGCGAGAGAGCACAAACTACCCCGGCGACTACACACTGTGTGTGAGCTCCGAGGGCAAAGTGGAGCACTACCGCATCATCTACCACAACGGGAAACTCACTATCGACGAAGAGGTGTACTTTGAGAACCTCATGCAGCTCGTGGAGGTAAGGATCACAGACATTGATTAAAGATTTGGGGAGTGTTTTGGCATTAAGCTTTTTTAAAAGGCTATTTCTACAGTAAGTGTAAATTATTTTATCCTGATTTCTTACTGTTAACATGGGCTAGCTGTGGGAACCAGCATCGGATGATTAACTCAGCTGAGCTGATATCAGTTTGCTTCCTGGAAGACTGTTTACAAAACTAAACCTACATAATACATTAAATGATAATCGGAGGACATTTATAAAGAGAAGTGTCAGTGTTATTTGTGTAATTCTGACGATGTCACAGCTTTTCCAGTGGCGGCTACATGCTACTTCACCTCAAAACAGAGCAGCTCTAAACAGGTGTGTGCTTATGTATGCAGAAGAATTACTGTGTTAAACTGCATAACACAGTCTAAGACAATATTTAAGCTGTGTTAAAGATGGTGTAAAGCTGTGGTAGACAGTAGGGCGGTATGATGGTATATATGGTTACCGCAGAATAAATTGTCAACCGTATAAGATTTTTTTTTTTTATTATTCCATGTATTCCACTGTGACATGCAAATAAATGGCTGTAACTAACTCGCGTGCAGAGTGCAAGTGCCAGAGCAAGATCAGGGCTCACAAAATCACTAACCCATCGTCCCGGAACTGTTGTGTCTTCCAGTCAGGCTATTAAAATGTATTGCTGTCAGGCTGAATCATAAAAATCAAAAATATATTTAAATAAATTTAAATAAATGTATTATTATTATCATTATTATTTTATTATTTATTATTTACTTTTATTTTTAATGTAAAAGTAAGACCAGTTAAACTGAATCAATTCAGTCTTAATTCAATGTATTATATCTATACTACATCTAGTAACTTAACGTGTTACTACCCACCTCTGGTTGGATGGTGTTAAACTGTGTTAGATGGTGTCAAAGCTATAAACAGGAAGATGGTTTTAACTATATAGCAGCATGATTTGCACCTCGTCCCTCCAATGTCTGGTGTATGATTGCGTCCACTTTGGCATTTTCTTATGGGTTGTAAGTTGACATTTCTACATTTTCTGTAGAGTATGATTTGGTGTGTGTATTAGTGTTAATGTGATCAGTTGGCACCCCAGTCCCCTGGAATAGCCTCCAGGTTCCCCCTGATCTTGTGTTGCATAAGCGCTATTGAACATTTTTAAAAAAGCGGTGAGGAGAGAACGTAAGGAAAGAATTTTTAGAATTTTGTAATGAGGTCAACAAGGTTTTTTTTTTTTTTTTACTTTAACATAAGCTTGAGCTGATTAATGTTTGTTTAGTGTACTTAATGTGTAGTATTAGGTACAGTACATTACACATTACTTCCAATCTGATTTGTTACAGTAGAATTGCTGAATTCTTAACATGGCTTATTTTAGTTGCAACATGTCAAGTACTCCTCTGTCACCACCCCTTTTCTTTTTTTTTTTTTTTTTTTTTTTTTTTTTTTTTTTTTTAATAATAATGGTCACAGACGGTTCAAAATAGCTTACACAGGAAGCAGCCCACACCAGACACAGCCAGAGAAGCAGAGAAAACATCTATGTGAGCCATCCGGAAACACACACAACACTTTTTTTTCTCTCTTTGATGCCTGTGTGCATGAGTTCTACAACACAAAAGAGAAGAAGTGGTTTAAAGCTGCTAGTATTTCAACCACTTATTGAACTTTAATACAACATGCAATTTATGCTAAATGTCCAAGTTATTTTACTGATAGGGTTGATCCACCTGAATTTGTCTGTCTGTCTGTCTGTCTGTCTGTCTGTCTGTCTGTCTGTCTGTGGATTAGTTGAATGTGAATACGTTTGGATGAGGAGCTGAGCAGTAGTTTGGTGACCCAATAATCTTGCCTCCTGCTGTCTCTCTTTCTTTTCTTGCTAAACAAAGTAATTTTTGCATTTATTTAAAATTTTTACACACCAAAAAAATTCTCTCTTAATTATCTAATTGTTCCGAAAATTGTTGTCTGGACTATATTTTGACATTTGGATGACTTTTGACCTTGAACTGTTTTAGATTTAGTTTGAATTGCAGCATCAGTTCTTTCATTCTCACTCTGCTCAGTTAGACCCATTAGTTAAGGCAGATGATGGATGTAAAATGATGCTTTTTCTTGTAGCCTCCAGCATCAAGGTTTAAAGAGCTGTTTTGCTTTGCTGGGAAATTTAGCAATAGTCTAAGTTTAGCCATCGTTTACTTCAGTAATGCTTTACTGCATGATAGGGTATCATTGGCTTTTTTTGTGTATATGTGTAGGTTGTGTGTATAATTTGTTTTGGATGGTGTCCGGGTGAAGCACCCTGTCTTT
The DNA here is from genome assembly GCA_005784505.1 of Bagarius yarrelli. NCBI lineage: Eukaryota > Metazoa > Chordata > Actinopteri > Siluriformes > Sisoridae > Bagarius > Bagarius yarrelli. The sequence continues at coordinate 2,056,981 of VCAZ01000008.1, read as the reverse complement.
CTTGCTTACATCAGTTCCTAGAAAAGTTGCTGAAAAGGAAGTGACAAAGCAGAAGATCAGAGTTTAAGAGACTCAATTGTTACATTTCTGATGCAACATTTACATTATGTTCTGTTCTTAAGTGCAATCGTTTGAGACTGATATATATATAAAATATTATTTATTTACTTTACTGTAGTAGTCAGTGTATATACAATAAGGTTTTAAAGCACTAGTAAAAAAGCTTTTGCAGGGCTTGGAGCTGAATTAAGGAGTACTTAAAATTTTAGGGACGCAATAAAAATGAATTAAATGATGTGATTTTACTTATTGAATAAATACAACAAGACATTTAAAAGCAAAGGGATTTTATTTATTTGAACACAATAATTACACTAGGGTTTCTTTTGATAAAAGAAAATTTAATTAATAACATTTATAAAAAAGGGGCAGTGGTGGCTTAAATGGTTAAGGTACTGAGTTGTTAATTGGAAGATCAGGAAGACCTGGGTTTAAGCCTCAGCACCACCAGTCAGCCATTGTTGGTTCCTTAAGCAAGAACCTTAACCATTCCTTCTCCAGGGGCTCTTTATTATAGCTGACCCTGCTCTCTGACCCCAACCTTCTAAGATGGAGTATGCGGAAATAATAAATAAATTTACTGTGCTGTAGATTCTATGTGGCAAAAAAATACAAAATTCACATTTATTTCAACAGCTGTCACTTTAAACAGTATTTAATAATACATATTTTATTGAAACTGTATGAACATCTATAATAAAGCAGTTCTTGGTTTTTAAATGCCTAAAGTCCATTTTTATACAGAAAGTATGTAACTGATTCAGCAGTTTTTGTATGCAGGACATCTTACTCCCTTTCACCTTAGGCAGCGTTCCACAGCAGAACTGGGATCCATTGCTGAAAAGACTTGTTCTCTTCATACTGTCATAATGTGGCTAGACCACACTTTCTTACACACACACACACACACCCCACTTTGATCCAAATGGAAAGAGAAGCATGCGGCCTATTTGATATTGGTTTGAATATATTATTACTTACTAAGTTACGTAAATGGCCTATTGTTGTATTTGTAAAATTCCACAAATTGGTTGTGTAGTACAATGTGTTCTAAAATTTTGCATTTCTCAATAAAAAGATTTAAACACAACCTGAACACACAATTTGTTAGAAGGAATTAGACGTGAGTCTGATCTTTTGTACAAAGCAGTTATCAGTGGTCAGTATCACACAGAGAACCCAAAATATTAAATAATTAGGCTGTTAGAATGTAAATGGGAAATATAACCGATTTTCAGTGTGGTCTTAGATTTCTGTATGTGTGTGAGACTGCCCTCTGTTGATGAGATGTTTATGTAGCGAACAAAAGAAACTGTATCTAAGAAAAGACTATATAATATAATATAATATATAACAAAAATCTCTACACAAGTTAGAGTAAATGTATTTTCCAGTTTCATGTCTGACTGATAATGGATGAATGTAATGTTGGTTATTTTTGTTTGCAGCACTACACAAAAGATGCGGATGGGCTTTGCACCCGACTCATCAAACCCGAACTCATGGAGGGAACTGTGGCAGCGCAGGATTTGTTCTCCAAAAGTAGGAGCACACGGCTTTCATTCCACTTTTAATATTTCTTTTAAAATAATTTGAACTTGCCGTACTTTTTTATTGACAGTAATATTCATAATAAAAGTGAAAGCTGCAAGTGATGCGCCGTATTGGCAAACGTTTGCTCCATTTAATGCTTTTCTAAAAAAAAAAAAAAAAACCCAACAACAAATCAATACGTTTCTTTTTATCTGAAAAAGTCCCAAGCTGGATTCATACTCACGGTGCAACAGCACCATTTATACGTCAGCGTGTTACCCACTGTGCAATTGCCCTGACCTCCATGTTGTTTTGGAATTTGTTTAAGTGTAAAATTTATCAAACACAGACAGCTTAGGCTTTCTTCTGTGCATCGCAACTGGTTAAAGAATTATGGGCTATGTTCAGCACTGCATGCTGTCTCATATATGAAAATAAATACAATCAGTATGCAAAGTTTTATCAGCCGGTTGTTTTCGGTTCAATGCCGTTAGCCGTAATCTCACTTCCTGTTTCTGTTACGCAGGTGGCTGGGCGCTGAATCTCAAGGAACTGAAACTCATTCAAACTATTGGAAAGGGTGAATTTGGAGGTACGTTTGTACAACAGGTACAACTGTTTGGATCTTTTTTGTCTGTATAAATCAATGATGTATAAGTGCTTCTCTAATGCTTATTTTACTGCTCCAGGATGGCAGGATTTCCTGTTTTGTCTTTCCTAAGATAACCACCGTTATTTATCATCTTCAAATGATTAATCATCTATCATATATTTATATTGTTCGTGACTTCCTGGGTTTAATCTTATATTTTGAACATATTTTAAAAAGCATACATCCAACAACACATCCATTTTCAGAAAAAAAAAAAAATTAAAACAGACCAACACCTTTTGCTTAGATGTCATGGTGGGGGACTACCGAGGCACGAAGGTAGCTGTGAAGTGCATTAAGCATGACGCCACTGCACAAGCCTTCATCGCAGAGGCCTCAGTCATGACGTAAGTTCTTGATTCTTTTACAAGTTGCTGATGAAATTTCCACAATCAAGTTAATTTAAAAGCTACAACCTTCTAGTGGATAAATGCAGTAGTACCAGCATGTTAAACTCCACTTAGCAGTTAAAAAAAGATGATGATAACAGAATTTCGTAAAATCCAGTCTAAGTGTCTTTTTTTTTTTCTTTTTGTTGTTGGTGTTTAGGCAACTGCGACACACTAACCTGGTGCAGCTGTTGGGAGTGATTGTGGAGGAGAAAGGGAGCTTGTTCATCGTCACAGAGTACATGGCTAAGGTTAGTTTCATAAACAGCATTTTATCCACCTCTGGTTACACAACAACTTTGTCAAAATCTGGAATATGATTTGTTAGAAGGTGTTGATTTAATTTTTCCAACAGTAGTTTAGACATTTCTTACATTTGGCAGACATTCAGGTTTTTATTAATGAGTTTAACGAATGAATGCTCTTCAATTTAAGGCTAAAATCCATTCTGCCAATTATGGCATTTAAGATATTGATTCACTTAAAATTTGCTAGAGGGATACATTTACTTCCCTTTTATAGAAGAAGATGCCAGTGGCACTGTGACTGGAGCGTTAGTGCAGATATCCAATGTTTTTAAGGTCAAGTGGGGAAATGTTTAAAAGGATTTATTTGGTATGTTCATTTGCCTGATGACAATCTCTTTCTGTCAGTCCAGCAGTCTGTTTGTCTGTCTTCTGGTTATTCTAACTGTCTGTCCGGCAGTTATTCTCACTGACTTTCTGTCGATTATCCTAGCTGTATGTCCGTCCGTCCATTTGTCCAGCAGTCTGTTTGTCTGTCTGCTAGTCCAGCACCCACTCTTTGCCCCAATTTTTTTACAGATTCTGAATGATTGAATTGTTTGTCCACTATCCAAAGATTTAGATAAATACTTTTTCCTGACTTTTATTGTAAACTTCTATTAAATGGCATGCATGCTTAACGCTTTTGCCATTTAAATGTGAAACACTTGAGAATAGAATTTCACATGTTGAATCATAAGCGAGCGATTTGACCGCCGTTTACTGAACTGAAGTGTACAAACCTAAAGGGTGACTACATTAATGCAGAATGTCTGTGCCTCTGTGTCTGCAGGGCAGCCTGGTGGACTATCTCCGCTCCAGGGGACGTTCTGTTATTGGAGGAGACTGTCTGATCAAGTTTACCATGTGAGTTTCATAAACAAAATGTAATATCAGTGCCCTCTAGAAATAAGCAACAAAATATAAACTGAAATATTTAAGCGTAGTTTACCAGTTATTAATATTAACGTAACGGTATTAAAGTAATATTTCTAAGGGTCAAAATAAGACAAGTCCTACAAACTTGTTAAAAAAACTATTTTTTAAATCAATGATGAAAAAACTTCCCAAATGATTGTTGCATAAAAATAACACGCTGCTTTATCAGTCGTTAATAATTGTATATGTAGATTGTGAGAAAAGTGAAAAAAATGTTCTTATAAAATCTTTCTTAAGATTTCTTATAAACATTTATTAATGTTCTTTAAACTTCAACCAGATTTCTATACTATCTTAAATAGTATGTTAATATTAAATAATGCAGATAGAGATTCGATGAAAAATGCATTCAGTCTTTTATCATTGTTATTATTTTAATAAATATTATCATTTGGATAAACACTTATTTCTCGGTTTCTCTGTGCAGGGATGTGTGTGAGGCTATGGCGTACCTGGAGGCTAATAACTTTGTCCACAGAGATTTGGCAGCTCGAAACGTTTTAGTGTCTGAAGACAACATCGCTAAAGTCAGTGATTTCGGTTTGACTAAGAAGGCATCGTCCACTCAGGACACGGCCAAACTGCCCATCAAATGGACGTCCCCTGAAGCCCTGAGAGAAAAGGTAGTGTTTGTCTGTCTGCCCATTTGTCTGCATGTCTATTTGTGTGTAAATATTTGTGTCTGAATAGGAAGATAAAATAAAACTAGAGACCATGGTTGAATCTAGTTATTCCTGTGTGTACAGAAATTCTCCACTAAATCGGATGTATGGAGTTATGGAATATTGCTGTGGGAGATTTATTCCTTTGGCCGGGTACCGTACCCAAGAATTGTGAGTATTCTGTGTTTGGACACAGATGTTATGTTAACATTGACATTTTCGCTTTTTTTTTTATAAAATTAGAGAAAAAAATTACAGTCTCTAATAATATGAAAAGTGGTAGTACAATTGTTAAGTTGTTGGCGTGGTGAAGATCATGAGTTCAATTCCCAGCACCACCAAGTTTCTTCTGTTGGGCCCTTAACCCCCTATGGCTCAGTTAGATACATGTAATAAATATAAGTCGCTTCAGATGAGAACGTTTGCCAAATGTCTAAAATGTAAATGAAACTTTAAGTGTATATAATTTTCAATACCTGGACCCGTAACATGCAGTGGTCTCCAGCAGAGGTCAGTGTAGCCCACAATTTAACCAATACGTCTTACCTGTCTCCGTTTCAGCCTCTAAAAGACGTGGTGCCCCGTGTGGAAAAAGGTTACAAGATGGATGCCCCAGACGGCTGTCCCGCCGCTGTGTACGACATCATGAAGCAGTGCTGGACTTTGGAACCAGCGATGCGGCCCAGCTTTGAAGCACTGAAAGAGAACTTGCAGCTCATCTTGGATAAAGAGCTGTACCTGTGAGAACACAAATACAGAGACAAACTCTGTGTGTGTGTACAGAGACGGATAAACGCTGTGTGTACAGTATGTGGGAGAAAAAGAGCACAGACTGGACAGAACTGTATACACACACAAACTCACACTCGTAGAACAGCACTCTGTTATTACACCCTTGAAAAAGAAGAGACATGGATAATATAAGTGATTGTTTTAATGATCCCCTGTGTTTTTTTGTTTCTTTCTTTGCTGTGCCTTTATGATTTGTTTTACAGAATCAGAGAGGCTGGCCTTCTCTTGTATGTTTTTTTTAAAGATAATTTAACTGTCTCCAGCCTCTTTTAACACATTTGTTTATTCCTAATAGTTTTCCGGTTTTTCTGCTTTTCAGCATCGTACAGCTCCATTCCTCTAAAAGCGCATGCTGACGAGACTGTTCTTCTGTGGGTTCTCCTCTGTGGATGTTGTGTTTCCGGAGCACTGAGCTCACTATTACCTGCCTCTGAACTCCTGCTGTTTTTAATATTTTGTGTCAACATTTGAACAGTCTTAAAAACATGGGTCCAAAAACGCACCAAACTTAAAACGTGTGAATACACCGGGAGGGGAGAGGATGTGCAGATTTACATTTTTACACCATAGAAAAAAAATACATTTTATATGCAAGATGATGGAGAAAGAAAATATAAAGTCATTCATCAATTATTTTGCATGTTATTATTGCTATATATTTTAACCTCTAGCCTTTCGCTTCTGATTCCGAAGGTCCTAATTAGACCAAAAATGACCCTGTGGTCATCAGTGTCCTAAACAAAATTCAGTTTAATGACATTTTATTTCTTTTATTCAGGGTAAAATTACAGAGGAACCAGGCTTGATCCCCATCCTCATCTGGTTAACACTTAACTGTGTGATTATAGATAATGTCCTGTAAACATATGTCTATATCCAAACTTAATTGTGACCAGGAGCTTTTGAGCAACTTATTAAACAGCAAAGTTTCTAAGTTCGTTACAGGTTTAACACTAATATCTTCTTGCCAAAGCAAGCAAATGTCTAATGATGTCAACCCATCGATGGAAACCATGGCAACATCAGCTTAGGGTCATTGTTTAACCATCCATATTTGGTCATCATCAGTGAGCATCACCAAACAGTGAGACTTGGACCAAAACCAGGGCATCAGGATGAAACAGGACATGGGATGGCATGAGAGGAGAGGAGATAAGATAGGATGAGATGAGATGAGATGAGATGAGACCTGATCTTCGTTAAGCCCAAAGGAAATTCTTTAAACACTGGATCGAGCAAGACATGGGATAGAATGAGAGAAGAGGAGAGAAGATGAGATGAGATGAGTTAAGTTGGGTTGGGATGGGATGGGATGGGATAAGATGAGACGAGATGGGATGAGTTGAGACGAGATGGAATGAGATGGGATAGGTTGAGATAAGATCTTTATTGATCCTGACAAATTATTTTGGTAGAGACTGCTAAAATATAAAGAAAGTATTTTTATTCATTAAAAAAAATTAACACAAATTAGGAGCTCAAGCGCAGCATGTATTAAATTTGTCAAACAGCAAAGAGGATTTGGCCAATTCATTTAAAATCAGGAGTCTCCAACTTAATACTAAAATTCCAGTCTAACCGCTTTTAATTCCCATTTTTTAATTTTTTATCCATAGTATTTATTTTTAGATTTTTATCGATAGTAATTATAAATATACTAAAGTCAGATAAAAGACACTGTAGTATTTATTTAACTTCTGCGTTATTATAAGAGCAAACATAATACTACCACATTATCAACTGTCCAAAATATTTCCATTTTAAATATTAAAATTAAAACACAATTTTATTTATCAACACTATATTAGCAAATCACAATTGATATTAATAAGAATATAAATGATTGTTTAACTTTTTGCAGTATATTCGTCCCATAGAGCTTTACATTGTAAGGACCTTAAAGGAAAAAGACCCTCTGGCTACGCTGCAGGATGAACCACTGATGATTGACATATGGTTATATGTTCTATAATTCATTAATTGTTGTGCTACTGGAAGATTTTATGAAGTCGTCTGAAGGAAACTTACAGTTTTGAAGGTTATTTTAATCTCTTGAATAGAATCTAAACTAACACCGTCACGATTGTCGTCCTTGCCTCCTGCTGAGTTCTCGTTTTCCTGCTTTTCTCCTCTACTCTGCACAGAACTCCGTACATCAGAGAGGACATCGCAGTAACAATATCCCGAGAAGAGAAGAACTGATGACACTGCAGTCTGGATGAAATATAAACCTTTATAACCGTGTCACTGATTTTGTTCTAGGGTCTGTTCAACAATAAAATATGCTGGATCAGAGAAATAAATTGCAGATAAAATACACACTGTTGTTTACTATGTGAAGATGTGAATCGCAGAGGTACCATGTTTACATTTTCTTCTGATTGGTGCACCTAATGTAGCTTTGTGATGTAGGCTGTCAAGCTATCAGGCTTTGATTTAGTATCTTAGAGAAATCCAATTCTTCAGGCTCAAAGCTGTGTGTGTGTGTGTGTGTGTGTGTGTGTGTGTGTGTGTGTGTGTTTGTGTGTGTTTGGCAAAGCTGGCCCAAAACATAACTGAACTAAGTGGTTGCCCTAAGATTACATCAAGTGGCTGAAAAAAAGAATATTAAATGTAACATCACAATTATGTTAACAGAGTTTAGGATACTTCGAAAAGTAAACACTTTAGTATGATGTAAGCAACTAGCTGCAAAAAATAAAAATGATAATGAGTGTGTTATAGTTAAAGTCTGAATAATCAATGATTGACAATAATAAGTTATATTAATGACACTGAGGGGGCCCCCAAATTAAATTCTGCTTAGGTCCTTGTTAAGGCTTGGGACAGTCCTGGTGTTTGGGACGGGGGACAATCAGCTCGTAAAATAATTTTGAGTCGAGATCTGAGAGGCATCAGAGCAGATAAAACAATTTTTGCCCCTTAGGCTCACGTGGTGTATGGTGACAACCGGCATGAATCACCAGGAGGTTTGCTTCACTTAAATTTAGAAGAAAATTCTGGAAAATTCCATAGATTCAGGGCTTTATACACAGGGATATTGTCATGTTGGTACTATGTTTGGGTCTGTTAGTTTTAGTGAGGAAATAATGTGGCAAAAAACTATCCATATAGTTTTTATTTGTATATTTTTATATTTTTTTACTATCATTTGTGATCGATTGTGAGTTAATTTTGCACTTCAATGCTTTAAGGCTTATTTCTCCCTGTTCTTCTTTCTGTGATAGAGAAATGGTTTACTGTCATGTGCTGAAGATTCCGACTCAACACTAATAGCTTTAAAATACAGTAATTAAATAATATGGATATTTTGCATTAATTGAATCCTCGTGCATTTAATCCCGTAATAATTTCTCAAATTACTGATTGTAATCTAACTTTAGACATCACATGCACCTATATTGTTTACTTAGATTTTGAATGTTGCTCTGACTGGTTGGTTTCTGGCAGATTTCTTAAAGATTTGTGTCAGCGCAGGTGATGGAGAAAATGATAGATAGACAGGATAAACAAATTTAAATGAGAGAGAGAGAGAGAGAAGGACACAGACAGACATGATAATAAACATTTAAAAGGTGACAAACAAAAATATATATATAATATATATAATATATATATATATATATATATATAATGGTGACAAACAAAATATATATATATTATATATATATATAGAGAGAGAGAGAGAGAGAGAGAGAGGACAAACAGACAGATGGATAGAGTGACAAAAAGAAAGGATGAACACAATAGAGAGAGACAGAGCGAGATCGAGAGAGAGAGAGAGAGAGAGAGAGAGAGAGAGAGAGAGCACAGTGGTCAGGTGAGCTGAGACAGAACTGTTGGTGTTAAAGCAGGAGCTCCTCTGAAAAGCCTTACACACATGGACACTTGATTTGGAGTCTCAGTACAGGTTGTGCAGTGCATTGACTGTTATCTGAATTCACTGCTGAGTCTGGTGAGGTGTTCAGGGTTGTGTTGTTTGAGCGATGGCGTTTATGGTGAAACATGTGATTGGAGGACAGCTAAAAGATCTGACTGGAGGTCTCGGAGAAGAGAAAGAGGAAGGGGAGAAGTCGGAGGCAACAGCTAAGGGGATGACCCAGGAGGAGTTTGAGGAGTATCAGCAGCAGCTGGCAGAGGAGAAGTAAGTCCGGAGTGAGAGTCGTTTCTTTTGGAAGTTATTGCTAAGAAAAACTTAAACTGTGTTTTTAGATTGCACTTTGGAAGAGTAGCGAGAGTCTACGGATTAAGGGTGACAGATAAAAAATACAAACAAAAAGCCCCTAATTCTAAAGGAATGGTAATAGATTTGCACCAAAAATGTGGCCTCTTTTTTAGGTTTTACTGTCCTGCACTATAAAAATAGCTTCATCATTTCCTCCTTATGTAATAATAGAAGGTATTAGGTTTGAAATTACAGATCAGTCTCTTTTAATCAATAACATACACCACAGTGACCTCAGTAAACATCGGTCTTGTTTAGGATCTCTTCCCTTTGACATTCTGTTTTCTATACACAGAGTCAGTTATGCTTTATATTACTCAAATTCTGGTAGGAGAGATTAATTCTGCTTTTTTGTGTAAAGAAATGCTCATGTGGTTATCTGTATGAAGCCATATTATGAATAAATGAAAGAAAGAAAGAAAGAAAGAAAACCGAAACAAACAACGGAAAGAAGTAATGAAGGGCAGAAGGAAGGAAGGAAGAGAGAATGGGAGGCAGGAAGGAATGAAAGAAGGATGGGAGAAAGGGAGGGGGGAGGACAGAAGGAAGGAAATGCTAAACATGTAAATGTAAATGTAAGAAAGGACAAAGGGGTAAATGAATAAATGCATTAATAAGGGAAAAGATAAGAGGGAGATAAGAAGGCAAGGAATGAAAGAAGTAAGAATAGAAAGAAGAGCAGGAAAAAAGGAAAGTACTAAGAGAGAGAAAAGCAGCAGATTGTTTTACAGGAACACATCACACTGTGAACTAATCAGAGAGAGAGAGAGAGAGAGAGAGAGAGAGAGAGAGAGAGAGAGAGGAGAGAGAGAGAGAGAGAGAGAGAGAGAGAGAGAGAGTAATGACTTTTCAGTCAACCCTTTCTGTTGATGATGTTTACTCAGGATAGAGCGAGAAGCCAACTTTGCTCAGAGAAAAGCAGAGAGAGCCACAGTCAGGAACCACTTCAGGGAAAAGTACCGGCTGCCCAAGGTAAACAGAAAACACAGACACAAAACAAAGCCCAGTTAGAGGACAAGCATCATGTGACTTCTCTTATAGTATTCATATGGAATAGAATGTTTATCTCTATGTCCTGGACTGAGCTGATTGTGTTTGTCTCACTCTAGAGTGAGCTGGATGAGACACAAATCCAGGGAGCAGGTAAAGATGTGGAGCTGCCCTCAGAGCTGGCCAGGATGATCGCAGAGGACAACCAGGAGGAGGAGCACAGACAGTCTGTCCTTGGACAGCTCAGCAGCTTACAGGATGTTGATATCAACCAGCTGAAGGACAAAGCACAGGCCACATTCGTAGACCTTAAAGAGACAGCAGAAAAATGTGAAGTCATGTGATTGAGGCTTCTACACACAGTTCGAGAATAAAAGAGATGAGTTATTTAGATTAACTCTGATAGTACTACTTTTACTACTACCACCACTACTACTACTAATAATAATCATAAATATAATCATCATCATCATCATCATTTATTTAAGCATCACACCCTATGCAAATATCTTACACATTGTTGAAGTTTTAAATTTCAGTTACATTTTTATATGATCTGTAAAATAACGATTTATTTTTGTGTTGTTTTATTTACTGTTAACAATGAAGTCTGTTAATGTGTTAATGTGTTTATGTATTAGTATTTCAGACAGTTATAATGCCAATATTACGCAAATAAAAACCGGAACTTGCTGCGAGAACTTGTGTGTATTTGGGTTTAATATTTGTGTCGCACTCTTTGTGCAACTAGGTTAACAGTCCGTGTTAGTTGTTGACAAAAACAGTAAACCTGCACTGTTCTGCATTAAATACATTTTTAAAAACTCTATAATTATATTTATAAAAAACTTTAAGATTAATAATGGACAAGGAAGCTGACCTTTTCTATCGACAGTTACCTAAAGTTGTAAGTAAACTAATACAAAATTAAGGTTTGTATTTTAGCATTTGTATTAAGATAAAGAAAACATTAGCACGTTGCTAACTACCGCTATAAGCCGATACAAAATTACGATGAAGGGATAAAGGGAATAAAGGAAAACTTTTTCGGGTTTAGTATATGTAAGTAACAGAACATGGTATAATAATGCGAATTTGTCTAAGGAGAAGAGTTTTTTTAAATTTAATATTTAATACACGATTAAATCACATTGATGTTGCTGCCTCTCGCCACTAGATGGCGATATTTAGTAATTAGTCTAAATTGTGTGTGTATAACGCTTTATATATATATATTTTTCATTTCCCACAGACCGTATTGTTCTTCAGTTAATGTGAGGTAAACTTAATTACTTTCAAGAGGTGATGTAGTTGACTCAACATCCAGGTCCACGTTTTGTTTTGTACTGTTCACAATAGTCTTACATAGAAAACGTCATCATTTAGAATTAATAAATTATTATTTGTCCTTTATTTTTGACCCCCTCATTAAAACGCTCTGTTTAAATAGATGTGTTGATTGTTGTCATGGAAGTAAATGCCACTGCTGTGATTGACTAACAGTTTTACACACAAAGCCATAGTGATCACATAAACGTAATAAAAACAGTTCTTACACTTGGGTGGTGCGACATTACAGTCGGATCTAATATAGTCGGCAGATTCAGCACAGCTTTTCTAATTTTTAGAAAATCCACTGTTGAATTTTTCCTCATTTAAAATGCAGCAAACAAATGACTAAACGTTTACTGATGCTGTCTAAAACTTCCTTAAAAACAAAACTAATCCACTGTTTTCGAATGTTGGGATTGGATGGAAGGTTGTGCATAGACTGTTTGTTTACAGTTTGGCACTGCCAACATTTTGTCTTTGTCCTTGACATTTATCCGTCACGTGCCTGCATGAATCGGTGGGCGGAGCTAAACAGACAGCAATGTTGAATCAGGCGTTGGTCTTCTGTGGAGGCGGAGCTTATCTAAGCTATTACGTCATAGAGTAGAACATTCCAAAACCTGTCATTTTGGCTGACTGCCTTCACTATAAGGTTTTTTTTATAAGTTTACTGTTTTTAGAGTAACAACAAAGTTGAGTCCTGAAATTGAAGGACATGCCCCTTTTAGAAATGTGTCTTCATGTACAGTACTGATCATTCTTACATTAGAAACTTTATCATCGTTTTTTCGCTGGCAGGAGCTCCATGCGCATCTTAACGGCTCGGTCAGCTTGGAAACAATAGAGAAACTCATCGCCCAAAAGCCGCATCTGAACATCGAGACCAGCAGGACAGCCATCCAAAGCGGACAGCAGCGCACACTGGCAGAGTGAGTAACTATTTCAATACTCTATCGTTTACTAAGCAGTAATTACCAGCAAGCATTTACCAATACTAAAAGTCCTTTCTTAAACTTCAAACACAGAAACACACCTACAGCAAACAAACAGACAAATAGTTTCATCTCGGGGCGAACACACACCACTCAGCTGATAACGTGGGTATCGCATTCATGTGTGTATAATCACTGATTTTGCTTGTATTCTTCTCATCCAGATGCTTCCAGGTTTTTAAAGTGATCCATCAGCTTGTTGATTCCGAAGAAGACATTTTAATGGTAAATTGATTGTTTAGACTTTAACTCTTAAACTCTGGCTAAAATGTTTAACACATTTCGACAACGAATGTAATTCAAACAGGTTGCCAAAGCTGTTATTAAGGAGTTTGCTGAAGATGGAGTGAAGTATTTGGAACTACGCAGCACTCCACGGGAAGAAATCAGAACAGGTACCCAAAGAGGCAGCGGGCCCTTTAACAGTCTTTAAATGTCTTGAATAAAGTTTTCCTTATTAAATTCAAATTCAATAGGTCCTAAAAATGACTGCAAAAAAACAGACCTAATGACCTGCTCAGGCTCATTAGACAGACCGAAGAAGTTTTTGTGGTTATCAGAGAGAATTGAGGTTGCAGGTGGAACTACACGTAGCTGCAATGGGTTTGCTGAATTCTGGTGGTGGTGCCTGAAGTCGGTGCCTGACAATGTATACAAGGAAAACTGCAGTGTTTTCAATTAGAAACAAAGATTATTTAAATAGAAAATTAAAGCGGTGGAATCACACACGCAGAGCAGGAAGTACCGGGAGTATGAGAGAGCTCACGAGAAGAGAGGAGAGGAAAAGTAAGGAGAAGAGAAATAAAGAGGAGTGAGCAGAGGTAAGAAGAGGTAATGAGAAGAGAGAAGATGAGATAAGAAGTGAAAAGGAGAAGTGAGGAAAGGTTAGAAGAGAGGAGGTGATCAGGAAAAGTGAAGTGAAGAGAGGATAGGAGAGGAGAAAAGAGGAGAAGATAGGTAAGGAGAAGAGATAAGAGAAGTTAGCAGAGGTTAGGAGAGGTAAAGTGATGAAGAGAGAAGATGAGATGAGAAAGGAGAAATGAGCAGAGGTTAGGAGAGGTGAAGTGATGAGAAGAGTGGAGATGAGATAAGAAAAGAAGGAGAAGTGAGGAAAGGTGGCGGGAGAAAAAGTGATGAGGGGGAGAGGAGAAAGAGGAAAAGAGAGGAGAAGATAGGTGAGGAAGGGAGATAAGAAGAGAAGAGATATATGTATATATGCGCGTGTATTGTCATCGCAGGTTCGGTAAAATTCATTAGTTTAATTAAAAAGGTCCTAAAAAGTCTTAACTTTACTTTGTCAGACTCTGTAGGCAGTCTGGTACCTACAGCTTATTAGTGGACATCAAAATGAAGTGAAGCAATTATAAATGAATCCATATGGACGGAAGTTTCGGAACACCTGACCATCCCATCCATATGTGTTTCTCAAGATTTAGTCTCACTCTTCTTTATATGATAACCTGCACACTTCTGGATGCACACTGGATTGGGTCATGTGACTTTTTTTATTCAGGCACAATAGTATTAGTGAGATCAGACTGTAATGTTGCGTGAGGAGGTCTGTGGTGCAGTGGGTTGTTCAAGTTTATCCCAAAGGTGTTCATTAAGGTTGAATCAGGACACTCAACACTGTTTCCAATCCAATCATAACACACCGTGTCCTCGTGAAGTATAGGAGTTTTGTGCACATGGACATTGTCATGCTGGAACAGTGTATAGGTCTTTTAGGCATGATGTAATGCTACAACAACATACACTAACATTCTAGACAAATGTGGACTTCTGATAGTTTGATGAAGACATACCTGTGTGCCTGTGGTGTAAGGTGTTCGTAGTGTATATTCTAATGTCTCTTTGCTTTAGGTCTGTCTAGAAGAAGATATATCGAGACAGTTCTTGAAGCCATCCATCAGTGTAAGCAAGAAGAGGTGGACATAGATGTCAGGTTTGCAACTTCTTCCAACCATATCTGTCATTTCGTTGGAATCAAGATCCTTCTTTATTTACATTTACATTTACAGACACCCATTTTGGCAGACACCCTTATCCCAAGCGACTTCCATTTATCTCTTTTTACATCTAAGCAATTAGGGGTTAAGGGCTTTGCTCAGGGGCCCAGCAGTGGCAACTTGGTGGTGCTTGGAATCGAACACCGATCTTCCAATTAGCAGTTCATGAGCACCTTAACCAAACATATTTTAATGGATTGTAACAGTTTAAAATCTATCAAAATTAATTTTTTCGTAAGGCCAGATTTAGTTTTTAGATCAAATTTTAAGATCGAATTTAAATAATAATTTTAATAAATCTCCATTTACATAGCCGATGCAGCTCGCGTGGCGTTACATCAGAACTAGCTAATCAACTCTAAATCCTGGCACACATTAAGTTTGTCTCTCTTGAACAGGTTTCTTGTGGCTGTGGATCGCAGAAACGGCCCTGAAGTCGCTATGGAAACAGTGAAGCTAGCTCAGGACTTTATGTTGTCCAGTGATGGTGTGGTGGTGGGACTGGACCTCAGCGGTGACCCTACAGTTAGTACAGCTGCCTGATCGGATAGTCTGAAAACACAGATTAAGTGCAGGTTTGATTCTGCAGAATGACACAGGAACGAATTTGGACCGGATTAAAAATGGGCAGGATGAAATCTGCAGCAGATGTTTGGATCAGTGTTTTCTCTCAGCTAGTCTTTTATATACATGTCATATTTACTGTATATGTTATGTTGAAGTGAATATGTTCAGATCAGTGCACCTGATGAACTAGTGAGGTGATGATGATTTCTCTTCATGTGCTCAGTTTGAGGAGCAGTTTCTGGCTGTGCATTATTATTGTTATTTGCTATTTGTAAAGGTACAATAGGTGATTGTTTTCAGACACATTTTTATTCTGCTTGTTAAATGTCTCTTTACATCCTAATAGCAATCATTACATTTACCTGCCTGTTAAAATACGTATTTGCGAACCTCTGCACACCCTGTTTGTGCGTCATCAGCCAATTTTGCCCGATTAACCAGTTTCCCTTCCTGTTGAATGGCTTTGAATTTAATTGTGTGGGTGAAAAATGGCTTGGGCAGGTGTACTTCTGTTCTTCAAATGTTTCAACCGCAAATGGCTTTGAGCAGAATTACTATCATTGTGTAAAAGACTTTAGGCTGTTATTTAATATGCTTTCAGATGCAAAGGTCATTTTGAGCTGTATTTTCTTCATTAGTTTTATTTTATCTGGCTTTTAAAAGTGTTCTGTGTCGGTCTTTGAAAGGTAGGGCACGGAAAAGACTTTCTTCCTGCTCTTCAGAAGGCCAGAAACTGTGGGCTCAAGCTGGCATTGCATATGTCCGAGGTTTGTACACATTAAGATTATTCAACAGTTTAACATTGTAATTCCTTCTGTAAGCCCTGTGATGCTATCTTTTGTTTTAGGTTCCTTCTCAGGAGGAGGAGTCAGAGTTGCTGTTGGATTTGCCCCCAGACAGAATTGGCCACGGTACATTTTTACACCCGGAGGCAGGGGGTTCAGACAGCCTTGTGAATAGAGTTTGTGAGCTAAACATCCCTTTGGGTAAGAAAACTCAAACCAGGATCTGTTTCCTTTTTTCATGTTATTCAGTATTATGTATCAGGCTTACTAGCATAACCACGTTTTCCTGAGGGAACAAAATTCTACATCAAAATAGGACCGCCGCTAGTGACTACAGTTGCAAGCATGTGCAATCAGTCCAATCAGAGAGACTGAATTGGAGATGGATGGACGCATCCATCCAGCCATACTACAGTAGGCTTCTATTGCCGACGTGCATAGACAGGGATTCTCACGATATGGCTGTAAACGCAGTCTTGTTTTCTCAGGAAACTGTAGTTAAATAAATCTGCAGGCCCCAAGAGCGCAACCTCTGCCAATACTCTGCTACAGTAGGGCCTGTGCTGTGGGGACTACACACCAAGGAGTAGAGCATATGCATTAGCAGCAGCCTGCACTGTGCTTAGTCAGTCCCCTCAAGGGCTAACCTGTTGTGCTCCATACCCAAACCACTGCTTTAAAAAGCTGAAGAAAAAGTAGCCCACTCTAGCATTGCTGAATGCTGCCATTTATGCTTCCTGGTCTCTGATGTCACCTACCGGTGACATGTCGCTCTCTGATTGGACCAAGTTTCCAGGGGACAACTTGTGTAATTATAATGAGATCCAACTTTGGTTTCCAGAACTTTGCCTGACCTCTAATGTGAAAGGTCAGACAGTCTCCTCATACGACAAGCATCACTTCCGGTACTGGTACGAGCGGCAGCACCCTTGCGTGCTTTGTGTGAGTGTCTGTCTCTTCTTATCTTTTGGCAACTTGTGCTAACAGATTTAAATAATCTTCACCATTCGTCATTTTGCTTTTTCTTCACCCAGACGGACGATAAGGGAGTGTTTGGCACCAAACTCTCTCAGGAGTATCACTTGGCTGCTTCTACATTCAACCTCACTCAGGAAGCTGTGTGGTCTCTTTCCCAGCAAGCGATTCAATACAGTTTTGCCCCAGAGGCTTTAAAACAAAAGCTGGAACAGAGATGGGCTGAATTAAGATTTCAGATCCTTCACTGATGAGGACGGTGCGCAGTATCGCTGTCGTCTCTCCTGGCTTGGCTAAATGTTAAAAGATCATGAAAAAATCTACCTCAGATTTTAAAAAAGCAACTTGAATAAGTGTGACTGGCTGTAAGGAGAAAAGAGGGGAGTGGGTGTGGCAGGAGAGAAAAAGGAGAGGAGCAAACAACTTTCATTCATCAGAGTGACCCATACCAACTCTCACTAAAAATCATGGGTAAAGATGTAAGAAATGCAAGATTTGTGAAGCTAGCAAAGGGAAAATGTGAGATTTGGCAGACTTGCCATCGTAATACTACATAGAGATAAAAGATTAAAATAAGCAATCTTCCCTACTATTATAGCTAACAGATGCTTTAACACACATAAATCTATGGTTTCATGACCTGTGGGGGGTGGGGTGGGGTTATGATGCTAAACATACTTGAAATATTTTAGTGCTGCTTTTCCTTGTTTATCCCCAACACAAAGCTGACCCTCATCCCCTGTCCACCACAGTTCTACTTTCTGTTATTTCCTGAAAATAGAAATTTCATCCATCTAATGGTTATCGCTTCAGTGCTCTGTTTTCTTGCTTCTGTATCAAACCTAGTTTTATAAAATATTAGCCACATGGAAATATCAGAAGCTGTGATTTTAACACTGTGCTGTGTAATTACGTGACTATGGATAGTGAAGGTTAATGAAGCATCTAAATGTCTAAAGTGTTTTTTTAGATTGAATATGTTCGGTTTTAGCTGCTTCACTTTGATTGTGCATGTAGTTTTTTAGCTGCTTTATTAAACATGTACCTTGCACAATAGCAATAAAGTTGAAATGTGAAACGATCTTGTGTGATGCATAAGATTTCCCAGCAGGGGGCAGAAAAGCGACTGGGTTTTTTTTTTCCAAATCTGCTGCTGCAGTAAAATTTCTTTCTTCTTTCTTTGTTGAATATATATATTTTTTTATTTTTGAATTGATGAATTGATTGAATACCTTTTTAAAAAATGTAAAATATTTTATCCGCTGAAAATTTGAAGTTTATGTTTACTTCAAACCACGCTGGATAAGGGAATCAGCAGAATGCGGTGAATGTAAATGCACAGAACGTGGGTTAATTTACTTTTTCTCTTTAGTTATAATTACTGTAATAAATGCAAATCACTGGTATGAAAAAGGTGTTGAAGAGAAAATGTTGAAAGCACTTGAAAAAAAAAAAAAGCTAGGCATTGAGTCGAGCGAGTAAGGATATCTGCTCAAAGCCTTAAGCTGAAGAAGAAGAAGTAAATCAGTTAGTGAAATTAAATAAACAGTTTGGTAATATTGGTGTGTATGGTTTTAAAACTGGCTTTTTAAGTCTGTGTGTGTATACATATGTGTGTAATATATAAATATATACACACACAGACGCATAATATTTATATATATACAGTATATTAGGGCTGTCAATAGAATAAATTTTTTTAATCGCGTTTAATCACACCCTTTAAAGTAAAATAAAACGTACTATTTATTTTGTTTGTCTACTCACACGCCATATAAACTTTTGAAGTGTGGGTTGTTGCATAGTACTCGTCAGTTTGCTAGTACAACCTGTGATGAGCTTCGATGGTAGGCAAATAACATTTTGTATTAATCGCATGCGTTACGTTTATAATCGCATGTGATATTAATATATACATTTCTGTCTATTTTCATCATACATGTGCAAACAAACATGCTGTTTACAGAATATATCTAATTATTTATGTGTTTGTACACTTTTCACCTGTTTGCATCTAAACCTTATTGATTTTTCTACCCTATGAGTCTCTTTTCAGCTCAGGGCCAAGTAGCTCCCAATCCACAGCTGTCTTTAGTCACTGCAGCTGGATATGGATCTCCTGATGCCTGCTGCATTTCCTCACTCCGGAGCTTGCTGTGTGATCACACACTTAAAGGCAGTCTCATGATTCAGAACAGGGAACGACGTTAACTTCATTCACTCCGGCATACACTAATTTCAGTGATCTGATACATTTTTAAAATATTAACCACTAACTCTTAATTTTGATTTCTTTGATGTTTATTCCTAAACAAATCGGATATGAATCGGAATATATATATATTCATTCATTCATTTTTTATACCCGCTTATTCCCTAATTCGGGGTCAAAGGGTTCTGCTGGAGCCCATCCCAGCCAAGGGCGAAGGGCAGGAGGGGTACACCCTGGACAGGTCACCAGTCCATTGCAGGGCCACACTTACACACTCCTATGGGCAATTTAGAATCACCAATCAACCTTATATACATGTTTTTGGACTGTGGGAGGAAACCAGAGTACCCGGAGTAAACCCACGCAAGCACGGGGAGAACATGCAAACTCCTCACAACTCCACCGGGTTCGATTCGAATCGGCCTCCTTGCTGTGAGGCAACAGTGCTAACCACTAAGCCACTATATATATATATATATATATATATATATATATATATATATATATATATATATATATATATATATATATATATATATATATATATATATATGTATATATATATATATAGCTATCGAGAGAGAGAGAGAGAGAGAGAGAGAGAGAGAAATCGGATATAGTAACAAAAAGTGAATTGGTTCATAAATCCCTGCAGTGTAAATCTAAGGTTTTATACACTTTTGTGCTTCCAGTTTAGTGCTAGGAAACTTACTGGTGTGATGCTGTGCAATCTAAAGGATTTACTTTAAACTTTATTCACTTCACTACAAACAACAAACAGCATTAAAGAATTGGCTCTGCACTCAGCCTGCATTGTGTCAGTTCACATCTTCACAAAGGTTCTTGGCATTAAAAGTGTCAGCCACCTCCATGACCGAGACAGCTGCCAGCTGTAGATAGACGTGTGAGGTGCCAGTGCTCCCTCTGGCTTTGTGTGACAGGCAGCTGTCAGCTACAATGTGTATGTGCTTTCCAGTGACAGGCTTAGCTCAGCAGCAGCATTTACTCATGCAACACAGATGTTCATTATTTTGAAGAACAGAGCAAAGCAAAAACAGTGAGGCTTTGAGTTGCAGCAAGGTGTAGTGTGTTTCTGAGAGATTCTTTTTTGTAATTTATAGAAGGTTTTAGAACTGTTTCATCAGTTGAAGAAAATGCATAAAAACGGTTTCTACACTGGCTCTGCGCTTAGCATGTTTGCCAGGTGTTCCAGCAATCTGTTCCACCTCTCAGAATGTGCTACTCACACCTACTGCACACATGCAAGTTTAAATGTGGTGAAGAGCCACCTAGAATTTCTACATCCTTATTTAAGGTGGTAGTTCATCCTGTAGGACCCCTGATAATTTTGTTGTTCTTAAAGATATATATATACTGTATATATATATATATATATATATATATAATATATATATATATATATATATATATACATACATACATACATACATACCTCTATATTATTTTAATAAAACCATAACTATCCCTCATAACAAATAAGGTCCATATCAAATGATGGCCTTTAGGATAGAAAACCTCCAGTTTGTGTGCATGTGGTGTGAACTGGGGTGTAGGAGGGTCATAGGGGGCTTAGAAAAGTGTTCGTCCAAAATAGACTGAGAACCACTGTTGTAATAGAACAACAATTACTTTAGAATTGTAGCCGAAACTCAGCTTCTCCTTATTCTTTATTATTTTTTCTAATATAATTGATTAAGGCTCTGGGTTGTTAATTGGGAGATCAGGGTTGATCGCAGCGTGCAACCTCCACACCGTGCAATATTCCACAAGCATCTGTATCTATATTTACATACATACATACACACACACACACACACACACACAGGTTCTCTGCCCTCTGCTTTGCTTTTTTCTCAGTTGTTTGCCAGGAACAATAAGTATGCGAGAGAGAGTCTGACACAGAGCTACGTTTTCTGCATTAAATCAAAGCTGCTAGAATCATTGCATTTTATATGTTATGTATAATGACACGTTTTCTTCAGTCCTTCAACTTCAGCAAAAAAAGATAACAGCAAAAATGACTTAATAATAATTAAAAGAAATATTATACAAGAAATCAAATGCTATGAATAGATATTAATAGTAAGCGATGTCAGATTTTGGCATGTTCAAAATGCATCAGTGCCCTCGGGTAAATACTGCGCATATTGTCTTATAAAGCACTCGCACTGTTTAACTCGCATCGCTTTGCTGAGAATCTGTCGCAGTTCTTCTAGAGGCTGTCACACACGTTGTTTCCGCAGGTACAACCTGACAGCCTGTATTATAGTTGTCTCGGTAAAGTGGTCTATTAAACAGGGGGCTTTTTTTTATTTTACATGCAAATAACCCTTGTACCATTGTAGAAATTTTTTTTTTTTGAAATAAATAAAAATATTCCTGCTTTTACAATAATCCAATAATGCAAAAAATTATAAAAATACCTATTTATGGTTACTTTTGCACAAAAGTGTACATTTAAGTACAGTCCAAAAATTAGCAATGTCTGTCTAATCTGACTGGTATGTCCTAAGTGTTAGTAGTGTGTGTGTGTTTGTGATAGGTTGCTACCCAACTTCTGCCCTGGATCCCCTGGGATATCGGATCCAGTCTTCACACAACCCTGAATATAAAATATAGATAAAGATATCTTACTGTATATCATGACTAAATTATCCAACCAAAAATATCTTGATCCACTTTTGAAATTATTATGCAGAACATTTTGCTTCGGCATGTTGTCATCGTGTCAGTTTGGATTTTCTCCCACATTTGTCTTATCCACGCTGTATTAATCTTTTAACCCCGGTGTCTTTGTAGATAAAATAAATAATAAATTTAACTGATGCCATGCATTACATAGACCTAGGACGATAAACGATATCATATCGAGTTGCTGAAAGTTTTTCTCATACTCTATATGAATTAAAACCCATTAATGTTCTACCGTCCTCCTCGTGGGACACTTCATTCAATGAGTGAAATCTTCCAGCAGTCAAAATGAAAAAGGCTAAATGATGATTATTTTTGGAAAGCTAAGCTTCTTAATGCAAACCATTTTAAAAGAGAAGAAATACTGAGTACAATCAGTGTCTATCAGACTGCCAACAGCCAAACATGCATTCAAAAAACTGTAAAAAAACCCCAAAAACCTCAAACCCCCCCCCCAAAAAAACCTCACCTATAAAGCTATTGATCCACAAAATTCCATTTAAAATCATGTGGTTACTCAGTAAAGGATCCAATCAAATTTATGAAAAATATGAAGTTCAGACACATTTATACGTCAATAAACATCCACGATTGTGACAGAAGCTGAGCTCAGAATGTGAATCTCGATGTTTGTGCAAACAAGAGGCAAACTATACATAAACAAACAAAATGGCCACCGCACTGGACTCGTGTCGTTCTTTAAACATGGCGTTTAGATGCTGTTTTCAAAATAAAAATACTGATTCACTACACCAAACAGACAGCTTTTAGCACAGGTGTTAATATTATGTTGTGTTTATTTTAGTAAATTGTCTAGTAAAGTGGTAGCACAGTGGTGAATGCGTTACACTGCTAATTGGAGGATCGTTTCGATTTTCACCAAGTTGCCACCGCTGGGCCCCTGAGCAAGGCCCTTAACCCCTAATTGCTTGAAGAGATAAATGTAAGTCGCTCTGTATCAGGACGTCTGCCAAATGCCGTAAATGTAAATGTATATTTTTAAGGCTAAATTGTTTACGTTTCTTTGTTAATAAACTTTAGTTTAAAACTTAATTAATGAACCCCCTTATTTTTGTGGCTTCAGTCATTGTCAGGATTCTCTTCTAAAGCAGAATTACCAATATATATATATCGAAAAATATATCATGATCAGAATTTCTGCCATATCGCCCAGCTCTAGTTTTACATGACTAAAGCTTTCTGTATTGTATTGTATTTCTGTATAAATTGTATTAATTTATGAATTAATTTTTTGATTCTTTTAACTCAGAGTTGCGGTGGTTATAATGTGAAATAGAAATACAATAGAAATATAAATT
The DNA here is from genome assembly GCA_005784505.1 of Bagarius yarrelli. Taxonomy (NCBI): domain Eukaryota; kingdom Metazoa; phylum Chordata; class Actinopteri; order Siluriformes; family Sisoridae; genus Bagarius; species Bagarius yarrelli. The sequence continues at coordinate 2,033,552 of VCAZ01000008.1, read as the reverse complement.
TGCGCTGTATTTATAACAATAGTAGTAGTAATTTTTATTTAAAAAATGAGATGTGTGAGAGTCGCTCTGAATAACAGAGCCAAAACCGTACTAATACCAAAAACATACATGTAAATATATGCCTGAATCGTGTGTTCCTTTCTAAGCAGTTTCTACAGACTCTCTTGCAATGAAGTAATGGTTAAGGTTGGACCTGAGGCTTCAGGCTATAGATTTATGAGGATTATGATATCTTTAGCTTTGTATGGAAACTGTAATCTGATTTCTGCCGTTTAGTAGTCTGGAACCAAATTACACAAGCAATGCACTCAATTTAAACAATACATGATTTTTTCCCCCCACAAAATTTAAAACCAGGTTGTTGATATCCATATGGTGGGAGGACAGTAAGGGGTGTGGTGAGTGAGCCGCCTGAGAGATCAGCTCTCCGGTGAGAACTGAAACATGTGCCTGAGGCTAAGTATCTTTGAGAAATAAAACTAGGGAATAGATGATTTCATCGAGACCCTGCATCAGAACAAACAAGCACACACACACACACACGCATAAATACAGTGATCAATATCTTATAATATAAGATGATATAAGATGCTTGCTTAAACAATTCTTCCTGCTGAACGTGGTGTAATGCTGAGGTCATGGATGTCTGTACAATGTGTGTCCAGTCTCGTTTACAGTTTTAATGTCTTCTGTGTGTAGTCTAAGAGAGAAAGAGAGATGGCGTTCAAACAAACACTCCAGTACTCATGTGTTCACATGCTCAAGGTCCGTCTGCAAAGCCCCTCATAAAAACACTTCTACATTCTGTGGCACAGACCGCTGGCAGAGCTCAATGTTGTGTTTGCTGCACACCAGGAGGATGTTGTCGTGCTCCATCTTTATAATTTCTTCCAAAAAAACACCTCCCAGCAGTAAGCAGATCTATTGTTATGATCCTGCTCAGTAAGTGCCTGCTTTCTTTTCATTCGTTTGGTTTGCACTAGATTTGCTTTCAGCTCTTGCGATACAAATTTGGGGGAAAAAAACTGGGACACTATTTTTAGATTTGCACCAGATGCTATTAAGAAATAAGTAAAGCTTAAATACCCCTGCACGAATGTTAATAGACCACCAAACAGCAATACCTACTTATGACCCTGCATTAGATAATAAATCATTTCCTAGCACAATATAGAATATGGATAAATATACCCAACAGTTTTAACTATGAGACTATTATTAATCCTAAACATTTACTTTTTTCCTGTAACGATTCTGGCCTCCCACCAGAGCGCCCTTGTCTTAGTACTAGCCACTTCCGCTGGTACTTCCTGTTGCTAGCTTTAAAAGCTAGCTGGACTGTGACTGCATTGCAAAGTATTGTTTGCTACTGAACATCAAGTGTCTCCATGCTCACGCTCACTCTCACGCTCACGCTCATGTCTTTCTGGTTTATTGAACTCTGCTCTGTCTTTGGATTATGATTACTGCCTACTGTTTTGAATTTGTTTGCCTGGTTTGTTTTGTTTTTACCGAACGTTGCATGTTTATTGACCAAATCTGTGGATTATCGTGTAGACTTTAATAAAGCCTTACACTGAAAAATGGATTCTAATTAAACGTCTGCTTTAAATCTCTATTCTTTCTCTTCCTCCTCCAATTATTATTATCAGAGCTGCACCGATACCATTTTTTATGACTTGTGTATGAGTACCGATATTTTTTGTCCTGGTACTTGCCGATACCGATAACAGTCCTTTTAGGAATATGGGATTACTTGTATGGCTGTAGGACATGGAGCTGCAGGCAGGAGGTACAGAGGGAGGCGAAAGAGGAGGTACAGTATATGGATGTGATAAATGAGGACATGAAGTAGGTGGGTGTGAGTGAAGAGAATGCAGTGGATATCATGCTCCATATCACACTCAATGGAAGTGTGTGTTAGGAATCCCAGAGTAATTTACTCTAAAAGAAATAAACAGCTCTACATGCGTTTGTGGACCTCGGACAGTCGTTTGCTGAGTTCTACAGTATCCCAATTAAAATGTAATGCACATCTGTGGTAATACCGAAAACAAGAATATACTGAAAGACTATAATGCCTGACGCTGAATCTATGTGTTTATCACTGATAGTATTATTAGTTTGGGTGTTTATTTTTACCAGAGGTCTCAAATAGTTTGGTTCTATCAGAGAAACTGGAAATTTTTGATATTAATGCTGAGAGCTGAAACCGGGTTTTAATAGTCTTGTCAGACTGTCTTGTCGAACATGATCCCCATGTAACACTGTTGTCATAATGTCAAACTGAATAACAGTCGAAATGCATCAAATACAGCGGTGCTTTGACTTACGAGTTTAATCAGTTCTGTGACGGAGCTCGTAACTCAAATTACTCGTATGTCAAATCAATTTTCCGTGGCGTTCGCTACGCCAGCTAGCGGTTGGGTGTCTGAAGCTGGTTTGTAAAGCAACTCAAACCAAAAAACTCGAAAAACTTGTTAGTTGGGATACCTGTAAATCAAGGAACCACTGTTACATCATCAATCCTTGAAATGTTCCGAAAGCTGTGTTTTCTTGCTAAATGATAGCTAGTAAACAACAACAACAACTCAATAAGTTTTATTTCTTGCTGTTCTGTCTACCAAAATTGTTTCAACATTTTCCAAGTTGGTTTGAAATTTCCATGCTAATTGTGTCATCAGGTACGGCACCTCCTATTGGTTCTCGGTTTGACAGTTGTCTAGGAAAATTAGACGGTTATTAATCGTCTGTCAGTGAACATGTCAAACTAGCAATCAAAATCGACAGATTTTAATGTGGGATTATAAGAATCTTTTAAAATTTGTCTCAGACGAACAAATGGCGACTAAAATTGACAGCGTAAACTGGGCTTCAGACAATAAACTTTAAATATCCTGTTACATGTAAAATCTGTCTGTTAAAGTTGCACTGACGTTTTGAGCACTGCATGATTGTTCTTTTTATTAATTTAACTTACAAGCTTATCTTGCCTTTATTTTCTTAGAATTTGTTATCACATTATTTCCCCATTTGTTGTGTGCCTGTCTTTGTTTTCAACTAGTTTTCTTCTCCCAGATAAATCCTTTGGTAGCTTGCAAGCAGAAAGTGTTTGCTATGAGCAAGTAAATTGATAGAAAATAAAAGAGAAAACCTGAAATGCGGATGACACAATCCTCGTCTGCAGAGAGCCCCACATTCGAAGGTCTTAACTGATTTACAGACTGACTAGGGACAGGGTTAATCCTGTAGTTTTGGACAGGAATAATGTAGGCATTCTTACCGGATTCTGCCAAGGGCGTTTTAATGCATTTTGTCTGAGTAATTTTATATCCAGCTCGGCATCTAAAGTTGTTTAATATTTCAAGCCATTGAGAGACACAGGCTGATCTCTCTGATAAGTGCAACTAGATGTCATCCCTAAAAAAGGAATCATGACGTCTAGAGTTGGAAAAACTGATATGTTGATGTGAGTTGGTCCTATTGTATTGCTGAAGGTAATGGCATGAGGAACAGCACAGAGAAACACAAAAACGCAGGGCAAAAGTGGTCATCCAGGTTGTTGTGTGATTATAAAATGCATTGATTGACAAATGTGATTTACCACAGAGACAGAGAAGGCTTAGGCTTTAATGAGAATAAAATATGATCTCGAATCAGGTGATGTTTTACTAAAGGATGGGAACTGCTTGCTATAAAAGAATCCAGGATTTCCATTTTATGATCCAAACAGGCACAATCCAAATGGTCAGACATATTAAATTATCTAATATAAAACCATCAAACTACCAAAGTGCAGCTAACATTTATTGGTTAAAATGTCTTCTTGACATTAAGGTGTTGGACTGCTAACCCCACTTGCGTTGTATAATGAAAAATTACCCGACTGATACAGCTCTTATTACTGTCACTATCAGGTTGCAATTATAGAAACCATCAATGCTATGCAAGAAAAAGTGGTGGCTTAGTGGTTAAGGTGTTGGACTGATACCTGAAAGACCAGGGTTCCATTCCCAGCCCCACTACTGTGGGCCCCTGAGCAAGGCCCTCAACTCCTAATTGCTCAGTTTTATAAATAAGATAAATGTAAGGGTGTCTGCCAAATACTGTAAATGTAAAAAAGACATTTCACATGTTAAGAGTGAACACCATTTTTATTAAAGCAAGAAACTCAGTTAAGACTCCAAACCTCTACACTACAACCGCAACTGTACCACATACATCATCTGGAGCAGTTCAGAATCCCTGTCTATCTAATAACATGACAAAAAATTGAAATAAAATATATAATACATTCAAAGGCTGCAATCCAGCATTACCGCTCGTAGACTCTGGTCTGGAAGTGGCAAACAAAATCTTTTCCGGGCTAGTTAGCTTCGAGGTTAGCCAAGCTCTCCTCACAATGTCTCACTTTTCTGGAAAATTCTGCCTTAAAAACTGATTTTTAAGTATGTCTGAAACCAAGTGACTTTCTTCTTCTCTGTCTCTTGCTGGCCCTGACTGCACACCACTGCACACTTTGGTCACCCAGATGAGGATGGGTTTAACCATGAGTCTGCTTAAAGCCCTATATAGAAATTGATATGAATAGAATCTAGATACATTTTCTTTTTATCTTTCTTTTTATTTGTCTTTATTATACCTTTATTATTACTCATGTATTATTATATCTTATTGTTTTGCTTTTTTCTTCTTTGATCCACCTTTAATTCATTCATTCTTTCATTCATTTATTCATGCTAACCTTTTTTTTTTAACCCTATGTTTACTTTTCTATTACCTCTTCTCTTTTTTGTCTTTGTTATATTGACAGGGTTTTGTAAAAGTACCCCCCCCCCCCTTATTGGAATCATATTTACATTTCTGGTGTTTAGAAGACACCCTCATCCAGAGCAGCTTATATTAGTACAATTCAACCATGCAGAGTGAATAGTCTTGCTCAGGGACCCATCAGTGTTCCTGATGGTGTTCCTGGGGATTGAACTCACAATCTTCTGACCAGCAGTCCAACACTTTAACCACTGAGCTCCCACTTCTCCAGTTAAACGGACGAATGTTGGTAGGAGAACGTGTGGGACTAAGGAATTAAAATGATTAGATAGGTTTAAAGGTAATTCGGATGAGTTCTGATTGCGTTGTTCGGTGATGGTAAGTGATGATCCTAAACAGCTCGCGCACCAAATCCAGATCTGATAAACAGAATAACGCGCTGATGTGTGCAGTTTTTTTATTAAGTTAAACCTGAGATGCTGCAGCAGCAATTACTTGTAATTGAAACCGAGCGGCGGCGCCGTGAACGAAAAAGCGCAAACTTGGCGGACGACGTCGTGGTGTCGGTGCTTTGGGGATGGAGTGAGAGCTGTTGCTTGGCAGTGCGCGCGCAGCGTCTCGAGGGAGCGCGGGAATATAAGCGGGCATGCGCCAACGCGCGCGGTATACTCTCAGCAGTACACCAGGGCAGCGTCACCCGGACACGGAGCTCCTCGTGGACAGCTGGCTCGCGACTTAAGTGTGACAGATGAAACGGGTTTCGCATTTGCGCGCGCGGTAGACTTTTTTTTTTTAAACCAATGCTTTTTGGGTTTTAAGGAGGATTGAAGGGCGACGCGCGCGCTGAGTTGCAGAGTGGAATGAGTTTCCGAGCGCAATGAAGACAGTTAAGGTCAGTGTTCGCTTTGCGTTAAAATCCAACACAATACTGCTGAAGAAATATCACACTGCGGAAGGAGATCCCATCATACACATTTAGGATCTGTTTTGGTTTTGGGAACGTGAAACTGTCCAGCTTACTTTACGTTGATGGGACGTTATTTTAGGGTTACTTTATGGTTATTTTAGGGTTTTGTTCTAAGAACGTTTTCTCTCTACATTTTATGAACGTTTACGAAGTACAAATAACGTCATAGAGATGTTCCGAGTACGTTGTTCCAGGAACGTTTTCTCAACATAGCATCCAGAACGTATATGAACTAATAATAACATTATGATAATGTTCCATAAACATTATATTAGGAACGTTTTGTCCTAGAATTCAGACAACTTTTACGTTAACGTTGATAGTTAGGAAAGGTTGCAGGGACGTTCTCTGTTAGCTGTTAAAGTAGTGATGGAAAGACTGAGGTTTTCCTTCTGTCCCGTTTTTAGATCATCTTCATCACTCATGCACTGATTCTCAGACAAGCAAAGCACATTACATAACATCATCTCCCAGTCTCACAGACACACAAAAGCGTCCTCCCGCTGTCAGAGATTTGCCAGATCGTCTCTCGGATAGCTTTAAATTATTTCTCTCCAGACTATAAATAGCAGAAGGCTGTTGGTCCTCCCACCCGGAGACAGAGACAGACTAAAGAACAGAGCTTAGTGGAGCAGAATCTTCTCCGAAATCAAAGCAGCACTTCATTACTTCATTGATCTCATTAACATCATTCTTGGTCCTCAAGTGTAAGTGTAATGCCAAGGAAACTATTAAATTTACTCATGCAGTCAATTTAGGACCTGTTCTCAGTTATGGATGTTCCATTTCAGATTCTAGTGTCTGAAGCAGAGCTTTATAATTATCCCCAGACAGAAAGTTACTTTTAATAGACAGGATAAAAAACCTTCCCTGAACTTTCATCTGTTTCTTCTTAATGCCTACTAAAAATGATTGATTTCAAAAGTTTGTAGCATGAAATGCAGGTATGATGAAAAAAGAGTATTTTGTTATTTGAAGTTCCTGACAGAATGGCATTTCGAAAAGCCACAGCAGCCTTCAGAGAACGGTGTCTGACTAATCAGACGATGGAAATGCTATCTGTCTGTCTCTTTTAATAGGGGAAAGGGCACCTTTTAATTATTCATCTGGGATGTCAAACTATTCCTCAAAGGCTGTTATTCAGAGTGCAGCCGGTGAATTATGAATGATAGAAACAGCTTCCTCTTCCCATATAAAGCTTTCGGTTCTTCGGGTAGTTAGTGCGCCGTGATCTGTTATGTAAAAGCTCTTACAGTGGCTGAAAGTGATTTTAACTTTAAGCACTAGAGCATTCATAATGGCTTTCTTTAATTCTGAGAAAACAACACTTGTGGGAGTCACTCACACGGTTTTAGCAGGATGCTAATGGCTGCAGAGATTTAAAACGGCCGCTTAGCGAAGCAAGCCGTTAATGTAGGACAACCTCTGAGATGTTTTCATGTACATGAGTGCTACAAAATTAGTTACACCATATGCTCAGTTACAGGTGGTTTTACATTCGAGTCCCTCTCAAGCTGTCTTTCTGTGTGGAGTAAAGATAAAGTTTGTTTTAGGATGAAGTCATGACTATACATGCTTAACGTCCATCATGTAAAGCAGACACTGAGCACCAGAAACACAGACACACAAACGGGCATTTTTCCTCCGATTGCTTCGTTTTGGCTCTGAGATATCACTAAGCTAGCACAGAAACCCAGCTACTATTAGCTACATTTTCTGACACTTATCTTAATGAATGAAAGAATGCTTATCTTAAAAAATGTTTTTTAGGGAGCAGCACCCTGATATATTGTTTATTTCTTTAAACAAACGAAATAACCTTATGGTATTTATCTTTTACATGATAGCAATCTGTTTTTACTGTCTCTAGGCTGTCACACCATTTTTTTTTCTTTTCCTTTTCGGTTAAAATAATTGTTCAGTTATTATACTGACTGCTGTCATTAAAACTAATGAACACCATATTTCATTTAATTGTTTGTGTCGTTGTTTGTCACCTCCCCAAAATTAAACACCTACAGGTAAACAGTGAATTATTTATAATGATAAATATACTAATACATGTTTAGTACGTTAACATTACTTTATGCATTAAACACATACCTAATGAATAAATAATATAAATGATTATCATTTACTGCTGATACATCACATCTAATGTATTACATATCATTTCTGTATTATTTCTTTCGAAACCAACAGAAAGGAACAACAGATGCATTATCAGGTAGCCAGAAGTAATATCAGCTACAAGAAAATATGACTATTATAAACTATTATAACTTTCATTATAACTTTTTAGGCTGGTTATTTGTTATTTATAGTATTGATTTAGTATCAATTCTCGGTGGGTATTATATTCTTGTATTTGGTACCTCTTTGCAAGCGTCATTTTTCTTCATTAAGATAAGATAATACCATAATTATAGTTTTTTTCCTTCCATAATCACATACAGTCAAACAGTAAATAGGAAGCTAACTTTCGGTAAGAACTAAAGTAGGAACCTGAAATTTTTTTACATCACCTCATGATTATTCCGAGTAATTATTTTGTCCTAATCGTGTTACAGTGTCAAACCCAGTTTGAATAAAAAAAATATCTTGGTGCCGTTGCTGGTATTGCAGCTCTGAGTTGTGTGTGTGTGTGTGTGTGTGTGTGTGTCTTTTGTGTCGCAGTATCGCGTGCTAGTCTTGCGCTGACCGTAAGGTGGGAGACAGCAGTGAAGGGCTGAAGGGCATTCAGCAAACTAAGCAAACACATGACATTCTGAATGAATGTAATATAATGTACACAACCCTACCACTGTCTCGACGAAGGTCACCTGCTGAATAATTTCAGCTTTGTTGCCGTTTATATTATAAAATCATTTTAAATAGAACTAACAGCTTCAAAGCAAACACACCATGCTGAAACAAAATGCTATAGAATACCTGGCACACACATAGACAAGCCCACACAGTATTTCAGCCTGCATTTGTCAGACTTCCTGTGAGCATGAATGTCAAGGACAGTGGTAGGCATCCAGCGGAGAACGCAACAGGACGAGTTCTTACTCTGTATGATTAATAAGCCTCTACGAACACGCCGGCTTTAACATTCAGTAAGCTGCTCAGCTTTCCACACTGTCGGATGTCAGGTTGGAGTACAGAGTGAAGACGCTTGGCACACGGACTGGAGGTCAGGGGTTGCTGGTGATCCGGCAAGGTGGGAGAGTGTGCACAGGGACAGTTAGAGTCACTCCGATCTCTTGTGTAAAGATCATCAGGCTGAACAGCTGCTTTGAAAGGAGCCCAGGCCAGCGTAAGTGAGTGATTGATTTCCCTCAGGAGACAGCACACCTCATGGGTAAGCGAGGTCAACATATGGCACAGAGTCTGCTCCTAACAGTGTGTGAGTGTGAGACAGAAAGACAAAGCAGAATCTTTGTGCATGGTTGAATTAAATTCTTATTGTATACAAACACATACATATCGATTCAGGGTGTTGTGGTTTTGTGTGTGTGTGTGTGTGTGTGTGTGTGTGCGTGCGTGAATCTTTGCTGTTGTGATGGATGTAGTGTTTACTGTTTCGGCACAGTGTACACGCCTAGAAAACAGGATTCTCTGTCAGGCTGAGCAAAAGCTGATTGTTCTTTATAGTGATGAGAAAAAGAGGAGGATCTGTGAAGAATCCGATCCCTATGCTTTTATTAAAATGTTGTTTTGATATAAGCTAACAGTATGAAAGGTGGTCAAAGTCGGTTTTTATTTAAAGCCTCGATCATTGTAGCAAGAAAGACGCCCTGAACTTAATGAGCTGCAGAAAAAGTTCTAGTACCAGTTAAGCAGTGTTGGGTGAACTATTTGGAAAAGTGGGGAGCTAATTTATCAGCTACTTTGTGTTAAATGAAGCTTCACTACACTGCTGATAAAAATTGTTGCTTGCAGATTCAACTGACTTTCAATGGTTGTGTTAGAAAGCTCATTTGGAAATCACCATAAAGTACATTTCGTCATTGTCCAGAGCAAAATGTATGAAGAAGCACGAATATGAAAGAAATCATTGTCATACAATAGTACTTTTGTCAAACACTGAGTTGTGTAAATGGCGGTGGCGTCACTTAGGCCCAATTCCAATTTTTTCCTTTAATGTGGCACAGATGGGATATGACCGACGACTGTGTAAGCAGGTAAACATAGATATTGATATGATACATGATATTTTCAGATCAGTTTCAGGCCTCTTTTATATGTGGAAATAAATGGGATATGAATTGGATACATGCATTAGCGTCTGCTGTGTAAGAAGACAGATCAAATTTTCACCTGTCAATACGAGTCGAATGCCATGGAATAAGTGACGATTGCGTAAGACGCCAACTCAGCTGGACACCAGCAGCGATTATATATATAACTTAACGCATTTGGATGTTTAATGATCCAAGAGTCTTTGTTGTATACTTAAGAGTTAAGTACTAATACTGTTGTTTTCTTAAAGAGTTCTAGCCAAACAGTTCTTCAGTTTTAGTAAAAGGTTATATGGAGAACCTTTAGAGAGCTGGAGTTGGAGATTTAACTACAAAAATGGTACATTTACATTTTTTATGCAAAAATTTGAACATTTATTTATCTTCAGGTAAGTTCTTTGTCTTGGTCAGGGTCACGGTAGAACTCGGAGCCTATTGAGGGAAAAACTGAGTGGGAAGTAGCATAGATTGGCACTATGTTTTCACACATCTATACACATTGTACATTCAGACGTAGGAACAATTAAGATGCTGGCAGTCCACCTGATAGCATGTGGAAGGAAGTTAAAGAAGAAAGGGAAAAAAGCCATAAGGAGAACATGCAAATCTCCATAAAGAGGAGGAACCTTGGAGCTCCGACAGAATCATAGATAAATTAAATCTGAGAAAGAGTAAATGATGATTGAATGAACACTACACAGAACTGGTTTAAAGGCAATTTAATTTCAGATTATCTTTTTTTTCCTTTTTTAATCACGCAAAAAGGCGTTTACATTTTCACCACATGGTTCTGTTACATTAAGTCTACCAGCTGTTTGTTCCATTTTTCATTGCCAGTTCCGAGTAACATGAGTCGTTTCAATTAGTTTAATGGAAAATGATGTGCCGATTCCTTTATCGTCACAGTGAACGCCACACGCGCACACACAGGCTTAAAAAGCTGCAGGTCTGATGTGAAGCTCGATCAATATTAAAGTTAAGACAAAGGGAAAACTATGGATCATGTCACAGGCGATTCCTTCACTTCCAAGCAATATCTTATTCAAGGTGAAAAAATCAATCTGAAACACAATCAAATTAGCTCCGGTGTTCTGTGCTGCCGGAGAGCACTGTCAGATTTTATCCGATTGTTTGGATGCAGGAGCGTTACTCAGAGGAAGTCTGCAGCTCTGATAATAACATGACCAGATGAACCTTTTCAATATCTAACATAACTATTACGGGAAAGTGGTTGCTTAGTGGGTTTAAATCCCAAACTGCCACTGTTGGACCCCGTAGCAACTGCTTGGATGGATAGAAAAATTAGATAAATGTTGATAAGAGGAAAATAAAGTAGATCATGTTAACAACAATACACAGCCCCCCATCAGAAACACCTAAAGGATCTGGCATGTCTCCAACCAGCCAGTCATGTGGCTGTGGGGTACTTCATAAAATCATCCAGATTCAGGTCAAAAACTGCACGCTGACTTCGTTCGTGGCGTCGTTGTTGGCACCAGATGTGCTGTTAGGAGTATTTTAGAAACTGACAATCTTCTGTAATTATTATACAGTGTTTAATTATCATTTCCCTTCTCATATCTCTCATCAAATAGGCGTTTCCAACTCGGGAGCTGCCACTATGTGGAGTTAGTCCTAGTTTCCCATGTTCTCCTTATGCCCATGTGGTCTTACCTCTGGTTATAAGGTTTTCTCAGTTGTTCTACCACCTTAAAACATGCTTCTTTCTGGCTTGTGACTTCAAATTGCCCCTTGATTCGTATGAGTTTGTGAATATGTGCGCATAATCTTTCATAACGGATTGACATCCCATCTTGAGTGTGTTTCTGCTTCATGCTATGTTTCCACTAACAATAATCCATGTGACCCTAAACAGGATAATATAATTCTGAAAAGAAATAAATATCTTTTGCTAAAAGAAGAAAAAAGAAAGAAATTAATAATATAATATTATCTTAGTTATCTTAATAGATAATATTACATTATCTTTAAGTGATAGTCAGTTCACTGCATGTGTTATTTCAAATATCGTTTCCTCCGAATTTGACACAGAATTTGAGCTAAACATTAGGGTACTAAAGACCAATGATAAAAAGAGTCAATAGGATGATGTAATCCAGTTTCACTTAAAGATATTGAAGAAAAAGCGACAAAAAAACACTTTTGTACTCAGTGTTCTTTCCCGGCTCAGAGAATATTTCATGAAATGTAAAATATTTAACTATTTTTATTATTTCAAATTAACTTCTTTTGAAATAATCTTTCATTCAAATAAAAAATAATTGAATTATGATAAAAAAAAATTTATAATTAACATACAAGTTGGAAAAAGATAAAAAAGTATATGAAAACCTGTCTGTGGCAGAACCGTCTATTAGGAATAGAGTGCATATGTGTGTAACTGCGTGCAAATATACTGCAGTATGTGTGTAATAAATGCTGTACAATATCCAGTTGATGTAGTAGGTTGTGTGCAGACTGGTCCAGAACAGTCCAATTACTATGTGTTGCCCTGGTCGAAATAAATAGACTTTAATTTTCATCTGTCAGAGTCCTTCCTCATACACACATTCAGCACACATTACAGTCCTACTTTCACTTCTCATAAAAAACAGTATGCTCCTGCACCACCTTTTCTGTTCTTCAGCCCTTTATACCCTTGCTTAAACTCTCAGCTACACGAATATCGATCTCTTGATGGTGCCTAAGACCAGACAGTCAGAAAAAGGTCAAATCTTTTAATGCCATAACCCCCAAGCTTTGGAGTAGAGTGAGTTTGAATCCCAGCAATGTTTGGGATAATAATTTAGCCATGCTGTCTAGGTGGAAGGGATGGTGTTACCTTCTCTCCCCAGCAACAGTAACCTATGTCAGGCTTCGTGAAGGTTGTGATTTGACCTCCAAGGCTCTCATGCTTCCACTGCTGGGCTCTTGAGCAAAGCCCTTATCCATTAAGTGCACTGTGTATAACATGAGATAGATCAAAGCCACAATGTGTGATAGAAGAGAAAATCAACAAATACAAAGTCGGAGTCGCTCTTATTTTTATTATGACCGTATGACAGGAGTGGAGGAGAAAGTCGTTTAACACACACTGAGGGTTTCAATTGAATATTAACATAAATGTAAATCAGTTTAAAACGTGGATTAAATATGTAGCGATAATAGAGGTTATAATATCGAACAAAAGTGCAATAGTTAGTTGTATAAAATTTTTTTTACATCTTATTGCCATATAAGATATATTATAAATCACAATAGCTACGAATGACTAATGGCGGCAGTCATTTTTGCTAAAATTTGGCAGTAACTTGCCCTAAGTAAGCAGTTACTATCCAGGATAAAGATAAATGTGAGCGAATAAGCAAAATATAAACAGTCATTACAAATGATGTGCCGAGTTGATCAGTGTAAAAATCTTTGTTCTGCCAGTGAAAATATATCTATATCTTGTGTCTATATAAAATGGATGCTCAGTCTACAAGGATTAAAAAGTCACTAAAGTAAATTTGTAGAACTTTAAAGATGGTTTTAAGATGATTGTTTACAGATTATTTAACATTTTAAGAAACAGCTTCCACTCTCATTTCCACTAGTCATCAAAATCCTCGGTGTTTCCGCATCAGCTTCCAATAAACATATGCAAAATCCTGCCGCCGAGCACACCGATTTTATTCCCTAATTAAAGCAAATGAAATCTATTTGTCAGAGAAAATCAAGTGTATTGAATTTATTCTGAGCATATTTAAACACCCAAACCTGTGATATGGTTTCAAATTCCATTATTAAATTTCCACTCGGTGAGCAACATAATTAGTTATGGCAGGGGCCGTCCACAGCACACACACCGAATTATATTCGCATTATCATTAATATGTGCGGCTATCTAATTACATTCCACAAGCATTATCTATCCGAGAACTTGATGAAAGACCAAAAAGATCATTGATTGCACTCTGGATGAGCAACACAGCTTGCGAAATAAGAATAATTGCATGACGGAGCATGACAAGAAAGTGACATGACTTCAGTCCTAATAGTCTTCTCATACGTCACATGCATGCTGTGTCATTTTTCCTCCCCTTCCTAAAATAACATTAAAGGTCTTTCAACATGCTCAGGTGTCAGAATGAAAACCCGTCACTAGACATAGTAGCTGTTTCTGCACTGTAGTCCCTTGTGTTTGAGGTGAAATAGGTCATCACCTCGGTCCCTGCCTCTATTTCTACTGTTCGACAACTTCATTAGCCAGAGACCCTCCACTTCCCTCGAGATCACCGGATTTTAGATTACATCCATCAGATGTCTGTCTGGCTCTCTCGACACTTCAAATCCCTCTCTCTCACAGGTCAGGGAGCAGCGATGCCACCAGCCTGCGGGTAATGAGAGAAGTGGTCAGGTCCAGAGGAAAGCAATCAAGTCAAGATAAAGAGCTGGCGGGTAAAAAGATGTGAGCAGGTGTGCTGGGTATTTTTTTCACTCAGAGCTGTTTTTAAATAAGGCAGCATCATCGCCTCTAGTGATTGCTTGCAAAAAAGCAAAACAGTATAGATCCAGAAACAATTTTGGTGGGTTTCCTCTGGGACTGATGTGGCGCATCTGGCAAAGAACATACTGAACAGAGGCAGAAAAATAGCTTGTCGTGACATTCGAAAATAGATCATATCTAATTTAACATTTTCGGTTGTCCTTATTAACAAGGGTTAAAATGAGATTTGATAAGTGAGTGGTCTTTCTCTCCAGAGACAGGGGCGCACCTGGCTCCCAATCAGCAACAATAACCTGCAAAAATAAAGAACAAAAATGACCAATACAGTGCAAGCACACACTTATACAACCGGTACTGTCTGTCAGCTCATTTCCCGTGAAGTGATCAAGAAAATCACAATAACATTTTAACTATTTAACTACTTAACTATGATCACCCAGTGGGTGTGAGTGAGTGAGTGTGACTGAGTGGAGTAAAAGATAGAAAGATAAAGATAGATAAAGAGAGAGAGAGAGAGAGAGAGAGAGAGAGAGAGACCATGTTAATAATGCATCTGGAAACAGACGACAGGTGTGCCACATCCATTTACACACTCTTACTCGTACTGCAGATTTACCATCATCAGACTAAACCCGGCCTGCACCTGCCACATGGTCCTTTATACTGGGTTAGGGTTTAATGAACAAATGATTCTCCAGATAAATATATTGGAAGGCCCATGCAATAAACTGTACACAGCATATGGACTTAATAAGGTGAGGCTCGATGTAAATTTAATGCCAGTTTGTATGAAATGTAATAAAATTATAGTTTTTTTAAGAGGGGATACATAAAGCTGTGTTTGGTTTAAACTGCTGGATAAAACTTTCAGAGATTTAAAAAAAACCCAAGAAAAATAGAATAGTATGATGAGAAGAACAGTGTTATAAGTTAATAGGGTTACGAGTAAACAAACGAATTTGCCGTTGCCCTTGTTAAAATGCGTTGTTACAGTAATTGAGCTCACTGTCGGAATTTTCATCCGAGTAGACTCTCTCTGCCATATGACCTGCATTTCTCTGGGCAGTGTGGCGTGAGGTGGAACACATAACTGACGATGATTGGTATGTGTCTGTTGGGGGTGAGAGATAATTATTGATAATTGGCTTAGCTAGAGTAGAGTTTTATCATTTTCCAGTCAGAGGCAGAGATTAGTGCGAGTGTTTACACACAAGCATGTCCAGTCACACCCTAACGACAACGGCTCAGTCCAAATTTGCCTACTACCTAAATACTAGGGGATTATAGTTAATGTCACTATAGTTCAGAACACATGTGATTTGTGGCTTAATTGCAAAGTTTAATAATAGAAAGTTTAATCATTTGCATATTGTTTTAAGGTCTAAAGCATTATGTTTAAAGACTCAGCGAAGAAATAAAATAATTAGATAAATGCAAGTTGCTCTGGATAAGGACGTCTGACAAAGGTGTGTGTATCATTATAGCTCTGATACACAATGTAAGGCTTAACTAGACTTCCTGTAAAACTTTCTGACAAGCTAAAAATAAATAAAAGTTTTTTGACTTCTATTACTCCAGAGGTCTTTATATTTCTGGAACATATTGTTTTGTGTACTTTCCATACCAATAAATTGTTTTGGAGATGATTTATGTTCAGTCAGTCAGTATCTCCTGAGAGTTAGTGTTAAATAATAACCTATTGAACCGTGTGTACGTACTGCGGTTATTGTTTTAATGTAAATGTCTTTTCTTTTGTCTGAACAGAATTGTTATGCGTGTGTTTTAGGCTCCAGGCGTATGGCCATATCTTGCAGGCCATGGACTGTAAAGTGCTTGATCAAGGTAGAAGGTGTTTGCACCTGGCCACCATGAGGCTGCCGTACATCTTCATGTTTCTGGTGTTGTTAAGTGCCGGCGGATTGCTGCTCCTGCTGCACCTACAGTACCTCACAGAAACACCCCATGAACAGACTCCAGGTTTGTCCGTCATTTACTGAGTGTTACTTCATACAGGCAGAATATTGTATTCTTCTTTTGTGACTCTAAAGGTGCATTTACACTGCATGTATCAAGTGACACAATTCCGATTTTTCCTTCAATGTGGCACAGATGGGATATGACCGACGACTGTGTAAGCTGGAAAAAACACATGGATCCTGATATTTTTAGATGGGTTTTATACCTTATTCTTATATGGAAATAAATGGGATATGAATTATTATTAAAGTCTGTCATGTAAACAGACATATTGGTTTATTACCTGCCAATGCGAGTTAAAGGTCATTGAATAAGTGATGATGGTGCATGACGTCAACTCAGGTGGACACGTACAGCGAAATATAACTTATATATAAGTTATAAGCGCAACTGTGTATTTCAATATTTATTATTGTTGCTTACTTAAAGCCTGTTTTGTCTAGTTAAAAAAATACCGCACTATGTCAGTATGTCCACCTTGGGTTGTTTTGCCGTGTATTGTGTAAACTCAGATATTGGATACAGATCAGTTATAAAAGAAGATGTAACGGGTCGTCAACAATAAAAGAACATGGATATAGTCACAAAATGGGAATTAAGCATCAAGATCTGCAGTGGAAATGCGTCCTATAACTAAAGAGTTTCACATCACCGCTTGTTGTGCAGGTGACTTCCAGTGCAGAAACACCATATCCTGCTTTTTGTAAAATGTTGTCTAATCATTGAATTAAATGGAGGAAAATCTATAGCTCATCATGTGGAGTGTCAAAGCTTGTAGGAATAATCTTTGTAAATGTTTAGGTTGATAGAAGCAGCGGTGTATCATGCTGTGGCATGTCTAGTGGACTGTATTAAACTTTATCTTCCCTGTTGGGTCATTAGGCGTAGCAAAACGAGCTGGGTGCTCAACATTTTCACACTGAGCAGGCAGTAAGTGCGAGCGGAGCATTATGAGAAAATATAATGCTAATTTTCAGCTACACATGGGAGACTTACACATGCAGTTTGTTGTGTAATAACATCTTTTGCTGGCTTTCTAACTCTTTCTTTTATTATCAATAATTCACCCAACCAAGAACTTTATTAGAAACACCTTTACACCTTCACATTTATGCAGTGTAATTTATACCAGCAGCAGTGCAATCAATAAAATTATGCAGATGCTGACCAGCAGCTTTGGGTAATTGGGAATACATGAGTTCTTAGTGGTTTTGAGTGTTGATCTTTTGGGAATTTCTTACACAACAGTCTCCACAACAGTTTATTTAGAAAATTGCAATAAAGGAAACAAAAATTCCGGTAAGCTGCAGTTTTAATAAGATACAGTCCCATACAATAAATAAATAAATAAATATATATATATATATATATATATATATATATATATATATATATATATATATATATATATATTTAAATATATCTGGAAAAAATGGTCAAAAAAATATATCTGCTAATATGTATTTAAAATTATAAATAATTACATGTATTATAATCTTTTATAAAATGTTATGTGTAGCACATTTCAAAAAATGTACTTTAATAAATATTTTTATACGTATTAAAATATATTAATAACATTTTATTTTATATATATATATATATATATTATATATATAAACAGGATGCTTGCCTGATGAGGACCAATAAGGTTCTTACATATCATCAGGACCGGATGTACTTTTTTCCACAGGCAAAGACATTTTTAGGCCCCCTGTAAAAAATATATTTGTATAAAAAATGTTGTTGTTTTTTTGTCATTACTGTTGTGGTTGTCAGTTGTTACCATCATTATTTATCGTTTTATTGTTTGAAATATACTGCATGTATCAGAGACATGCCTATAATATTATAATATTAACTGTAAAACTTATTAAAAAAGTTATTAAAAAAGGAAAGGACTTAAAGTTGCCTCTTTTTTATTTTCTTTGACGCAAACTAGGCTACAGTAAGGAGCGCAGAGCCTTTCAGCTTGCCAGTCATTAAAGAGCGAATGTAGTTTTGTAGTTGTTCTCCTAAAATCTCCCCGCTAAATTGTTTTTGTAATGATCTGGAGATAAAAGTGTTTAAGCATTAAAGTGAAACAATAAGAAGAAGAAGAATATTTATATATGTCCCTCGTTGTAACTGGCACTACTGAATGTGCAAGCATAGGCACGTGCCTAGAATGCCTACATCCAACAAGTATGGTTAAGCGTCTATTTATGTTCATGATCAACGTTTATGTGTAGTTAAAAGCCTAAATAAATCTTTCCATCATATAAAGTGAGTCTGTACCCTGGGAAATATTTTCAAATATATTTTGGTTGAAATGTCAGATATTTTCGATTTCAAAACTTTTTTTTTTTTTTTTTAGCGTCACAGATACAACATATATTTCACATTTATTTAACATATATTTTAGCCAGAACTTTTTTTTTCTGTATAGTAAAAACTCAGCTAACCAATCAGTACAAATGTGGTAAGAAGAAAAGCATCTCGAAATTGCACAACACATCAAAACTTAAGTGGGTAAAGTTATTATCATTGCCTTTTTTTCACCTATTATCAGCTATTTTCTAGCGTAAACAAGCGTAAACAGCATCAGCAGAATTCCACAGCACTGACGGCCAAGTTTTTCATCCAGGAAATGTGCGCTTGTTGTTGAAAAGTCTTATTTAAAGTGTATTACTGCAGAAATACTTACATTTACAGCATTTAACAGACACTCTTGTCGCTTTGAGTCACTTTTCGTACAATAGATCACAAATCAAAGTAACAATCACAAAAACTGTTAAAAGAGGAGCATGCATATTTTTTTTCGGTAAATGTCAATTGGTAGGTACTTAGGAAAGGGTTGGGTCTTTAATCGTCTCTTAACGTCTACTTAACTTGAAAATGGCAACTTAAATTTGTATGAATGGTAAAAGTAGCTTAAAAAAATAATTGAATCAAGCGAAGCACTGTTCTGACTTTTAGAGAATAGCTAGAGCAGTGATGAGAGAATCAAATCAATTACTATTGACTGAACCCGTGTAAGCACTCAGTGGAAGGGAACTAAAGAAACAACTCGATAATGTCCGGAGGGCTTCACCTCCATCTGTGTAGTTTCTCCTTGTCTATAGTTTCCACTTGTTCTTCCAGGAATCAATGCTTGCCTGATCACAGGAATGGTTTTGGTTTGTTTCATCTAATCATAAAGCCTGATCATAGATGGGTTAATGAGAGCAGTGCAACGCCAGCGGGGTTATAAGCTGCTATGAATGAATGAAACTGACATATAATTATCTTCCAAATGGCTTTATTGTTGTGACAGTGTGAGTGCTTGCAGATCAACAGTACTGTATTATTCAGTAAAAGCTATTTTTATTTGTATTTATTTTGCTCTTATGCTTAAAGTAAGCTTTTCCTGGATCAATGTTTGTGCTTAAACTGTTAATGTTAAGGGGGCAGGGTGGCTCAAATGGTTAAGGTGCTGAGTTGTTAATCTGAAGACCAGAAACACCTGGGTTCAAGCCCCACCTCCAGCAAGTCAACCACTGTTGGGTCCTTAAGCAAGACCCTTAACCCCTCCTGCTCCAGGGGCGCTGTATCATAGCTGACCCTGTGCTCTGACCCCAACTTACTAAGATGGGATATGCAAAAAATGCATTTCATTGGCTCTGTACATGTACCTTGCACAATTAATTGAATATACTTACTGTCCACAGTTTGTATTTTATGGCCTTTATCAATGTAGTTTTTGTTACAGTGCCTATAAGATCAGTGTGTATGTATTATCATGTATCATTCTGTTCCTATTGCCGTCTTTTTCTGCATGTGAAATGACAAATGTCTTCCTGAGACACCTATAGAATCTTGTAAAACACCAGAAGATTAATAAAGCCATCTCTGTAGGACATATATTAAATATAGACTGATTGTTTAAGCCAAAGTATGATATTATAATAGTCAATATAGTATAGATGTTATCATAAGCGAATAATGCGGATAAAAACACATCGGATATATATATTCATGAGATTTGATGAAACAGCACTAACTGTATCATTAGTAGAAGTGAATTTATCCATCTGAGACTGAATTAGCTTTTTTACTGTCTGGTCATTATCAGTTAAAGTATTAGGAATTAATGGACTACTTATAGATTGCGGGTTTGCTGTTGGGTCTAATATAGTCCTGCAAGACAGACCTTCAGACTGACAGCTGAAGGTCTGAACTTCATGGCAGCTTTTTTGGCCACTGGTTAAGTGACCAATCACAGCTTTTTGTTGAGCATGTTCATTCTCAATGTCCTTACAGCAAAAATTGAAATTTGATGTCCCTACAAAAAAAACAAAAACAACTATAGATCTTTTGTTAATAAAAAGTCACTCAAATTAACATCTTATCATAAGTGATTATTGTCACAATTGTAGTGCTCGCAAGTTTTTGTAATACCTGGTAGCCTTTCAGGCAGGCTTTAGGTGTTGGTAGCCAAAATGATTTTAAGTAGCCCAAATAAAAAAAAAGACATTACTGGTAATGTAGAATATTGTAAAAGAGTCAAAAGATTTTCAAAGCACAAATAACAATTCGTATAAAATAATCAACTTACAATCATCAATACAAAAATCTGGTTGTAACTGAACATCCTATTCCAGTTGTCAGGGAGTTTTACAATTTTCTCTATTGCACATGCATGTATCTCGGCTTGCTGCTTAAGATTTCACTTGTCACATAAAGATAGTAATGACTGACGGGATGATATCGGAAGAATTAATGAACAACAGATCTGGAAAGTCATAATCAGTACCGCCGCTCCCTGTAAACACTTCGTGAAATTGAACGTGAAATACTATTTCCAAGCTGTTTTTAATAGCCATATTGATAGTGGCTAACCGATGCCTTTATTTATTTTTTTATTTATTATATACAACCTATATTTCTAAGACAATGGAAAAGCATTGAAATATATTTTTCCTATCTTTGAGATAGCAATACAGACAGGGTGGGGCTATATTTGCTAGCCTGACTAGAACACACAATAGCCCCAGGACATCGGGCCAGTGATTTTGCGACCCTTGAATTGGAAGCGTGACAGTTTTTCTCTTCTGTGTAAAAAGTGGGTGTTTCCAGGATTGGTGAGCCAGATGCAACAGACAGTCAGCAAACAGTTTCTGAAATATTAAACCTGTATGTCTGGCACAACCATGCCACATCAAAGTCACTGAGATCCTGTTTTTCCTGATTCTGATGATTAATGTGGTCCAGGAAGATGCTTTATGAAATGATGTGCACACAGAAAAACAAATGACTTCATATAAGGCAGAGAAAACAAACTGACGTTGAAAAACTAGAATAGTGCAGTAATCGGGTAGCGAGCTGCTGTCCATATTGCATACTGCCAATGTACCTGCTTATCTGTTTCAGCAGTTTAATCTGGGCGAAATGTAAATGACTGAAACTATGAAAGATAAAGAAATAAAACATGCTCAATAGAATACATTATATTAATTCATAAATCATGAAATAGTCTGCGCTTACATTCATTCATATAGTGTATGATCTGTAACTGATTAGTAAATAACCAAATATGTAGAACAAAAAATTAATGGAGGTAATAAATTTATGTTTTTATACAAAATCCTGAACTTAGTGGTACAGATGTCTTAATCTGGTCAGGTTTATTATAAGGTATAATTAAACTGTATTTTAAGACAAATCTGTTATGTGTTATGTAGACTGGCCTAAATGTTCGTATGGCCACATGCTGTGGGCACAAGTGTTTTTTCTAACCCTTAGACTAGGGGGTCGGCAACCTGCGGCTCAGTGGCAGCTTATTCATCCCTCAGCTTTTTAGCACATCAGTAATAACATGTCTGTTGTAAGATTTTGTCATATAATCTGACATAGAAAACATATTATTGGTCAATCTGTTATGAAATTAAGCCAAGGCTTGTTAGGGATCATCACACACAGTCTGATTGAAGTAATAATCGTGAAAGGGCGCTTTAATGGCCCTGTATATAAGCTGAATTTAGATACCAAACTTTTAATGGACATTTAATGGCAGTCAATTTAGTGTATAATTTTGTCCATCTTTCAGAACTGGGTGTTCATTAGCCGTGTTGTTTAAAGCCTAGACGAGGGTGTTGCCAGATCATTTTCTGCAGAATTAAGCTGTTTTTCACCTTTTTAGAAAAGCTTTATGTTTCATGCTGTTTGTTAATTAGGACAATAAACAAAAATATCACATCTGGCATTGTAATTTAATTCATAACTGGAAGTTGCTTCAGAAAGGGTTTATTTATTTTCCTTAAAAAAAACTCACAAACCCACAAACTAAATCAAACTAAACTCCAAATGTAACACCACTACAGGGAAAAAAATATTTATCCCCCAGTGCTTTTGATTACAACTCAGTTTTTTTTTTAAAGATCCTCATGGTGGATACTATAAAGCAGGGGACAGATGTGCCACGCCCCTGAGCCCAGTAATTAACACAGAGAGAATGATTTATCAGCTCTCCAGGAGGCGCTCACAGTCAGACACGGCATCATTACAATCAGATTATCTGACTAGAGCGATATCATTTGGTCTCGACAAAAGTGCTGGCGCAGCTGTTAGGATGAGCGTTCAAATTCTGAACTAAGCTCAGTTTGAGTGTAGCATATTGTACTCCGTGGGAGAAACAGAGCTGCATTATCACGAGCTCTTCCAGCAGCCTTCTCTGCTAATTTAATTGGCGTGGAGCTCATTTTACACTCTGCATAAACCACAGGCAGAACTGATGTTATGTCTGTGAAATTATTTATGCCAGAGATAATAAGAAGTCCAAATTCAGTTGTTTTATCCTTATCCCAGAAAGAGTCACAAGGGTTATAAATAAATAAGTGAGACACACACCCTTGACACTTTGGGCTAATTTGTCACAGACACCTAGTCCACCTGCATTTTTTTTTAAGTGGTGGAGGAAAATCTAGAAAATCTAGTTGAACATATTTTCCACAACTGATGTTGAACAGATTTGTTCACACAGCATCACCCTAAGGTGCACTATTATTATTATTACTTGTTGTATATGCATTTTCTATGTAACACACTGTAAAGAGGAAGGTTTGTGCTAGGGCTTTACAACATTGGGAAAAAAACTGACATTGGGATATTTTGTTTTTCTACAATATATTTTGCAATATGAAAAAAAATAACCAGATAATGGAATAGTTTTATTTGCAAAGAATTAATTATTTTAGAAAGATTAAGGTGATTTTATAAAGGAATGCAGTTACGTGAAATATTAAACACATAATACAAGTATAGATAAATACAACAGAACGAAGATGTAAATAAAATAAAAAGTTTTTTTATGTTTTTCTGGCAACTCAGATACAGAAATCGAATAATCGATTGTGGTATTACATGGTATAGTCTTCACCGTATTAATTCAGTACAATTAAAGCTACAAACGTGATTGTTTCTTAAACAATGTGAAACTGTCACTCTATTATTAAACTTTTTAATTAATCCACAAATCACGTTTTCTGAACTGTGGTGCAGTCGACTATATTCCCCACTTCAAATTGAACGTCCTGTAATGTGACTATTGAGAATACACAAATTGCGATATATTGTGCAGTTTGTGCACATCTGGCATCACACGCAGATGTGATACTTTGATAAACTGTACTATAGCCTGTACTATAGCTGCAAAGCAAATAATTGTATAAAATGTGTTATGTAGTTGCTTTACAATTTTCTTTATTTGTGACTGAAGCCCCAAACACTGTTCTGGCATGACAGTCCACAATGTCTAAAGGTACTTCAAAACATGCTTTGCTAAGAATGCAATAAAACACAAACTGTGCACATTCGAGCCCTGACCTCAACCCTACTGAACACTTCTGGGATAAACTGGAACACCATCTGAGCCCTAACCCTCCTTACACAACATCAGTGACCTAATCAGTGACCTCATTATTGCCTTTTTAGCTCAATAGGTACAAATTCTGCAGAGCATTCTACTAGAAAACCCTTCCAAAATATTATTCAATGGTGGTTATTATAACAGCGAAGGTGGGAATAAATCTGGAAGAGGTGTGTGATGCTCAGGTGTCCACAACACTATTAGTCATATAGTCCAGTTTGATAGGGAACTATGGATGGAACCCTATTTTTATTTATATCAGAAATCCTGATCAATTAAAGGCAATGTGTAAACATACAACTTGTTGATATGCGTGACTGTGTCCTAACCGTCACAAAGGACAATGTTTAACCTCCTACATTCTACCCTATTTTTGTCAATAAATTAATGAGGTGTTTAATTCGATGCCCTGTGGTTGAGCGATGAACATCGCATATCGATATGTGATTGGTTACCATTTTAAAGCTATTTCTCATTTGGTTTGATCCAGGACCTGAAGGAGCAGCTGCGGAAAATCAGTGATTATTCACTGAATATTGACTGTGTCTTAATTAAGCCGAGATGAACCTGCAACATCCCTTGTATCACAGCAAAGCACTTCTGCCTCCGGTTACCGTGAGGTGTGAAGCTGAAGATTACATTTTCCTCCCTTGGGTTCCAAACCCAGAGGAGGCAGGTATAGTGTGTGTGAAAAAAACGACACTATTCCAGTCAACACTCCAGCACGCCTTAGCACAGAGAAGTGTAACACTGCATTTTGATTCAAGGTCAGGGCAGGGGCTGGATTTCTGCAGCGGAATTAGATGTCATATACTAGAGTTCTGGTGAACGCTTGGGTTTTACTGAAGGGGTTGATTATTTTTTTTTGTTACAGCAGTTACTCTGCGCTGACAATACTGCAAGCTAATGCATTGTATTCACTGATAGAGACTTCAAAGCCTGTTTGTACAATGCATTGTAATATAAATAATAATAAATAATATAACTATTATTTGTGATGCCCCGATGCCAATATATTTTTCTGGTGCTTGTCAATACCTGTCGTTTTTTAGGATTTGGAATTATTTGTATGGCTCTCAGGTTTTGTCTTGTTTTGCAAGGTTTTGCTGCAGAGTCGGTTGCTAAGTGATACCGTTACTGCTAGTGGCAAATACCTTGTGCTGAATTTTGTGTTTTAATTTTAGATGATTTTTCAGGATACTCGTATTAGGTATTAAGTACTCATTTTTGTACCTGTATATATTTTTGCGTGACAGAGTTTGCAGTCTGCCATGTGTGGAAAGGGTCTATTGTGATATACTTTGTATAGAAACAGTTTGTTTAATAAATAAACAAATTATAATTAATTTTAAATTGTTTTATTTTATTTTGTTGTTGTCATTAAAAAATAGTGATTGAATTTTCTGTATGATTATGTTCAGGACTTTGATTTCAGGATTTTCCTCCTTTTGCTTTTCATTTATTAAAAGAGAAAATTACTGTTAAAGCTCCTATAATGGAAATAAAGACAAGAACTGGTTTGTTTGGGAAAACATTAAAAATCAATAATTAAAAATAGAAAATAATGACACCTGTTTAAAAGACAAATAAAATGCTAACTGAAGAACATTTTTATCTTTACAGTTGTATCAGTAGCTTGATGGCATTGTTAATTATTTTCCTGGTGCTCTGTTGTGTTTTTATTTCCCTTATATATACACCACATATATATATATATAATATATATACAGAAACTAGCATGATTTAATGTATATATATGAGCCAGGTTTTTATTTAGCAGTGCTTAGAGTTTTGACAGAAACCTTCTGAATCTTAAAAAGATGGACTGGGTGATTTTGTCCTGCAGAGGTGTGTAGGTGGTCTTTGTATGAACTTCTATACATGTGACAGAAGGATTTTGAAGGATTTGTAAAGGAAAGCACAGTCGTCTTTTGAATTAAGCCGACTACAATGGAAGGATTTGTGAACCCACATGACAGTGGCTAGGGATCTTTTTAAATCAAACTAATCCAAGGCCAAAACAGCAGCTGTCTGTTAATAAAACAAATAGCATAACCATTCTGAGCATAACCATGTCTTTGTGGTTTTTTTTCAAGTAGTCAAACTGTATCGCTCCCTCCCTTTTACTAAAAAGTTTCATGGTCATGCCATGTTGC
Source organism: Bagarius yarrelli (assembly GCA_005784505.1). Classification (NCBI taxonomy): domain Eukaryota; kingdom Metazoa; phylum Chordata; class Actinopteri; order Siluriformes; family Sisoridae; genus Bagarius; species Bagarius yarrelli. The sequence continues at coordinate 2,007,082 of VCAZ01000008.1, read as the reverse complement.
AGATTTTTGCAGCATTTTAATCTTTTAAATCTTGTTCCGTTTTCACTAAAGCTTTATATTTTCAGGACATTATGGCCATTATGCTGACCTAGCACGTAGCCCATCATTTTCTTTCTGTTGTTTTTTCAAGGTGACGATGGAACCTGTCACTTGGCATAACATAGGGCTAAATGCTTGCATCAGGAAGAAGTCAAGGTTATTAAATTCCCTGTAGACATAGCTACGGCTTTGTGTCCAGGATTTTCCACCGCACTTGCCCTAATTGATTCCAATTCAAGGCCACCTCCTGCCCACCTACCGCTGCCCAGAGCAGAGGTCTTAGAAACTGCAGAGACTATGACACAATGAGGCCAGCATCTACTCCTCATATACCACACACTCCACACAGCAGGATGGTTTTTCTAAAGGGTTCTCTGGCTCTTATCTTGCTAACTGGAATTTTATCCACATTCTGTTTAGATGGAATGGGTGCAATAATATTTAGCTATTTATTTGAGTCCAAAAGATTTTTTAACATTTTTAATGTTTTCATTATCCAAGACTATCTGTAGGTTTGTTTGGTCAATAAATGTGAGTTTGGTCAGTAGGGGTTTCTGCACTGTACCAAATAACTAAAGTTAAGCATTTTCATGATTTTGCATATCTAAGCTGAATTATTCCAAATTAGAAACACATAATGATAACAGAATAAAAAAATGAATGGTATAATAGGTCTTCAATGAAAGTCTCTTCACACCCCGACAGCAATAATTGAGTTTAGTAGGTTAAATGTATGTATATGTATTTCTATATTATGTGAAAGATGTAGAACCAATAAATGTTCATCCAATTAAAATGTTCGGTTCGAAACGTATGATAGGATTTCCTACCTGCCTGTCAACATATTTGTGTTTATTTGTGTACCTCTGTTTGTGCAGACAGGATACGTCAGCCGTGGTTGCCAGATTAGGCGGTTTCAAGCCCTGTTGGGCAGTTTTAAATTTGATTGTGTGGCTAAAAATTGGCTTGGGCAGGTTCACAAAATTTGGGATCAGTTTGGTGGTTTTGAAACATGAACATTTTAGAGAACAATTATATAACAAAACCCAAGTGTGAAAGATGACACCAGAAATAGAATAGGATTGCAGCTCTTTTTATTTACTGCAGAAAAAATACCGTAAACCCTAAAAACCTGAATTGATATCGGTTTTGTGTTTCTACACTGGAGACGACTACACGAGTCAAAGGGTCTGAAAGATGATGTCATGGTTGCAGTATTTATTTGCTGTACTGTAAGTTTTCTAACCGATGAATGCCACATGTATGGCTTTGGGCAACGAGGGTGGGACTTTCAATCAGGCTACAGTTACCATTTTCCAGGATGTCCCACAGAATCTTTAAGATTTATCAACTGATCTGCACTATAAATGTTATTTCTGTATGTTTCCAATGAATTTACAGATTTTTGTATAATCAAAATCACTCCATTTTTATACCACCTGTACAAACACAGGGCAGAGACTGATGTAAGGCAGAAATTTGCTCAGCCTCCCCTTCGGATTGCGTCATCTCTCACAAACTGGATTAAGCGTGTGCAATTGGCAAACGTGTTATGAATTCAAGATTGAATTACTTTATTTCTAAATCTGATTAGATAGGATTCAGCGCCTCACCAGCCGCTAACCTTAGCATACGTCACTGGTCAGCTCTGCTTCTGGGATGCTGATAGGTAAGAAAGAGCGCTTTTTTTTAAACGCTCTATGCATTCTCTCAATCCAGACTTTGCCATGCTGTGCTAAAAGTCTCTTGTTCCCTCACTCTATCTTCAGCATTCTGAACCATCAGCACACCAGACAGCCTTCAACACACAGCTCACACGGTTCAAGCTGAGTTCAGCTCTAACTGCTGTCACTAAAATACTTAAAAAGCTGCTTGTTCATGTGTTGAAAAAAACACCCAAATGATCTCTGTATCAAAAAACGCTGAAATCTCCTGAAACACTTGATGCAGCGTACCAAATAAATAATTAATTTGTCACACATTAATCTCAAGCCCTAGCCATTTTAAGTAAATGTCACTGAAATGTCATGTATTAGTTTCAGAGGGATAAATGATGTCAGGAAAAAAATTACTTCTGCCTATAAGGCTCCTAATTGAAATAAATTTGGGCTGTCTGTGAAAAGATGGTGTGTTATAATGTTAGGTCCTATTATATATCCATCCATTAAAGCCTTATTTTTCATTTGTCATTCCAATCACACCATGTTTCTATAGGCTGTAAAAAACGTTCCGTCTTTGGTGACAGACTTTACACATTGTCTTAACATTGACACTTCATGTCCAAATATTTCCAGGCACTCCAGGAATTGAGTTTTCAGAAACGGATACTCTTCACTACTGTTACGCTCACTGACATATAGTGATAAATCAATGACTGGATGTAGGCGTGTCCAGCAACTTTATGCAAATATGGAGAGCTCTTTCAATTAACAGTCCTGATCTTTTAATTAACAGTCCTGATCTTTCAGTTAACTGTCCAACACCTCACTGAACTACATTCACTCGTTTGAATAATTTTTTTATAGCAGATACATAGCAGGTACAATTTTCTCTTTTACGTTGCCACTCTGGATCTACATGTTCAACATAGAATTTTAGTCTGTATATGTTCATTACTTTTGAATCTGAATGACTGCCATGTTTTTAAGGAGCTTCTTCAATTTGGCACTGAATCATCGGCAGCAGCTGAGAGTGACTCGAGAGTGACTCACTATACGAATATCCCAACTAACCTCCGCGTACAGAATATTCTACTATCTGCACCGACCTGAAACTTTGACCAAACATTATTTTTTAAAGAATTAAATTGGTAATTTGTCACAAAGCATTCTGATATGCATATTATTTGCAACATATCAGTAAGTTTGATATATTGTGCAGCCCTGGCTACAGACGTTAAATGTTTCATTTTAGTGGCAAGAAAACCAAATTGAAATGCGACCCATGCCACCTACCAATAAACGTCATGGCAACCAGTAGCAGGAAAGCCTACAGAAGTTTTTATAGTACAGTGACTTGTGTTTTGTAGCAATAAAATGTGCTTTTAAGACCTGGTAAAAGCCTATAACTAGCTCTCCTCTAGTATTACATGAGGGAACATAATATCTACTTAATTTCTTTTTTTAAAGAAGAAATACAGATTTTTACACTCTTTCTTTACCCACCTACTGTAAAGGTACAGCATGACATGCTTAAAGCACAATTTAACACTATTACAATTTTGATTCAATTCAGTTCAGTTTGCATCATCATTTTCCCAGATTGAATTGTAGGTCAAGTTTTGTTCAAAACTTATGTACGGATCCCTGAGTTAATTCTAATCCAAACCTTTTTCAGTCCTGATTTAAAGGTACAATAGGTGATTTTTTGGTCTGCTGGTTAAAGTCTTTTCATATCCTGACAGAAATCATTCATTTAAGTGGTCTAAATGTATTAATATAGTCTGTGGAAGGCGTAGAACCAACTGTTGGTTTTCTATTTTGGAGTCACCTACAGGAGTCAAAGGGTCTGAAAGATGATGTCATGGTTGCAGTATTTCTTTTGGAAAGGTAGGAATATTGTGTGATTGCATTTTGGTGTGTTTTGATAGTAACTCTCAGGGGTCTTTCTGTGTGGAGTTTGCATGTTCTCTCTGTGCTTGTGTGGGTTTACTCTGGCTAAACTGTGACCCTGAATAAGTAGGTATAGAAAATGAATGTAATGGGAAGTAGACTTAGAGCAAGGGTTGGAAGACAGAGAACTTTATTTCCAGGGAATGAAACAAGGAGGCAGTTTAAACCCAGAACATAGGAATCACTTGGAAACATCACTTGTAAATGCCAGAAGCGTGAGGAGTCTGGTTGGTTTTCTTAAGGCTTGGAATCTAATGAGCTTGGAACATACCAGGGAACCACAGAAGTGGTAGTCTTTTGAAAGGCTGGGAGCCAGAGGAACTTAGACCTTGAAACTTGGAACTCACAGAGAATAACGGTAGAGTCCGTCTTCCTCGAGTGAGACCAGACAGCGAGTAATTAGGGGAATGTGCTGCCGGTATGTGTATTCAGGAGAGAGTAAATGGTAAGCTGATGGAGAACCTGGTGTATCTGTAACAGGAACACCTGACTATTATATCCAAAAGATGTAATCTTACTTTTACTCCTACAATAATGTACACAAAAATATTTCCAATAGATTGTGTTGTGTGACTGTGGGGATTTTTTCATTTAGCCACAGTAGTATTAGTGAGATCAGACACGAATGGTGGGTGAGGAGGTCTGGGATGCAGTCGGTGTTCCAGTTCATCCTGAAGGTGTTGAGTAAGATTGAGGTCAGAACTTTAGAATGCTGAATTTCTCTTGTCGGAACGCACCATGTCTTTATAGGGCTATGTGAACAATGGCACTGTCATACTGAGACCTTTTAGCTCTAATAAAAAAATATAACACTGCAGCATACAGTATGGAGGCACCTTAAAAAACTGTGTGCTTCCAACATTGTGACAACAGTTTGGGAAAGTAACACTTATCTAAGCGTGCTCAGTAAGTTTCCTCTATGGTGTATGTTTTGTTTGTACACATTGTTTGATCTGTGATCATACCGCTTAATCATGCCGTTGTCTTTTGTCATATCGTTGTATTTTGTCATCCCGTTGTCTTTTGTCATATCGTTGCATTTTGTCATACCGTTTTTGTCAGTTTTTGTCCTTATATTTTGAGTAATAGATGGAACCAATTTTCATTAGCTAATTTAAACATGTCTAGGTATCTATTAACATCCAGAGAATATCAAAGTATTTCAGTCCATCAGAAACTAGGCAAATATAGCGAGCTCCTGTATGACTAATAGGTGATGAAGCACTAACAGACTCTGTTCCTGATTTCCTGATGAAAAGTAGCTTTAAACTTAAATGCAGACAGAATCGATAAAAAAGTCTGGAATAGATCAGACTGGCTTTAATTCAATGCTTGGTTTTGATGGAACCACAGCAGGACCTCAGACATCTCTTAATGTACAAAGCTTTCATGGTCTGTAGACATTACCGTCCTCATTAATGTGTAGTTGTAAATATTATTTCCTGCTACGTGAAACAGTGTGTGTGCATGTCTGTGTGTGTTATGGAGTCCATCTCACTGCAAGTTTTTTTGAGCAAAGGCTGTTTACAGATTCTTTGCAGACACTGCTGTGATATACTACAGCGAGCCGTCACTGGGTGAAATTGATAAATGGATATGGCTGGGTGGCCATAATGGCAATGGTAAGAAATTGGATACTTGGCATTTCTGGATTTAATTTACTGTAGAGCTTGCATTTAAGGAGCACTGCACCACAGCCCACTTTCTCATGACTTGCACCTAATTATTTTAAAGCATCCAAGTGCGGACCTTTCCGTGCACTCAGCTGCTTTGTGCTTGAACAAGTCAGATGGAATTGATGGATTTCTTACTCTAATATGGAACATGCAATATGTCTCAATACAAATTGTCTGCTGGAGGGGTTTTCCTCAAAATTGGGCATTTAATTCGGCAGAAGTTTGTTTATTTGTCATCTCCTCTCTAATACTTTCAATTAAAACATATTTACCATATTACACCTCTTTTGGTACAGCAGGCAGTGTTTCCACCTTAAACAGAATCGTAGGGTTTAGCATACTGTTTTGGGGTAACAAAAAAAAATCAGTTGTTAATAGTCGGGTTTCCATCCTAACATGTTTCCATCCTAACGTATCTTAACAAGTAATTTTTTTTTAATGTGCAAATAGAAAAATAAAAAAACTGTTTACTGTTCACACTGTGATGCTAATCAATTTGTCTAGCGTATTTAACACTGCCACAAGGATTACCCAACTTCTAGCGATATATTACACCCTTTCCTTTCGACATCAGATATCACTGGAAATAAATAAAACAATAACTACGTCCACCATTAAGAAGCATCCAGCCTAATAAATGACTTTTAAATGACTTTGTGAAATAATATTCGTCTCAGTGTGAACCTCTCAGTGTGACATATATCAGCTCGGCCTCGATTATGTGGCACCTCATGAGTCATAATGAGTCATCCTCTTTTTCTCATAGAGTTTGAGTCTTGTTATGGTCTGAATACGAATATATGAAAAGGTAAAAGCTTTAGATGAGGTGCAAAAGTAAGCACTGAAACCTTAGCAGGATTCTCAATCCTCAAACTTGATTCATCTCATGAGTAGTATTGCACTCTTCCTTAAGAATAATTTTTATAAATAAATCAGTTTAATCTAGGATTGGTATTCAATGTGCCAAAGTGTATTCAAAAATACACTAATTGTTTATTAATATAGACGAATACACCACTAACACAAAAAAATATTTCGATTTTATCCAAACTTTTCAACCCAACCACCTCTCACAAAACATACAAAAGTCCTGTAATTACTATAAAACACTGGAATTTTAGAAATGGGAGACAAAATGTTCTTCCTTTTAACAGTTTTTTAATGGAAAACCACGTCAATGTTATGCGCTTACGTCATTGATATTTGACACATCATCTCCACCATAAAACCTCTTCACTTTTCTCTCTTAATAGAAATTGTTCCATCACAGTCATTACAGCAGGCACTTAGACCTTTTTTGTAAAAATGTGTCAAATTTTATTTGCTTTCTGCTTTTTTTTTGTCTTGCACTGTTTGAATTGTTGAACTCTGGGAATTAAAAAGTGGTAGAAAAAGCAAATGCAAACACAAAAAAAGGAAAATAAAACTTAATGATAATATAATGCTAACAGATTATTAAGCAGGACTGGACGGGCTGTAATCAAAGGTGTAGCAGTGTCGAGGGCAAGGCAGGCAGTTGCCTGGAGAAAGCCCCTGACAGCTGACCATTCAACAATCAAAAATGTCATTATTAATACAACATAGAATAATATATCTGCATCCCCTCTAGGGGGCCTCTCTCTCACGTTATGCTGGATGTGCTTGCTTTTTTCTTGTGACGTCTCGGCTGCTGTAGGCATTTGCTAATCTAAACAGGAAGAGGACTTATGGAAAAAGTGGAATAAAGTAAGTAGAAAAGTAATGGAGATAAGAATGACTTAAGGATAATCTGACAACTGAAAAACAAAATCACTATTAATCATGTAAGTTGAGAAAGTTGTAGCTCAGTGGTTAATGTGTTGAACTGCTAATTTGAAGATCAGGGTTGGATTCCCAGCACCACTAAGTTGCCACTGCTGGGCCCCTGGGCAAGGCCCTTAACCCCCAATTGCTTAGTTGTATAAGAGGGATAAATTTAAGTGGGACAGGAAAAAATGTCAGCAGGAGTTGGCGGGACAGTGCATCAAAAAAACACTACAACACCCAAGTTTATACACAAAAATACCATTTATATAAATGCGTTTATTTAAATTTTGCCCTGTCCCCTGTTTGCTTTGATGTGGCTGGTTAAATGAATGACGTGCTCCACACCCAGAACAGTTAGTGGAAGGAATGCACCAAGTTGGTATGCCAACAGCAATAATGTAACAATAATATAAGGGAATAATAATGTACTTTGTAGCTGCATAAATCATTACCAAAATGTGTTACGAGTCGGCTAATTAGCTAGAGGCTAACATTTTCTTAGAAAACCCGCAGGACGAGAAACAAATTCACGAATAATGGAACTAGATTTTTGTGTGGAAGTGGGACAGAAAAGGTTGAAAATTCCAGTTCCGTCTCACCCTAAAATCTGCATGCCACAGTGTGTAAAATCTCTAACAATAAAGATAAGCTATGCTGCATTTATTAACATGTCTTCACATATCTGTTAACTGTTTATAAGGTTTGAGCAACGCCACAATCTTATTATGTTTAACAAACCTGAGCCGTGATTTAGCTCAGCTGGTCAACATACGTTCACAAATCTAACAAAAGTTGGTTTTAATAAATTACACAGTTTTTTACAGAATTACACAACAAAACAAGAGTGTGTTTTTATGAGAGTATTAGGATACACAGAATAATAAATAGCTTGTTATTGCATTGTATGTTGAATATTTTCTGTTTGATGAGTTTCCACTTCATTTACAAAATCATTTTACACTAAGGCAGAGATTTGACAATGCATTCGATTTCTTTCCTGCTATATGGATGATATTGTTCTCGAAACCTTTAGACGGCTCATTCTTTTTGGTCGATGGTGTGCTATTCCAGTAGAGTGGCCACAAATGAAATAACTGGAGACTCAGTTAAAAGACCAATCTCAGGAAAGTGCTGTTTCTTGGTGGGTATTTGTAAAATCTGAGAACTAGATGAAGTGGTAGTGCAGTGATTAAGTTGTTAGACTACCAACTCGAGGGCCCAAATCCGATTCCCAGCCCCACCAAGCCAACACCGCTGGGCCCCTAAGCAAGGCCCTTAACCCCTAATTGCTCAGTTGTATAACAAGGAATATTGTAAGTCGCTCTGTATAAGGGGATCTGCAAAATGCTGCAAATGTAAATGTAACCACTGCTTGTTTATGTTTTATCAAGAGAAAGTGGACTGTGGTTTGTAAAATGATGCAAGGTGCTAAGAAAAACAGCTTTTTATTAGCTGAATTTTTTTTCTTGGAAGATTTTAATACATTGCAGCACAGTGAAATTTGTTATAATGCAGATTATTGAGCTGAGGTCATCCTACAGGAAGCAGGAATTTTTCTTAAGAGCCCAATAGTGGCAGCTTGGCAGCAGTTAGGCTTAAACTCCAGTCTTTTGTCAACAACCCTTAAATGTTTGAGCCGCCCACGGGACACGGCGCTCATGCTAGTGCCCTGGTTAAACTCTACTTTTGTTTTTTCAATTTGCCTTGACTGTTGCTGCACTTGTGTCCAATTCCGTTCAGCTCATTCTTCTCATTACAAAGATACCCAAGTTATCAAAAGTTTTTCGGTTCAGAATACTAAACAGTTTTATGCAAACAAACTGTGACTTTTGCCGTCAAAGCATTTATAAGGAATACAGAACAGATCGACAAAGCAGCGGGACACAGTGCTCCGTTACCATAGGAAACCGCTCGCGATCAATACATCGCGATCGGCACAGGTTTCTGCTCCACTTTTACACATAAAGGCACTCTTCATTGTGAGCTGAACTGGCTTTTCATTTAGTGAGAAATCCATTTTCATTATATTTCAAGATGAATCTACACAAACAAAAGCTGGAACACAGCAGCCTTTTTTTATTGCTTTAGAAAGAAGGTCATGTCAAGCATCCGGGAAACAATATCGCAGCTTATTACTGGAGTTAAAAGAAGTAATGGCGTTTAAATTGTTTGTTCAGCCTCAATATCAGCTTGTGCACATCATGTCCTTTGAGGATCTGTGCTAAGCTCCAGGTGACCTTTTCCATTACTCCTTAATAATTTCTAAGGGAATCTCTATATTTGTGTTATCTGAATATCGCATCTATTCGTATCAGATACCAGAGGTGTACCAGGAGCTGTAATATGTGGCATCATAAACAGCGTAGATGCATGATATATACAGCATATTTTCACACAATTCACAGGCTCTGACATGCAGTAGCTCACTCTGAATCTCTTCATCTCAACCGGTGCATGAGAATCAGGCCGAGCTCTCAGCGGTGTCCCATGAGGAAACCAACTTCCAGCTGCTTGTGACTCAGCAATGAATCATGCACACAGCTCCGTACTGCATGCGTAGTAGGATAGGAGACAGGTGAGCACAATAACGAGGCAGCCAGAGAAATATTTGAACTTACCATTGTGCAAAGTCATGGTGTGTTTACACACTGCATCTTCTGGGTTGTGTTAAATTAATATAAATGTAAACAGATGTAAAAAAAAAATTCTGATGTTTAGACGGTGTTAAAAAAACGCTTGAGGCTTCAGGCAGTTGCAGTTGACGCAGTACATAGTGATGAAACAACATTCCTTCAGGACTTTAAGAGTAAAGTAACAGGATTTACAATTCCAATTCAAGAGTTAATTAGATTTTTATTGTCATTTCAATCATATATACTGTAACACTTGCAGTACACAGTAAAATAAAATGTTTTATTTGTTGGGGGACCCTGATGCTACATAAAACACAGAGCGACATACTGTATGAAAACAAACGACTAAAACGAAGACTTATATCACACAGAACTACAAACTGATTGCATTTACATTTCTGGCACTTGGCAGATGCCCTCATCCAGAGCGACTTATATTTAGGCTGCATTTACACTGCAGGTCTTGGTGCCCATTTGCGATTTTGTGACAATATCCGATTTTTTTGATGACCCGCCTACATCATCTTTTAAAACTGACCTGTATCAGATATCAGCATTTACACTACATAGCCCAAGGTGGACATACTGACCAGAAAAGAAAGTAAAAACGATGTATTTTGCTTTTAAAGGTTGGCAAAACAACACCATCTTTAGGAGGAGAAAAATGAGAAGAGCCCTTTTTGCATTCTGGGAGAATGTAGCATTGATCGCTAAGTTATAAATATATTTTTTTTGATACTGCATTTATTTTTTTATGTTTACTGACAAAGGCTTTAAGTAAACATTGAAATTACACAGTTGCACTAATTTATATATACTGTATATCTCCGTTCGGTGTCCATCTGGGTTGACGTCATGTGCCACTATTGCTTATTCAATTGACAGGCGAAAATCCAATCTGTCTGCTTTCATGGCAGGTGTTAATTCACATATCCAATTCATACTGATTTATTTCCACATACGAATGAGACCAGGAACCGATCTGAAAATATTAGAAACCATGTGCCTATCTTCTGCTTTTACTATCTTTCGTCATGTCCCATCTGTGCCACATTGTAGGAATAATTGGGTCATTTGATACCTGCAGTGTAATTGCGGCCTTAGAATGGAACCTCAGCATACAAATTTATTTTGTTCTGTAGATGAGTTCTTAACTCAACAATTGGTATTACAGTATGACTTTTCCAATTATAAATTCAGATAATCAGTTTTAGTCACTTAAAATATTACCAATATTACCAATTTCCAACACTATCATCATAGATTTTCTGAGACTGAAGTGACTTCCAGTGGGTGAACCTAGTAACAAGGAATACAATTTATTCCTTTTTTTAAAGCGCAGTTTGAACTACACCCATGTCATGTTTTAATCCAATGCAAAAATTCCTGATACCTTCTGCTCACATACACAAGTTTTAAGGTTATTGATATAAATCAGCAGAGCAGCAACCTGACAAACTGCCACCCTAATCGACTCGGAACACAGACACAATGCATCTTTTGGCCACTGAGAAATGCTATAACATTCAGTGCTGCAACCAAGCTTCTCATTTCTCACTTTGCTAGCAAGCAGAGTGTTACTACAGCACTACAGACTCCATTGAAGAAAATGCCATTAAAGACCCAATGGACTGATTTAAGCTTGGCAAAATTACATGTTGTAGGCAAGTTGTACTATATAACTGTCCTTTAGACTTAACCATAAAGGTCCGACGTAGCTGTGAGTTTTCACTCCATTTAGGTGGTAGCCAACCTAATTCCACTTTACTCAATTGGGTCCTTAAAGTCCGTGGCCGTGGATTTGATTTGGCTCTAATGAAACCCATTGCAGATAAAGTTGTAGATCCCTGTGCTATATGATCAGCTTATTATAGGCACACTAAGCAAAGAAATCAGAAAGAAATTGCCTTTGGAGTCTGATGAAATGTCTGACTAGTAAGAAATGCAAAGCACTCAACACCCACAATGTTATTTTAATTTTGTCCTCCACATTTTGTCAAACTTTGGACTTGCTGTCAAACAATCTGCATTGCTTACCATAAGAACAACTTCTACTTAATTCAACATTGTATATCATCTTCATACCATAGCACAAAATGTACAAGCAAAAAACAACAACACCAGTGCTGTGGTGCACTGGGTTACAGTGCCGGCACCCAAATGTGCAGTTGCGCTCCGGCGACCTGGGTTTGACTCTGGGTCCCCTCAAGTCCCATCCCTCTCTACTCTCTCCTCCGGTTTCATCTCTGTCTGTCCTATCAATAATCACTGTTTACTTTTAAAATATAAACATTTTTTATACTTTCCACCGTACTGGCCCTACACTACTGTTTTGGCTTTTTTCATAAACTACCATTTGTCCTCTCTTTTCTCTTCCTGGGTTCAGCTAGATAGCCAAGACTTTATTGTGTGACCTTTTTTGCTGCTCTGTACTACTTCATAAATGCAAGTTTGCCTTTTGTTTCTCCTGCCCCTACTTCCCATAGGAGATGTCTGCAGTTATTTCTGTTAGGGTCACATGTTGTTTGCACTCAGACTGTCAGTTAAGGTCATCACTACATTAATCAGAATCCACCTGTGCTGATAAGGGTTCTTTTTTTTCCTAGGTATTTTACATATTACCTATGCTTTCTTCTCCAAACACTTGAAGTAAATAAGCATTAAGAGTGTGATGAAACCTTTTAGCCCTCCACAGAGGGTCGTCATGGTTGCAGGTTCCAATCAAACAGAAGCCACATCACATTCTGCCAGTTCAATTAGTTGATCTGGGGTTTCAGCAATAATAGGAAATAACGGCGTTAGCAATAAATGGTATTACTAATGGCGAAAGGAAAGAGTAAACAAATGACTGTTTACAGCGTAGTTACCATTTTAGACAATAAAATGCAGCGTTACCAAAATCAGCTTACAGAAACAGTTTTTATCCAAGTAGACTCTCTCAGACATGCAATGTTTTTTCCTCTGGTGTGTGGGGGGTGGGGTGGGACACATAATTGATGATGTTTGGTGTGTGTGTGTTTGTGTGTGTTGGGGATGGGAGATAGCCATGCAACTGAGGATGATTGGCTTAGTAAATTTCCATTGTTTGGAAACAATGCACAGTCGCACACACCAACACGCACAGTCGCACACACCAACAACAATGTCTCTGTCCGTAATCGCAGAATACTTAAGTATGCACTACATTTAGGTATGCACTTACAGACCATTAAAAAGTATGTTCTATATAGTTAGTATAAACAAAATGTGGACATACTACAATAGTCAAAGCAATAAAAAATGTTTCAACATGCTGCTACAACATTAAAATAGTGTAGATTAGTGTACAATGTTTTATAATTTATTTTATTTAGTGTCCATTTTATTCATTTAACATATTCAATACTGAGGTTATTTGACATATTGGAACATTTTAACAAAATAGTTACTTTCCCTGGTAATTTATCGATTTTTAAAATGATGTAACTAGTAACTAACTCAGTTACTATTTGTGAGAATTAACTACTTACTATAACTAATTACTTTAGTAAAGTAACATTCCCAACAATCGGTTTTAGTAATAAACGCTGTGGCTTTAGATTGGACTAAAAGGCTGCATTTACACTGGCTTCTTGACACAACTGATCTGCCATCTTTCACCATTTTAGCAGTTGCATGTTGATCTGACAGCTTCATGATGTCATTGAGCAACTACATCTTTGCTTCTCATGTGTCATACTTTGGACAAAGGTGAACCCGGCCTAGCGTTTAGGATTAGGACAGATGACCAGAGCTTGACAAATGACCGACTTAATTATTGGTCACAACACTTCATTAATCAGGTGGACTTTATGCATGGCAGAGCTACATGAAACATTGCCCCATACTTTCTAAGGACTAGCCCCATCTGTTCCTATTTTTTTCTCCAGCCAGGTAAATCCCTTGACGATGGATCCAACCATGTCTAATCCATTTACTTTAGCCAGCCAGCATGCATCTTGCCAACAAGTCTTTTCACAGTGAAGCAGGAACTCACCCACTGGGTGACTTGCTGGCACTGCATTGTGGTGCATTATGATGAATATCTATCATAACAGTTAATGACTTGCATGCCACAAGATAATAGTTAGGTAAGAAAAAATAAACGGAATAATAAAGTATGGCATCTCTTCTAATCCCATGCAGATGAAAAACATCCATATAAAAAAAGAAAGCGTTCCGATTGCAACAATAAAAGCGGCAGCATTATTGAAAGAAGAAAATTGTCTATTAATATTTATGTTTGAATGATTTTGCAGTCTTCTCTTTTCGGCTGATCCCTTTTTAGGGGTCAAATCATCTGTCTCCACCTTACCCCATTCTCTACATCCTCTTTCACTCACACCCACTAACTTCATGTCCTTGTTTATCACATTCATATACCTCCTCTTTGGTCTTCCTCTTTGCCTTCTGCCTGGTAGCTCCTACCAATACATTCACTATCCCTCCTCTGTACATGTCCAAACCACCTCAATCTGGCTTCCCTGACTTTTTCCCCAAAAACATCTAACATGCGCCGTCCCCCTTATGAACTCATTCCTAATCTTGTCCAACCTCGTCACTCCCAAAGAAAGCCTCAACATCTTCAGCTCTGCTACTTCCAGCTCTGCCACCTATCTCTCCTCAGCACCACTGTCTCTAAACCATACATCATAGCTGGTCTCACCACTGTCTCTAAACCATACATCATAGCTGTCTCACCACTGTCTCTAAACCATACATCATAGCTGATCTCACCACTGTCTCTAAACCATACATCATAGCTGGTCTCACCACTGTCTCTAAACCATACATCATAGCTGGTCTCACCACTGTCTCTAAACCATACATCATAGCTGCCCTCACCACTGTCTCTAAACCATACATCATAGCTGCCCTCACCACTGTCTCTAAACCATCCATCATAGCTGATCTACCACTGTCTCTAAATCATCCATCATAGCTGGTCTCACCACTGTCTCTAAACCATACATCATAGCTGGTCTCACCACTGTCTCTAAACCATACATCATAGCTGGTCTCACCACTGTCTCTAAACCATACATCATAGCTGATCTTCCCACTGTCTCTAAACTATACATCATAGCTGATCTCACCACTGTGTCTCTAAAATCATCCATCATAGCTGGTCTCACCACTGTCTTTAAACCATACATGCATCATAGCTGCTTTCACCACTGTCTTGTACACTCCTTGATTCTATCTGATATTCTCCTGTCACACATCACTCCTGACACGTTTCTCCAGCCATTCCAACCTGCCTGTACTCGCCTCTTTAACTTTTTTACACACTCTCCATTGCTCTGAACTGTCGACCCCAAGTACTTAGCCTCCTGTACCTTCTTCACCTTTTTACCCTATAATCTCACTGTTCCACTTCCCTCCCTTTCATTCAAATTTAAATAATTTTGTAGTAATGACTGCTTTTGCTTTTCTTTCCAAAAGCTTTGATTAAATTCTTTTTTTTGCAACAAGAAATAAACGCAAGTCATATTTGATGTATGTAAGATAATGATAAAAGGAAAGTAATATGAAAAAATATATACTTTAAACATTACTTGAAGAGTGTAATAATAAAGAGTGTCCTATACAAGGTATTTCAATGGCATCATTTTCTTAGTATTTTTTGTCCTGTTCATACACAGTAATAATAGGCTCAAATTCCTGTCCTTAATGCTTTTTGAGTCTATGTCTCGGTCTACACTTTTGTGGAATTTTTGTATTCTTCTCAAAAACCGGCAGGTCCAGTCTATAAACAGTTCTGAGTGTAAATAATACATAAGCATGGCTGATAAAAACAAGACCAACACACAAAAAGAGCCACGTAACAGATCAGATGTTTCCCCCTCATTGAAAAGGTTAGGGCTGTGCTTTGGCAATGTCGATCACTGATGCTAATCTTTTAACTAATGTTTCATTTCTCAGTCTCTGAATCATTATTTGTTTTAAATAATTATAATTCTGTGAGATATTCATTATGTATGTTAAGCATTAACATTATGCAACTTACTGTAGAAACCAGTAGTGAGAGAGGTATACTTATAAAGTTAATGAAGATTTGGAGAGCATGTAGGCACATCGTGTGTGTGTGTGTGTGTGTAGGGGTAGAGCACACTGATGAAACTTACACTTTCTGACTTTCAGCACAGCAGCACACAACAGATGGCGGTGGCATCAGGGGGTCTGCTAACACAACAGGAGTAAACAAGTGACGTGCCTCACAATAAATAAGAAGACCGATTAGAAATAAAAGACCAGACTGATGCAAACTTTTACCCTCCCAAAGTGTACTTGAAATGATTTTTGGGGGGTAAAAATAATTTTAGATTAGGGAAGATGTAGGACTGGATAATTAATGAAAAAGTAATCAAAACCAAAATTTAGAAGCTATAACCAACCTAATTTTTTCCATGTCAGTTATTATTAGTAGTATTTTTAATCCTTTCCTGTTAAAACGTTCTGTCATTTTTATCTAAAGTTTTGTCACTATACATTTATTTTCACTGCTGGCTTTGCTGGCGTTTCCTTTTTCCTATCTGCCTGATCTAAATATTGATGTATAGCATGGCTGTAATCAGATAAAGTCTGAGAGAAAGCAGGGACCATGGTATGGTAGACACTCCAGATAAACAGATTAACTTGAAGAGAGTCTGGTGCAGAAACAACTGTTTATAGCTGCACTCTGTAGCTTAATAACTGAAACTCCCAAGCACAATGAGCTCATTATATGCATTAAAAACAGACTGATTTTTTATAACTGTCTCTGGTGTATTATCATGATGTCCTCCGGTGATAACGCGTCTCGTCTGTATTGTCGACAGGATGAACGTCTATTGACTGTGGTTTAAAGTAAAGAGCTTTTGTGTTAGAGACATGTTGTACTGTATTTTTCTCTGTGTAGTCATTGTTTCCACATTCTCTGAAAAAAAAGGGGGGGGGGTATTGATTTGGGGGACAAACTATTTTAGGCAAAGAGCCCCACCAGTACATTATCATTTTCTGGAGCTGGGAGAAAACACACCCCCTGTATCTGTCGAGAGAGAGAGGCTGCTGCAGCTGCTGTGGGAGCGGCACTGATTGGGTTGCATCGGTGGAGTTCGGCCACATTCATTTATTGTCTTTTCTTTTCCTCCACTATTATTTCGGCTCTGCTGCGGTAGCTGCCTTTTAAATGAGTTTTAGTTTATTATATCTGTCTTAACATTCTCTAAAGGTCTTTGCACACTGAGCACACTGAGTGAATAAAACAACCTCAGGTTGTGTTGGTCATGTTTACACACTGCCTCCAAAACGTTTGTCTTTCGCGTTTATAGTAAACATTGGGAGGTGTAAAGGTGAAAGCCAAAACCAGGAATGGCAAACCACTGCTGTAGCCTGTTGTATGTCCTTTACAATACCGCAGTTTGTGGGTTTGTGTATAAAACAGAGCCATTGACTAAATTAGTCTTTGAATCTCTGAAGAATTGTTAGGATAACGAATAAAAAAACAAAACACACACATACGGAAATTTCTGACTTCAGAAGATGTTATAATAATTTGTGCAGATGTTATAATAATGTTACTTTTTAATAGTTTAATATACAATGTAATAGTAATATCCTGATTAAACACAATATGATAAAAATGTTATACATGCTTTATATACATCTCTGGGAATTCATTAGGGGCCTCGATGGTGTACTGGGACCCTAAGCGTCCGCTCACCTTGCTTGTTAGATTAAGCCCGTCCCTGCACCTAGCAGCAGGACAGTCTCTCTGGATCACGTGTTGTAGTGCAGCAGGTTGCAAGTGCTGAAAACAAATAGCACTTACACCAATGAGCAAGGACAATTAATAAGGAAATTAATAGGTAAAAGAGGTTTTTTCTTTTTTGACAGTTGTTGGATGTGTAAAATTTAAAAAAAAAACTGCCAAATGAAACAATGAATAAAATATAATTTGCTTTTCCAGTTGCCCCGGTAAGCAATCTGTCTTTTCCTGAAGTCATTAAAATATATAACAACCTCTGCCCAAACGTTTGTGATAACTTTACCAGAACACCTCAAGTGTGTTTTCATCAAGTGTTGCCACAAAGTTGGAAGCACATAGTTGTCTAGAATGTCTTTGAAGGTTGTTGCATCATGTTATTTCTTTAGTAGAACTAAGAGACCCAAACAATGTTCCAGCATGACAATACCCCTGTGAACAAAACCCCTGAACTCCATAAAGACACGGTGTGTTATAGTTGGAGTGGAAGAACTCGAGTGTCTTGTACAGACCTCTGACTCTGACTCAACTTCACTGAACACCTTCTGTGATGAACTGGAACACTGAGTGCACCCTAAACCTCCTCACCCAACATTAGAGTCTGATCTCTCTCACTGTGGTGTAGCGCTCTGGGTGGACCCGGGTTTGATTTTGGGGCTTTTCTGGTTCCTCTCCCTTGTTTTATCTCTTTCCTATATCAATAACTTGTCTGATCTCTCTAATACTATTGTACCATATCGAGAAAGTCTCAAACACACAACATAATCTAGAGGAGAACCTATAGGAGGACAGTCTCCTTTTCTAGAGCTACCTGACACACATGCACACACAGGCACACAAACACTTTCCTAAACATGAATATCTCCTCCAATGGTGACACACACTCCCGATTTGGAGACACTGAGACTGGCAGTCGGAGCTAAGATTAGGCTCAGGCATCGCAGGAGCTTTCGCAGTATGGTGTGTGTGAAAAAAAAATCCATCTGCTTCCCTTCAGTAATTATGACTACAATTAGCTACTGATACCACATATGACCTTCTATTGATTTAACATTTCGGGGTTGATATAATCTTGATTTGGTGAATAAACTGTTTAATGTTCTGTCTAACACTATTACTCGGTAACTGAAGTCTGCTTGTTTTAGTGAGCGCTTGATTCTTTCTGTGTCAGACTGGAATGTAAATCAGCTGTGCCACATTGACAGGTTTTTTTCACTCATGAATACGCCTGTGTCTCTGCCCTAGTTTGGTTTACACACACCTGTCAGCTTAGGCACTGACTGATGATACTGGGTAAAATTAACCACAGTGTTGTTTTAGAAGCTCTTTGTTTTATGTGTGTGTTGCTTTCCTGTCCAGAATGACTGCGGTGTAAATGTCGGAACTACACAAACACTAGTCCTAAGTATGTAAACAGACCTTTAGAGTGACAGGAGAGGATCTGGACTCCAGCAGGTTTTATTGGCTAAGAAGCAGTTTAACTAACTAAATAAATACCTACACAAAAAACCTACTGTAGGTTGTCGTGCATGGAATGAATAAGAATAACAATAACCTTACATTTCTCACATTTGGCAGATGCCCTCATCCAGAGTGACTTACTCTCATTAATCTTTATCCATCTCAGCACTTGAGGGTTAAGGGCCTCGCTCAGGGCCCACTAGTGGCAGCTTGGTGGTGCTGGGAATCAAAATCACGATTTTCTGATCAGCAGCCAACACTATAATCACCGAGCTTCCACTTTCTGAAATATGGCTGATACCTGTAAGCGCTTGCTTTAACGGTTTTTAACATGCTGGCTTCCTCAGTAAAGAAAGTAGCGCGTCACAATAACTTTATTTCCAGGAGGACCGGAAATCCTGTAGAATTTAATTAATTAAATCACGACTTTAAGTCTTTTTTGGATGGTTTTTACTTATTTTAAGCAGATTGGAAGTTTGTTCTCACACATCATGCAAGTACATTTACATTTACGACATCTGGAAGAAGCTTTTATACAGAACAACTTAAAATCACCTGACCTGGAATATATTTTGGTTAAAAATAAATATATACACGGTTTCAAAATTATATTTTATTAATCATCACAGATCCAACACATATTTAAATGTGTTTGTATGTATTTTTGGCTATAAAAAAAGTGTATGGGTTTTTTTAGTGTAAGGGTTGCCGAGACCTGTGTTTTTTTTTGGGATGCTTTTCTGCTTAAACACAGTTGTGGGATTGAAAGGGTGAATATTTAAGTTGCTTTTACCTTCCTGGTCAGATCGAACCAGACTTTGAACCTTTTCTCATCTGATCTTCTTCATTAACAATGTTTTACTTACTGGATGTTTTTTTTTGTTAATGTGTTAATGTTTTTTTAATTAATGATTTTTAAATTAGTTACACTGGCCCAGCTTTGTGTTTTCTAGCAAAAAAAAAAGTCTTTAGGACAAAAAAGTGTCTTTTAGATGTACTATTTCATAATACACTGTTTTGTCTGCTGGGGATGTAAAGCCTATATAATATATAAAGTAATAGTAAGAATATACTCTTTTAAATAATAATAATTGTACTTATCAAACCGATGTGGGATAAAAGAAATAAAACCGTTTGGCGTGGGCTTTTATTTAAAAAGTCATTCTAAGCATGAGCATAGTAACCCCCCCAGATCACACTATGCAATCATTAATTATTTACTAGAACCGTATGCCCCCAAATGTTAGAGCATTAAATAGATGTCAAAACATTATATTTTAATATCAGATTCTCTCCGCAAGTTTATTATCCTATCATAAGGATCGCTTTTTCCTCAGGACTCCACACTCCATTAGCCAAGGTTCTTCACACTCTTAGTTATCCTGAAGGATGTCAGGAGAGTTGAATCCGAGTGCCATGTGCAGTTCTCCATCTCGACAGCACCTACTGTGCTGCCATGCTGCTCTCCAGCTCTGAGCTGGTCGTTTATTCTGCCTGTCTTTGCCTTAACTCTGATCTAATAGACCTGAAAAATGTGCCAGGATCTGCAAGGAGGAAAGCTTGTTGATGATATGTAACCGTTTAACACAGATCGTTGATACTTTTCCTGTCTGCTCCCATTAAACTTCATTAAGTCCACCTTGCTGGTACCTTTCAGTTTAGTGTTAAAAAACTGTTTATGGAGATATTTATTGGGTGGGCTACCATTTTATTTTTTTTTGCTTTCATTAAGTTAATAAAAAGATTCATGCTTCAGGTGCAGGTGTTGGTCATTAAACCCTGTCTGGTGCACTTGCGTTTCGTATTGTATTACCACGGCACATGGAGTGGGCAGACACAAAATTTTAACGGCATTTTGGCTTCTTCATGAGTCTAAAGCTGAGCCCCATGTGGAGACAAATATTATGCTGAAACCCAGACACATCAGCAGGGTTCCACATCTATGAATAAAAGAGAGGATACATAATGAAGATGTTCGATATTAAATCGCTTTCCCTTACTAAACAATCATATTCTGCACAATAGCGCACTTTATGAAGGTGCGTTAATAATTATTTAGAGGCATAAATAGATATTTATAACATACAGTAATTAAGGAACCCAACTGTTTATATGCACTGTGGAAAAGGATCCAGTATTGTTTACACACATGCTTTTTTAAACTAAGGTTAAACTAAAAGTATTATCAATGATTATAATTATATAACTTGCAACAAAGCAAGAAAAATTACAGTAATTTACTTTTGAATGACAGTTTATATTGTTTTTTTCTGATTTATTAATTCTACTATACTGGCCTTCCACCTGAAGGTTTGATGTGCAGTCTGAGTTGCTTTTCTGCTCACCCGAGTCTTAAAAATAGGTTATTAGATGTACCAGAACTTTCCTGTCATCCTATAATCTAATCTCAAGATTTTTATATTACACATACACACTTATAATGTGGTAGCTTACATGTAGTAGCATTATGTGCACTTATGTTACGTGTAGTAATGCATCGGAAGTATAAAAAAGCCTTAACTGCTTTTTACCATTCAAGCTATTCTGTGTAAACTGTCCAAAAAACGTAATGCCCATGTGACACTGACACCCATGTCACACTTAAAGTGAAAGTGTAATATTTTTTACCCATTCTGATGTTTAGTTTTAAACAGAGCTGTGTGAACAAATATTTGTGATATTTTTTTCATCATATTCTAACCCTAATTGATACATAACTGAATTAAGTTTTAAACTGATGTGCGTTTACGTTAATGACTTCCTCCTCCGTTTTCTCAGAAGAAACATGGCGGAAAAAATAAAGGCATCTGTATTTTTTTTGCTATTTTTTTTACATTGCAACATGTATTGTATTGTAATATATTGTATTGTGACTCATGTAACATGATAAATATCGTATTTTGAGGCCCTTGCCAATACACAGCGCTAGTATGAAAGCTGTTCACATGTCACATGTTACCCATAATTTTATAACTCTTTCTGTTTTTTGAGTAAAACTTTACAAAATTGTTAAAAAAAAACCTAATAAACCAGGTGGCTAGTAGCAGTCTAAAGGTAATTAGATTAAAAATTGTATATTTTTGATTATACACCAGAGTCTATTCCCTTAGTGGTCTGTGTGTGTGAGATTGTGTATGATATGATAGTAAAAGAGATTAAGGCACAACAAGATTTTCTTTCCACTATAAGTCCCGTGTTGAGGAACTTAGACACCTCAACTTGTGCTTATCTGAGTGTGACTCACGTCCTGGCACTGCTGCAGGTGAGGCTAACTGGGAAAAAAAAGCCTCAGCTGTCAATAAGCTGCAAACTCAGCACTAGTGAGATATCACGTTTTTAGACACATTTGCAGAAACGGGCCTCTAAGTAATACATCATTTTCCTAAGGCTATAGCTCGGTTCTTATTTATAGTGCATGGTACTGACTGGGGAAGGATTTCAGCTTATAACATCTCTTTATTCTTCTTGCACACACCTTTGTGTTTTGCAAATAGTAACCTTGGTGTTAATGATGTTCCTGACTCTGCTGAGTTGCCATCTGGATGCTGCAGTGAGCAGTGACATAAACAGTGTCGGCTGTGGGAGTCGGACTTCTGCCTGATCTCCTTACCCTTTTTCTTAATATTTCTTAATATATTAGTGGAAGTGTTTTAGTCAGTGTGGGAAAAGGTACTAAATTAAAAACTGTTCTCTGTTTCTCTTCCTTTGTAGGTGGAAATCTCATGTTCCCACAACAGCATCCGGTGAGTCAATTAAGTTCATTTTCTGAGCATAAGAATGAAATCCCAGGAATTAATTCCATCACCTCACTTTAAAAGTGCTTTGATTCTTCTAAAGTAACTAGCAGACCTAAAATTTACACAAGAGCGCCACACTCTGGTTGTGATTGAACAAATATAAGATCAGTCAGTGGTGGTACCTTTTTGCTGTTTATTCAGAGGGAATGAAGCACTAATGCAAACCAGTAAGGCTCCCACATATAGCAGAACTCATCCCAGTTGAACATTGATGGGAGATTTGATATTGAAACCTTCATGAATTAAAAAAATGTTTGAGTGTGTTTAAAAATATTGTTTTGATTCCTTGTAGTTTTTCTTCTCATTGTAAGAGCCCATATGTAAACATTTTTAAAATATTAACAAAAGCTGTTTAAAAAAATACTTGTAGCATATGTAGCCTAACAGCAATAAATTGATAGTTTAATTTAATGTGATTAAACTTACTAGATAAAAGCAGAAGAAGAAGTTACATAATTAATAATCATTTATTGTTAATTTCTTTTTAAGTGTCATTTCAACTTAACATTCATAATTGCTTAGCGTTATGTGTTCAGAGCAAGTATGTTAAGAGCAGAATATGTGAGCAAAGTGGCAGGAATTTTATAAGCATTTCTAAAGCATTTTACAATAGTTCCACTCCGGATTTTCATTTCCTGCTGCTCGTTTACTCTGCACTCCCTCATCACTTACTCCTCACTTTATATTACTGCCTTATTAATGCTCCACTGTAAATATTTTATTATATATAGTTTAAAGGAAATCCATATTTTATTATGTTCTGTCAGTGGTGTTTAACTATTTAGCAACAAATGAATTAATTTATGCTTTATGCAGTTGCATTATGGACCTAATTATAAGTTAGGCCAAACAAGATAGGCCTAAGTACAGAGCCCTGCAGGACACCCTGCTGAACCAATGTTTAGATTGACATTTCCCCAGATAGAATAATTGAAAGCGATTTGTAAGGTCTAAAAGGATTAGAATGCCCAGGCTCACATGTCAGCAGATATAAGAAAATTGTTTCTTACCCAGACTAAAGCAGTGTCAGCATATGTATCTGGTTATGTTTTGTTCGGTTATCTAAAATCAACATAATTATAAATAAGTCATAATCGGTTTTTGAACTATTACTTATTTTGTATTCTCTGACTGTAAATATTATCAATAATAAAATCTTTATTTCCCTTGCAGGGCCAGTGCTCTAATTGTCTAGACAATAACACACACACCTCTATTGACGTTGAGCCAGTGAATTCTCAGAATCAGAAATCTCTAGTCATTTACCCAAAATCCTCCACACCTCAAATCACTAAGAACTATCGAAAACTTCTTTTAAAGAGCTCAGCCCCACTTCATCCGCTCAACAACGCTCCTGCTGGCCAGGACTCCAATTACATCCACAGGATGACTCAAACACAGCAGTCTCGCCGCAAGCTGATGAGAGATGTGTGTGCCAAGTACAAAAGCCGCACAAGGACCGCAATCTACAAGCAGGTATCCCGCGTCTTCGTAGAGGACACACACAAGCTCCTGTACTGCGAGGTGCCCAAGGCGGCCTGCTCCAACTGGAAGCGTGTGCTGATGGTCCTGCAAGGCCAGGCATCCTCCACAACAGAGCTTCCACATGAAAAGGTACATTATGGGCACACTTTAAAGCAGCATGCATCAATTGTTGTTTTTTTATTAATGTAAGTTTATAAGAATGTATTAAACTGGTATTGATCTTATTGCTAATTGTAATTTATTGCATATTTTTTATTTTGTTGTCACTTCTCTTCAAATAGGTGCATCGTTCAAACCACTTAAGGCGGCTAGACTCCTTCAGTTACCAACAGATTGCCTATCGCTTAAGAACTTACACCAAAGTGCTTTTCCTGAGGGAGCCCTTCGAAAGGTTGGTCTCAGCATTCCGGGACAAGTTTGAGAGCCCAAACTCGTACTACCACCCAGTGTTTGGGAAACCTATCATCGCCAAGTATCGTGCTAACGCGTCAAGTTCAGCCCTGCTCACCGGAGAGGGTTTGACTTTCAAAGAGTTCATCCAGTACCTGCTGGATGTTAAGCGTCCTGTGGGGATGGATATTCACTGGGAACGTGTGGTGCAGCTTTGCAGCCCCTGCGTCATAGACTATAACTTCATAGGCAAGTTTGAGACAATTGACGAGGAAGCCAATTTTCTCCTCAGGCAAATCGGGGCACCTGCTAACCTGACCTTTCCCAGCTTTAAAGACAGGAACCCGAATGCAGCCAGGACATCCTCACATATTACACAGGAGTATTTTTCCCAGCTAACTTTAAGTGAGAGGCAGAAAACCTATGATTTTTACTATATGGATTATCTAATGTTTAATTATTCTATGCCATTCTCAGATTTACACTGAGGAGTTTGTGAAGGTATGGATGAAGAAGATTTAATTGGTGGCGGGTTTTTTTTTTTTTGTTTCATTATTTTCTGTATTTAATTTCTGTTTTTTGGGTTTGCGTCTGTCAGCTGATAAACATGCACATTATTACCTTATTTTTATAAAAGTAACTGCTTTTGAACACTGGGAATAATCATAATACACCTTGGATGGACCACTTATCCATTTCAGGGTATAAACAGGATATTATGAAGTAATAAAACCAGACATGGGTGTGCTGTTATACAAGAATAATTTACAGATTGGTCATGTGATGTGTGATCTTTTTGTTTATTATGGCACAACCCAAAGTATTTAATTTCTCTTATAACATCACGTTTGATGTTCGTTAAACAGGACAATTGCAATAGCTGTTAAAAAAAAAATTTTAAAAAACGACTTAATGATTAATTAAAGCACAGAGTTGTGTAGAGAAGCCAAACGTTTTTAAGTACTATTTAACTATTTATACAAATACTGGCTCAAGTGAAAGTATTAAACGTTACTTGAGTAAGAGAGTAATAAAGTATGGAATGATAAGACAACTCAATTAGTAAGTTACTTTGGATCTGATTAAATGAAGAGAAAATCCTGAATCCAGAGTAAAAGAACAAGATTAAATAGCAACTTACAGAAAGGTTGAAGTGTCCATAGTTACAAAATCGCCCTTAAATAGTTATTATTATGTTGCGCGACACGCAACATGTTTTTTTCAGGTTGGAGCTGGAATTCATGTACACGGATATGTCAACTTGTTTTGGTCACATAGAAGGAATGACATTGTTTGTTTCACGCCTTGAAGTGAAAAATGGATTGAATAAGAGTTTTTTGCCTCTACTGATATTCTCGCGCCCTCTCAATTTTCGTCCTAATTCCAGGTTTCACGTTCATCAGACGACTGCAGCCTATCGCGAGATTTGTCATTTTATTATACACATGATGGAAATTAATTATTAAAACTACATTTTCATAATTAACATTCAATAGTTACGGAGTTAATGTGGCAAACTTCTGTGATTATAAATTAACTTGAATAAGAATAAAAGTAAGGCCAGTTGAACCTCTTAAAAAAATCTACTTAAGTAAATGTACCAAAATATGATGCGTTACTACCCACCTCTGGGTATGAGGTCCTCTGTCCTGAAACCTTTTCTATGACCTCAAACCTAATGGATCAGCTTCTCAGAGCGCTCACAATGACTCCATTTTAGAGAAACATTAGACTGAAAGGAATGACACCAATATATATATATAATGATTTCATAATCTCCACATGATATAACACTGCCATCAGATTCAGTGACGTTTAAAATATAACCAGAACTGCCAAATGTCACACATTATTCTAAGAAGCTCTGCACTTTAACATAAAGGAACACTATTACCAATTATTTATTATATTTTAGTGCACTGAGGTTTCACAGCTGTCTCGACTCTCCCTAAACCTGGCGGTGGAAATATTTATTTTATGAATTTTAGTTTATTTACATTTGCAGCATTTGGCAGACGCCCTTATCCTGAGCGACTTACATTTAGCTCATTTATACAAGCCAGCAATTGGGGGTTAAGGGCCTTGCTCAGAGGCCCAGCAGTGGTGGCTTGGTGGATCTGGGACTCAAACCCACAATCTTCGGATTGGTAATCCAACACTTTAACCATAAGCCACCACTTTCCCCCAATTTAGGCAAATACTTTTTTTTATTAACAAACCATTATCACACAAACCTCACAACATATGGCAGCATCTACAATAAAAGTTCATGTGAATGAGTGGTTGCTATGGAAATGTAAACCAAGGGCATCAATATGAACCTGTGATTTAAGTGACATTCAGGCTTAAGAATTTCATAGCATTATGTGGTATATGTAAAGATCAATCAATGCAACTACTAATTATTTATTTATATATTGCAGTTTACCCTGTTCTTGTAATAATCCAGTCCTCAGTGTCTTTAAGAACTGCCTTCTGCTTTTATCCAATGATCATCTTCTTTTATTATCATTTTTCCTTTCATTTATTTTTCTGACAATTCCCTATTGAAACAGTTTTTTCTGTCATGATGCTACCAGACATTTAGATCGGGGGCAATTTTTGGCTCTATGGGAGAATATAAGGTTGGGCTACAATACAATTCCGCACTGTTACTACTAATAAAACAATAATACACAGTGTGATATGCCCTTAACTTAACAACATACTGCCAATCAGCACAGTTCCACTTTTCAAGGAAAATGATTTTAAATGAAAATGAAGGAAAACATTTAATGTATGAAAAATAAAGACCTCACAAAGGTAATGACATCATTGTTTTCAAGCAAATGTATAATAATCTATGTGCCATTGCATTTTTTTAACCATGATGATAATGTATTCAGATTATTAAACTCTTAATGGAGAGGTGGTGGGTTACTAAACTGGATTTAAATAAATTGGTTTTAAGGTGATATAATCCAGCAGAATTGTTTGACTCCTTTAACATGTTTGTATTTTTTGCACCATATCAACTGTTCTGTGTTTTGATATTTTGTATTGTGATCTCATGTATAGCCTGTAGTTAATTTACCCCTATTATTTCATTTATTTACATATACATTATTGAACAAATCAAGTCAAGTAAATCAGAAAACAAAGTTTAAACAGCAATGATTCTAAATGTCAAGTGTAGGGTATTTAAGAGATGATTAAAGACCTACACCTTTTTAAAGACAGTCGGTGACTCAGCTGTTCTGACATTGATGGTTGGGAGGTTCATTCCACCATCATGGTGCCAGAATAGAGAAAAGTCCTGTAAAAGACCTAGCTTGCATCTACCTTGGTGATGGTGGGGACCAGTCGTACTTTAGGATAAAAGGGTGTTGTTTTGTATTCAACTTTGTAGGCAGCATCCTAAATCCCAGCACAGTATGCTTTTATAGTATGCTAGTAGACTAAACAGTGGGGCTTCCAGGGGGAGACAGTTAACCAACAAATACATGAATATTTAACAATTAAGAATGTATATGAAAGTATTTCTTGTTTCTTTACATCAGGATCTGCTTCACTCCCTCCCCCTCTTATGTCACAGTACTCCTGTCTCCTCTCCCCTTGCCTGAGGCATTCAAAGCACTTTTAACCCACACCCCCTCTTTTGACCCCTCCCTCAGTCTCTCTCTCTTTCTCTGTTTCTCTCTCAGGGATAGCTTCAGGCTCTGACCTCTCAGATTGCAGCACTCGAAGGACCCATCAAATCAGCTGTTATTACTCATCAAGGTTACAAAACAAAGAAATGTACAACTGCTTTGTTTCTTAGAATCCAACAATACAGATCTGCCTCTCTGTCTGCCTGTTGTTTGTATGTAAACACCACAAGTCACACAGTGGGCTGATAATCTAGCTCAGGTACCACCAGACTCTGTGCTGAAGGGCTGGTGTCCTGCAGAGTTTAGCTCCAACCCAAATCAAACACGCCTGAACTGGCTAATCAATGTTTTGCTAGTTATACTTAAAACATGCAGGCAGGTGTGATAAGGCAATTTGGAGATAAATGACATCAATCCTCTAGGTCTGGGGACCCCTGAGCTATCTGAAATATACAATTACAAACCGAGTGATAATGTGAGCCAGCTGTACAAGGAAATGATGCTACTTTAAACTGTTTAGGTTAAATAATCAGCTAAAAACCTCTGAACTGTGTTAATTTTTACCAACCAATTTATTATAAACACTATACACAATCATGCTATTATTTATTTAGACAATCACGTGGGAAGAGGAAGCCCATTGTTTCAGATTGTCGAAGATTTTGTGTTTATTTTCCAGCACCACTAAATTGCCACTGCTGGGCCCCTGAGAAAGGCCCTTAACACGTAACTACTCGGTTAAATAATTAAGATAAATGCAAGCCGCTCTGAATAATGCTGTTGTCCAAATGCCAGACGTGTAAATGTAGATGCAATGTGGTGGCAACACTGGTCAGAAATTACTATTCAAATATAATTACCAGCAGGAGAAAGGAAATGGGATCTCAGTAATGGGCCAAGGTTGTTGGTACCACACAGACTGGTGCTATCAGAAACCATTCAGTCAGCAGTAGAAACCAATGTAATATTTTCATTTCATACAGTTAATTTAATTTTAATAATGTGGAAATGTTTAAGTTGTATTAAGACCTACAGTTATCAGAGTATTAGACTAAGCAGCAACTTAATAAATACTATATTCTAGGAGTGTTAATAGGAATATCACCAAAGCCCTAATTAAAAAAACGTTCTGACAGATAATATTAGAATAAATATATAGACTTTTTGAAGTTGCTTTTAAAGCAGACACGTGTGTACTTCCGGGGTCACTCTGGCCAGCAGCGGTACTTCCGGAACAGGTGCAAATTCAAGCGAGCCGGCGATATAAATGACATTTAAAAGTGCAATACTGATAATATCCAGCAGATGGCGTCTCTGTTGCGTGAAGATGACGAATGTAATTAGTGTTGTTTTAATAGAACAATATTTACTTTGTTAATGGGATGAATTAATTTCCTGGAAAATGCACTTTAAATAAAAATGCAATCATTTATAGACATGATAATAAAGTGTGGTTTGTCATGTTATAATTAAACTATTACATATTTTAGACATATTTCAAATGCCATCTATTTACGCTACAAGCTCTATTTATTTATTGATACTGTGTATTCAAAGCATGCAACCTAGTTTTCTACAGGTTTAGGTAAATTTCCTAAAAACATTCGTGCTGTTCCAAAGTCTCAGCTACAGAGATGCTGTTTCATGTTTTTGTTTCTCCAGGCAATTTTCATGAACTTGAATGGAAGCTGCAACATGGGGTGATAGATAGCACACTGGCTTCTTTACTGGGATGCACATCACTTGGATAACCTTTTTATTCCCATCTCTTTCTCACATCCCCCGTAAATGAAGGAAATTAAGTGCTGGCGCTTGAGGCGACATCCTAAGCTATTTAAATCTTTAAATTTACATCTTCCTTCTGCCTCAAATAATTGAACAAACTCTGGGCCTGCTGCTTTAATTGAGCAAAAATATCCTGTCCTCCTGCTGATTCGCTCTGATGAGGGAAAACTAATTTCAAACAACAGCAAGGGAAAAAGGAATGAATCAGCTGGTAATATCATTTAGACCAAATAATTCGAAATCGACTCTAATTCTGAATGCAATAATAAAGTCTTGCATTTGCTGTAGGAAAAAGGACCACCGTTTCTGCGAGCCTGACCAGAAGAGTCTGGAAAAACTCATGCAGAGGCCAAACTGTTTACATCTTCGGCTCAATTGAATAATAGAGTTAAACGCAGGACCAGCCCTCGGTCTTGGTAACAGGAAGGGCCACACAAAGTGTTTTGGTGTTAGGGAGAGGAAATCTGGGGGGATGCATATTTTTTTTTTTTTGTAAAAAAAATATGATGTTTCAAAAATATATATTTTAGCAAAAATATAATATATTGTGTGGGTGAAAAGGCATTTTTTTCTTTTTTTTTCCCCCTTAGACAGGTGGGCCAGCTGTGTGACCGGTTACACAAATCTCTAAATCATTATTAGGGTAATTGTTTAACCTTTAATTTCTACTTTTTTTCCAACTAAGGCATGCGGATGATTCTATAACTGGAGAGACATTCAGAATTTTAGAAGGTTCCATTATTTTATTAAAAACATTTTCAATTTTAAGAATTCAGTGCCTGACAAACACTTACAGATTACTTACCACAAAAAGTACCAGACTGATACCAGAAAGACCAGGGTTCGATTTCCAGCACCACCACTGTGGACCCTGAGCAAAGCTCTCAACCCCCAATTGAATAGTTGTATAAAAGAGATCAATGTAAGTTGCTCTGGATAAGGGTGTCTACCGGATACTGTAAATGTAAATGTTATTGCCTTTAACATCTTGTGAGGCATGGAAATAAGTAGCATTTTTAAATAAATAAAAACTCTAAGCATTAGCAAAAATCAGAAAAAAGTTATAGCTTTGGACATTAAATGTAGTCGCAGTTATAGAATCGCTGATATATAAACCACTGCTACAGCGGCAGGGTAGTATTGTGACTCGATGTCCAGCACTGTTGTGTTACCACTTCAGGGTTTTCTTCTCCACTGGACCTGTTAACATCCCGTCCAGCCACTTTGTTAGAAACCCAGAACACCTACATAATCATGCAATTATCTATTCAGACAATTATGCGATGGCAACACAGGTCAACATCTGCAAAAGAAATTCAGTTACATTAAGCAATGTCCCCGGGGCCAGACATAGGATCCACTGAGACATGGATCAGGAACAGTGTTACAGAGGACAGATGTTCTTATGTTATGGGTATCACCCTATACAGGTTGTGGTGCGGTCACTAGTAGGCGCCACTTCTCCACTCTGGAGGAAAACCATTAACACGAGGTTAAACAGTTGGGTTCAAAGTTCGCGCGCGCGCGGTCTGGCAACGCACACTTTTATGTCTAAAATCAGCTTGTGTTCCAGTGCGTCTTAAACCTGGTATTCGGGATAGACCTGTCTGTCGTCCTCAGAATAAATCTTTCTCTCTATCTCTCCTCTTTTTTTTCTCTTTTCCTTTCCTCAAACACATGACATTATAGTCGCTCGCGTCCATCCAGCCGCGCGCTGTAATTGAAATGGCACGCGTGGCCTGAAGCGCTTTATGCTCTGATTTTAGGCTGATCCCCGTCATTCTGGTCTGGCCGAATGGGACGACAGAAAGACAGAGAGAGAGAGAGAGACATGAACAGAGGGACAGACAGACAGACACAAAGAGAGAGACAGACAGACAGAGACAAATATAGAAGATAGAAAGAGAGAGAGGTAGGGAGAGAGAGAGAGAGGGACAGACAGACAAACATGGAGAGATCGAAGAGAAAGAGAGAGAGAGAGAGAGAGACACAGAGAGACAGACAGACGACATATATAGACAGAGAGAGACAGAGAGAGACAGACAGATATAGAAAGAGAACGAGAGAGACAGACATACAGAGAGAGAGAGACAGACAGAGAGAGAGACAGAGACAGAGAGATAGACAGACAGATATAGAAAGAGAACGAGAGAGACAGACAGACATACAGAGAGAGAGACGATGCAGGGTCTGAATACAACGAAAAAAGCCACGTGACGAGTTTTTGCTTCATTTCCGAGATATAGATTATTTTCATCATAATAATCATCAGCAACATTTATTCATCCTCATCATCATCATCCCAGGTAACGCCGGAGACCATCGACACAGTAACGTCCCCGACACACACACACACACACTCTGTTAAAATCAGAAATGAAAATAAATGACATAAATCTGAAATCTGGGCATTAAGAATGACAGCGCGCGTGCACATGTGCGCAGTAGGATGAGATGGGATGTGGTGAGGCGGGCAGAGCGCAGCTGATTGGAGCCCGAATCCTTTTCCCCCCCGGGGCAGTTTTCAGAGCCCCAAGCCAGAATTTCTGTTCAGCTCTCCTTCACTGTTATTCGGGAACGATCTCTGGCTTAAGTGCAACTCGCATCCTGTCTCCCGCTCCAAGCAAAACGGAACCGTGAACAAAACCTGGAACAAAATCAAAACTAAAGAAAGCCGATCGATCGGATGTTTTAAACAGCGTCGCCGACTGAGCCATGACTGCCAAGGTAAGCGCGCGCGTCGCTCGCCACGGAGCCGCTTTTCGTGGAAACCGTGTTTCTCCGCTGTGTGTGTTAACCGACTTTTAAAGCCACAGCGACCTCACACACACACACACACACGCGCGCGCGCACACACACCGAGCTGCCTTTTCCGTTTGCCTGGTTATTGTTTTTACTCTTTGCGGATTTAATCTTCTTGAAGGATTTTGCGCAGCACCAACTTCTGTCCGTTACCGACCGGAAATCCGGGATCGCTGAAGTATTAAACAATTGCAGAAAGTTATTTCTAGATAAGGACTAGAGATCTACTTGATCCCCCCCACACACACGCAGAAAAAGAGAGAGAGAGAGAGAGAGGGAGAGAGAGACTGATCGACCGCATCAGGCATCCTAAAAATGTTTGAAAGGGTAATTTTTAATATTGACAATTTTTTTAGATAAATCTGTATGTTTATAAAGACACAAAGTGATCATTTGTCATCACCGCGTCGTGTTTAGAAGCTGCCCATGCCAAACATCTTAAGCCTCGGTGTTTAGTGCACTACATAGAGTGGAGTGGAATCTAATATTAGTATCACTGGTATCTGATATACTGAGTACTGATGGATTTGTGATTTGACTGATGGAATTAGAGAAAAAAGGAGACAATTCTTTCACAAATTCGACCCCTACAGAAGGAGAACTAGTCCAAAGACTAATGAGATACGTTCACAAGGTACTGCACTTTTCTATAGTTCCTATTTTGTCTGTTGACTACGGTAAAAAAGCGGGGTGTGTAGTGTAACACACTGTACTTTTCTTCTATCCATTCATTCATTTATTCATTCATTCAACTTTTGGTTTGCTGCCCACTAGAACTGAAGTCCATCTTAATATCTGGTAGTTGTATAATGATGAACAGACATATTTTATTACATTTTTAAAAAAACACTGTAAGGAAGGAAATGTTCTTGAAAGAGTTTGGAAAGGTTCGTTGAGTTATTTTGCAGCATCTGTGGTAAAAATAAAAAATATATATATTATTTTTATTGTTTGGTGTGTAAATGCGAAGTGTTCTAGCATCCATTGTACATAGAGTGTTACAGAGAACAGATAATCTTTGGTAAGGTGAATCTTCCCATGTTTGTGCTTGTTATAACTTCAAAGCGCAGATGAAAGTAAATGAACACTGTCTGCCTACAGCATTATGCCCCTGAGCAAAGCACCATTCAACCATCTGCTTAACATTTGCCGACACCCCTTATAACAAAAAAGTTGAACTCCAAAGTGGCAACGCCGTAGACTGTAAAAGACAGATGTTTTTCCAAAAAAACCCACATCAACCACAGTGAATAAACCTGTACTGTACTGTACTGTACTGTACAGATTCACACTGTGTTCACTCTACAGCTGATTTGTAGGATGGCACTGATCACACATTTCCCATCTGAAATTCAACAATGATATCCAAGCTGTAAGCATGACCTCATTTCTGCTACTGATTCAGTTTTATGAAGTAATATATCAGAGACGTAATTGTGACAGACTTTAGGATGGTTTGTTTTTCTGTGTTTTTTTATTAAATACACCTGATCAAGAGTTTTAGGCTGCTATTGGCCTCCATATTGACACTCTGTGTACGATCGATAAATCCTGAATTACTTTCTCTTTATTATAACCTTGATTTTACTTATCTAGGTGCAAAGATTCTTCTGAGATTTTCTCTCTTTAACAATCATATTATTTCTACTTTATTAAGATGCTGATGTATTAGACTGCTGTATGCCATTAAACCTTTTACCACTCACACTCAGACTACCTTTAATTAGAAGTTTACACTTTCTCCATATTTCCTGAAGGTAGACACCTACAGTACGATCTATCCCAGTCTGTCTCGTACCTCTTCTGGCGCTCGTTAATAAGCCTTATCCTTTCCTCCCCTCCGGTTCTGGGGGGAAACGTGATGCAAATTCTCTTAATTAGAGGTGTGCTACTAATTCTTGAGCGAAACAGAGAACGAGGTGGATGTAAGAGTGATCTCATAGGTGTTGACAGGCCCGGAGCACGTATTTACGCTGATGAAATCAGGAGAGAGAGGACTGACTTGGAGCAGCAGTGCTGCAGGTGTGTGTGTGTGTGTGCTGTGCTCTATGCTCTGCTGAGAGGGTGTTTTGTGTACGCTGATCCGCAGGAGGGAAGAAGCATGTCTCGTCTATCTCTGACCCGCTCTCCAGTGTCTCCTCTGGCTGCACAGGGCATCCCTCTTCCTGCTCAGCTGACTAAAGCCAACGCCCCCGTCCACATCGATGTAGGAGGACACATGTACACTAGCAGCTTGGCTACACTCACAAAGTATCCAGATTCCAGGTAGGACAGTTTTATCTTCTGTGCTAGGAGTCAGTAAGAACTTGAAGAATCAGATGTTCCAACTATGGATTGTTTAGCTAGAATGCTCTTTGAGAGTCAGCTGTTAGATAATCAGACTTTTAGCTTATTTTTGATGTATATATATAGATATCTATATATATATATATATATATATATATATATATATATATATATATATATATATATATATATATATTGAAGAAATCCCACAATTAGTCTGTTTTTTAAGACTAATCACTTTAAAACAGGAAGTTTAAACCTGAGTTTGAGCTTGGGTTCCTAATGGTTCCTAGGTTTCCTGATGGTTCCTAGGTCTCCTCCCACGATTTGAAAGAAGCCAGTAGGTGGATTTCTAATACATTAAATGTTGAGTGTGTTTCTTTCTATACAGTGGATATGTGACACAATTATTGGGTATTCATGAATCCCAGCTAAATTTGGTCCTGATTTAAAATGTTCCCAAAATGTAAAAATGTCCAGTTTGCTTGACGTTAGTTGAATGTTATTTTTTTTGGTGCTGCTCTAAGAATGTTTTCATAAAACTATTGACAACGTTTTTTAATTGTTGTTCAAAGAACTATCTCTCTATTGAGAGGTGGTGGCTCACAGTTAAGGTGTTGGACTACCGACCCAAAGATTCTGGGTTCGATTCCCAGCTCTACCAAGCCATCACTGTTGGGCCCCTGAGCAAGGCCCTTAACCCTCAGTTGTGTAAATGAGATGAATGTAAGTTGTTTTTTTTAAAGCACGTTAAGGAAAGTTTTGGGGAATGTTCCCTAAATACTTAATACACACAGTATTTAGAAAGGATTTAGAAAAGATCCCAAATCCAATGTGACACAGACTGCAGGAGGTGGTAGTGCAGTGGTTAAGGTGTTGAACTATTAACCAGAAGATTGTGGGTTTGATTCCCAGTACCACCAAATTACCACTGCCGGGCCCCTGAGCAAGGCCCTTGTTTAAATTAAATGAATATAAATAGCTCTGGATTAATGCATCTGCTAAATGCCAGAAATGTAAATACAATACAGGACAAGACAATTTTATTTATACAGCACAAATTAAAAAAAAAGGAAGTGACCAAAGCGCTTAGTTATGAACATGGGCGAAGTTTCATAAAACAATAGAGATGTTAAACGCCACGGAAAATCAAAAGGTGTTAATAGTGAACTTAAAAACCAGACAAGATCGATCAGTTCTGATGTAAGACAGGAGACCGTACCATAGTTTAGGAACAAAAACATAAAAAGCAAAAAACCCTTACTGAATATGATCAAACGTGATCTATCATGTATTTTAGTCAGGGTGTTAGAATAAATCAGACATGAGATAAAGTCTCGCAAAAGATTGTTGAATTAGTAATAATAAAAAGTGAAAAGTAGTTCCAGTCACGCTTTTTTTTAATGGTACATGTTTCATCACATCTACATGGCTGTTCCCAAAATAAGTTATAAATAAACATACAGCAAAAAATGTTACTTGCAAAATCATTTGCATAATAATTTGCATAAATAAAAATAAACAACTTTTAAAAGTGAGGTTTAGGAAAACAGATTTATTTTGTGTTTTTAATTGCCGGGAACCGTGTTAAAGTGTCAGTTTGTGGTAATCACATAAAGACCACAAATGTGCTAGACAGAAATTGGGTTGTAAACCGGTTGCGTCCCTTTAAACAAGCTTTAACTGTGGGATTTTATATGCTTTGCTTTATAATTATGTTTGGAAAAGATTTGGTGAGGTGGGTTTTTGCAGGCCTTGACAAGTGAAACACCTCGTGATCTTTTTGCAGTTTTGCTGTAAACACGAGCAGCAGTTTCTGACTTTCTGTTGGTTCAGAAATGCATCTTTAAAATTCCACCCCCTTATTTGCATTCTCAGTATATTTGTCTCATGAGCTGCTCTCTCTCTCTCTCTCTCTCTCTCTCTCTCTCTCTCTCTCTCTCTCTCTCTCTCTCTCTCTCCTCTCTCCTCTCCTCTCATCTCTCTCTCTCTCACTCTCCGCTCTCTCTCTCTCTCTCTCTCTCTCTCTCTCTCTCTCTCTCTCTCTCTCTCTCTCTCTCTGACTAACAGAGCTAGTAGCAGAAAATGCTGAATTCACTGAGACAAAAATCACTATTCTGTGGAAAAGCTGATGGGGGTTTAATGACGTTAAATTTCTGTCACGAATAAAATAGTGAGAGGAAACTGCGCTGAATCGAATCCTGAACGTAAGGACGGCTGACAGCACGTCACGGCTGAGGGGCTCCCTGTTCAATTCAAAGATCTGTACCAAAGTCAGAGATGGTTTATACGTAGATTCTTAATCAGACAAATAAAGGAGCAGAGTTCCTTGTAGTGTGGCAAAATTTCTACCTGCAGCTTCCCAACGTCAATTCTCAGAGGTCCTGCTGATAACTCAATCCCCCCAATGAGAGACGGGTGAAAAAGAGCACCACCTGTTAGAAAAAAGGAGAGGAGATGAGCGGAGAGGAGAGGAGAGAAGAGCACACCCTTACATCTGCTCAGCTTAACACATGCCATGGCCTCCTCTGATTTAATAATGTAGATAGAGAGACAGGGAGGAGGAGGAGGGGAGCAGGGGGGAAAGCAGGCAGCATTTTAATTGCTTTTTAGAGAGAAAAAAAAAAGAAACGGAGATGAAAAACTAAGATTGCCTGAAGCTATATGGTGAAATTCTAACTGGGGGAACTGCAAGACCATATGAGAAAAGAAGCACCGCAGGCACAAAAGAGGGAATTGGTTTTCTTATTAAGTGTTTTGCATCAGTTTCCAGAACAGGCGGGAGAAAGAATGAGAGAGAGAGAGAGAGAGAGAGAGAGAGAATGAGAGAGAGAGAGAGAGAGAGAGAGAGAGAGGACATGAAATGAAATGGGAACATCTTTGCAATGACAAGATTTAAGTTGATTTAACACAAGAGCAGAAATAGTATAAGACATGAAACCAAATGTTCGACCTCATTCTTCAAACCAGGTTACACAATAAAACTCCATCATTCTACCTGCATTACAAACTGTCATATTTCTGCAGTTGTGTTGCCGGATTGTGATTATCAGTCGGCCTCTGTACCGGCCTGAATTCATGAGCTGTTTATTGTTCTGTCCTCGTCAGAATCAGTCGGCTGTTTAACGGCACGGAGCCCATCGTGTTGGACAGTCTGAAACAGCACTACTTTATCGACCGGGATGGAGAGATTTTTCGTTACATTCTCAGCTACCTGCGCACCAGCAAACTGCTCCTCCCTGAAGACTTCAAGGTAAAAGTGTTCCCCAAAAATGAAAACATAACACTCATTCATGGAACAAATGCTCTTAAACTTTCCTTCTTTTCCTTTCCTTTTCCTTTCCTTTTCCTTTTCCTTCTCTTACCTTTCTTTCCCTTCCTTTTCCTTCATTTACCTTCCCTTCCCCTTTCCTTTCTTTCCTTTCTTTTCTTTTCCTTTTTTCTTTTCTTTTTTTTTTCCTTTTTTTTTTTTTCTTTTTTCCTTTTCCTTTTGTGTTTTTTTTTCTTTTTTCCTTTTTTTTTTAGTCAAAAATTAAAAAAAATAAAAAATAAATAAAAATAAAAAAATAAATATATATATATATATATATATATATATGAATATATGTGTGTATATATATATATATATATATATATATATATATGTATATATATATATAGGTATATATATATATATATATATATATATATATATATATATATATATATATATATAATATATACAGTATATATATATATATGTATATATGTATATATATAAATTAAATAATAAAATTGAAATACATTGACCTAACAGCTTATGTATTACAATTAACAATACTACTATACACATCTATTGGACATTCTTAAAATAAGATATAAAATCACAGGCTTTACTGTTGTTTGATTTTAAAGCTTTGCATTTATTAAAGAACTAATTTACTTAATAATCACTGTGCTGATTTAACACAATTATACAGATGTGTTCCACAAAGGTCACATTTTTCTATATAAACCAGACTTTCGGAATTCCTCCTACTGTAATGTAAATGCATGTTGTGGTATTATCTGTGCAAAATAGTACTTTTGAGAAAGTTTCAACTCAACGTGAATTCTGAGAACATACTCAAGTCTATCTGTGGAAAATTAAGTCTATTTCTGAAAACCTGCACTTAGACACTAGACTTACACTTTAGAGTTACTGGATTACCACTGAAGTCGAACTTGGTGATTTAACAAATATCTCTGGTTGATTTATTTCTCATTTGCTTCAATTTTTAAGAGAAATGATCCAGAATCACTTTTGTGTATTCATGACAAGCTATTTGGCTAACTTAGCTTACAGTCTGCTCATTAGCTAGGTGTTGTGCTAATGAATATTTAGACAGATCTGGCTAATGTTATTAATTACAATGCAGATACAGGCGTATTTAGTAACTGTGTACTAGTCAGGCATCAGCTATCTGAAACTGAAGAAGACAACTTTGATTGTGATGTTTGTAATAATAGTAAAAATCTGATGGCATTTCTAAACCTCAGAAATATAAAAATATAAATGTCCATAAATAATTTAGTTACCTGGCCAGAGAAGCTGCGCCAGAGCATCCAGCACACAACATGAATGAGACTGGACAGCTTAGCAGCTCTTTCACAAACATTTTGTTCTTTTCTGAGTTGCAGCTCGAACATTTAAACACACTGTAATGATGGAATCCAATCTGGACAGTCTTTCTCGAGATCTCTAGGATGCTGTAGAAGAGTGAAACCCTGCACAGACA
The DNA here is from genome assembly GCA_005784505.1 of Bagarius yarrelli. Lineage (NCBI taxonomy): Eukaryota > Metazoa > Chordata > Actinopteri > Siluriformes > Sisoridae > Bagarius > Bagarius yarrelli. The sequence continues at coordinate 1,967,181 of VCAZ01000008.1, read as the reverse complement.
GCAGCTCAAATCATTACAACTCGTTATAGTCAAGCTTCACAGTTCTGCCATCACACTTTGCACCCGTTGCATGCTGGGAAATATGCAAATAGCAGTGACGCCGGCTGAATCGATCATTATCTGCAGCCCCGTCTAAGTGCTGGAGGGCTTGATTTGTGCCAGGCACGTGACTGTCACGCCAGGTTGACGCGATCAATCTGTTTGCCTCCATGGCGTATCCAAATGGCCCTAACTCCCTCTTCAACTTATTCATTCCTAAAAAATTTTTTGCTAATTCACAGCAGTAAAAGCTGTTATTTGTTCCCAGTCTGAGGAACTTGTTACTTCAGATATACACTTAGTCGCTTGTCGCCTGAGGGGAATTTTGTAGAGTGTCAAATACAATTCTGCCTATTTCAGCTAATGGAAATGCAATTCACTGAGCTTTTATCAATTTCTTTGTCTGGTGCAAGCTTCAAAGCGCTGGAGCTATCACGAGAAGCTATTCACTCGTCCTCGGTTATAGTGCTTCGTATTTACTGGATTAGGTTTTCAGAAAGTTGTTTTTTAGCAGCCTCGACATATCTAACCCTTGCTACAGACCCAGGATGAATAGCACCTTAAGACTTATATTTCCCTTTGAATTACTCAAAGCCTCCAGGCCTGAAGTGTTAGCATGCATGTTGTGGGATAGATAGAGAGACAGAGAGAAATAGGCAGACAGGGTGGGGCAAGGGGCAAGCAAAAGCAGCTTCTTTTTGTGTGAACATTGAAGTTATGGAGTCTTAGACGCTGGATGCTATTGTTCAGTCTGGCGTAGCCTGCAGGAAAATGATTAGTTCATACAGGGTGGAGATGAAGCGCTAACTTTCAGGAGATGCAGCGAGGGAACAGCTCGCTGTTACACAAGAAGTTCAACTGGAAACAGATCACAGAGATTAATGGCAAAGTGACAGAAAGAGATGTCTAAAGACAGAAAGGTTGCTGACTGGTGCCACAGTGTGACTTTTTTCGGTAACAAGCAATCAAACGAATTACTGTTTCCACCGTTCAAACGCAGTTACCGTTACTGTTAATAAAATCCTTGTTAGTATTTAAATATTTCATATTATAAATGCACTTAGCTCACTGAAGTGGTTTTTATCTGAGTAGTTTTTCCTCCAGTGTGTGTGAAGTGGGACGGCACACATAACTGATGATGATTGGCTTAGGTAGAGTGAATTTACAATCATTTGCCAACCAAAGGGTAGTGCAGGGGTAAAGTATGGAATTCCCGACAGTTAAAAAAACACATTTTTATAGTATAGTTACAAGTAGTATAAATAAAATTTGGATGCAGTACAGGATTCAGATCGATGGCAAGTATCTTTTACAATCTGGAGGTATAAACGCTACTCTTTCCTGAGGTGAAAGACAAGCCTGTAACATGTAACTTATGACCAGGAGGAAAAACTTCTCCATATCGATGGCAAGTAATTCTAATCTAATGAATCAGATCACACCATCACAACATTAAAATAGTGTAGATTAGTGCACCATGTTTCACACCGAAAACATTCACACCAAAAAAAGTCACACACTTTAATATTTAATTGGACCACCTTTGGTTTTGCTTATAGCATATATTTACTGGGGCATCACCAATCACGATCATTTAAGATTTTTTTCCAATCACATTTCTTCCCTGAAATTTATAGTTTCTCACTATTCTTCCAGTTTTTAATAACGCATTGGACAGTTCTTAACCCCATTTTAGTAGTTTCAGTAAACTCCTTAGATGTTTTCTTTGCTTGATTTATGCCAATAATTTGACAATTCTAAAACAGATTAACATCTTTTCCACAAACACAGGATGTGTCTTCTGAAATGGTTGTCCATGAAATGAATAGCTACATGTAAGTTGGCTTAATAACTTGTTGTTAGCTGAAACATCCATTCATTCATGCAGTAATTATCTAATGGGAGGCTCTTACCTTTTTGCTTAGTTAAATCCAAGTGGGGACTTTTTTCAGCGTATAGTAATATTTTATTCTATTTAGTGTCTATTTTATTCATTTAACCTTGTTAATATTGAGATCATCCAAGTTATTTGACATTTTTGAACCTTTTTTTAATTAACGCAATAGTTACCTCCCCTGGTAATTATTAACTTTTATAATGATGTAACTCAGTTACTACTTGCGAGAAGTACCTAGTAACTTTACCTAATTACCCTTTAAAAGTAACATGCCAAACACTGCATAAGGATTACTTAAATATAATAATCAAACTAACCTTACACCTTATGCAAATGTTTTATTTGAAATATTATTTGAAATAAATTATTCATTACGAAATTCAGGGTTGTAGTTTTATTTTCTACATTTACATTTCTGGCATTTGGAAGAAACCGTTATTTAGCCGTCCCTTATTTAGTGAAATTCAGAACAAAATTCCTGTTCAAAAAAAGATATAGAGTTTTGCCTAAATTTAGTTTGGGAAAACTAATTAAACAGCCATGAGAAAGAGTAAACCAGTTTACTAGCGCATAACAAGCACAATCATGCCATAACAATCCACAGAGTTCTCGTAATTAAAATACTTTTGCTAAAACTAGTACCATATTAAACCAGTTTTTAATATAAATTATTATAAATGTAATAATTCAACCATATACTTATGAATTTGAATTTAAAAAAGGAGTGGCAAGTGGTAGCTCAGTAATTAAGGTGTTTTACTGCTGGGCCCCTGAGCAAGGCCCTTAACCCTTAAGTGCTTAGTAGTAGAAATGAAATACACAAGAAGTTCAACTGGAAACAGATCACAGAGAGAAAGGAATAGGAAATGCATTTGTGTATTGTTAAGTGAGTGAGTGATTTTTAGTCTGCTGTTTTAATGCTAGAAATGAATGTCAATGCCATCTGGTCTGGTGGAGAATGTAGGGGTAAAAGGGTTGGGATGAAGTGGCTTAAGGGCAACAAGACCCTCAGGGTAACACAGCCAGTCTGTCCATCCAAACCAGAGACCATGTGTGTGTTTTCGTACTACATTGTGAGCAAATAATGTACAGACCCACACGGTACAGTGAGTAAGTCTATGGCAGTTGTTTAACGTAATGATTGACTTATATTATTTTTAACCTCCAGTGAATCCATGAATTTGTAGCAAGAAACTCTGGTTAAGATCCCTGAGATCAGTTACACTACAGCTACACTGACACCAGAATTTACCCAAATCCTATCACAGAAAATCTTTAAATGTTTGAGTTATTGTGGCAATACCGGAATAAAATATTAATGCGGCTTAACATTAGGACGTAATTAAATTTTCAGACATTATTGACTGTGATGGGAAAAACCCCCAGTAATAATAGTGTTGGGTATAACACACTACTTTAAGCACAGAGCTTTTTTAATAATAATAGCTTTGTATCGATTAGGCTTTGTGGTTTTTTAACTAGATTAAACTGTATGGAAGTAAAATAGTAAAGTAAATGACGCTTCACTGTTTGTGTCTATCTATTTAATGTAGCATTGATGTTATAACATGTCAATTCAGGCTGACAGAAGAAAATATACAACATTTAGAATTATTTCCCACTCCTATAATAACCTTCACTAAAAAGCGTTTTCATTATAAGTTCAGACACTGATGTTGGGTGAGAAGGTCTGGGGTGAAGTCGTTATTCTAGTTCATTCCAAAGTTGTTCAGTGGGGGGACAGGACACTACAGTTTCTACACTCTAACTATAACACACCATGTGATGTGGTAGCTTAGTGGTTGAGGTGTTGGGCGATTGATTGTGGGTTCAATTTCTAGCACCTTTAACCTGCCACTGCTGGGCAACTGAGCAAGGTCCTGAACCCTCATCTGCTAAGTTGAAAGGGAAGTGGTAGTGCAGTGGTTAGGGTGGTTGGGAGAAGTGGTAGCGCAGTGGTTAAGATGTTGGACTGCATCGATTCCCAGCACCACTAAGTTACCACCGTTGGGCCCCTAAGCAAAGCCCCTTACCCCTAACTGCTTAGATGTATAAAGAAGATAAATGTAAGTCGCTCTGAAAAAGGAATGTCTGCCCAAATAACAAAAATGTAAGTGTCTTTATAGAGCTTAGTGCACAGGAGCTTTGTCATGCCGAAACAGTTTTCGAGTCTCTTAGCTTTGGTAAAGAAATAATAACATTGTATTGTGTTTTTTATTTATGTTTTACACAACATCTCAACTTCATTGGAAGTTGGTTTGTATTTGTTCTTACAGGCACCTACCTGATGTTAGCATACATTCCTTCATTTATACCTAAGCCTGTACAGTGGTTCCTCTCTAAAATCTGCTTCCTGCTTTGTGGCTTGTGTAGGAATTCCAGTTGCTGTACGAGGAGGCACGTTATTACCAGCTGAGCCCCATGGTAAAGGAGCTGGAGCGCTGGAAGCAGGAACGCGAGCAGCGGCGCGGAGCTCAGCCCTGCGAATGCCTGGTGGTGCGTGTGACGCCTGACCTCGGTGAAAGGATCGCTCTGAGTGGAGACAAAGCACTAATCGAGGAGATCTTTCCCGAGACGGGCGACGTTATGTGTAACTCCGTCAACGCAGGCTGGAACCAGGACCCCACTCACGTTATTCGTTTTCCACTGAACGGATACTGCAGACTCAATTCTGTACAGGTAAAGCCTAACGTTTGACACTTAGCATTAGTTATATAAAAAAAACAGCTTTGTTTATTGGCGCAAAAGCATGTCAGTGTATTTCTAAAAGATTTGGGGAGTTTTCAGTTATAGCAAAACTGATTTCAACCAGAAGGAGGTTGAACAGTCGTTTATAAATCATCATACAACCAGGGATGATTTCTGCTATCAGAAATATCAACCATTTTAAAGGAATATTTCACCCAAAAATGAAAAATTCCGATATAAATTATTCGCCCTGGTGTTGTTTCAAAAGCGTAAGACCTTTTTTCATCTTTGGAACGCAGTGCATAATATTTTTAAAACCTGAGGGCTCCCTGTTCCTCCAATAGAGACAGCAACATGGTAACTACTATGTTCAAGCCTCAGAAAAGTACAGAGATGATTGACAAATTTATCAAAAAATATCATACCTTTTATTCTGAAGATGGAAAAAAAGGTCTTAGGCTTTTGGAACAACACCAGGGTGAGTAATTAATATTGTTTTTGTGTAAACTTTTCCTTTACAACCTTCTTTGTAACTTTGATTTGATTATAGAAAGAATTAGTAGGTGATTTTCTAGTGGCAGAATTCTCATCATCGATATAAAATCTTAGTAATGAACAATGCAACCACTAACAAACATCTCACTGCTTTATCTAAAAAAAATAAATAAATAACAAAGTGTAAGATACAGGGTACAGATACAGGCAACCCATGTCCTGTGAGTTACTTTGTCATACTTGTTTTCCACCAATCCCTGCTAAACCCACTGCTTATTAGAAGTGGGAAAATACCATCTCACTCTGCCTTCCCCCACTCCGCCCACATCTGAGATGGTATCTTCCAGCTTCTAATTGACTAACCACACCTAATGCAGATAATCAGCAGTGGGTAGGGCAAATATATGACTTACTCCAGAGATGGTTTGGGGGTCTAATTGCATAGTTTAGTTTATCAGGAGAGTGGTAGCTCAATGGGTAAAATATTAGACTCTTGATTGGATGGTCATGTGTTTAAAATTCCAAGCTGTTACCCCAGGGCCCCTGAGTAAGGCCCAGCTGCAGATGTTTGTATGTTGGTATAGATGAGGGTATCTGCCAAACACTGTAAAAGTAATTATACAGGCAGCAATACTGGGACGAAAACGGCCTTATATAACTATAGGACGACTGTCTGATATTGTTCATGTTAGATATAGCAGTGGATCAAGCTATTTAGTTAAAACGTCAGTATATTCTTACATAGGCTACACTACAACATAATACCTGAGGTAAAATGGTGGCTTTTAAACTCCGAATGTACTTTAAAAAACCAAGCTACTAAAAATATGCCGAATTTTACCCATGGTGCTAGCTTTCAGATGCCTAACTTGCTCCAAGCTAAGCCCCAGCCCCTAGGTTATAGCTATTGCTTGCTTGCTACTTTATGACTTAGCCTAAAGATATCATTCACAATGATTTTGTTATTAGATTCTTTCCACTTTTTACCATAGTTGTGCTTTCTTTTTCTTATTTTGCTTCCAGACATGCACATTTTTGTGATTAGGGGAAATGATTAGCCAGCTTTCCTTTAATGACCCCATCTCAGGATTTGGGAAGTTTTGCACTTTGATATTTAAATTTGTTTAAAGACCTAAATTTTAGAGGTCCTAAGCAGTTAGCTGCTTTCACTGTTATTGTTGCTTAATAAAAGTAGCAATGGAGCATGATGATGCAAACTAGCTAGCATTAGCCTTTATCCCTCTAGCAAATTAGCAATATATATATATATATATATATATATATATATATATATATATATATATATATATATATATATATATATATATATATATATATATATGTCTATGGGAACTTTACGCTCTCGTACAAGCAACGGCAAATAACCTGTGAACATACAAACAAACACACGTTCATAAACAAACATTTTTTTCAAACATCTGCACATTTTTTTACCATTAAACACAAAACTAAATAAACTGAACAGCAAACTGGGACGTGCTGCATTTATACAACCATTCCGACACCCCACTAAAGTTTTTCTTTTACATGTCACTGTATGTATGTGTTTATAAATACATGCATTATTCAGGTAGAAATAAAATAAAATACAATCCCGAGTTGATTTTGTGTGGATGTTCTACACTGGTGTAAAAAAAAAAAAACACTTTAGTGAGGTGTACAAGAGCGTATATGAGGATAAAATTTCGGACAGTGTGTGAAATGTGGTTTTACAACAAGGTTAAAGTTCCCATAGATACCGAATGATTATTTACAGGATTCAAATAGGCGCTTCGTGTTTTTTCAGGTTTTAGTTGGAATTCTTGCACACTGTGATGTCAGTTTGTTTTGGTGAACACAGCATTCATTGCATTATAAAACTATTCTTTTTGACTTAAATCAGAGACTGAACTTGAGTTCACTGGTAATGATCTCTGATAATACACACACCTTTCTCTACTTCCTCTTCCAGATAAACGTGCGCTAAACTTGAGAGATTCGTAAGCAGCCTCTCGCGATGCAGCCTCTCCAAAATCTCACAAGTCATATGGACTAATTATTTAAAAAATCTTATATTGATGACCATTTGACAGTAACAGAGGAACGCCGCCAAATGTAAAAGTAAACATTTTAAATATACTCTAAAAGTAAAAGTTACCAAAAACTCGTTACTTCCCACCTCAGATACTAATGTTTGGTTGTTTTTAGTGGGGTCATGGATCTGTGCAGGACACCTGAGTTCCAAATCAACCAGAACACACCATGTTTTTATGGAGCTCAGGGGCTTTGTGCACAGGGGCATTGTGATGCTGAAATAGTGTTGGGTATCTTAGTTTTAGTGAAGGAATCTTGATGCTGCAGGATACACAACATTCCAGGTGTCATGGTGTTCTTAACCTTGTTGGAAGACACACATATGAGTAATCTGGTAAAGATGCCCACAGACTTTTAGCCAAATGGTGTATATTTTGTTGTACAGCTTTTGTGTTTTCATATTAGGAACATATCAGTGAGTCAAAAAGCCTGTTACAGCAGTACAGGGTAAGGTTAGTGTACTGGGTTACACTCTCACCTTTTAATGAGTATGTCTGTATTTATGTGTGTAGATGACGTGTGAGATCAGGAGACTGCAAGTTTACTAAAAAAGTTTAAGACACTAAGAGAATATTTAAAAAGTGGGACTGGGGCATGAAAGCAGGAATGTGGCACAGGAAGAAGTGGAGAGAGGCGGTGGGGTGGGGTGGTGGATGGTGAAGCTGACAGGTGTTGAGAAAGGTGTAAATACACAGCTGCAAAGGTGAAGTTCTGCCCCACGAGATGCTATTACAGACCCCACAGGGCCCGGCAAAACGACTAATTACCACTAATTTTATTGAAAAATGTATAAAATACAAACAAAAAAAAGTCTAGAGACAGAATTACTTTTCACCAAGATATTAATTATATATGAACAAATTATTCATCAGTGCTTAAATGCATCAGAGAGAATAATACTACAATACATCATGTGTCATTCACTGGTGAGAAAAAATTATAGAAACAGTTAGTAACAGGACTAAAATACCAAACATTAAAATAGACCTGATTACATGCTGCTGCTGGAGTTGCTGGACACAAGCTACATATGCTATGCGTTAGTAATAAAACACACAAAAATCCAATAGATTCATACCTGTCCAAAAGAAATACTGTAACCATGACATCATCTTTCAGACACTTTAACTCCTGTAGTCGACTCCAGTGTGGAAATGCAACACCGATATTAATTCAGGTTTTCGCTTTTTTTAAAATCCAGACTTTTTTTCACAAAGCACTGATGACGCATCTTGTCTGTGTGAACAAGGTTTACAGATGTATAAAAATGAATTTGTTGACAGACAGGTAAAAAAATTTTCAGACTGAACATTTTGATTATATAAACCTTTCTTGGTCCTACGTCCAATAAATATAAAGTAAGTAAATTGTAGTTTAAACTGTATTTCAGTCGTAATTCCATGCTTTGAAACATTATTCCGTCCTGTCAACATCGAGGATCAGATTTAATCCCTAGGAAACTGGAGTAGCAGCATTAAAGTATTATTGATTTAGATCTCTAATGAGCAAGCCAGATGTAACACAGACAAGGAACATCTCCCTAAGACTTCTTTAATGTTAAACAATCCAGATTAATTCCCTGAAACATTCCAACTCATTTCCCAGGTGTCTGAGTGACACACAGTAAAATGGGAAACTGTGCACTACGTGGAGAAAAATGATGTTTATTTAATGTCAACTTCAAAGTTTTCTCTAATTACAGCAGCATTTCTTTAGTATTTTTCTTGCTGTCTACAAAAACTAGGTTTTAAAAAATTATAAAAATAAGCACTAAATATAGATATTCTCATATTTGCACTCAATTAAAAATAATAAAGATCTTTAGTATGAAAACTTTAGGCTCTATCTGCTTGTCACCAGCATTTAACCACCTTTTAGCGCACACACACACACTTACACAGAGCGTAATGTAGGGCACCTTTAATGTAGGGATCTAGAGAGTCGTAAATGAGGGGAGAAATCGAGGGGAAAATGATATGCATAATTTATTTTTATCTCATCCTCAAGACAAATCCCTTCTTTTTTTAAGAAAGCGCTTCAGCGTATGTGCCTGCAGCGGTTTAAACACACATATTACATTTTTAATACCTACTTTGGTTTCTTTAAACAACCTAAACTGGTTTACTCTCCTTTTTACACACTTACAGTATAACTAATCACCGCATCTGTTAACACTGCGTTTCCAGCCTCGCACGCCCGACTTTTCCTATCGCGCCAGAGGTGCACATCAGGTGCTCTGAAGCCCAACCAGTTATCAGGAACACAACAACGTAAAACAAAATAAGCAGAGGACCTAAAACAGGACTAAATATTACATATTGTACATCGGGAAAAAAAAGGAAATTCAGAGCGAGACCAAGACAAGTAGTAAGTTCGAAAGTCAGGGACAGATAGACAAAGAAAGAGAAAGAGAGAGTGAGAGCAAGAGAGCAAGAGAGACAGACAGAGAGAGCCAGAGAAAGAGAGGGGAATAGATAGAAAGAGAGAGAAAATCAAAAAGACAGAGACAGAAAGAGATAGAAAAAATAGAGAGACAAAGACAGAAGAAAAGAGAGACTGAAACAAAGACAGAAAAATAGAAAGTCAGAGACAGAGAGAGACAAAGACAGAGTCACAGAAACAGAGACAGGGTATAAGACAGCATGACCAAGACTGTACAAAGGCTATAGAGAGACAAAGAAACAGAGAGACAGTGTCAGAGGGACAGAGTGACTGAGGAACAGGGTGTCAGAGGAACAAAGTGACATAGGGAAAATGTCAAAGTAACATAGGGACAGAGGGTCAGTGTCAGAGAGACAGAAAAACAGATTGACAGAATGACAAAGACAGCGAGACAGTCAGAGACGTAGTAAGTTAGAGAGATAGAAATAGATAGTTTTGGATAGACAAACAGCCAGAGAGAAAGAATCAGAGACCGTTCTCCTCATCACCTGTTCCTCTGTTTAGCGGTTCTCCTGTTCCTCTGTTCTCTTTCTCTCCTGGTCTGTTCTCCTCTACCTAAGAAACACCAGATGAATTTATTTTCCCTTCACTATTTATTGAAATCCTGCTAGAGGTTTCCAGAGTGTGGAGACGGGTGGACATTTTACTCAGACCTCTGTGATTCAACCGAATGTCATTATTATTATTATTTTTTTTTTTTGGTTGGAAGAACTTTTATCTGGTTTCGTTGCCTTCAGGCAGAACTTTCATTTTTCATGTGAAGCACACTTGAAAGAAGTGGAGGAGTAAGTGAATACTTCAGACTGCCTGTGTTGAATTTCAAAATAATAAAAAAAAATCTACAAGAACTGCAGCAGATAAAACATTTCAGTGATGTGTAGACCAGCAAGTGACAGGATTTACCGCGAGATCTCTGCAGAGTGTGTGTGTGTGTGTGTGTGTGTGTGTGTGTGTGTGTGTGTGCGCGCGCGTTGGGGTTGATTTGGTTTCGGTTGTCAGAGAGGGAAACGGTTCGCTTTTGACTTCTCATCAAACAGCTCCAGGGAGAGTCTGATCTCTCTCTCATCCTCACTGGACCGTCTGAAGAGGGAAACGATGCAGGCAAATAACAACATAAAGATAAACAATTTTCTTCCTTCTTTCAAACTTTTTATCTATAGTTTATCATGCTGAAAATAGTTGCATGTCGATATCAGAGTAGGGAATGACAACGTTATTAACGGCGTCACCTTTTTTTAGTAGCAAGTAAATAAACAAATTACTAACAAATTTTCCTGTTACAACACTGGTACCGTTACTATCCTAGTAGACTCTCTAGAGGGAGAGAGAAAGAGTGATGGAGCGGGAAAACCAAAAGACAGAGAGACAAAAAGACAGAAAAAGAGAAAGTCAGAGACACAGAGAGTCAAAAAAGAGAAAGAGAAAATAGAGAGAAAAAGAAAGAGAAAATAAAAAAGACAGAGAGAGAGAGAGAAAGAGACATGGTAGCAAAAAACATGGCAAAAAAAACGCAAGAACAAAGAAAAAGGCTTAAAGTGTAAGCTAGCTGACTAGCCTGTTTGAAAGGCAGGTGAACACGTTTCTGTGTATATTCACAGATCCTTAAGGTGTGAGATAACCCTAGGTTATTTTTGGTGATTGGTGGTCCTAAATTGCTGCATTTTTCTCTATTTTTTAGAAATGTAAGGTCTCATTTTTAAAAATGATGTTAATTAAATGATTAAAATAAAAAATAAATTATTGCTTACTCAAATGAGTTCCTGTCTCTCATTCCAGTTAAATGGAAGTAAATAATTAGCCATGCTGACCCAGGCCTCACTCTTTTCACTCAGGTGCTGGAGAGATTGTTCCAGAAAGGCTTCACCATAGTGGCGTCGTGCGGCGGAGGTGTAGACTCGTCTCAGTTCAGCGAGTACATCCTGAGTCGGGAGGACAGACGCTGTCAGACCATCCACACGCCCATCCGGATAAAACAGGAGCCGCTGGACTAACCTGACTCCTGTGACAGACCTGCAGAAGATCAGGTCTGGACTAGGAGAAGGAGCTGTGTGTGTTCTTCTCCACTGGTTCACTGGACTGTTTCAGAGCCTCGTCATGATGGAACTCTGCACCAACAACAAAAGACATCTGACTGAACACCAAGAATCCAAGCCTTGCTAGAGGGACATGCTTAAAAAGTCAAGATTGCATTCTGTATAATTTGGTCTTCCACTTCCGATTAACGCTAATTTAATTTAATTTTTTTTGCACTTGAATCCACATTGCAATTGTTCCATCTCCAGTGTGGACCATCTCATTCTCCAGTCTTCTGTAAATCAGATCCTTGCATGTTCTTGCCATCTTCAGGAGAAGAGGAGTTTTTATCATGATTGTGGAAGGGAACAGGGCAGGTTGGCTGAGATGATTGGTATTATGGGCAAAGACACAGATATCCCATTTTTACTCTCGGAGTATCCTCCAAAACTGCGATAGCAACATCCACATAGCGTCTGAGGGAATTCTTCTAATCTCCTGTTGCGTATTGACAGGTTGGATGTTTTAACACAGGTGTTTTAGGGACTGGCGAGGTGGGTCGTGTCAGCAAATTCACTTAACACAAACTACATTAAAAGATCAGATCAGGAAACCCAATTCCTTCGAATCCAATTTAATAGTCAGGTAAGCCATGTGTATCGCTGTCTGTATAGTCCTTACAGTTAGGAGCCACAGAAAAGGGCATCTAATCCTACACACAGACCAAGAGATCACATTCATTGAGGCAACAAGTGTGTTTGAACAAAAAGCAGAGTGGTAGAAATGAGAGGAGTCCAACAAACTGACACGTAAGCCTTAATTCTATAGATTACGCTCCACCAATTAGAATGAAATGTAAATGTGATATCTGGAGATCAGCAGATCCAGTGTTCTGACTGTAAAGCCCAGCCTGATCGCTGAGTGAGAGGGACAGAAATACGCTCACCTCTGTCAATCACAGCGATACTAACCAACAGTGAGCCTTTTGCATGCAGAAAAGAGCAGTTAGTGCAGCTGTCTGACTGTGTTTAGATGCTCAGCAATTTAAAAAAATTGCCCTGGCTTCCTGGATATCAGATGAAGCATAGACGAGTGTGTGTAGGAATTGACACTGGCGTAAAATTGGTTTTTAATTATCCATAAAGGCGTCTCCATGTTGGAGATCTAACGAGCCGCCCTAAACTTCCATTACACAAGTATGCGTCATTACACTTAATAACATGACAAATCAGAATGCTCAGTTTGCAGTGTCAATACCCCGGCTATTAAATCAGTAATTATATATTTAAAAATTAAATATCTGATTCATAAAGTTTGCTAAAACATCTCCAGCAGACCTGCTGTAGGTACGATAATAACAGTACTTCATTTCTAGCATGTGGATCAAAATTGGCCAGCATCAAACACAGACTTCCTCAGTCAGCTTTGTGCAGTTAACCATACACAAACACCAGGTCCATGGGAAAGGGGGAGCTCAGTCGATAAGGTATTTGACTGCTGTTCAGGATATTGGTGTATTTCCAGCACCTGCCACCCCAAGCTGCCACCCCAAGCTGCCACCTCTGGACCGCTAAGCAAGGCCCTCAACTGAAATAAACCCAATGCTGTGTTTACACCAAATGCAAAGCGAATTTGCGTATTGCGCCACTCATGCCAGATTATTTGCGGGATGTTTTTCATGCCACTTGCGCAATGTTTAAATTTGTTAAAACATAAATTTTAGGGCACCAATAATGCTCTCCTCCATTGTCTGATACACTGGACGTGTTAATAAGCTCTTCGCTGATTGGCTTGCACAGGTAAACTTCATGCAAATTAACCACTTTAGTGAAAATTTTCAAGTTGGGCAGAATCATTTATTAACGTCTTTGCGTTGAGTGTGTGTTATCTACCCACGCAAATAATTAAATTCTTGTTTGGTGTGAACACATCATAATTACCCTTAATTTGACATCTTTAGTGGAGACAGACTCGAGTTTGTTCACTAAATGAACACGTGTGATGTGGAGTGTTTCCTGAGCTCCTGTTAGGATTTTAGGTTTCACTGCAGGATAGAAGGATTCGTATCTTCAGAGCTTCAGGAGAAAAAGCACAGGTCAGAGATAAACCAATCCCCTCTACCCAACACCCATCAGGAGCCTAGGTCACTTTTCCACTATTTATTTAGTCAACAAAACCTCTCCAGGCTGAAAAAGGCCTGTGGTGGAAGGACACAGGATGACGCCTGATGTGTTCACACAGAAAGACTGGAGCTTGTTGGGCTTGTAAAGGTCTTCGCACACTAAAACCTGAAATTTTTATGTTTTTCTGTGATCATTATCCTAAAAATTCAGGATGTTAGTGACTCATCGCTTGCTAGCGATAATGAAGCCACATGCAGAGGAAACAAGACCACCAATTTCCATGAACCAATTGATCCCAAACAGAGACTGGCAGTATGTTTAAGATATGGAGACACACAAACACCCACAGCCCAAATAGCGGGATACAAAAGTTGCGCAACGGGCATTGAACCATTTTTACAGTATGCTACAGCGAAGGTTCACCATTTTGAAGTTTGGTTTTTACTTGCACTTCCCAAAATGCCTGCTGTAAATGCGAAAAACTAAAAAAAAAAAAAAAAAAAAAACTTGGAAAAACTCAAAAAAAATCGAACCGGGTTTGAATTTTTTTTTGACAAACATTAATACGAAAAAAAAATCTCGGACTTCAGTGTGCGAAGACCTTTAACTCTTTGAATTGTTCCATTTCTGCAACCGTGTGGGATGTTTCAGCAGGTTCATGGGGCCCTTTAGCAAACCCACAAAAAAATCTTTACTCCATTTTTTTAACCACAGCCTCTGTCTCAGTCTTGGATCTTGGAGCTCCGCCTCAGATTTCACACCACAAGAAAACGAAATTCTATTTAAAAAACTGTTCGAATCGATGTTGTGTTAAAATGTATGATTACAGTAAAGTGCAAATTTATGTACATTATTTAAATAAAAAACACTCTTAATGGATAAACATTCCACTGCTGCAGGCTGTGTTTTTGTATAATAATTCTGGAGGGAAATGGAGAATAAATAAGCAGCAGTATTTAAAATACACTCAGTTTGTTTTACGTTCATATAAAACAGCGACTTTAGTCTTTACGCTATTGTTACTTTAAAATACCCAAAGTGCAACATAATTCTAAATTTCTACACAGCCGATTAACTTTTAAATAAAAAAATAAAAAGTTGTTTTGCTAGTACAGACCCTGGCAGATGTTCCCATAAGGTCCAAACCGTCAGAAATTTGTCTTGTGAGCACATTTAGCTTTCACTGTAAAATAAAACACACGCACGCACGCACGCACACATACCCTCCTGAAAGTGTGTTTGCAGATCATCATGCAAATGAGATCTTGCTGGAAGCGAAAGTTCAGTTAAGCGAGGTGTGATAACGCGAAATGGCTTTTCTCCCCCCACAAAAGGGACAAAAACAACCTAACAGGAACATTCGCAGAAACATAGCGATGGAAACCCGGGCCTTAACTTCAGATCCAACCAACTTCACAAACAACAACAACAAACTTTTCAACATGTAAGTAAGCAACTTTATTCTTTTACAAAATAGTACAAATTTTATAGAGATGAACACTTTTTTCAAACCAGCCAAACATTTAAAAATTGTTTAAAGTTACCAAAAAATATAGAGTTTACAATAGATATATGGTCTTTTGTAGACAATACAACATACAAATAATCCGAAGCCCGGACCCTCACCAGAAGCACTCGACTTGTCTGAGCTCCATCGTGTGCAGGTACGGCAGCCGTCTCAATGTTCAGCTGATAAACGTCTGCATAACGGTGTACTGTTTGTGAAAGGCAGAGACGAGGCTAATAAAAACGGGTTCCGCTGGGGGCCTAAAAACCGAACTCAAAAATTACTCCAAAAGAAATGGAAAGCAGTCAGTGAAATGTTTTTTTTTTAATTTACACAGCCTTATTACTTCTATCTGATCAATAAGATAATTCTTAAAATACCAGTGCAAGGCTGATTAAAAAGATATCAAATCGTTCTTGACTTTCTATGCTGTGATCTACAGTTTATTCGATAAGGAAAAACATGAAGGGTTTAGGGAAAGAAAATAATAAATTCATGCGTCATTTTTTGGGTGAATTCATGGCAGCCTTCTCAGTACAGATGGCATCATGCCACTTCTTACACCATAATTCTTCACAGTACATTTAACTATCACCTCCCCATTCTTCCCACACACACACATACACACACCACACACACACACACACACACACACACACACACACACAGGAGCGTGAGAAAATACTGTCTCTGAATTACAAAACGGCATGTGACTGTATGAAGGACAGCGCAGTTCCTTCATTTGCATAATTTTACTGAAACAAAATCCAAAACTAAACAAATTATGTAGGTACTGGAGGTATAAAAGTCATAAGTTATTAAAATACATAAGAATTTGTTAGACTGTTTTAAAAAAAAAAAAAAAAAAAAAAAAAAAAAAAAAAAAAAAAAAAAAAAAAAAAAAAAAAAAAAATTCCCCAAAAACTATACATTCACACTTCCAGTGTCCATATTGCAAATGAGGCATTTAAGTTAAAAACTGAGCTTCGAGTCCCATCACGCTTGATACAAGGTAGAATCACCATTTAAAAAAAAAAATCAAAACATATTTCACACACAAAAAAAAAAAAAACAAATCAAAATGAGTTTTTCTCCTATATGCTGGCTCCTGTACCGAACGCCCAGACGGCATTTAACGGTATCGGGTATAAATGCTGCTTTTATACATAACGTTCCTCTTTCTTCATGGCTTTCATTCACTTCCTGAATATATAGGTGTGTTTGGAGTATGGAAACCTCATACATTCCTCTTAAAGCAAAGACAGGATTTTACTGATTATGTCCCAGCTTTGCCTGAAGGCACAAAGAAAGACGCATGAGGCGTGGAGAGAAAAAGATCTTGCAAATCAAATGATGTTGGGAGGAGAAATGAGGAGAAGGAAGTTGAAGTTCGAGCACAGAGACGGACCACCGCGCATACACACACACACACACTAGGCAGGGAAGAGAAGAAACGAAGGCGCAGTTCCAGCCTGAACCAGGTTCTACTTGAGCAGAGCCTTGTAGAGCAGCAGCGAGCGGGCTGTGGGGCGTTCCTGCTCCAGGCAGAAGATCAAGTCCCTGAGGTTGACCCGTGTGATCCGCTGCCTCACCTGTCGAGTGGAGGACGAGGAGGCGCCGGCGGAGCCCGAAGCGCTTCCTGATGCCTGGAACATAATGAGAAAATTATTACTGCATAGAAAAACAATTAACATTGATGAAAGTTCATCAAAGACGTTCTTGCTTCATGGAGTTTCTGATTGATCACTAAACCACCAGAAAAAGTGGACTGAGTTTAACAAAAACAGCACTTTCCCATTAGACAGTGTGGCACATCACAGTACAATTACTAATACAAATGTGGAACTATCCGCATCCCATCCTGCCCTGACCGCATTTTATTTCATATTATCCCATCTCTGTCCTATTCAGTCCCATCTTGCCCAATCTTGCCTGTCAATTCTCATGTTATCCTGTCTTTCTCATCCATTTCCTTTTAATCCTATTCCAACATGCCCTTTCTTATCCCACCCAGTCCTATCCCATCTCATGATGCCCTGTCCCAACTCTTCCTGTTCCATCTCATCTTGCCCCGGACTCATGTCCTCTCGTCTCGCCCGGACTCAACTCATCTCCTCTCACCCCCACTCAACTCATCTCCTCTTGTCCTGTCCCGACTCGTCCCACCCCATCTTATCCCGTCCCATCTCATCCAGTCCCATCCAGCTCATCCTGCCCTATTTGATCTGCATCATCTTATCTATAGTATAGTACATGTGAAGATCATTACAGTAATTGTTCTACAATGTCATTTGCAGTGGCAGCTGCAACTTTTTTGTTTTTCTTTCCGTTTGAAAGCTACCTGCACTAAAAACAGCATGTTATTTACATCACTGGAACAGCCAGAAAGACCAATAACAAGGCATCGACTGTATATTGTGCCTAAAATAGTTAAATTAACAGATTGTTTGCCATATATTTTCCTAGTACTCTGGACATCCACAGGAATGCTTTGAAAAATCACACCTTGAAAAACACTTCCACTCTCGCGCAGTCTGTCAGACACACTGCAATTCTCCTAGACTGGTTACACTCCATGATGATATCATGATGGCAGCAGGAAAGCAAACTATTTAAGTTTTTACCCGAGTATAATTGATGTGGTAAACTCAAACCTCTTAAAAGATACAACAGCTTCCGAGTGGACCACAGTCTTTGGAATACAGAGCCAGCTAAGGCTTGGGTGTGTGTGTGTGTGTTTGAAAATGTACAACCGCACCTATGAATGAAAAGCTGCCATGGGCTACAGAGCCATACCTTTGCCTGCAGCCTAACAGCCATTAGCAGACTAACACAATTTCTCTTAAAGCAGAAGAGGGAAAAAAACAAAACCATGGAAAACTGGTCCTCAAATTACACGTCATCAAAATAAGACAAGTTGTTTAACACCGGACTCTAAAGGGGTGTGATGATGCAACATGGCTGGTAGAGAAATGTGTGTGTTGTTTTAGTGATGTTACTCAGTTTGAGGGCCATTAGGATACCTAATCTATAGTATGAGATTAAACAAAAGCATAAGGTCAGTTATGAAAGAAAGAGAAAAATAAAAAGAAAGAGAAACAGAGAGAGAGAGAGAGAGAGAGAGAGAGAGAGAGAGAGACAAAGAGAGAAGGAGAGCGTGTGAGACAAGTGCCAGACAGCCTCTGGGCACACAACACACACCACACCCTACAGGAACACCCTACAGCAACACGGGTTCTAATCCACACCCTAACACTCCCCATATTCCCATGAAGTCTCTCTTGACACGAAATATATTCTCTGATGTTTATTCAGGCAAGTTAGTGCGTGGTCTTGGGCGCGCATCTGTTATGGTGAAACGACGCTATTATTTGAGGACAGACGAGACTCATTTATATAGGTTTAGGACTGGATGCTGTGCTTCGCCTGTTGTTTGGCTTTTGTTTACAGACAACACACACACACACACAGACAGACTCCGTTGGGCTGGGATTATTATCGGATTAGCCTGTAGTACCTGGACTTTTAAATACAGCACACGTAGACTGGGGGGTGTTGCCCATATGTCTCTATGGCAGAAAAAAAATGCTAATGCAACAAATCTAACAGACCCTAAGACTGTTTTAAAGAGATTCAAAGAAAAGTGCATTGGGTCTAGTATTTATTTATTCATTATGATTCTTGTTGGGTGGTTGTTGGGTTGATATAAGACAGCTAAGCATCAGAAACTATTAATCAATAATTAGGCAACAAGTTTTGTAAACTGAGCCAAGTAAATTTGTTAAATATCCTCACGGGCAGGTAGAAACAATATCTACTCAAGTCAGATTAATGAGATTCTGTGATTCAGGTTGTTTGAGTTAGACTTCAAAGACTGTTTGTTTTCCTGTTTTCCTGTTTCGCAGTCATTTTTATTTCTGATTAAACCACACTGCAGGTTTAAGTTTAAATCGGAGCTAAAAATTTAATCGAAACCTTTAAAATGTTTTAATCTGAACTAAAGTTATATTCACTGCCTTACATCCCAAAGGCAAACGTGTCCAGATCTTCCGCTAGGTGCATGTTGAGTATGATGAGGGATAAGCTATCCTGAAAATGAATCACTTGTACAGCTACAATCTTTTAAATCCTGTCCTTGCCAAATGTTCCTCATCCTGATGTTAGGCAAATCACACCGACATAAGTGTGTTTTCCCTAAAGAGTTTTAAGTGGACAAATGTCTTAGTATGCTGTAACATTACTAACATGCTCAAACACTTCCCCATGCGACATGGTGTTTTATTGTTGGAGTAGAAGAACTTCATCTTAAAGCATTGCACAGAGCCCTGACTTTAACCCGTGCTTTCTCAACACCTTCAGGATAAATTGGACCACTGACTGCTCCCCAAACCTCTCCACCCAAAAGTTAGTGTCCGTTAGTGCACGCTCTGGTTTTAAGCTTTATTATAGGAGTAAGAGTGAGAATAAATCTGTTATTGGATGTTCAAAACACAAAAACATGGATGTGATGACAGGAATCCCGACACTTTTGTCCATCTAGTGTTTAGTTTTTATAGCCAGGTTGATTCAAACAGCTCTGTTAAAGTGGCCATCGGATGCAAACTTCAGGGTCTTAATGAGATATTCTATGGTATATTTTAGTTAATAATTGTCAAAAAACCCTCATTTCACTTTGTCAGAATCAGCTGTGTTTACACTGACCTGTTGCAGTGCATGTTGCTTTAAATGCTAATAAGCTCTGTTCATTCCACCCTTCTGTTCTGTCGGGTGTTTCCACTGCTCTAAAACCATTTAAAATAATTTTGCTTTATGAATCATTAACAGACACCGTTATAAACCAACTACAAAGATAAACTTAAAGGAGTGTTACCATGTTATCTTTACTACATATATACTAATATACACAGTTTGTAATAAGACCATCACCTTAAGGCATTATTCATTATAAACACACCAGGTTCCACATGCAACCAGCGCCACACCCTCACCTGAGTATTAACCAGATACACATGCACCTCATCAGTCCAGCACAATCACTGTAAACCTACATGTACATGAAATGTATGGGACCAGACACACTCGCTTCTCGTTATCATCCCGCAACTGGTCTGCCCTCACTATTCTCCAGTACTCGTCAAAAGCTCCAGCATCTGGGTCCAGCTCCTCCTAGCACCAAAGCTAAGTCTCTCTCCTCTGATTCCTGCCTGATTCCTTTGTGGAAAGGTTGGACATTTTATATATCATCAAATAGTTGCTGCTTTAAATAGTAATACAAACTTTATCAACCAGTCAAATGAAATTCAACAGTCTGATGTGATCAAAAGATCAAAATAAACCCAATTAGGGGGGAATCTGCCCAATCTGGCAACACTGCTTGGGCTGGATCAATGCAAAAGCAGTCGTGGGAGCGGCTTCGTCTGTGTGAGGTCACAAAAACGGCGCAGCTGAAAATGGCTTAATTTGAGAGAGGGAAATGATTTAACAAGATGAATCATTTCCCCTCTCTGGGTGGACCTTTATCATTATAGGGTAGTTGTATATTCACTGCCGATACATTTCAGTTCAGCCAACTTGTAAAAGTGCATGTCGTTGCTGATGACCTATTTAAGTTTCTGCACTAAAGAACAACAGTACAAGTTTTTATAAAAGATCAGCGATTTGATAGTCGATACAGTCATTAAAATATCATCCTCATTACACAAACCCCAGATGCAACACTATTGTTTAGTTATCACTAAAAACAGTTTTAAACACTGAAAGGTTGAAAGATGGTGTTTCACAGTTAACGTGTGGGTGAACCAGCTGGAGGCATTTTGCCACCATCCTACCACTGCGCTCTGAACGGGCTTGTTAAGCTTTCATAAATGCGTTAAGATGTGTATGAATACATTACCAATGTGAGCATTTCTACACCCCGGGCAGTAACTGAAAACTCCAGTGTTTTTCTCGCCTCTCTTATTTTGCTACATTAACTATAAAGCTCAACATGTGAGGGAGTACAGGTAAACATGGCTGCTGCTGCAAAAAAAGCAAATAGCATATCCTGAAGGGATGAAGTTTACCTTTTTTGGCACATTTGGTAGCTAAACAGAAATTTGTCCAGACGGTTTGATTATAAATGACACGACCATTGAAAACAGCACAGTTCAGAGCACAGTTCAGTGTAGAGCACAGTTCGGTGTAGACAAGCAATGCAGTGCTGCAATACCCTCCATAGTGCACCAAACATCTGGATCTGTATTAAAAGTGGGTGTGGCCTAAACCAGAATTAAATATAAAAGATGATGCCACAAGAGAAGATTTGATGAAGCCAGTGTCCTAATTCATGCCAAAGGTAATAAATGGGGTTGTGTTTAGTGCTCGGTGACAGACATTTACAGGGGGAAGTGGTAGCACAGTGGTTAAGGTGTTGGACTGCTGATTAAAAGATCGGGGTTTGATCACCGGTACCACCAAGTTGTGGGCCCCTGAGCAAGGCCCTTAACCCCCAATTACTCAGTTGTATAAAAGAAATAAATGTAGATTGCTCTGAATAAGGGGTTGTCTGACAAATGCTGCAAGTGTAAATGTAAATTTAGGTTCCTCCACTCCAACCTTTTGCGCATAGTGTCCTGTTGTACCAATGTTCACTATGGCTCTCGTTTACGATGCCATCATTGGAACAAAAGTCACCCTTTACAATTGATGGCTTCCGTATTTGTGGCCATCATTCAAGAAAGAACCACATATAGCTTTGAAGGTCAGGGGTCTGATATTTAGCACTATAGTATATTCGTACATTCCGATTTCTCTCACACAGTTATTTATAGCATTACTAAGGAACCCCAGCATTTTACTTCTGTAAACGTTTTGGAGGTTTGGAGGCTTGCTCTAGATTGCTGGGTTTTTTTTTTTAAAACCCTCATGCCATGTTTTTATTTGTAAAAACAAATATTATTTTGGTGTGCCTGCAAACAGCTACAATAATGCCTTCATTGTCTGGCAAAATGGACGTGATTGAAAACAATGTCACCTGATGAGTATTAGCCTCTATTCATGTCTTTGCATTGACTTTGTATGTAATCTACTCGTGTGAATAATTACATAATAAAATGTTTGGTGTGAAGGCGGCATAAGAACAATGTGTATACAGATGTACTACATTTGTGGAACCAATAGTCATTGACATGAGACTGGTGCATCCTGACTCCTATTACAAAAAATTTCAAAAAGAACATAAACCCCAGTCCCCTTCTGAGAATAAACCAAAGTGGAATATGAAGGAACCGGTAAAAGCAGGCGGAGACGGACACAATCATGTTCGAAATACAATTTGGTTTGTTGCTTAAAACATGGACCCAATCTGTTGACACAGGGACTAATTAAAACGTGTTGCTTAAGGCTGGGGGATTTTCTAATTAGTGCAGTATTGACAAAGCTGTAGTTTCCTGGCTTGCAGTTAGAGCCTCCCAGGCTGTGCTGTAGAACTGACGATGAAAGTCAGGCCTCCAGCTTAATGACAGCACTGCGTGGTGTTTGGAGATACAAAGCAGAAGAAGAAGAAGAAGACGGATTTAACATTCAAAAGGTGGAAGTGGACGATATCTTTCTGATAATGCAAAAAAGTCTGAGAGAGAACTTGTAAACTACATACTTCGAGCAGAGGTGAAAATCTAACCTCCAACCCTGGAGGTGCGAGGCAGACATGCTAACCACTGATAGGGCTGCACGATATTGGGAAAAAAACTGACATTGCAATATTTTGTTTTTTGCAATTTGCAATAGCAATAATAGATATTGCAATATTAAAAATATCACCAGATGACTTGAACAGCTCCAATTGGAAAGAATTCATTATTTTAGAAAGATTAGGGGATTTTGTAATATACATATTATAAGCATAGATAAATACAAACCAGTGCTTATAAAAACCAGTGTATAGGCTTTACTGTATAAATTTAAGTACAATTAATCTGAAACAATATATTAACAATATATTGCAACCCAAAATTGGGCAAAAAAGCCTAAATGTTCACAACAGCAGAGACACATCGCTAATCACACGCTTTTCTTTTACACAAGCTTAACAGTGTTAATAAAATCTTAGGCCAAAGCTGCTGCAGCAATCGTTACAACTGAGTGTCTATCAAACCCAAGGACAGAAAAGGCAAAAATAAGAAGTTAAAACATGCAGGGTGATTCGTACGGCGCTCGGCTGTGGGAGTCGAGCAGCATCTGGTCCAGACAACCGCCCTAAAAAAAGTATGATTAATCAGAAAGAAGCAACACCTCTGGAAACACCATTTTTATATAGGGCAGCAATCACACTGACTTGAGAAGCGAGAGGTTTGCTTGTTCTTTAAAAGTGTGTGATTACAGTTTGCTCGAGTCTGTAAATAGCCAGCTCTCCTTCATCCTTCTCTCTGGCTTTTCTTACTTTTGCAACAAAAAGCTAAGCTGCTGGAGGGCTGCGCCTCAAAGTGAACACACACACACACACACTAACTCCATCTGCAACGCAAATAGCTTTCCCACTCTATGTTCACTAGAATGTGCATGCACTTGTGTTTGTGTGTAGCACACACGGCTAAAGGCCAGGGCCAAAATGTACAATCACGAAAGGATAGACAAAAATGGTGCGGCAGAAAAGTATTAGGTCAGATGTTTCAGAAGTTTAGAATTCTAAATCAATTCTAGAAAAAAAAAAAAACAAGAACAAAAAAAACCAAGCCTTTGGACGGAAAACACCACATCCAGGATTCAGGACAAACAGGGCGGTGAACACTTAGCCTAATTTCTGACGTTTAAAATAGATTGATGTAACCAATCTTCATGTTGGCCCTTAGCGAAACCACGAGCGCTAATCACGTCTCCATTTCAGTGAAAACACAGCATATGCTGTTAAACCAGCACAAGAAGCCGTAATAGTCAGGAAGCCTGAAATGTAGCCAATTGCCCCCTAGCGCAGACTCTCTCCCATCTCCCTCTCTCTCTCCCTCTCACACACACACACCGATGAATGTAGTGGTAATATCAGACTGCCTATAGCGGTGACACCCCGATCATGCTGCACCAGAAACACAAAAGATCCAAAAGCCATAGTTGTCGTCATAGCAACACATTAACTAGCTTCTTTACTCAACCATCAACAAATAAACTGCAACACGCTAAAGCTTTGTGTGTCTAAACAACAACAGAAAAATTAAGCTTTAAGGAAAACTACTCAGAGTTTAATCTTTAAAAGTTAGTCAAAGTTCTATTTAGATTGAATGACTTCATATATTAGTCACAATGTTGTTCGACTAACCATCAGTGATATTAATGGGATTTCAGTCACTGCTTTAGATCTCTGTGCGAACAATTTCTCTCCTATTTTTGTGTGACCTTGTTTTCTAAAAGTAAGTCTCTGTTTTCGCACATTTGCTAATATTTTGTAGGGTATTTGTTAAGATGCCCCGTATCTAACTATTGTAAAGCATTTTGGCACTTTAAAACCATCCAAAAACAACAGTATTTGTGGTCTGCACTTTTATGTCTGACAGGAAAATGACTTTGGCGCCGACTAAGTAAAGAAGCTCTTGCTGTTTTCTGAGTAGCTGCCAAACAAAAACGGTTCTCCGTTAAAATGATTCTCCTGTGTAGGAACCTTTTACGACATTTGGCAGACACCCTTATACAGAGTGACTTACTTCATCTAATTTTTTTTTTATACAACTGAACAATTGTGGTTAAAGGTTCTGCTCAGGGGTCTAGTGGTGGCAGCTTGGTGGTACTGGGAATTGAATCCTAATCTTCCGAATAGCAGCCCAACAGCTTAACCAATGCACTACCACTTTCCCAGTTGCACTGTGTAACTTTGCTAGCAAAATCTCCTCGTTGCTAATTGATAATAAAAACACTAAACACAACGCAAAGGGATGGAGATAAATAAAGGGTGGAGTTTTGCATTGAGTCAGCTCTAAAAAGGTCTCGAGTCTGACTTAAGGGAATGCAGAGTTTGTGGAGTTACTTCACTGTTCAAAAGGATGACTGAGATGAGCCGTACGAGCTGTGTAACGCGCCGAGCGGTGAGGGTATGAAGCAAAGAGAAAGAAAGAGACAGAGTTCGAGAGCGTGAGATTGGAAGGAATAGAGTGAAGTGCTACTGTGTGACTTGGATTTAATATTTAATAATCACCCACGGGGCATTTCACAGATCAATGTGAGACTGCGCCCAAGCCTGTGCCAGAAAGCAAGCTAAAGAGCGAGAGAGAGAAAGGGAGAGTGTGTGAAAGTGATGAAGACATAATGACAGAATGAGCAAGGACTTAAAAGTTAGATCAGCGGGAAAAAAAAAAAAAAAAGCAAGAACAAAAGAAAAAGGGGAGCAAATGAAAGCGATCTGTAGTTTCTCGACACCCTCGGTCTACTTAAGCCGAGTGTGTGCTGCGCTGTGTGAAATACACCCTCCATTGGCTGCCTGGGCTGCTGGCCATGCTGCAGGCACACATTACCTCTCTTAATGGGCTTCTATTTCAGCTGCAGAAAGGAAGCCAATAACCTCTCCACACTAATGGATTAGACTACATGTACACAAGGTCTGTAGCGAATTATTACTCCAACTAGAGCGATTCCCAAAGGATCAAGCGCTCTGCAAAACAAGAGGAATACAATGCTGTGATTAAACCTCCCGAATATGAGGCCGTGTAGAATGCGCTAGTGTACTTTCAGTCCTGGGTTAAAGTGTCTTGGCTGAATGACTAATTACTGAAGGTTCTAAATAGAAAAAAAAACCCAGTCATCATAGTCTTTCAGGAAAGAGACCAACATAATTCCCTATTGCTTACAAACTTTTCTAATTAGCTAAGAATAACAAAAGAAGGCAATTCATTTTCTGGAGATGGGCATCGTAAAGCACTGAAGGCTTCTGCTGATTTTGCTGCAGGAGCCCGAAGGTGTTGTTACTTTTCTTCATCTAACATCAGACCATCAGTTTATACACTCTCCATTAACTTCCACTAGCCTATCATATTAAATTCCAAATTCATCTGTTTACTTTGAAATCATTGCACGGCTGGACCTCCCTCATCTTCGTAACCTGCTTCTCTCCTACACCCTGACTTACTCACTACGATCTTTGACATTCTTCTTGTCCTTCGGTATCGCCTCGCTTCATTAGGGGGCCGACCATTCAGTGTTGTTGCACCTAATCTCTGGAATTACTCCTGCCTCCCACATGTTATGTTAATAATATTGCTGATTTTATATCATTACTTAAATTACTCACTTATTTTCTTTCTATAGCTGTATATACATATCCATACCTCTGTTATCCATGTGCATACGCTTTGTCGAGTGTACGTATATTATTATTTTTTTTAGCCATATTTTATTTTATACTACATATCCTACACTTCATGGTTATATTTTATACTTTTAACACATTTTCTCACACATTATATATTTTTTATTTTTACACACTCTTACTTTCAATGTTTACATGTCGGACAGCTGTAGAAAGCATTTCACTGCATATTGTACTCTGTATAATTATGAATTTAATGTTATCATCTACAAGTTGGATTTTGTATCATATATTAATCTTTCACCGTTTCTATTAAATATTCTGTATAATTGTCCAACATTCCTGTGGTTATACACAAAAATTATTATTGTTTATAGTTCCTTATGAACCTTAACTAACATTTGCCAGGTGACTGAGGGTACAGTTTGAGGCAGATCTTATAGGATAAAGGATTATCAAGAAAAGCTGCTGGTTACCTGTGTGTCATTCTATTGACTATTAATAAACCTTATAAAACAGTCAACAATAAACTGTTAAAGTCGCAAATATATAGTAAGTAGGAAAATCCTATAAACATGATTCACACGCCCACCGAGCTACGTGTCTCTAAGGAATATTGACCTCCTCATCCTCCTGCGGTTCCTCCTCGACATTACACTACCCTGGGGTTAAAAAAAGAAAAACATGCATGTTTTAGATCAGAACATCATGCTATACATTTCCCCCATCTTCTACATTGGCAAGGAAGTACCTGCCTGTTTATATGCTAATAACCTGCAGCTGCCTTCACTGGCTGCCTCCATGCAGGAGTGAGTGAGCCATCCCTTTTCCAGTGCGTAAACTAGTACGCCAATGGAAAACTACGCAAACGGAGGTTTTACAAAATATTATTTAAAAGTATGCCCAAGGCATAAAGCTTAGCTCGTCAATGGGCCTTTTGTGCAGATCAGAGATCAGGGCATTAAAACATGCAAACCGTCTGTAGATCGACATATCCAGGGTACTTGGCTTGATGGAGCAGACTTATTGAGAGGTCTTAACTTACTGAGTAAAGACACAGTCATGTTCGTTAATGCATTTAGGATTTGAACACACAAAGACCACTTTAACGTTACTTGTTTTTTTTCTTTAACTGGAGAGGTTTTTTGTTAAATTAGGGAAAGTGAGCAAAAAAGCAGAATCAATAAATGCAGCGTTAATGAAATTGACTATATGCAATATGAATATGAAAGCCGGTTAACATTCAGGAGAGATAAAAAGTCAAATATACACCACAATTTTACCAAATATTCCCCTTTGTCTGGATTTTTTTTATTTTTCCCCCCAAAAAAAAGGGGGTAAACTGCCTGGAACAAATACAATAGTATTGTACAATCATAAAGTGCCCTGATCAGGTTTTTAAAGAGGGTACCTCCATTTTGCATTAAAGGTGAGCTTAGTGTTTTATTTTATTTGAAAAGGTTTAACTATGGAACGGATGTACACCTTCAATTTCTAAAAGAATGATGTACCATTTATTCATTGTTTGTCACCTGGTATGTGAAAAGTGTAAAATAAATCATTGGTAATGAGTTTGACTTACAAGGCAACACGCGAGTACAAGCTCATCCAGAGCGGCTAAAATGAAAAGACTAAGATTAAAGGGGGTTTAAATTATGGAACAGCAGCACGGGATATGCCATGAAACTTATAGAAGAACAAAAAAAATCTGACATGTTGTTGTAAATAAACCCTGTCAGTTTTATATCTACTTGTAGCTTTGCTGCTGTGCTGAAATCTGGTTCTTTCACGGCATTTCAGCACGATTCTAAAACCCTCTCATTCTTTCATTACAACAATAGTTAGAGGCTTTTTTTTTTTTTTAAATAGTATAAAACGTCACACAGAACATGTTCTTGAAAAGAAGGATATAGAATTCGGTTTTCTTGCTGTGACAGGAAGGAACCTTAAAAAAAAGGTCACAGGGACTTGCTTCAAACTAAAAGGCAACAAGTCGACTGAATTGAAAACATGCGACTTGTTTCAACGCATGAAGTCGAGCGCGCTTGAGAAAAACAAGGAGAAATATAAACGCAGACTTTAAAAAAAAAAAATGTGACTGGTAGTATTTAAACTGACTCCTGGGTGAAAAAAGGCCACTTTGGTAGAGCTCATTACTGCCTCCGTGTTTCAGTGTGCCTTTGGTATTCCGTGACTGTCCCTTCCCCCACTGCCATCTCCCTTGCCTCAGGCTCATCTGGCAGAAGGGGAGGTTTTAATTGTGGCTATAGAACTGTGCGCGCTTTTTTGCCTGTAAGCAAGCCCTTGCTTCGGTGGCTGAGAGAACTTGCTTTAGTGATATTGGGTGCAGTCCATCCCTCCAGGCTGCTTTTAATGGCTCCTCTCCCCCCCCTTTCATTGCCAGCTTCAGATAGTTTTCCATGTGATGCCTTGTTAATTCTGCTCTAGGGAAGGGCAAGCGTATCTCTCGGCCTCACTTTCCCATCGCTTTGCTGTCTCTCGATCCCTTGTTTTTTCCATTCGTGTTGATCATCTGCGCTGACTAAATCAAAGTTAATGGTAAAAAGAAATGTTCTTAAAAATAAATAAATAAATTGACGCATACCAGCATCTTTTATTCCACAGTCATTAAAGATGAAAGGGTGCGATCCGAGCGTGTACCAGACAGCGTGTTCACTAAATCCTCCTCCCTTTTTTTTTTTTTTGCTGTCATACCCTGTTCTTTTCATTTTTAGAGTCTGCTTTTTTCCTTCACTCGTCTCAATCCTTTCTTACCGCAGCCCCTCTGGACTCCAAAGTGGAAAGGACATGTTAATATGCGGCTCTGTGTGCAGTCATGCCGTAGGCTCAGTCTGGTATGCAGGCCTGCAGCCATTCGGCAGCTTTTATTAAAGTTGGGCCTAGAACTCACCTCAGAGGAACGCCCTCATCACCTGCTCTATGACTAATCCATCCACAGGCTCTGCTTCAGGCTCGGCCTTCAGCCTCAACGGCTCATCAAGTCTGAGATAGCAGTTCTGTTCCTGACTGGCAATCAGATAGAAAACGCCTAGAGGGCTTGGGGCTTGAACAAAGGGCACAGCAAAAATATCATCTTTATTTGAATACACATGCAGCCACGCATGATTTTGCTCACACTGTTTGTAGTTCTGTAGATGTCTGGTGTGTCGAGAATTAGTGTTAAAATGACCAGGATCATGACAAACAATTCAGTCACCTTTACAGGGAGTTGGTAGCACAGTGGTTAAGATGCTACATCGCTAATCGAAAGATTATTGGTTTGATTCCCAGCAAGTTGCCACTGCTGGGCCCCTGAGGCCCTAATCCTCAACTGCTCAGTTGTATAAATGAAATAAATGTAAGTTGCTCTTAATAGGGGCATCTGCCAAATGCTATGAATTCAAATGTACTTAACACGACACTCGTCTGTACATCAGCACTATTGCCCACTACTTATGCCTCACAATGACAGTAATCAGCCTTTTTTCGGAGAACGTGTTTTTTTTTACCTTCCAGTGAGCTGCAATAGAACAACAGTCGAGCCTTCATAGCGCAGCTGGCCACCTGGCAGGCTAGCTGCCACTCCAGGCCGTGCAGAGCCTCAGGCGCATAACTGCGGAGATGAAATGTCTGACTGGCCCCTTCAGAACGGCCTGCGCTACAGCGCTCAAGGCAAATGCTGACCCCTTTAGAAAAGTCACATTCACCTAACTCCACAGGGGGGGTGAAGACAGAGTGGAGAGCCAAAGAAGGGAAAAAAAAAAAAAAAGAACTGCTAACGGCACTTTTAAGGCGGACGTGAAAGACTGAATCGTGGCAAAAATAAAGAGAAAGACCGCTTTGCTGCCTTCGCTTTTGATACATGTTCATGCGTCATTCGCAAAGTCCAAGTGAAACTAAAACAACAGAAAAAAAAAGAACTGTAGCCAGGGCTTTATATAATTGTGTTATGTTGTTCATTTTCGGTTTTCAGAAATTCAGCAACGCACTCTGAGCAGAAATTATATCTTTATTTAGTTTTATTTATTTCCAGGTTTTTTTTTTTTGTTTTTTGTTTTTTTACCTAGGACATTTACACCCACACTCGCTTTACCATCTGAGTCACTAATATCTCTGCGGCATTACTGCTATTTACACCTTAAACCTTAGAAGACACATTTCCAGCAATTAAAGTCCTTGTAGACTTAAACGCTAACTGCATCGGTTAGACAACAAATGGTGGCTAAGTGAACAAATATGTGCAGTCTTGTTAATGTTGGAGTAATTATCGTTTAGGTGTGGATTGTAATCAACTCAGAGACACAGAGCTATAGGGTTCCAGTATCTTCAAGGTCATTTGCATGAGGAAATCACACCGTTTTCGTTTTAAAAATAAACGAAACGGTGACGGATATATGACCGGAAGCTGCTGATCAGCAGAAATGATTGTTAAAATACTCTGATAACGATAGTTTTCGTCTTAACATGCATGCGTGTGTACACGTGTGTAAATGAGTACAGATCAGATGTCTTAACAGATTTATGAGTCACTCAAATTTATTTGTTGTCTGTAGGATTTCTGAATCTCACATATAACTGACTGATGTTCTTAATCAACATCAACAGCTCAAGCTTTTAATTTATCTGTAGAAAATAACTTAAAACCTCCGTCTCTAAATGCCATGTAAATGCTCTACCAGCTGTCCTAATTCTCCCTGCTGTAACAGCCTCCATTCCTTTAGGAAGGATTTCCACTAGGGCTGTTTAACATATCGATACAGCTATTATCATATACGATATACATTTTTACGATAGCGCATCAATATTTTAATGATGCAAGTTATTATATATTTACATTAGGTTTAAAACTAATTTGTGGTGATTATTAATATTTAATAAAAACCTTTAGTATGTGCCAAACTTTTTTTTTTCTCCGCTCCTGTATTTCTCACTGACATATAGGGTCAGAAGAAGCATGGTGGAAAACTATAAGGCCGCTTCAGCTTTGTATTACGCGTTTTATTTTTTTGAAAGTATTGTAAGGTCCTCACTATTACACTGGCGGAAAAATGGTAGCACAGTGGTGAAGGTGTTGGAATGCTAAATAAATTTTCCACTGTAGGGCCCCTGAGCAAGGCCCTTAACCCAGGTAAATGTAAGTCGCTCTGGATAAGGCTGTCTGCCACATGCTGTGAATGTAAACTATGTTCTTAAGTGTGGCTTTGGGACCTGGTGGTGATTCAGCTACGAGATTATTACTGAGGTCAAGTGCTGATAAGGAAATGGGCCAGAGCTTCAGTAATATGTTCAGGCTACTCGGAAATTGTAAAGGCAGAGCAAATAATCATGAGCCTTAAGAGCAGAGTCAAAGATGGGAGCGTGATCCTTATCCTTAAAGTTATTCCCAGTGAGCAAACCTGAGACAACAGTAGGGAGAAAAATTTCTGAAATTATATATAGTAGGGAAAAAGCCTTACACAAGGGGAAAACCTCATCCTCAATTAGGGGACAGCGGAGGGTGAGTGTATACAGTAGCAGATACAGATCACTTTCGAGTTAGTGTATTAATATTCGGCCCATTTTCTGTTTTTCCTTGTCTTTACTTAAGTCTTAAAACCTTTAGACCATTAATAAATTGAGGAATTTAGAAAAAAAAATTGCATCAGTTATTCAACTTGGGATAAAACAGAGCAACAATCTACTGACGGCATGTGCTAATGGTGTGCAATTTTGCGTCATGACTGTCTTTATGACTGAATCACTTAAACCCCCCAACCTCAATTCAGGGGCTTGACAGCAACGGGAGTGAATATTTAATAACTTTTACAATTTTAATTTTATATAATTCTGCAAAATGACTAACCTGAGCTATTAGTGTGGAGATTCAGGTTCAGCCTGTAACACTACATTACACAGAACAGTTCAGCTGTGGGGACTGGTAGCATATCAGTACAGAAACCAGCTAACCGATAAAAAGCTCTGTTGCTACTTTATTAGATACACTTGTCGTGTTCCGTTGTAGATATAGAGTTCCTGAACCACTGAGTGGAGAGGATACATATAGCGGTGAATACACCGAGGGGGTGACAGGGGTGCATCAGATGCAGTTTAAAGACTTGTATTCTGAATGGCGCCCCCTACTGTCTAGCATTTGGAAGTGTTGCACATTATTATGCATGTAGCTCTAAATCAGTGTAATGATGCCACATATTTACTTATTTACTATTTACTATAATATTTACTAGATTATTTCTTTCCTAGTAGCCTAAAGTGATGCACAGTATCCACAGTAAGTACAAGTTATTTCATTGGCTCGGTATTTGTGCAAAATTTAATTCTAAATTAAAATTGATTGGAATTGCAGAGCATGTGACAAAGCAACAATCTTTAAATTTAAGATATATAAACGTATATTTCTTAATTAGCTTATTATTATAGTTGACAGTGGCGAAAAAAAAACCTGTATGAAATGATATGAAAGAAAAAAAACAGAACCTTAAGGTAAACCATGGTTTAAAAGATGCTTTTGTGTAGCATCCCATTACCTCTAGTAATTCTTAAACTTTATTAAAAAAATGTTTAAATGCTGCATTTCCTCAGTTTACACATTTTATATGATTTCTATGTTTTTTTTGCAATTTTCATAAACCGAGGTGTTATTCAGAAATCACCGCATTCGGTTTTTAGTGTCATTTGTGGAACTTTTTTTAAAAATTGGGTGTTCTGATGCACAATAACGTGTTTTTACTGTTATAATGAGAAAGTGCGATGATTAATTAGCAATTTTCTCTAATTTATTTGGATTATGTAAATTATACATCCTATACGTAAACCATCGGTTAAGATATGGATTTAAACTGTTACGATGCTCTTACCTCCCCTCCAGAAGCCCCAGGAGAGTCCAGTTTGCGTTTTTTGCGTGGCCCTATAGCGGCCAGTGCGGTGAGGTTAGCGTCACGCTGTCTCATCTGTGCCAGTTCCTGCTGCTGCATCTAAAGGGAGCGTTATGATAAAACAGGGTCAGTGTGTATCTCAGGGGTTGCAGTAGAACAGTGTGTTGTACAGAGTAGAGCTGCACAATATCATCATTTCAGCCTGGACTTCTCAAAGTGTGTAACTGCAATAGCCACATTACGGAGTGGACTGCAGCACAGTTCAGAAAACGTGATTGTGGATGAATGATTATTAAAGTTTAATAATAGAGGAAAAGTTATATTCGTACATTATTTTAAGGTCTGTTATTGAGTGACATTCAAGCAATTTTAAAGCATTTATTTACTTCTGTAGCTTTAACAAAGATTAATTGTACTTAATTTATACATCATACTAAATCATACTAAAATAAATCATTTTAAAGTAGAACTATTCAAGTCTTCTGTTTTAATCAAATTGCAATATATAAATCACAAAAACACCTAAATATTGCAATTTCAGTATTTTTCCAATATTGTGCAACTCTGGAAAAGTTCCAGTCAAGTTTAAATCATGTCCAAGACATTGGAAATAAAGCTTTCATGTAACAGTGAACATATATGCACCGGAGAAAGACAGAGAGAAAGAGAGAGAAAAAGAGAGATCGAGAAATCAAGATAGTAGAAAGACAGAGACAGACGTACTAACCAGTGCATTACAGTGCTGATATACATTTCATTGTCATGATTGCAATACGTGTAGTTATCGACTGGCTGACATTTGTTACTTTCTTTAATAATCATCACACACACACCTTAAAAATATATAGTGTTAAATATGTACTTTTAAACATCGTAGCTCAGTCAAGCTCATAACCAAAAAAGGAAGTCCAAAAAAAACAAATCTCCAGTGTTTTCATTACTTAAACATTACATTTTTCTTCTACACATCATCCAGTTATGACAGTCTATATAAATTTTTAACCGTACTCCCTGAAGCGACAAACATTTCTCTAAATATTTGCCATTTTTTCCCCTCGCAAGCTACAGTAAAGTGTTGGAATTGACAGAACACTAAATCAAGGCAGTGTCTGCATGCTAATTAACTTGGGGGTTATGCTAATCTAAGAGGATGTCATGCCCATACATGGCTGCCCTGAAGAAATACAGACAACACACACATACGATTGCATGAGAAGTCGTTGGCGGCGTGACTGAACACTGAGATGCCACCGATGGCTACGGTAAGGATGATGCTGCCCGAGGTGGCGGCGGAAAAAGTCTCACCGCACAAACACCGCAGCGACTCTATTAGCACTAAACAGAAGGTTCTGGAATCAGAGCGACTGTTCGGTGTCAGAGTCGACCTCCTCATCGCCCGCAGCCAGAGCAGTGCTCCGTTTTCATATTCATTTATTTAATGAGGAGTGAAAGGGGAACCCAGTTACGCCATCTGTAATTCTTTATCCTAATTCTTCAAAGATGACTTTAACATCAGAAGTCAATCACAAAGCTCATGTGACCATTCGGACGTTTTATATTTGGAATAAGAGAACGTTTGTTCGAAAATGGACGGCGATGTAAAGCAAGGAGGAGAAGCGAGACAGGGAGAGAGTGACTGACCCAGACAGAGAGAGAAATGCTTGTAATCTCTAATCATTTTCAAAAGGTCAGTGGAGGGAGAGAGCGACGCCTCTAGCGCTGCTCTCCTCCCTTATTGATCCTTATCTGCTGTCCAGCTCTCCACAATGACTGGCCCCAAAGCCAGAGCTTAATAAACGGGCAGGCGAGCGCTGAACACACCACTTCAATTAGAGCGGCTGACTAAAGTCAAGGACATGACGGCTGAAGAGTTGCGTGTCCGACGGCGATGCCGACACCGGTATGGGATTGTCGAGTGTGCGGCTGATATTAGAGCAGGAAGTGAGCGCTTCGAGGGGGTGTAGCGGGTGCCTTTAGGGGCTGTCTGTCTTTTTCTGATTAGCAAGGTGACTTCCAAATGAGGCAGCATTACACAAAGGTAACAGAATGCAATACGGATACGCTGAAACAGATTCCAGTCGGGTTTAACGGTGAGTTTATACAGAGTGGTACAGCCCAGTCGTCAACTGAAGACCAGCAGTAGACAAAAACAGCATGGACACCAGGAACTCCTATTCCTGCACTCACTTTAACCCCAAACCATTCAGCCATAAACTGATCAGGTGACAGCAGAGACAAGAAATAAAACAGGATGGCATGGATAAGAGCTGCACGATATAAAAATATTTATAAAAAAAAAAAAAAAAAAAAGATATAAGGAACATGTTTTTTTATTCGCTTGGGTTATGAGTTTTAAAGTGACTAAAGATTTGCAGTGTTCCCCTTTTGCGTTGCCACTCAGGATTCACATTTTCTACATAGAATTTCAGTCGGTATGTGTTCATCACTTTTAAAACCCAAATACTGACGTATTTTGGAGGAGCTTCTTTGGTTTGGCACTGAATCGTCGGCAGCGGCGCTCACTATAAAAGCTTCACAGCTTGTTGATTGTCTTGTGTCAAAGCACACAAGCAAATCCCAACTAACATCTGCCTGCCAAATATTTCACTATCAGCAACGACCTGATACTTTAACCAAACTTTACTATTTAAAAGTAATAAATCTCTCATTGGAATATGCATATCACCATATGCACATTTGCGATATTTGGATAGTTTCGATACATTGCGTAGCCATAGCATGGATATCACTCGCTTGCTCGCTCTCCTGCCTTGTTGTTTTACCTCATCAATACACACACACACAAGTATTTTTTGATTTATGTGCCTGAAACTAGCCTGGTCCAGTCAGTGGTGTTGGAGTGACATGGCAGAGAGGTAAAAAAAATCAAGTCAACTGAACAACAGAAGGAGCTTAAACTTAAGAAAAACCACAGTGAACTTAAGGGGCAAAAGAAATAATTAAAAAAAAATCGTTCATTGTGAGGTAAAATGTTCAATTAACTAGCGTTTTGATCATATCGGCCAGCCCTGCTGAATAAGCAAGCCAGAGATGATTGTGGGGGAGAGAATATTCTTGAGGGATTATGAGTAAGAACACCTGCAATGGAGACTTTCCAGGCTAAACTACATCCTGCAGGTTGAATAAGGTTTACTATATTCCATTATTTTTCTGTCCAAACCAGATTTTTTTTAATTGTTTGACCATCCAGTGACACCCGTATCCACTCACCTCCTTAGCCTTCTGCTTTAGTCGAGCCTGCTCAGGGTCTTCTTGCCGGGAGCGACTCTGCAGAAAAACAATGTTTTGAATTAGAGGCACAGAGTCATCATTCTGATTCAAGTCTACAGCAGCACATCTAACATTCTGATGCTGTTGATAAAACTTTTCTGGTCTGAAGTTGGAGTGACCTAAACCAGTCAGGAAGTCATTCATAAGAAACCTTGCTATAATTACTGTGGGTCTGTTGTGTGTGTGTGTTTGTGTGTGTCAGCCCAACGCTTAAACAAACAGAACAATTTTTTTCAGGCTGGTGGCTGGTTAATTAACCAAACCGCTTAATTAGAAGTGGGACGCACACAGCGCTGAGATTGTAACAAAGGTAGCTGAGGACACGTCCTCTCGTCCTTATCGCGTACTGCTGTTATAGTCAAGGAACTGCTTTTGCTTTCATTTGGTATGCCGTCTCCTGTGGAGAATCCTGAACCACCCCTGACTTAGTTTATGGAGCAAAACCAGAGTGGAGGAAGGCATGCTGGGAGATTTAAAGCTGCTTGCTGATTTGAATTGCATGCTGGGAAACTTGCAGCTACTATAAGCTGTGTGTGTTCCAGCTAAAGGTATTTGTAAATAAATCGCCAAAACTTTTACGTTTTTAGAGATTACAATAAAAGCGAAAACTAAGTGAAGAATAAACCTTGTAAGGAAAATAAACAGCAGAGGGGTGGGACGTATGAAACAATGTGAAGCTTGTGTCATTATCAGGACCTGGAATAGATAATTTTCTAATTATGTCACATCCATATGGGATTAATGGGAGGTGGCAGAGCAGTGGTCAAGGTGTTGGACTGCTAATTGGAAGATCAGGGTTCAATTTCCAGCAACACCAAGTTACCACTGCTGGGCGCATGAGCAAGGCCCTTAACCCCCAATTGCTCAGTTGTATAAAAGAGATAAATGTAAGTTGCTCTGGATAAGAGCGTCTGCCAAACGCCACGAATGTAAATGTAAAAAAAATGGGGGAAAAAAAAAAAAAGAGCGAGAAAACCATCATCAATGTTGTGTTTCTACACTGGAGTCGACTACACTGGAGTCGACTACAGGAGTCAAAGGGTCTGAAAGATGATGTCATGGTTACAGTATTTCTTTTGGACAGGTAGGAATATGGTGTTACTCTCAGCTTAAGTAGCTTGTGTACATTATTGAATTAGCTATAAAAAAAGCAAAGTACAGCAGCAGTGTGTAATCAGGCCTATTTTTTGGTATTTGGTATAACACATGATGTAGTAATATTGTCTCTGATCATGTAGTATGTGCGTGTTTATGCGTTCAGGAGGTGCAGGTTTGGACCACGAAGGTAGGCTAAAAACTTTCAGTGCTATTAGGCTACAGGTAGCATTTTTTAAAAAATGTTTGTCCCTTTAACATCTGATTGTTATAAAGCACCGATACTTGAACCGCCTTCAAAGAAAACTTTTACCCTTTTATTTATTACACACCTGTCTAAAACCCTGGTCCGAGTCATTTCTATAGAAATGATAACATTTGGATAAGAGCGGTAACATAACACTCTGATCTGAATTACAGTCAGCCCCTCACCGGAACTGCTAGAAAGAATTATAATTATAAATATAAATAACACCTCCCGACCAATCAGAATGAGGAATTTTTTTATGCACATTTCTGCTCCACTGTGGTAGGAAGTTACATAAGGGTGGTATGAAGATAGAATTTTACTAATATTTAAAGTTCCAATAATTATATATATATATAAATAATGATTTATTTAGTAAGTGTATATAATAGTATTTAATAGCAGCTTGAGATTTATTATAAAATAAATTGGATGAGTGACTTTCCTTGCGCTGTCTTTCTAACACTGATCTCCGACTGTCCAGATGTGTGTATAAGGCAGCACTTACTTTGGCCACTTTCAGCAGGATCTCTCGCTCCTCATCGTCTTTGCGCTGTTTTTCCAGCCTCTCCAGCTGCTCAAAGAACTTTAGCTGCGTCCTTACATCTGAACTCTGCTCATGGTGCTCTTCATCCTGGAGCAGGAGGAAAAAAATAACACACAAACACGTGAACAAGCTTCTTATCATTGCGCACACACTCCACCTCCATACGCTTTCATCTCATGTGCTCTGAACTTTGCGCTGATTTGGCTCTGTGGTGTGTGTGTGAGGTGAGGAGAAGTTAGTAGGTCACCCTGAGTTAATGGGATAATTGTTTGTTTCACTGAGCGTCTTGCAGGCAGCCCCCGACACGCTCACTGCCAAAGCTCTGTTCTTATTTCCCCACTTAAAGCAGTGTAAAGACCAAAGCCATGCAGTGCACAGAGGAACACACACACACACACACTTCAGAAACTGTGGGCCGTTAGCAGCCATAACATTTTCTTTGCTACTCATCTGTCGCCCTTTCTTGACTCTCTGCACTAAAAAAAACCATTCGTCTCTCTTTTTCACACAGACACACACACTCGCACAGTTTGTCTCTACGACCATCACTAAAATTTAATCAAATGATTTGCCTATTTTTTATTTTCTTCTTAAGGATAAAATAGATGAAAATGCTATTCGAGGTAAGATCATTAGATTTGCAGGTTTGTGTGTTTACTGTTCAGAAAATCATCTACAGCTGATCAACTCTTTTTTGTCCATTGAAGGTGTTTAGTCATCACAGTGGCTGAATATAAAAATAAATAACCTTGGTATTATGGAATGCTTTTCGAACACGATTATACGTATAAGGTCACTTGCTCAAAGTTGCTGCTACAAAAATGCTCTTCTCATTGTCCAATACAACATGTCCAATAAGCTTTTTGCTGACTGGCTGGCGTGACTACCAGTAATGTGCATCTTTGTATTGAATTTAAATGAAATCTACTCGGGCAGATAATTACATTTGGTGAGGACACAGCATAAATATATTAAACATATATTTCTATTTATTCTTTAAACTTTAATTACAATTAAAATTATAAACATAATTTAATTGAAAACACACTTAAATAAAAAAAAGTGCTTGCGGGTGCAGGACTAATAACAAATGATCAGTAATACAGCTGTGGAACAGACATAACTAGCTGCTTCTTTTTCAGGCTTCTGGTCACATCATCTCTTCATCCTAACATGAAGCAACAATTTTTTCAAGTTTTCCAAAAAAAATCAAATTTCATTGGCAGTTTAGCGGCCACGGCCACTGCTGGGCCCCTGAGCAAGGCTTCTAACCCCCAATTGCTTAATTGGATAATTGAGATAAATGTAAGTCGCTCTGGATAAGGGGGCATGTAATCACGTGAAAAGGGTGCAAAAGTAGGCAATTAGTCAAGTGGGTTCAATATTTGCTACACCAGAATTTATCCGGCAAATGCGTTTCCATCTAGTCCCAACATTAGCTGCAACACAGCTGCTTAGCTTTGTGTAGGACATTCGCTATAACAGACAGGACAGGGGTCAAGGTAAAATAAAAAATAAAATGCAGCTCTAAAACAGAATCAGCTCAGCTTTTGCTTTGAGGAATATATACAGGACTTTTCTACAGCGTTCGTTAAACAGTTCTGTCTGTTATCAAGCTTAAAGTTCACACAGAAAATTCCAGATAAAACTTCACATTTTAACAGGTTTTTCCTTTTCAGGAAAACAAGTGCTGTTTTTTTTCTCCCAAATTGGTTGGTGTTACCGGCGCAGGTTAAGGGCCTTGCTTATGCTGGAAATACTGCTGATCTTTATATCATATAACAGATGAGCCACCTGTCTAACTTATGCACTATTCCTATCCATCTGATTGGTTAAAGAAGTTTGAAGAACAAATTTTCCTGACATGTCTTCCTGGACCACTGGGACATGCCCATAGATTGCTGGACTGTGATTGGCTCCTACCTTGCTGGGTTCCGTGCGATGGCGTGCAAATGCTGAGACGTTCTCCAGCATGGACCGGAGCCTGACCTCAGTGGCGTGGGACACCAAACTCACCACATCTGCCATCACCTCGTTCACCCCGAAGCCGCGTGCTACAGAAAGAGAAAAAGAGCGCAAAAGACAGTTAAAACACACAGCTGACTATAAGAGTATAATTTTTCTTTCTTGCTTTGTCCTGTAAATCTTGTGCTGCAAAAGATCATGAAACCTGTTGTGCACTGTGGAAAGTCTTAAGTTGCAAGTGTGTAGTATAATTTTGGCGCACGGCCTGGTGGTTAACGCTGCTTGAGTAACAGCTCCCCCTTGTGGAGAATCTGGTCAGCTAGTCCCTTACACATCATACAGGACTCTAAATTTCCGCTAGTACAAGTGTAATATTAGCATGTTACTACAATAATAATAATAATACTAATAATTATAATAAAAACAAAATCCCCAACTACAATATAGTTGGAATGGATTTTTTTTACAAACAATTTTATATACATTTATTATTTTACTTAATCATAAAGAATATTTTTTCCTGTAAAAAAAAAAAAAGTGTTTTCTGCAGACAAACGGTCTGTCTGCATGTTGCGTTTTGTCTTGTTTGCTTTCTGTATGTTTCTTCTTGACTCACTGAAAGCATGTAGGGCACGTTTTCAAGGCGACCTTGTCGGGTAGACGGCCGCAGGCTCTCTCGCTCTCTCTCTTTCTCTTGGTCCGGCACACATGACAAACTGACAGAGAGGCATCAGAGGGGGGGCTATAAAGTATTCATACGCAGCCCGAGGATGCAAGAGCCTCGCTACACAGAGTCCTCATTAGACTCGGAGAAAAAGTGTGAGGCCAGCAGAAATACAGCAGTGGACTCCAGGTAGGCTTAACGCAGGTGTACAGGGAGCATTCGGTGTTTGTGTAGAGTGTCAGGACTTGTAGTGTGTGATGCGTTAATGCTGCTAATTCAATAACTGTGACAGGGGTTATATTATTATAAGACACTAGAGCGATGACTCAGCTGGTGTGATCGGGGTCCAAATGCTCCACTACTACCATTACGCAAGCAAGAAGAAACAATTTTCGAGGAATGGCTTTAAAGGAAAATAATAAACAGTACGGTGGTGTGTAATCCAAAGCAGAATCTACCCTTTAATAACACAGCACAACCCTCAAAGGGGAAGTGGCAGAATGATGGTGCTGAGAACTGATTCCATGATCTTCTGATCAGCAGTTTAACAACCTAACCGCTGAGCCACCATTTCCTCATTTAAAGTGCTAATTTCAAAAGCAAAAGTAACTCAGCACAGCGGTAAATTAGCCGGTACTATAAATACATGTTCTATATTATATATATTATAGAACAAACTTGTTAATATCAACCTTTCATTTACATTACGGACAGAACCACCGTTATTACAAACTGATTCTTTCCAATTAGAATCAGGAAGTTAGCAGTGATGTGGTATAACACAGTGTTAACATCACCATATTATTGTCAGTGGAAAGAGTTTTTTTTTAACCCTGGCATAGAACTGCAGGAAAAAGCTTTATTTAGCTCCTCCCTTATTTTAGTTTTCCTACGTATTGCAGATAGGGCTGCGTCAGTCAGCATGACCGCTGCGGTGTGGTCGATTTCCAACGGCGATACTGCATGTGACTATACACACTCCGTAACAAGCAGGAACTACAAAGTGTAATAACTAAGTTGCAGTCGAATTTGGCCTGTAAATAGTTTTATTTCGTCTGTGCCAATTCACAAATGACCTCAAACGTGCAGGTTAGAGCGTGCAGCACTTTGGTAAACTTGGACCGCTAGTTGGAAAACAGTAAAGCGAAGGCCGCGATTCCTATTGCAATAAGAGCGCCCAGAAACGAGGAGTTAACACAGCATTTGGAGGAATTAATGCCGGTAATAACCTGCACCCTGCGGAATAAAACAATAAAGGAGTCCCTCTTTTTTGAGTGTTAGAGGTATTGGGAGGGTCTTTGAAGTGTGAAAAAGGCTTTTCTAAAGAGATAGTTATATGGAATATTTGTGTCTGTGTGAGAGAGGGCATGGCTGAAAGGGTTAAAAAAACTTTTTGCAAAAGAGGGGTGTCAGAGAGGGTTCGGGAACGACAGAGCTAAGCATTTGTGCTAGAACAGAGCATGAACGTGTCAGTTGGTCAATTACCACAGCGGTGGTAAAAATCTGCCACCGTCACAGTCCTAACTGGAGACACAACCTGTTGGATTTTCAAACAATTGTTGCCTTAAATGCTACTTGAGTCGGTAAAGCTGCAGGCACAGGATTCTTTTTTCAATCTGCTGGGAGTTACAACATACATAAGATTACTTTCTATAGTCATTGCAGAGATGGCGAAAATTGCCCAAATTTGGATATATATATCTGTGGTCATTAAAAAAAGGTAAAAAGGTAAGCGCCATTAAATATCACAAAGTTTAGGCTTATTAGAGCTACAGACCAATCCTTCCTTCTCACATCCTGACCATCAGATCTGGAACTTTCTAAAGCATCACTACAGCCCTGTATTGAGGATTTTACAAAATTATGTAGCCATGTTTTTTTTTTTGCTGTTTATGTGCTTACGACTGTAAAATCCTGGACGGAGTGTTCAGCTGCGAGGGCAACCCAGCACTAAACTGCAGCGACAGTAACCCAATAAAAACTAAACAGGAAACTAAAAGGCCATTTCCACCTCTTACTTTTATATGGTTCAGAATTTGGGTCATGTATTAGTCTGTAAATAGTGCACAATGCAGTCGTATCTCTGACAGGTGTGAATATTTTAAACGTGCATCAATAAGGTGCTCTTTCAAAGCACACATCACCGTTGATGCAGCGTGTGTGTGTGCGCGTGTGTGCGCGCTATGACAGATGTGCTGTGTACAAACGCTTTACCTCAGGCTCAGTAGAATGATTTCATTCACTCTTAATGCTCACTGATCCAGTTTTATTGTTTCACCTGCGTATCAGCGGCTCCAGGCTTCAGACGCTGTCATGTATAAATGTGTGTATGTGTATATATGTGTATATATATATCTCCGCAGTGCACGCTCTCATTAATTAGCGTATATAATAATGAATGTATGTGTGTTGAGGCTCCCTACCGATCTCGAGGATGCGTTTGTGGAGTAGACTAGCCGGCAGGAACGCTTCGTCTTTGCAGGAGCGGATCTGTGTGCCTACCAGCTCAGAACCCGTGGCTAATATACGGGCGTTCTCTTCGTTCAGGTTCACGCCGGCCATGGACGCTACATCGTTGATGTCGTCATCGTCTCTAAAATACACAACATTCAGGATAGTTCACATGTTGTAAAGTCACATCCAAATGCTAATAATACATATAAATACAGTCTGTATGAAATATACATGTCAAGTGCTTTAAACTATAGACAAATTGCGTATATTGACTATACTAATAATAATTTGTTTCTACTGAGGCAAGAAAAAGGTGACCCTGGTGAGGAATATTTCCCTG
This sequence comes from Bagarius yarrelli, assembly GCA_005784505.1. Classification (NCBI taxonomy): domain Eukaryota; kingdom Metazoa; phylum Chordata; class Actinopteri; order Siluriformes; family Sisoridae; genus Bagarius; species Bagarius yarrelli. The sequence goes on along the minus strand of VCAZ01000008.1, from coordinate 1,923,145 downwards.
AGACGAGATGAGAAAGGACTTTGTAAAGGAATTAAGCTCTTACGGGAAGCATCCCGATGTTGTGTTCATTATATTTAATTCCCTAAAAGTTTTTTTACCCAATTAAAAATCCTTCAGTGAAGTCAAATGTGCGTTAGATTTTTTTTTTACTAATATTTGAGTGCGCTAATAAACGTTTAGAGGCGTGCTGCCCCCTAGTGGCCACATCAAGAAGACTACTTAGGTTGAAAAATCTCTTGTCTACAGGTTTCTTCAAGAGAGAACATAATTCTAACTAGGGGCTGCCAGATGATTATCAAACAGATAAATTATTAGGGAATATGGGTGAAAATGACTTTTATTGCTACAACAAATAAAGGAAATTCGATAACTAGATCAAATTAAGTACTCTTGCTGCTAAATCAATCAATCAGTCTGATTTATCCGAGATTCATTCGCTTTGAGTGCAGGTGAGTGCAGGTGAGTGCAGCTTGTGTTGCCTGATGGGGCGGGTTGCCACCTGGGTTCCTACCCAATTGTCTGACAAAAAAATAAAAGCATTGGGCTGATAAATAAAATCTGGGCTGCTTGTTGATAAAACTGGCAGGTGTTTAGTTTTAATCATTATTATTTCAAAATTATTTTAATTTTGTATTAAAATAATTAATACATACAAAAATGTATGGAATATGTACAATATTACTGGTACATAAAAAAGAAGAGCCGGGACTGATATTTGCCATTATAGTTTGGCCAAAGTTACTAAAATATCATCCGTTTTATCAGTGTATCTTAGATTGAATATAAACTCATTATTAATAATAAAAAAAAGGTCTCATATCTGTAAAAAAAAAAGGTCTTCATTATTGGTTATCCTGTAAAAAAAAAAGTAAAAAAAAAAAATTTATACCTGGCATCCCTAATTTTAATGACAAACAAAAAAAATGACAAACTAAACAAAAAAATACGAAACACGAATACACACCTTCTTTCTGAATATTGAACACACACACACACAACTAGTAACTAAACAACAAATACACACCAAGTAACAAGCATTCACTTTTCGATTGGTGTGTTGTGCTTCATGCACGTTGCTCAGAATAAAAAATATGATTTGAGTGTTTTGTAAAATGCGACACCATCACCATCTTAAACCAAAAAGTTGAGTGTTTTTAATAACCTAACCAAAAAGTTGAATGAGGTGTTTTTTAATAACCTCATGAAACAGATGCACTTTTCCTCTAACTACATGCGCATGTGATTGAAACAATTTACCCTCGGCTTTCGGCGCAGAAACTAACAAACGAGAGTAACCAAAACAAAATAAGTGAAAATGTTTGAGAAAGAAATGTTTGCACAGAAAGTGAATGTTTGAAGAAAATAGACGATAATAATTTGAGAAATTTTCAGACTTCTTTTTTTAAAGAATCCTCCATCCCCCAAAAAAATGCAAATGCACTTCAAACTTCTTTTTTAACCCACGAGCGAGAAGAGATTTTCAGAGCAACTTTTTTTTTCCCCAAAAAATGAAATCCTCAATCCCCCAAAAAAATGCAAATGCACAAAAGGCGTTTTGAAATCAACTTCTATAAATTTTATGAAATTAAACTTCTATTTTAATGAATTATTTGGGGTAATTAACAACATATAAACACTGTGAAACATGCTTTGCCGCAAACTACTTTTTTCCCCCATGTCAGTTATTAATTTGTGTGGCTGGCAGCTGGCTGAATGCTGAACTCCAGTCAAACAACCAAAAAACACAAACGAGTGACACGCACAACACCAAGTCCAGCCTGTGTAGTGGGGTTAATTGTGTGTGAGAAGCATTTGATGTGCGGCTCAAATTGCTACCGGCGCAAAGCCACACCTCGCGCACAGCCACATGCACACCATATTGCACTGTTACATTGTCTCGCGCACAGCCACATCCATAGCGTGTTATTAGCACATTGTCTGTTACCATAGCGATGCAGATTGTGTTAGTAGAGGTGTTTCTCACATGCTTACAGTTGATCAGCTCAATTACCTGAAAGTTCCACCTCCAGGATCATTCACCTTCTGCTTCTGATTGGCTAACACCTGCATGGTGACGCCCACCGGCCCTCTCACCTGCACCGCTGGCCCTCTCACCACAGCACCTGCAACAAACAAATCACACACTGCATTTCTTCCACTGAACACAACACATCGCTGCCCCAGAACAGCCTGTTCATTAACCCGTAATCGGGCCGTACCTTGGGGCCGGATGGACTGCGTGATCACCACGGGCATCCGAACCTGACTAGTCTGTGCTCCTGCCCTCTTCACAGCCTTCAGAACAGAAATATGACGTTAAAAAAACTAATGATTTGTCTGATCACGTGTTATTTTCATATAGGTAAATTTTCTGGTCAGTACCAGCAGGGAGGCTTGGTCCTGTGAGACGGCGGGGCGGACGGCAGGGACCGCGGTGGCAAGGGAGCGCGGGGGCGGAGCCTTAATAGCGCTCACAGTCAGCGGGCTGGCGGTGGTCTGAGCGAGCTGGGTGAGAGACTGCTGCGAGTTTAACAGCGTCATCCGCAGAGCAGGAAGACTTTTCTGTTCACACAAACACGGGTCAATATTTGATAGACAATCCATTTACTTACTACTACAATGCGTCCCTTTAATAAAAAATAATAAAAAAAAAGAAATACATACTATAATCAACATGTATTACATTTACATTTCTTATCTAGAGCAACTTATATATAATCCTTTACCTGAGCAATGGAGGGTTAAGTGCCTTGCTTAGGGGCCAGCGGTCCTAGGACTTGAACCCTACATGCATTTACGTTCATGGACCCTAATGATCCGATTGTAATAGAACTATAAGCGCAGTCTGATTGAAAAAGTGACATGTAAACAATCTGAATTAATTGGCCAAATCTAATTAGGCTTGCGTTTGATTGTTAGCGATGGTTTAAACTGTAATCTGATTGAGACGACATGTAAAAGCTTCATCAGATTGAATGTGAAACTAAAAATTTCTGTGCATGTGCGTACAAATCACGTAAAGGCGTACGGCAAACGGCTGGTAAATGTTAAAATTCAATTGTAGGCCAGCGCTATAGTCTAGGGTTAAGGCACGGGCACCCACATGCATGGCTCGGGTTCTTTTATCCAAGTGGAACTTTCGTTAGGGTGTAAAAGGTAAATAAAAAGAGACACAGACTTTGATTTAGCGATCTGCTCAATGATGTGAGGAACCTTACCGCAGGACAGTTTTTTGGTTTTTTTATCAGAAGGTTGAGACAGGGAAGGACACACTACCTTCAGAAAGGGGATGAGGTAGGGCTGAGGAGACGACTTCAGCTCTGTCTGCAGACGATTTGTAAATTCCTCAGGTTCGATTTTGGCATCCTGCACACAGATGAAACACAGAACGAGGATTACTGTACATCCAGACGGATAGACGGGACTTGTGTGGATGAAATGTCATAAAAAAAATAAAATAAAATAAAAAAAAAGTTTACAGAAAGCAAAAAGTACGGAATTTCACCGTGAGGGTGGACTTTTTAAACCTCTCCTGTCCCACTCCCACCAAAAAAAAAAAAACCCCACCGAGTATATTTTATTGCTTCTGGATGTATACACAGCACATGGACAGGGCTAAAAACAACTTCTTTTGGATGTTCTCTTCAGGGGTCACCGCAGCCAATCATCTGCCTCCACCTAACCCTATTCTAAGAAACCTCTTTACTTACACACAACCTTTGTGTCCACATTTATCACCTTTCGCTTCACCTTGACTTTGTTCATAAAACATCCAACATGAGTTGTGCTCATATCTAATACTGTCCCAAGCTTGTCACTCCTGAAGAGAACCTTAACATCTTCAGCTCTGCGACCTCCAACTGTCTCCTGTCTCTTCCTTAGCGCCACTGTCTCTAAACCAAACAATAGAGCTGCTCTCAACGCTGTCTTCTACACCTGCTCCTTGATTCTTGCGATTATTCCTGTGTCACACGTGACAAGTTTCTCCACCTATTCTAACCTGTCTGCTTCACCTCTTTTCCACAAATTCTAAATAAAGACAAAAGTGTAAAAAAAAACTAACCCTTAGCTTTATCCTTGTGTAATACAGCGGTAACTGTGCTGTGAAAAGAATTTCTGAGACAATACGTTGGAAGAAACTGCAATTGTGTAACTCCTGAGTATCAGGATAAAGTGATGAATCTGATGTGAGCACCACTGACACTACTCACCAGCAGGTCCTGCACGAGCGCCTTAACGTTCTTCGAGGTCTCTGGCGAGGGGGAATTATGGGATGCCAATTTGATCAACGTTGCTAGGAAATTCTTGCATTTCTTCACATTTTCCTGCATTTCCTGAAACATGGAACAGAAAAGTGACCTCATCTGGTCTTCTAAAAGACTGACAACAGATAATGTCAATCAGGACAAAGAATGGGTTTGATCCAAAACAAAGTATCATGTGAGATTTAATAAGATCCCCAAGAACCAGAGAAATGTTTTGCCAAGTTAAAACTCAAAAGTGCTAAAGAGCCGAGAGAAGCTAGAAGAACTTTTCATGAGAGCTACCTGTGAGAGACCAGCGATTCCCGTGCTGGGTGCGGCAGGTGCCGGGACAGCGGCTGTCGGTTTCAGGGGCGTCTGATTGGGTGCTGGAACGCGAGCGCTAGTTGTGATCACAGTCGGACCGCTGGGCTTCGGAGCAGCGCTGGCCGTCACCAGTGGTGCCTTCTAATACAACACAAACCACACAGACACACGCCACATATATGCCTGTTGCAGTGTACCATAAAAATCATCTCATTCCAAACTGACAGGAACAATCGGCACAGATAATAAAGGACTTGTACCTGTAGAGCGGGGCTAGCGGGGGTGGCCGCCTGGACCACTTTTGCTTGTGCAGGAGGAATCGGTCGGATGGCTTGAGATGTTACTGGCGACTGCAAAGTGAGAGATTCGATCGTGAGAACTGAGATCTTACAGCTGATAGCTGATATTACAGACACAGATTGCAGCCATTTATTATTTAATGACTTCATTAACTGTTGCTTGATTTAATGATAAATTAACCTGAACATGTCCTGGGGTCTTCTGGGACTTTGGCTTGGTACCTTTTCGTGTACACTTTCTGTACTTTTCATTTCAATATCTTCTACCTGGAACCTTTTTTTTTTGTAATTGTTTTGGCCAAAGATTCTTGATTTGGAAATAAGAAAATCTTTAAAAACAATTGATGTACATGCAAGTGGACCTTCTTCCTATTGCATTTTTCCCCCTTACAAACATGACACTGCAGTAAAGCATTTTTAAAACAACAGGAACAAAATAGTCTTTTTGATTTGAAATTTATTTTTGGGATCGTAAACTCAGGAAAGAACCCCAAAATAAATGCATGAAGTTTAACTTTCAGGCTTTGCAAGAAAAATCGATCAAAATCCATTCATGTTATTTAATTATTTTTAGATTATTCAATTTAAGTTGGACAGAGAAGAAGCATGGCACAAAAAATAAGGGCTGTTTTTGTTGTATTTTGCCATTTGTCTGATTTTTTTTGTATTGTGACCGATACATCGTGATATGCACTGAATCACCTGGCCCCTGCCGATACACAGCCCTGGAAAACACTCTTCAGTCCCACTTTTCCCACTGAAGGTGTTTACTTACTTGCTGCACAGGAGTGGTGACTCGGATAGTGGCTCCGGTGGTGGTGGTTGCAGGCGTAGGAGACAGAGCCGCTTTTGTCTGAGTCTGTGCCTTCGCCTGGGCCAGAACCTGTTGAGGAACCAGCACCAGCTGGCCTGCTTCAGTCCGAACAAGAACCATCCCTACAGCACAGAAAACACACACACTATCAGAACGATCACAATCTAATCAGGAGGCAGGAACACGACTCCAAAGCACTGATAAACTTTTAACCAAAACTTAAGACAGATAAGCACTAACATTAGTCTGTCTTTACTCAATCAGCCATTTTAGATTAGTCTTTATTATCATAATAATGGGTTACCCATTGATTCCACCATTTTTAAATTAGAACACTGACTTTAACACAATGCATGGCCAATTATAGCTTTTTACTAGTCAACAGCAATTAAACAATTTTCTGCTTTTTATTGGATTGGGCCAATAAAATACAGAAAGCTAAATTTCAGTTTAGACACAGAGCAAATAGCACACATAGGAAAAACTAATTGTTTTAATTGGTTTTGTTCCACACAACTGAAAAAAAAAAACTATCCAGTTTCTAATGGTATCATAGAAGACTCATTAAATCAAGTGGTCTAAATGTATGTATCTATTCTGTGGAAGGTTTAGGACCAAGAAATGTTCATCCAAACTGAATGATCAGTCTGAGCGTTATGATAGGATTTCCTACCTGCCTGTCAACGTTTATTTGCATACCTCGAATTAATATCGGTCTGGTGTTTCTACACTGGAGTCGACTACAGGAGTCAAAGGATCTGAAAGATGATGTCATGGTTACAGTATTTCTTTTGGGCAGGTAGGGATTTTTGTGTGTTTTGATAGTAACACAAAGCTTATGTAGTTTGTGTACCTTTATTGACAGCAGCAGCGTGTATTTGGATACTATTATGTTTGGTATTTTAGTACTGTTTTTAGTACTGTTCTATAAAGTTCTCTCACTGATACATGATGTAAGGTAGTAATGTTGTCTCTGGTCATGTAGTCTGTGCGTGTTGATGCGTTCAGGAGAGGTGACTTAGGGCACTATTTTGCACCAAGCGTGGGAGGAACATTTTTGGTGCTATCAGGCTACAGTTAGCATTTTCCAAGATGTCCTACTGCACCTTTAATCTAGCCTAAATAACTGCAGTCTGTGCAAACCTGAGGACTGAGACAGGTGAGCACATCACTGTAAGTATGGAGTCCTTGCGCTGGCTTTCCGCCGGGTTTCAGATAGATTTGTTTTTCATTTTTATTCTATATTTATGAGCTATAAAGACTTGCACGGTACGACCAATTAATCTCGGTCAGAACGTTTAACTGTTCTACATCTTAAGCCGTGATCTCTGCTGCTCTTTTACTGACAAACTGTAAACCTCCAACTTTAATTAACTCTGTGGGTGAATAAGTCTTTGTGTCGTGTGTTTTAAAACTTGGGAACTTTCTTCGCACTTTAGACTTTAAAGTTTATATTTGCTGAAGTGTATTTAAAGCTTTGATTAAACACTTTTTTTTTCTTAAACAGTTTATGTGATTTTTTTATTTTGGAATGTACGTGGGGTTTTTTTTTAACACTTTCCCTGGAACGTTAATGTAAAGTTTTAAGGTCTATAAAATAAAATCTATTTTTATTAGTAGTAGTATTTAATAGTAATTATTATTACTATTAAAATTAATCTCTGGAATGAAAATCTGAAAATGACCTGGCAGACATCACATTCCACCGTAATCAAAACTGAAACCCTACATCATCAGACTGGTTTGTATATAATTATATTTACTTGGGTTTAATCGTCTTTCAGTATGTAATTTAAGCAGTAATAAACTTGGAATGATAGAGAGCTCCCTGATATATTCTGCGGCGAATTTGTAAGATATGAGTAAATATAATGTCAAGTTTATGGGATATCTCTGTAATAAATCTGTACATTTATTTTACAGTTAAAGAGCTTCTAAAGAATAAGTCAGAAACGCACCAGTGTATAAGAAACATCCAAGGGCTTGTGCACTTAAGGGGTCCTCAGAGATATTAGTAGTACGTGTGTTATAAGTAGTAACAGTGCGGAATGGGTGTGGTCAGGGGCCCGACCTCATACACTTTCATAGGGCCATAAATTGCTAGCGGAACTAGAAGAGCTGCTGATGCTGTCTGCATACTTACCCGGTGGTATAGTGAATCCCGGTGGAAACTGAATGGTAGTCTGTTGTTGAGGTCTGACCGTGAGCTGAGGTACCATCGCCCTGGCAGCAGTTGCCCCAGGAACCCCGGGTCGCACAGACACTGTGGTTGCTGCTGGAGACGGAGTAGAGGGTCTCAGCAAACCCGCAGCCTGAACTGCGAGACCGGCGTCCGGCTTCACCAGCACTGACGTAGTGCTGGCCACCGTAAGCGAGGTACTGACCGCGTCCGAGGTTAATGGAGGCCGCACGGCTACTGAAGAACCAGCAAGCTGATTGGGGACAATGGTTTTAATCTGGGTTTGAGGGTTGGTCTTTATCAAACCGGCACTGGAGAAGGTGAGCGATGAAGCAGGGACAGAGGCGACGCTTACAGCGGCTGTGAGTTTAGGGTCACTTGGATTAGGTGTGGTGATAGTGGGTCGGTGCAGGGCAACAGCAGGAACAGTTTGAGCAGCTGATCCACTGACGGGCTGGGATAATATGTGATTAGGTTGAAGAGAAGGAGCGAGAAAAGGACCATTAGTGCCTTTGGATGTGGATGTTTCTGAAGCAGTGACAGCCCCGTTCACACCGCTCTGTAATCCGGTTACAGGAGAGGAAACACAGCCACTGCTGCCATTCTCCCCCGCCACCGCTCTGGAGGAAACAGCGCGAATAGTTGAAGCGATGTGATTGGTGTCAGTAAGGGTATCAGTAGCTGATGAGGATGATGAGGATGATGATGGTGAAGATGATGATGCTACAACTGCTGCGTCACTTAAACAGTTCGGAGAAGTTGTTAGACCCGGTACAGCGGGCTTCGGTACCAACGTGATGTTTGGCGGAACTCGGTTGGTAGCCATCATCCCCCCGGGGACAGAGTTGGTGCTCGGTGTCCTCTCGTTGCCGTTCTCCCGCTTTACCTCCACTCTATGCAATCCTGACGCTCGCGCCTCTAATGCGGTTCCCGCTTGAGCGGCTTGGGCTTTTCCTAAGTTGTTGTTTCCGCTTTCAGGCGCTCCGGACCGCCGCGCTTCGCTCTGGGATTTATTCTGACCGCCGAGCTCCGACTCTAACGAACCCACGAGGTCACTGACGGCTTTTTCGTCCACTTCTGAATACAGCATATCTTCCAGCGGATCAGGGACGCCCGCCATCTTTGGAAGACGCTCGACAGAGCGTGTCGTGCGCGTGCGTTGTTTTGCCGCCAAGTGCATTGTGGGGAGTGACGTCACAAGTCCGTTTCGCTCGTACGTCCTGAACGGGTCTGTTTCAAAACAAAATAATAAATATCGAATTCTAATTGCTTTAGTGTTTAAAACAATTAAAGCGCTTTAAAGATATCGGGTATGTTAACCTTTGTTACCTTTCAAAGATAAAATAATCCACTAAAACGTTCTGCAGTGTTGGAAAAATCAAACCTTTGTTTGAATGGCTGTGTGTGTGTGTGTGTGTGTTCCGACCAGACACCGCCTGCGCTTTGAAATTCCTGGTATACTTTTAAACATTTGCGTTATTAATACATGGATTGTTGTTGCTAAAATAATAATAATAAAGCAGCCATACCATCTTTCAAATCAAACATTTCTAAAGCACAAAGCAACTTAATTTATATTTAATTAACTTATACATGACGACTAAAGACGTCGCTAATGATTGTAATATATTTGTCACTAAATTTCACTGTTAATTTGCGGTATTTGGCTTACATTTATCTCTTTTATACAATTAAGCAATTGGGGATTAGGGGCCTTGCTCAGGGGCCCAGCAGGTTGGTGGGTCTGGTAATCGAACCCATAATCATCCATTTGGCAGTCCAACACCTTAATCATTAGGCCACCACCCCCTTTTTTAAACTTAACAGTTTATATACACGTTACAGACACACCCTCACATGTTGGAGGCACACAGTTGACTAGAAAGACTATTTGCCTTATCATTAAGATAAAGTTTAACCTGCCACAAGCACATCTGGAGCAGTTCTATACAGCTGTTATTGAATTGGTTCTGTGCGCTTCTATAACTGTCTGGTTTGGGTCAGCGAACAAATCAGACATAAGAAGACTACAGTGGACTGTAGTCAGCTGAAAAAATAACCTCCAGGACCTGTACACCTCCAGAATGAAGAAACAGGCGGGAAACATCATCACAGACCCCTCTCACCCCCGTGTTGCTCCTTAAGCATCATTAAACTCTCTACTTCTATTGTGGATAAATGAGAAAATACCAATTCCATTCTGCTCAATCCAGTCTAGTGAAAAGACTGTCCAGAAATGTGGAGGAAAAGTGAGACTCAATAAAATGTTCAGAATACACATCATAAACAATTATAACTGGGACAAACTACAAATATAACACTCTCTTATGCTTTTTCATTTAATATACTATACCCAAATTTAAACAAGCTATTGAATAAATAAATAAATAGAATCAGGCAGGTTAAACCCATACACAGTAGGCAGAAAAGTGTAAAAGAACAAAAAATTTAATGCATTAAAATAAACTTTTTCTTGCCTGCATACAGTATTATTTAAAAAAAATGTTTATTCTATTCATAATTGAACACCAGTTGATGCAATCTCTGGACTATAAATTTACAAATACAAATTTATTTGTATACACTTTTAATAGAAATACAAATTCCGAATAAAAATGACACACTTTCAATATGTATTCAATAACAATTAAATTGTAAAAATTTGTCAGTTTTATTCAGAATTTTTCACTTATTACATTTATGAGCAGGTCTTAGGGAAAAGTGGCAAAGAAGGAAAACTCCCTCATTGGATTACGACCATGAAAATTTTCAGCCACTGTTCAATAATGGAAATTTGAGAAAAAAAATCAAACATAGCAGCAGTTCAATGGTTTCTGATGTGGAGACGGACGGTGGAGGTCTGCGATTTTTACATTTTAGTTACAGCCATGTTAATCAAACCCCATTGCATTGTCTCCTCTTTTTTATTCTTGTTCTTCTTCTTCTTATTATTATTATTATTGATTTATGTTAATAAAGTAAACGTGATCTGGGGGCAAAATGGATTAATATCACAGTTTTTACAGAGAACCCCCCCCCCCAAAAAACAAGTTACAAAAACAGGGGAAGATGATGTTTTTTATTCATCTAAAACGATTAATCCTGCAGTTTAACAAGTTTAGAAAAGTGTCATTTTTAGATTTTTTTTCCACTTTGGGTTTTCATGGAACGGGTGACTGCTGAAAAATACAAAAATAATTTCTGTTCTAATTATACAAAACTTACAAAAATGATGTGATAAATCTTTTATGTGATATCGACCTTTGATTTGCTAAAAATATTTTCTTTTCTTATAAAACGAAAACCGGAAATGCAATAGTTCCACATCGCACGAGCGCTCTTTCGGACACGTGAAGGTCACGTTGTACAAATTTGTCCAATAGGGTTGCGCTTCGTGTTGTTGCTTGGCATGGAAACCATAGCAAACCGTTATATGTGCTTCACCGGTGACTGTGCATTTTAAAGGTAATATTCACTCTTTCAAAACAATGTATTGGAAATACTAACGTTTTATTTTAGCATTTTTTCCTCCGTTTTGTCTTTCTGTTACGGGAATGATACAAGTGATTAGTCTGGGTATTAGCTTAGCTGTTAGCTCATAAGTAGCAGGGCGACTGGCTGACGTTATGTAACTTGCAGCTTTATTGATGTCATGAAGTAAGTAAAAAAATCGATTATATATCAAAATATGGAAAACAGTAAGCACTAAATGACTCCCGGAAGTGTTAAACACGTCAGAATACAAGGGTGGTACTTCTGGAGACCACGAATGTGTTTATAACTATGACAATGAGCGCTTATCAGCATTAGCTGAACGTTGGATTTTCCAAATGATGTGAAGTTTATTATATTGACGTATTTATTTGTATAAATTTCCCAGTATAAAGCATTTGTGGTTACACATCGGTCTGTTGCAGAAACACGAACTTTAAATTACGCCCCTTAACTGGTCGCTGACTAACACGAACTGTGATTGGTTGCTTTACCTGTCAGTCAGACCTTTGAGCTAATTAAAGCTGCTAGAGAGTTCCATAAGTCTAAAAGTCTAAAGGAACCCCCTGTTCGCTGAAGGGGCTTTGTTGAGAGTTTGATATCGGTGATCTTGAGATCTCGCTTCATCTATGTGCACTTAAGTTCCAGCACTTCTTCTGCAGAACCATGAACCTCCTCGACCTGGCAGTTAAAAAAGGTTCATTGTGGTATGGCATCTTAAAAATACACAAGGGGGTCAGTCTCCGTCATCATTAGTGAATTTGTATATTTTTATACACATAAAAATGTTTTTTGTGGCGTGAGGTTAAACAGGTGCCTGATGGCTACCACGTTAAATTAACTAGTAAGTCTGTCGATTTATTATACATCTGTTTCATCTTCTCCCTTTCTTCATACAGGCACCAGCAGCAGCATGGCCACAGTGCAGTCAACGCTCATGTTGGCTGTGTGCATCCTGATGATAACAGAACTGATACTTGCCAGAAAGGACTATTATGATATTTTGGGTGTGCCTAAAGATGCCAGTGAGCATCAGATAAAGAAGGCTTTCCACAAGCTCGCCATGAAATATCATCCAGACAAGAATAAGAGCCCCGATTCAGAGGCGAAATTCCGGGAAATAGCGGAGGGTAAGTCACTCAGTCAGGAAACTGTTAGTAATGTGCTTGTGCAGCAGTGCTGTCACACACACTGAGGAAATAAAATTTAAAAAAAAAACAAAAATTATTTAGATATATTCAACTTCATTGTGCAAGGTACATGTACAGAGCCAATGAAATGCATTTCTCGCATATCCCATCTTAGTAAGTTGGAGTCAGAGCGCAGTTACGGCTTGCCAGTGGTGGGGCTTGAACCCAGGTGTTTCTGGTCTTCAGATCAGCAACTCCGCACCTTAACCATTTGAGCCACCACTGCCCCTAATCCTGCTTTAATGTCAAAAAGATCACAGTCACATGTTTATGTGATCGTTTTAATAGCGATCATAGTTCATTCAAACTTCTTACAATTCTACAAGTATAACTTTTGATAGAAGGGGACAAGTTTTGTAAAGACCTCTTTTTCAAAATGTGTGTGACATTGATTTTCCAATCTCAGTTCAGAACACATGTGATTTGTGGATTAATTACGCAGTTTATTAATCGAGTAAAAGTTTATAATTTGCACATTATTTTAAGGTCTGTTACTGTGTAGATATTTAAAACAAGTTTAAAGCAAGAAACAATCACCTTTATAGCTTTAATAAGGATTAATTGTACTTAATTTATACAGTGAGGTCCATACAGTGTGCTTTTACATTTAATTTAATATAATTGTATATCATTTAATACATTTAATATCTGTATCTGAACCGCCAGAAAAACAAAACACTGTTTATTTCATTTACATCTGTTTTCTATTGTAAATATCTGTGATTATAATTTGTCTCTTATATTTTACGCAGGTAGACTTCCTTACAAAATCATCCAAATTATTCTAAAATAATGAATTTTTTTAATAGCGCGATTTAAGTCATCAGCTAAAAAGGCCCAATTTTGCCAAAAAAGTAACATCACACTATTAACTCAGAAACTCAGTTTAATCTGCTGCTTTTTCTTCCCTGTTGTTAAAGAACGACTACTTTTCTTCCTTTTGATTTGTCTGAAGTTTTTATTCAATAATCAAACAACCTAACAATATTCACGAGTTTCAGGATTCATTTTCTTATATGCATCACATAAGCACACAAAAACACATAAAGGAAACAAAAACCCGCCCCAGCCTGCTAATATACAATTCAGACAATACAGTGACCTTCACACCAACTTTCATGCACTGGATAATGGATAGAGAATATACTTTCTATTAAGGTAGCAGAAAAAAGGGTCTCAAATCCTGTGGAATTGTCCAGTGATTCCATTTCCAGAGCTGTCAACAGAAGTGGTTTTTTTTTTTTTTTTTTTTTTTTTTTTTTTTTTGCTTCTTATAAACTTAAGTGAATTTCTCACATTCCAGTCTAAACTTTATCCTGTCGTCTTTTTCAGCATATGAAACGTTGTCAGATGAGAGAAAGAGACGCGAGTACGATCTGCTTAGACGGAGCGCTTTCTCTGGAGACAACGTAAAAAGAGGACACCAGCACTTCCACCAGTCCTTCGACTTTAACTTTGAGGACGTGTTCAGAGACTTCGATATCTACAGCCACAACAGGCACGCACGCCCCAAAAGAAATTTTGAGGACCATTTCCGGGCTCACCAGCACGCTCACAACCGCCATAAGAGGCACTTCGAAGGGGCTTTCGGAGCCGGCTTCTTCGAGGACCTTTCTGACGACATGGAGCGAATGTTTTCTTTCGACAGACATTCCAAGCGGACTGAGAGCCGGTTTCAACGTATGAACAAGCAGCACTGCAGAACTGTGACTCAGAGGAGGGGGAACATGGTGACCACCTACATGGATTGTACCTCCTCCTAAGAGTGCCAGGACGGCCTCACCGTCTTTCTCTACTCACCTATAGTGAAGCTACTTTTGTCTGGATTAGACGTTTATGAACCTGCTGCTGAAAGGAAAAAAGCTTAATGTTGTGATAAAGGGTATAATAAGCAGAACTCTTAGGGATTTTCAGTTTAGTAACTGACACCGATAACTGACTTCTTGCAGAATTACAAAACATGAAGCCTCACCTGTCTTATGACTGGATGTCAAATTCTGATTGGATTCGATTTGATGGTTAGTCAGATATTTGATGTTTCCAGTTGCCATTCGCCTAAAAGAAGAATTATAAAAAGAATCATTTATATTAAATTTGACTCATAAAAAGATTCGAATCAGCTGCTTTGCAAAGAATGTTATTTCTCATAACAAAAACCTGCAGTCGTTGCACATCCTTGATTACTTTGCAGTTTTTTTGCAGCTGCTCAGAAGGTTTAATACTAAGTCTTTTTTTGCAGTGTGTACACATTGTTCTTTTTGACCGTAATATTTCTCTTCTTTATGGGTGCTTAAATCCCATATGACAGTCCAGCGTGTGCACGGCCCAGTCCAGGATTTCAGTTGACTGGAACCCTAATAAAGAAAGTGTGTTAATAGCAAACATAATGTTATCTGACAAGCTGGTTTGATAGTTAAGCTTCTTAATACAAAGTATGTGATTATGTAGCACGCGTGTTTTGCGACCTCAAAAAATTTTGACAGCTTTCTGGCATTCTGTTCTTTACTCAAACGGAGACATATTGTTCAGGTTTAGCTAACGGCTTTATTCTTTCTCCGTATGCTCAGTCTGTGCATGTTGTGCTAGCTGACAAACATCTTTCTGCAGAATTTGTGCTGAAAATAGGACAGTAGGTAACCGGGCTTATTTTTCCTCATTACGTTTGTTTACTAGAATATTAGTACAAAACAACAGCATACACACTATATTTGCTTGTACTGGGAACCTGGAGTTGACATTAGTCCACCTCTGTTTTATGTTTAAGCAGGATGAGTTGCTGTTCTTGCAATATGTAGGACTGTTTGTATAAAGCACCAGTGTAAAGCCCAGAAATCATACTGTGTTACAGTTAAACAGAAAAGAAGGTTGTATTGGGTTTCTTAGACAGTAGAAAGGGCCGAATATGACTCAAAGAGTGAATCTAATCGTGGTCATTGTTGTTTAAAACATCTGTCAAGAGTAATGAGTTTAAAGACAATGTTCTCACACATTAGAACATATATGAGCCATACTCCCCAAACTGCTTTAAACATTCATCTAAAAAAATCCTCTTTAATTCATAAAACACTTTGATACCACATACTATGGTCCTACGTCTAATTCGGTCATGTTTTTGTATCACCTGTTCCCTGATTTTTCATGTGGAATTGTTCTGTTCTTGTGCAATATGTTAAATCCAGCTGTACTGTTAATGTCACTGTTTGTTACCTGGATTCCCACTATTCGGAGTCGACTCATCAAGCACTTTCCTTGTAGCTATGTATTCTTTCTATAAAGGATATTTAGCTAATTATAAATATATATAAATGTTTATATTCTAAAGCAACTGTACATATTTGTGGGTCTAATAAAATATGAAGCTGCAGCTGCCTACTGTATTTTTATTATAACAACTGAACAACAAATGATATTCAAAGAACACATTTTTTATTATGCCATATATTATTTTAGAGCACATTTAAAGAAATTTGTTTTCTTTATTCAAAAAAATCTCTAAAAAATAGACTATTTTCATCTTGTTTTCATTGGTATTTGTCAGCACATAGAGACACATCAAAGTCTTAAAAACAATAAGAGATTATTTCACAGATAGCATTTAAAGATATTCTAAAAGAAATTTATGTTTAAAAGATTGAAAGGAACCTTGAAACATGACATTTAATTTCTCCAGTTGAATATAGAAAATATATTTTTATTCATCTATTGTGAGTAATAAAAACAGCACACATCTCCATCTAAGGAGGATTTTCCTTTTAGCCAATAGTAGTAAAATCAACCACTTGGGTAACTGAGCTAGAGTAACTAGTTTATAGTAAAAATACACCTTTAACTTTAATAACCTTTTCCTCACTCAATCCGAATACATTCCAGTGTGTAAATGTATCGAGTGTAGCCATAAATAGCGTTTATTAGAAGAGAAACCCGGAAGTGTAGTTTTCATTCGCCTCTGAAGTACTTGCTGACTCTGCGTGGAACACTTCAATTCCCATAATCCCCTTTCGAGCAGCTCGGTGCGCACGCAAATGTCAGATAGCGGCTTGCTAATGGTAGCAGTGTGAGGGACGTTTGGATGACTTTGTGGCGTGTTTAGCAGCGCGCTTCACTCGCCGGCTCATTCATTTTGACAGGCGGTGATTAGCAAACGCAATGGAGGCTCTTATTCCTGTCATTAACAAACTGCAGGATGTTTTTAACACCGTGGGCGCGGATATCATCCAGCTGCCGCAGATCGCTGTGGTCGGGACGCAGGTAAGACACACCGCCTTTTACTTTCGGTACAGCTAACGTTAGCGTTAGCCTGAGCTAGCTAACAGTAATGGATGCTGCGGCATTTTGCAAAAGGAAAAAAAATGAGAATTGCATTTTGGTTTATTTTTTACGACTCGTAATTAACATGGTTTTATGGTGTATTTAGGCGAGTCTTTTTATATAATTAGTTAATTGACGTTAGCTTTTCAGTTGTAAGCTAACTGGAGTTAACCTAGCTGTTTGTAGTGACAGTCAGAACCACACACAAACCTTTAGCTGGGATTATTAGGGTTAGGGTAAGTGGATAGTGCCAATGTTTGGGAGGTTTGTGAGTGCACTATGTAGGGAGGTGGGAGTGAATAAGGGCCACAGGCAGACAGAAGGACACTAGATTTTTGGCGCCCTATGTAGAGCACTTTGCTTCCATGAGGGACTCATTTTCATATAAGACACAAAAACGAGACTGTTGTCTTCTTCACCTAAAGACATTTCCACGCTAAAACATCTCAAACATTTGATTGTCACAATGTCAGTGGTGTGCTGGAGGATCATAGTGGACATTTGTTTCTGTGAGGAAGTAAAGCTTGTGTGCAGCTCTGACGTCACAACAGGATATTTCTAGTAAACATCTAGCAATAATCGGTTTTAGCAATATTTTTTACGATATTTTTCACAATATTAAAGCACTTTTTTGTGATCATTTTGAGATTTGCACTTAAGCCCGCCGTTGCATTGCATACTTCCCTACAATAGTATATGTGAGGCAAGCAGTATTTCCAAATCTTTATGTGAAAAAAATAGTAGGTTTCCAGCTGATCTACTTCTTCTACCCGGATATTAAAGTACACATACGATGGACACTTTTTATATCTTATGAACCTGCGAGAAAGACGACTCGGAATATTAGAAAATGGCAGAAAGTGGCCACTTTTTTTTAAAGTATTTTAGGAAAAATTATAGTTCCTTGCTGTTAAATTACACTAACAAAGTCCAAGCAAACATCATCCAACTTTAAATTCACGATGATGTGATGACAGGCGTCACTTGGCATTATCAGCATGGCAGATGTTGAATTTTATTTAATACGCAAAACCACTTACTTTTTCAATGGTCGATAAGTACATCCTAACTGGAATGTAGTGCAAATTATTTTGGGGTGGGGGCATTTTTATAGCCTTTATTGCTAGGATAGGCGTAAAACGTGGAGTGGGACGGGGGTCCTGAGCCGGAACCATAGTGCATTATTTGCTGATACCCGGGTACAGGGCATGACAGCGCCATATGTATGTGCTTTAACTCACTACACCACAGCACCGGCCAAGTGGTATGTGATTTTTAGTTGCCGCATGTGAGGATGAGTATGTGATGAAAATAACTTCATTCATTTAATTGATAACAATTCAGCAAATAATGCAGCATAAGTTATGTGAGCTAAATTTCTCTGGCACCTCAGTTAGTTGGTAGTCGGTTTTGTGGCACCTGTGCAACTGTTGAAAAGCCGGTCTGGCTTCCTGTCGGATTATTTTAATCCTCTTGCGAGTGTGTTCGGTTTCATTACGGCTCAGAAGAAAACGCGCACCAGGGTTCATTTTAATTAGTGTAAACGAAGCCAGAGGACATGTTACTAACACGGCAGAGATCTTTCTTTCTAACAGAGCAGTGGGAAAAGCTCCGTGTTGGAGAGTCTGGTTGGCAGAGATCTCCTGCCTCGAGGTACTGGAATCGTCACGCGCAGACCGCTCATCCTGCAGCTGGTGCATGTGGACCCAGATGACCGGAGAAAGACGAGTGAGGAGAACGGTACCTGCATTATTTCAACACACACACACACACACACCCTTATCCTTTTATATTGCCGTGTGTGTGCGCGTGTGCGCATGTGTGTGTGAGCGCACACAACGAGAACAGGCACGCTTGGGGCTAGGCTAGCACCTCTAATACTCAGTAACAAAAAGACTGGCATAATGTGGGATTTTCTTGACACACACACACACACACACACACACACACACACAGCATAAAGAAGAGTTCCTGAACAAGCAGAGTGACTTCTGGAAAATAAAACCTTGTGGGTCACTTTTTGATTAGGAAAAAATGAAGGTATTTGTGCTGGTGGTTCTGTGCTCACTAAATTTATCCCAGCAGAATTAAACAGGATATTCTGAGCGCACTTCACGTCAGCATTCAGGTCACTGGCTCATGTGCTCTAGAGACTGACTGCATTGCTGTATGGAGATAACAGTTGTTGTGGTCTAACCCTGTTCTTCTGTCGTCTCTCTTTAACCGCAGACCCCAATTTCTGGAAAAACGGACGCCTTTCTAAAGGTCTCCTTTCCCTTATTGCTTGCTCTCCTGCTCCCATGTGATCATTTGGTTTTGTATTGCTTTTCTTTGAATGTATTATTTTTAATTTGAACTGATCTTTAATTGGCTCATAGTAACCTAAACATCTCCTTTTTTAAAGTAAACAGCGCATCTCCCGTCCTTCACACTAGCAAGCATCAAGTCGCTGATGTTGATTGTAGTTTGTTACTGTCAGTCTGCTGCACCTGCTGCGTTCACGGGTGATCATCCTGCTGCTTTTTTGGTAGAAAAGTTGCGTGAATGTGTATCAATTGAGTGGCTGCCTGGCAGTTTTTTCGCTTGCTAGCGTGAACTCGGTTTGCTTCAGCAGAACACTAACACGCCAGTTTGTGCATGAAAGGAGCAGTTTGTAGCGGTTTAAGTTGTTCTTACCGATCACAATACAGGGAATGTGGCTAGCTGCTAAATATCTGGTTTTTTTTCCCGGCCCTGAATTTAGCCACACTCCTTTCCGAAACACCTTTGCTGTTCGAAGTGATTCGTATGTCTGTGTGATGTCAGGGTTTGTAATCGTGATTGGAATAAAATAGAAATATTTTTTCATTTTAAAGCAGCTCTAAAAATGACAAACTGCTCCTTTGAATTGTAAGTGGAAAGTGATGATGTGAAATGATGATGGAACACTGTAGGTCGTCCGATACTGGAATTTACCCATACCGATAGCTGGGTTAATTAATCAACCGCTAGTTTAAAGATAGATAATGGATTAAAAAACAAACAAAACACTGCTAAACTTGATTTTACACACACAAAACTGTACTAAACCATCACAATGTGCTAAATAAAGTAGGAATATATATTTATTATATTAATTAATATTAAACATTCGACTCAAACTAAAACAAAGTAATTGTATTAATTAATAATATTTAAGCAGAACAGTATTACCTTGATTTTATTCACGTTAGTTTATGATGGCATTAAAACTAGTTGAAGTTGAAAGATAAAAATAGATAATAAAAATAAAACTTTAATTTCAAAATGTATTATTTAACTGTTAAACTAAAGGAAACTAACTGAATGTTATTGTAAAGAGTTAATATTTAATATCACTTATTTAATAGCACAAGCAGTCATGCTTAAAGAAAGCCACACAAAAGCCAGAGCATTGAAATAACATCTATGTATGTCGTATGGGCGGTTTTGGAATTTTGTTCTTTAAATGTAATAATTATCTAAACACAATGTGGGAAATGGTAGCTCAGTGGTTAAGAACTGCTAATGGGAAGATCGTAGGTTCTATTCCCAGCACCAGCAAGCTGCCACTTTCAGGCCGTTAAGTTCTGAACCCTCAACTGCTCAGTTGGAACAGAAAAGAATTAGAGAAATGTTAGTCGCTGTAGATGTAAAATAACTCTAAATCTATTCGTTGCAGTAAAAACAACAGCTTTCCTGTTTGTTTTCCGTCCTTTTTATGCTTTAGGATTCTATAACATCTGATTCAGTGCCGGGTAATTCTGGGAAATTGCTTTAGATATCGGGATCAGCGCGGAGTATTTCCGTAAGTCAGTGTTTTCAAGCTTTTACTCTTTTACTGTGTGCTTTCAGGTGTGGATGGTGAAGAATGGGGTAAATTTCTACACACCAAAAATAAGGTATGTATCTGCATCTCAGTATGACCAGGTTACAGATTTCAATCTAAGTTCAGTTTTGTCTCATGCCGATAACTTTTCCAGCCACTTTGACAAGACTATGAAACCAATTTCTGTTTGATAATGTGAACCAGGCTACAATACAGAAAGAAAACACTGAGTCAATAATAGTCAACATTTTGTTGCATACTTTGGATGTTCCCAGCTTCTTAAAAACATTGCTGTGCGCAATGCTGCAGTTTGAATTGTACTGACATTCTTTATCATTTCACAATTAATAGTAAATGTACTAGTTTACCTAAAGTTCTCTGTTGTGCTGTTTAATTTTTCTAGTGTCCTTTTTCTTTCCTCTCCAACAACGTTAAAATTCTGTTTCTCATGTTTAAGATTTATACAGATTTCGATGAAATCAGGCAGGAAATTGAAGCCGAAACAGAACGTATTTCTGGCACCAACAAGGTACATATAATTCTGATCCTGGAGACTGATAAACACATAAACAGACATCCTGATCACTTTATTATGCTTGTTAAGCTGATGTTTTTTTTTGTATATTTATCAGGGCATCAGCAATGAGCCCATCCACCTCAAGATCTTCTCTCCTCATGTGGTGAACCTCACATTGGTGGATCTGCCTGGTATCACAAAGGTCACTTTCAGCACATCATCAGTGTTTTCTTTTGTCATTTAGATGGTCAAGCTAATGGAATGATTCCCTGTGTGTTTATGTGCAGGTTCCTGTTGGTGACCAACCCAAAGACATTGAAGTCCAAATCCGTGAGCTGATCCTGCAGTACATCAGCAACCCAAACTGCATTATATTAGCTGTTACAGCCGCCAACACAGACATGGCCACATCTGAGGCCCTCAAAGTGGCTCGTGAGGTGGACCCTGATGGTCAGCGTGTTACTCTGAACAGTCTAGAATTTAAAAATGGTTTCTAAAAAGGCGCCTCACTCTTACACACATTGTGTTTTGTCATCATTAGGACGAAGGACATTGGCAGTAGTGACAAAACTAGATCTGATGGATGCTGGAACAGATGCAATGGACGTGCTCATGGGCAGAGTCATTCCTGTGAAACTGGGACTCATAGGAGTTGTCAATAGGTGACCAAACAAAAACTAACCCTTTTGGGATTTTTGGAACTGAATTGAATAATTCTAAAAAATGTATAATATTCTTTGTACTTTCCCTGATTATGTACTTCTTTTCTGGTCTGAACAGGAGTCAACTCGACATTAACAACAAAAAATCAGTGGCTGATGCCATCCGTGATGAGTACGCCTTCCTTCAGAAGAAGTATCCTTCCTTAGCTAACAGAAACGGAACCAAATACCTGGCCAGAACGTTGAATAGGTAAGACTGTAAAAAGGAAGTTATTAAAGGAGCAGTCTGTGTTTCTAGAGCCAGAATAAAGAAATAATTTCAAATAAATATATACACATCAACTCCGTCCCTCTGTACATAAACACATTAACCACATAAACACATTAAAAAATGCAGTCTTACTTCTTATAAAAGTAATAATACAGGAAATATACCTTTTTATCTGGTTTATACAACTGCAACAGGAATTATAAACCATGTCTGATTCTATCTATACTTTTTGGCTCATTTGAATGCACTAAGTGATGAAGGTGGTTCTTAATGTAAGGAAGTTTCTTTGTTTCTATGGTGTTTGGGCCATTTGGTGTAATCGCTGGTTCAGCTTTCCCAAAACTTGGAATCGATACATGCAGTGTAATGCAGCCATCTTACATTTTGTGATGACTAGGAAAGGGTCTTCTTGTATCATTTCATAATGCAGATTAAAAATGTGACTGCAGTCAGAATGGTATCAAAGAATAAACAAGCAGATAAAACTAGTGCTGACCGGTATGGAACTCTGCATGCATGGTCCAAAAGGTAAACGTCAAATTATTAGCTTTGAGCCCAGAATCAGTCAATGCGTGCGTACGCGCTCAGTAGTTTGGGTTTAGTTTAATCCTGATGCTCACATGGTATGCATACCGGAAGGATCAAAAAGTTTCAAGATATGGCAAAAGATGGCAGCACGAGATGCTGTCTGAGCCTTGTGCTGCCATCTGTTTTATCTTCTAGTATATTCAACGCAAGGGGTGGAGTCACTTTAGGGAAAAAGAGTCTTGCACATACATTTACATTTTAGATTTGTGTCTTTGTCCATTTTACCGAATGTTTAGTTTGCTTATGACAGTTCAGCTTTGTCCACTTCCTTTTCCTATCAGTATGTTTTTCTTTTTACTATAATACACAACATCTCTGTCTCAGGTTGTTGATGCACCACATTCGGGATTGTCTACCAGAGCTGAAGACCCGCATCAACGTCCTCGCCGCTCAGTACCAGTCTCTGCTCAGTAGCTACGGAGAGCCTGTGGAGGATAAAAGCGCCACCTTGCTGCAGCTCATCACCAAGTTTGCGGCCGAGTACTGCAACACTATCGAGGGAACAGCCAAATACATCGAGACCGCTGAACTGTGTGTACTGATTCAAAGGAATTTCCTTGTTTTGAATATCTTTACATATATAACCCAGAGGCTGTACACACAGCTATGTGTGTACTTTCTTTCCTGGTTCAAAGTATCAGGCAGTTAAAGCTGTATGTAAAGCATTATTCATCTCTTTGCTTGTGTTTCAGGTGTGGTGGTGCCAGGATTTGTTATATATTTCATGAAACGTTTGGTAGGACGCTCGAGTCGGTCGATCCTCTTGGTGGACTCACGACCATAGATGTGCTCACAGCCATCAGAAATGCCACGGTGATTTTACTCATCATTGTCAAAAACATGTTTCGTTTAATCCATTTAATCAAATTTGTGTAGAATGTGTCTATATGCTGAGCATTAAATGTGCACAATCTCCATGAAGATATGCTGTGTAGTGAAAGTGGTAGCCTAGTGGTTAAGGTATTGGACTGCTAATTGCAAAATCGTGGTTCGATTCCCAGCATCACCAAGGCCCTTAACCCCCAATAGCTCAGTTGTGTAAATGAAATAAATGTAAGTCGCTCTGGATAGGGGCATCTGCTAAATGCTACAAATGTTAATGTAATGTGTGTTCTGGCTGGTGTTAAATAGCACACACATTACAGTGTCCTGCACAAAATCCTGACACTGACTCAACCCCACTGAACTGGAACACAGACTGAACCCCAGACCTCCTCACCTCAACATAAGACTACACATTAATTTACTACTGTTTAGTACGCGCCAGTGCAGGATCATGACGCATGTCGATTGCAAATAACACGGAATAAAATAAGCATTCACACTGCGGTCGCATTGCAAAACATCTGACCTGTGTAGGATTTAATACCATATATGGAAGTGGCACAAATCAGAATTGAACTGTCAGATCGGAGTCATACCTGGTCAAAATAAATTGGATTTGGGTCGCAGTGTGAACACAGCCTTAGTGTCTGATCCCACCAATAATGTAACAAATCCCCACGGCTCCATAATTTAGAGTGGAGGTTATTATTAGACTAGGAGTAAAACTAAATCTGGAATTAGATGATATAAAAAAAAAAAACCTGGATGTGAATCTTCAGCCATAATGCACATTAAGGTTGCCTCTTTAAAAAACAGTGTCATAAAAGCTTCTGAAAGGCAGTAATGCAGTATTAACTGTACTACAATTTATTTACACTACAGCTAAACCCCAGTAAGCCCCAGTAGTATACCTTATATGCACAGTTTACTTTAAAAGTTGTCGTAAGCAAAGCAGAGTGTTATAACGTGTGTGTGTGTGTGTGTTTTTAGGGTCCACGTCCTGCTCTGTTTGTGCCTGAGGTGTCGTTTGAGCTGCTGGTGAAGAGACAGGTTAAGCGTTTAGAGGAGCCGAGTCTGCGGTGTGTGGAGCTTGTACATGAAGAGATGCAGCGAATCATCCAGCACTGCAGTAACTACAGCACCCAGGTTTGGTTTTTTTTTTGCTTTTTGTCTGCAGTTCTCTCTCTCTCTCTCTCTCTCTCTCTCTCTCTCTCAAGAAAGATACTATTGAATTAAAGTGTGTCCAGTTGTCCTTCTGTAAACATTCACATACATATCTTTTTTTCAGGAGTTGCTGCGCTTCCCAAAGCTCCATGATGCCATAGTGGAAGTAGTCACGTCTCTCCTGAGGAAAAGACTTCCTGTCACAAACGAGATGGTGCGACTCCTTATTGCTCATTTATTCACTACACCTTTTATCCACCTTTACCTCACGCACGTCATTGTGTTGCAGGTTCACAACTTGGTAGCTATCGAGTTAGCTTACATCAACACCAAACATCCAGACTTTGCTGATGCCTGTGGACTCATGAACAACAATATCGAGGTTGAATTATTTTTCTGGTTCAGCAGGGTACTTCAGTTATTTGACAATGTTGTGCCACAATATTTATATTAAATTTATATTGAAATATATTCGGGGTGGATTAGTGACGTACACTTTCAGATGACGTCCATGATTGTAATTTAGTATCAGTTGCTATAACCAGTCTGGGAAAAAATAATAATTAAACAAAAAACTGTCTGAATTTCTCTGGAAAAAAAACCCGCCTTATTAACAACAGAAGTTTTAAACTTACGAAATGTAATTAGATGGTAAACGCCGTGACTTTTACACTGTGGTGTATTAATTATTGTCAGAACTTCTTTGTTAGTCTGATCTTTGCGAGTCTTATAAACCTCGTTATTCTGTTGTAATTTTGGGCAGGAACAGAGGCGGAACCGAATGAGAGACCTCCCCTCAGCTGTACCAAGAGACAAGGTAGTGTGTTCAAATCTGAATAATTATTTTTTTTCCCACTTACTAACACATTTCTTTTCCTTATACTCTACATTGTGCACTAAAAGAAGCAGCACATGCCTCATAAGTCCGGAACCTAATTAGCACTCCAGCAAGCGGCTTTGTCCTCATCTTGCTTTCTTTCTCTAGACTCTGAAGGGTCCTGGTGGTCAGTCTCTGCCTCCGAGCGATCAGGTCTCAACTGAGGGTGATGTCACTAAGGTGTGTGGCACACAGCAGTTGTGTGCGCATGGCATGGTTTTAAGACTGGCAGTATATGTGTGCAAATATCCGATTTACAAGACGTGTCACTCCTAAGCTTGCTTCCTGGAAATATTTCTTGTCTTTTGCATGCTGATTTATTTTTGCAGGTCTGTTCTCTGAGATTCTGTGTTGCATTCATTGTTTGTCAGCAAGCAGAAAAACCACATGAAGACACAGGATTATGTTTTTTAAGCTTGTTTGTGTGTGTGTGTGTTTTGAGAATGTTTCCACAAGCTGCTGTTATGTAGGAGTGTTGGTACTTTCCAAATGTTTTTTTTTTTACTGTATGTCATTAAACATATTGACACTTGGAGCGCCACAGCACTTGTCTTATAAAAAAAAATGTAATCATTTAGGGTTGCCAGGTAAGACGCACTTGACTCAACATTACAATCAATTATCATCCCAACACCATTAAAGCTGATTAAATGATAGTCATGATGGGAACTCTGATGAACTCTGCTGATCTGGCAACAGGAACAATTGTTACACATTTTTGTACTTTAAAAAATGTAAAAAAACAACAACATCTATTTAGTACAAATGTACAAATTTTTACTTGTTTTCCAGCTAAAAGGGTTGATGATTTAGTTGATATTTCAGCAATACTACTCTACATTATACATCAAGTATTGCATTTAAATTCAGTGTGTGTGTGTGTGTGTGTGTGTGTAGGGTGTTAGCTCTCAGGGTGATCAGGAAACAGGTACCGGCACATGGAGAGGCATGCTGAAGAAAGAAGAGGGTCAGCCAGATGAAAAGTCGAAGCAGCAGCTGGGTCCACTGCCAGCAAGCCCTCAGAAAGGCCATGCAGTCAACTTACTAGATGTGGTGCGTTTATACACATGACACACCACACATCACAGTACTGCCCTAAAACCCTAAACACACCGCAAAAGCACCAGAGCTCCAATATGTTAAAAACTATAACTGTGTTTTAATCTAATTTAAATAAGGAATGCAAATGTGCGTGCGTGTGTGTGTGTGTGTTTTATTAGCTTCTTGCCAGCACACATTAGTAATAATTTTGCTTTGGTTGTACTTTTGCCAGCCAGTACCAGTTGCCAGGAAACTTTCGGCTCGTGAGCAGAGGGACTGCGAGGTCATCGAGAGGCTTATTAAATCCTATTTCCTCATCGTACGCAAAAACATACAGGACAGGTAACATCTTTGCAGTGCTGGAGACTGGAACGCTACTCAGTGTATTAGTGCGATCTCACTGCACAGCCTTCATATTATTTGACTAAAATGACTAAAATTCATATCATTTGACTACAATGTACATTTTAATATGCAGAGAAAAAATTATTTGCATAGCAGATTTACACACTTATTCCGACAAACCTTCTTATTGTCCTCGGGTTAAATTTAACCTCTTTTAAAAGTCTTCAATTTTAGGTAATTGCTTGGAATGAACACGATTTAACCCAGAATTTGGATATTTTTAAAAATCTTGTTTTATATAACAGTTAAATTAGGTAGACAAAGATTGCATAGTTATAAAGACAATACAAAGATTTAGAAAGCCAGATTGTACAATTATGCAATTTTTAATGACAAAATATTTCCCTGAT
Organism: Bagarius yarrelli; assembly: GCA_005784505.1. NCBI lineage: Eukaryota > Metazoa > Chordata > Actinopteri > Siluriformes > Sisoridae > Bagarius > Bagarius yarrelli. The sequence goes on along the minus strand of VCAZ01000008.1, from coordinate 1,895,769 downwards.
TTAATAAGGTTTGTGCGAAAGTTTATTAATTTTAGACTTTAAGTTAAAGGAAAAATTTTCTCACTGAGTTAAAATAAAAAATATATATAAATATCATATTAGTTTTCTGTCAACACTAACTCACTCTCTGTTTCTCTCCCTTTTCCTCTTCCAGTGTGCCAAAAGCAGTGATGCACTTCCTGGTGAACCATGTAAAGGACAGTCTGCAGAGTGAATTGGTTGGACAACTGTATAAATCGGGTCTGCTGGACGATCTGCTCACTGAGTCGGAGGACATGGCGCAACGCCGCAAAGAGGCCGCAGACATGCTGCAGGCAAGCTCATAACATTACCACCACCACCACATCCGGTCAGATCTTTTACTAAAAAAAATAAAATAATAACATGCCGATTCTAAGGACAGTGAGAAGCCACAGATCAGTCACAGAAACCTGTCTGACTTTAGGACCTGAGGAGTTATAGATTTATTTACCAGACCACCATCCATGTGCTCACAGAGTCTCTGTTGTGTTTGCCTTTAAACCCTAATAGACAATATGATGGATATAGACAGTATATGTGAGCATAGTTTTCTTTCTCAAATCACGTAAAATTATTTAAATCTGGCTTGCTTTTTGCCGCCATTTTAATATACGTATACTATACATACGTTTTAATATATACTATAGAGAAAAACTTTGATTCAACAGTCCCTGATCCAATGGACATCAGATTCAACTGACAAAACCCTCAGAGGGGTAGTGTCCGGATAAAATACCAGTATGTCCGCGTGTAGCGAACAAAGTCCGTTAGTTCAACAATTGACCGACGTTGTTTACTCACCCAGTAGCAGACGAAGTCTGTTAGTTCCAGAATTGACCGCTGTTGTTTTTAGGCCACAAAACAACTATAATAAATCTTCTGGTGTTTTCTGGCTCATAGTGCATCAGATGATATTACAACATTGTTTGTGTCTTTAGGTTTGTCGCCATTTTTGTCAAACCTACTTGAATTTATTGAGAAACTACAGGCATTAGTGTGTTTTGCTGGTGTATTTTGACCCATTTGTGGCTGTTAAACCTCTGATAAATTGAGAATCCGGCAAGAACCACTAGTGCTGATACATAACATCTAATGTTTTACATGTAATTTCTTTATTATTACTTTTGACACCCACAAAAAGAAACAAACATCGCCACCTTTGCTATATAGTGTGGGCAGTAATAGTAGATCGTCCAGGAACTTTTCATGTACTGGAACCCTAAGGATTTGGACATAATACTCAGCTCGCACACTCAGTTTTGCACATTTATATTATAAATGTAACGATGTAGGCTAGCTTAGATAGTTCCATATATCTTATTTGTACAAATTCTGGATACAAATATTTATACACATGCTAACATGTCCCTGTCCTCTGTGTCCATAGGCCTTACAGAAAGCCAGTCAGGTCATTGCTGAGATCCGGGAGACGCACCTGTGGTGAGGATTCGAACCCCTGGTCTTACTCCGCCCACTGTCTGTATTCAGTTTTGGCTGTTCCAGGCAGGACAACTTGAAAATGCACTGGTGTTAGCTTGCGTGTGTGTGTGTGTGTGTATAGCCTCAATAGCTTAATAATGTCACACACAGACTACGGACTCATTGAAGTACACTGAGGGCAGCACATGCCATTTTGTTATACACATGTGTACACACTGCCTAATCCAGCAGTGTCCTTCATAATCTTACCTTCTATAAATATATAAATAGATAAAAGGAACCATGCATGCCTCATTTTCATGTGTGGCTTATCAAGCACAGTGTGTGTGTCCCAGATGTAGCTTCAATTAAAGCTAGTAATGTTAAATAAGCAGAGGAGTGCTGTGTGTTCTGTTTGTCAAAGTGACTGGCTTAATGAAGAAATCTAGACACGAATATGAAACATAGTCAGGATAACAAATTAATACAGTGTTCTCATATTTACATATACACTTTAAGACCAAAAGTTTATGGACACCTTCCCAGTGCTGTTCCCCGAAAGGTAGAATCCTAAAGGTGTCTAAAATGTCCTTTTATGTTGTAGCATTAAAATCCTCCCATTCTGCATTTACACTGCAGCTCTTGATGCCCAATTTATGTGATTATATCTGATATATATATATTTTTTCTGATGACCTGTTTACATCTTTTAAAACTGACCCATAGCCAATAACTGCATTTACACTATATATGACAAAACAACCCAAGGAAGACCTGCTAATGTACTGACCTGAGAAAATAATTCTTCAGTATTTTGCTTCCGCACCATATATCTATATATATAAAGGCTGGTGTCCACGACTCGCATTGACAGGTAAAAATCTGATCTGTCTGCTTACACCTCAGACAATAATGCACATATCCAATTCATATCCGATTCACACATACAGCCTGAAAACTGATCTGAAATAAATGGAATCCGTGTGGGGTTTTTTTCTGCTCACACAGTCATGGGTCATAATCCATCTGTGCTACACTGGAGGAAAAAATGGAATTGGGTCAATTGATACATGCAGGATAAATGCGGTCTTAGAGACTTAAACACAATTCCAGTATGACAATACTCCTGTGCACGAAGCCCCTGAGCGTCATGAAGACACGCTGTGTTATAGTTCAATTCATGTGTCCTGCACAGAGCTTTGACTCTGACTCGACTCCACTGAACACCTTCGGGATGAACTGGAACCCAGACTGAACCCCAGACCTCCTCATCTCAACATTTAATGTCTGATCTCACTAACACTATTGTGACTGAATTATTAAATCCCCATAGTCACACAACACAATCTGGTAGAAAAGCTGCACAGACGTCTGGAGGTTATTATAGGAGAGAGAGAGTGAGACTAAATCTGGAATTGGATCTTCAAAAAAAAACATATCACATGACTTTGATGGTCGGGTGTCCCAGTTTCATGCAATAATAGAACTAATTTTTTATTTGTTGTAGTTATGATGATGTAACATTATACCTGTAACCAGTACCAGCTCCCTGTTTCCCCCAGTAATTTGTCCCCTCAGTTTTTTTTCGGTGTACGTTCCAGAGCTATGATGCTTTTTATATATATTCAATTTATTTTGTACATTTATCAGATCTTTTTCATTAGTAATGATCTACTACATCATGTGACTAAAGTCCACCCCATCTCTAACCCCCACCATGCCATTTCATTGACATCAGCCGAAGTCAAGCACTTGTGCTTTATTCATAACTCTAAACACACCAGTACAGATAAAGGCTTTGTTCTGCTACATTCAGTTGAACAGCTTCTAATGAGGTTAACAAATCCCAAAAGGCTGTACAGTACACAAGCGCTTCCCGTCTTCCGACTGTCAGCATTTCTACCTCCTCCTGCCGCCTTTGCCTCGTCCTTTCGCACTAGAGAGAGAGAGAGAGAGAGAGAGACACTGAGTTGCTGATGTAAGAAAAATAAAAGTGCACAGTGATGATGTACAGTATGTATGATTAGCACTGGTGTATGTAATGCTTTCGATATGTTTTCAGTTAGTGCTGATAGAGAACATTTCTTTAGACGGATTGTACCACAGTGATTTCTACTACAGCAACTCTAATTCTGGCTATAATTCAAATTCTATTGAATTGAATCAATTTATCAGTTTCTATAGTAACACCTTCTCACATCCAACCATCCATTGATTGTCTGTAGCATTTATCCTACACAGGGCAAAAGGCAGTGAACACCCTGGATGTGCTACCAACCCATTACAGGTCACCATCTTACACATTACAGACAATTTAGAGACTCAAAACAGCCTACAATAAACTTTGGACCTCAGAAGGAAGTCCTGAATTATATTAGGAACGTATTGAGAAGTTACACTGCAGGAAAGTGTCTGAAATCTTCAGGAGGAAAAACACTAAGACGGTTAATCATCTGTCGGTAAACATGTTAAACTACCAATCAAAGAGAACAGATTTTAGTGTAGGATTATAGGAATTTTAGGATTTTATAATTTGTCTTTGCAAGACATTGCAATTGTAAGAATGAAGGGATCTGCAGATCATTTACGTCATAAGTGTAAACGTGCGAGAGAGAGAGAGAGAGAACAGGGAGGTTGGAAGAAACGACTAATCATAGATTAGAGAATGTGCGAGAACTTGATGTAGTTTTTTAGTGTTGCTAACATAAACTGGAACTGTAAATGAATTCATCCACTCATTTATATGTCCAGGTGTGTTCATCGATAGTCTTTCCGGTTGAATGAAGATTTCATTACCTCTGATTGTCCTGGACCCGAACAAGGAGCTGAGTAATCTGAAAAACAAGGAAAAAACAATAAAAGCACAAATTCCTCCCAGTGCCGTAGGATCACTTTAGCTGTGTCTCATGATCAGCAGCTCCTTTAGTATGATAGTGTTTGTCTCTTACATCATACTTCTGCCGTTTGAGTTTCTCAGCCAGGTCGTACTTCTCACCCTCCAGCTGCATCAACCACTGCCACAACTCAGTGGCTTTATCCCTGTACACACACACACACACACACACACACAAACGAAATGGTAGTGAAGATCTGTAGAGTTAGAAGTTAACAATAGTTCAGTGTCCACTTTTCTCTCTGGGATCGTTTTCAGAAACAGAAGTCGTACTGTGTAAATGTAGCACTGGGTATAAGATTCTCTACCAAACACTTACAGTGTGTTAATTAATTTTTATTTGTACAAAAGAAGATTTTATTTTAAAAAATTATACAAACTTTTTTGTAATTTAATTAAGTTTTTTCTGTTGTATTGCAAACTTCCTGCTAAAGTAGCTGTCTTTTTCTTGCACTGTATCTGAGCTAAAGTGGGTTTTTTAACTCGTGAAACACATCTGGATTTTTTGAAAACCGTACTTCAGCTTGTCCTCGCTGAGATGATCGATATTTAGCGGCTTGCGTCTGTCAGCCAGCGCCTTCTTTTTCTTCTCCCTCTCCGTCTGCTTTTTGGCTCCTTTGCGACCGTCTGCCTGAAAGTCCAAATTTTACATTGTGAAAAAACAAATCAAAGAAAAATGTTTAATTTTTCTTTAAAAGGTGCCCTCGAGGATGGCCAGACCCTTGAAAAACACGGTTCAAGTGGTTTATTTGGTGCAAGAAAAGTGCAAGAATACATGAGTGCGGTATTTAAATGGTAAGAAAACAAGATCAGTGCCCTCCTGGGACCTCTTTAATGGATAATGGGGATAAAGTGCTCTGTAGGTGCTTCTATTTTTTTGTTGTTTTGTTTTTTGTCCCTTGCCATTCAGACAGCATGTATTCAGTCAATTTTGCTAGCGTAACTGTAGTTTGGAATTCCTGCAACATGCATGTGACTCATGACTTGCAAACTGTCTGTAAACTGCCGTTTCTTACTACAAGATAATGTATTACAAATACTGCTCATAGTCATCATCATCATCACCATCATCATAATAATGTCTTTGTCCCAGCTAAGGACCCATGCACTTTGGACCCCCCAGAGATGTGTTGTATGTTTATGTAACAGTACTAGCAGTAATGTAATAGTATGTTTGGTGTGGAATGGGTGTGGTAGGGGCCCAACCTAGTCCTTCATAGGACGCAAAATTGCTAGCAGTGCCCCCAGCCCCACACAATAACAGCTCTTACTGCACAGAATTTGGGTCAGAGTGCAGGATCAGCAGTGATATATCACCCCTGGAGTTGAGAGGGTCAGGGGTCTTGCTGAAGGCCCCAACCGAGTCTGATTAATATTGGTGGGGTTTAAACACTGATCCTCCGATCAATAATCCAGAGCCTTAATCGTTTGAGCTGATATGTTTCTATTCCTAAAGTGGTTTTCAGTCTACTCACTTTCTGCTGAATGCCTCCATACTGATGAGTCTTGTTGCTTAGAGCTTTCTTTTTCTTAGCATCCTCATCCTGTTTCTTCCTCTGTTCCTCCTGCTCCTTTCGTTCTTTCTCCTCCTACAAACAAAAGCAGGCTTTACTTGCTGTTCGGCAGGTTGATTTTAAACGCTGGACTATGATACTTTTTATCTGACTCTGACTCACAGCGAGTCTCGCCTGTCGCTCCTTTTCCCTCTCCGCTCGGACCCGCTGCTGCTCGGCTCTCTCAGCACGACGTTTCTCCTGAACACACACACACACACACACACACACAATCACAGTAAATATCTTCTACTTTGAAAATCAATAATTAACAATATACTTCATCCAAAAAAATAACCCTAATATTAAACATAAGAAACCAAAAATAAAAAACCTTCTTTCCCTCATATGGAAAAGAAAAATATTAAAACAAGTACAACAACAAATATTAAAGAAATATTAAAATCGAATCTTATATTTACAGGATATTACAGGTGCCCTTATTATTCAGAGAAACATATGTTCTTCTCATATTGTTAATTGTTAAAGCAACCAATGTTTTGTTTTGTGCCTCGTCAGGCAGAAGTGGGTTAAGGGTCCTGCTCAGGGGCCCAACAGTGGCAGCTCAGTGATACTGAGAATTAAACCCAGTCCGACACCTTAACCACTATTATTATTGTAACTAATACCCAGCAAAACGTCTGATTAGTGCAGAAGTGTGACCTTCCGGGCTAGTGTGAAGTCAGACGATATTTTTATAGAAATGTCACAAAAAATAAAACATATATACCATGAAAATATTTGAAATTATTTAAAAGGCGGCTCGGCAAAAAAAAGTTTAGGAACCGCTAGAATAGTATAACTTTTATTTAGAACCATTTCATGCCTTTGCCTTTGCATTTTTCCACAATAAATTCCTTAAATACTCCTACGATGTTGCAGCAACATTTCAGTGTTAGGAACATTAACACCTTATATTTATCTCACTAAGTGCTTTATCCTGCTCGGGATTATAGAGAATACGGATTCGATCGATGGATCACTGGACGGGAGGCAGGAAAGTGGACTGGCTGAAATGTGAGTCCACCCCTGAGATTAACACTAATGTTTCCACAAAGCTTGTACTTTGCCTTCAATAACATTGTGAAGCAGATCATCATTACAGCGGATGATTTAGAGCGTTGTAGGAATGTTATTGCTGGAACGTTACAGCTTAACTGTCTTGAACTTGGCGGATTGCCTACTTCTTTCAGTTAGGTTGAAAAACGTTTCATTGTATCTTGGACAATCCCTGAGCCCAACGTTTTACTGTGTGTGACTGTGTGTACAGCTCCTGTTTCCACACTATTAGTGGTAACGGGGTTGTTATTCTTAGAAACTCTGCTTTTAATCTTGGGAAGAGAAACGTTTCACACTGCTTATTATCAGTGATTTTTACCTCAGGTTATAAAACCTCACTCAGGTATATAATGTAGTTTACCTCACAGAGAAGGTTTAGAATGTTACAGTAAACAAGCTGTTTTTGTACAGCTGGTAGCAGTATGGGTAATATGTTGGAGTGCTGATTGGAAGATTGTGGGTTCAGTTCCCAGTAGGCTTGCTGTGATAGTCAGTGTTGACGGTGCAAAAGGGTTTTAAGTCGCAACACTGATTATGTCAGTTGCCCATGGGCATTTATAGGCTAATACTTGCGTAGCCAGGCATTTATAAGCTAGTCTCATAGCCAGACCTTCAGGCTGACGACAGAAGGTCTGGAAATCTTGGCTATGTTGAATGGCTAATGTCCGCCCAAAAGGATGTATGACTGACAGCAACCAATGTTTTGTTTTGTGCCTCGTCATGTTTAAGGGTGTCACTAAGTGTCTCAAGCTAAACTCTTGAATAGCTTTTAAACAGTCAATACCGTCAACCTCGCATACAGCTTACAGCTTATTTGATCAGACGTCTTTGAGTTGTTTCCAGGTGGACACACACATCTCCCGGAAATCCTGTACACTTCAACCAATTAGAGGACGACCCCGAAAGTCATTAATTTTCCAGCTAAGTGTGCCGTATGCATAAGATGTTCAGTCAGCTGTCTCTGAGCTGAGACTAATTATAAGCTCATTAAAAGGGAAGGAGAAGAGGAAAAACAACGGTGATACTGTCATTAACCGAGGGGTAAAATTTCCTCACGGTCACATCCCTAATTCCAGGCACCACCAAGCTGCCACTGATAGGCAATTGAACAACGCAGCTGGATAAATAGAATAAGTTGCTCTGGATAAGGGAGTGTGTCAAATGCTGTTAATGTTAATTTGTATATATTCAATCATGGGCCTGAAATATACAAATTAGAACTAAGATTTGCAGACAGTTCTGTCCAGTAAGAAGCGATAGATTAAGCACAAATTTTAAACATTTACCAGACGCCCTTATCCAGAGCGACTTACAATATCCCTTGTTATACAACTGAGCGTTAAGGGCCTTGCTCAGGGGCTCAACAGTGGTGGCTTGGTGGAGCTGGGGATCGAACCCACAACCGTCAGGTTGGTAATCCAACACCTTAACCATGAGCCACCACTTCCCACCTGTAAGAAACATCAAACAAAATACCCAGGATTCCTTTACCTCTTAGTTTCAATCACCCAGGGGTGACTATTTTGAATGGGAAAAGCTTTAAGCCCCAGAATGCATTGTGAGATGATACACAATGGCAGCTATAATTGTATTAACAATTGTATTGACAGCTGCATCACCGGAAGCTGCTCTGCTTGAAAAGAATGTACATATGAGGAACTGAAGGAACTGGATAGACTAAAGGATTAAAGCGCTGCTGCATCAGTTTCTTCAGGCAAACCCACCTGCACCACAGAGTCAAGTAGCATTGTGGGTAAATTTTAGAAGTGTTTACTGTATATAAAGATGAATCTACACTTTGTTCTTGGTTGATTTTTTTATTTAATGTCTAAAATGAAACCTGAAACACTTACAATCCTGTTCACCAAAGCGATGAGATCCTCTTCCTCTTTCTTCCTCTGGACAAAGTGAGCCTCGATCAGTGCCTGCAGCTCAGCCAGGTCTTTCTCCTGGCGTTTACGGTGGATATCCTAAAAACAGACACACACACTCACACCTGGTTAGATTGTAATTAACCGGGTTGACTTTTTTTAATGAAGAACGTCAGAAGTGAAGAACCTCACATCAAAATCTACTTTATCCCCCTCAGGAATTTTAGGTGCTTGAATATTCTGCATAAACCTGTAAAATCACAGAAAAACCTGATTAGATGCTTTAACTTGTATTTTTAGATTAAAGTGTGAAGAGGAACTTACTTAGGTTTGGATTTGGAGTCGTCCACTGGGTGTTTGTGCAGAGGAGAAGAAAAAGCTCATGAGAAATATTAGATAAACTTTTTGAGTAGTTAAGGTTTGGCAGGAGGTGTTAACATGCAGGAGAACTGGAGCTCAGATTTAATGCAGAATTATAACACGAGGGAACATTTCACACATGCAAACAATTTTACTGTTAGTGACTGGAGCCAGATAGGTGAGAGCAGACATACCTTCCTCCCTGATTTAAAAAAACAAACAAACAGAAAAAACAAGGATACTGTTATTATTCACAAAATGGTGGACATCTTTTAGTCAATATTAACATCCTGTTTATATATTATAAAGAGAGAACTTAAGATGGAGAATCACCTTAAGGCTGATTTTAGAAAATATGTAATCTTTAAATCCTTGAAAGTGCTTTTCAGTCAAATTGCAGCTTTACAGTAATACATAAATTTGAGAAATTTGTCTGAATGCTTTATTTTACCAAATGAGCAGGCTGGAGGTGTAAAAACTCTGGAAGATGTTATTACATAAATTCTAGAGGGAAACCTGACACCAAAAATGAAGTTATCCTTGCCTGGGTGTTATTATAAATCATTTTCTTTTTATACCGGGGTGTGCTAGAACTGACTCGGGGTCACAGGGATCTGCTGGAGTCTATCCCAGCCGTCACTGAAAGGGCAAAAGACAGGAGGGGTACACCCTGGACAGGTCGACAGTCCCCATCACAGGGCCACACACACTTACACTCACCCCTATAGGCAATTTGAAATCACTTATCAACCTAAATATTTTTTTGGATTGTTCGAGGAAACCAGAGAACCCAGAGTAAACCCACGCAAGCACGGGGAGAACATGCAAACTCCACACAGAAAGACCCCTGCCCAGGAATCGAACCTGGGCCTCCTTGCTGTGAGGCAACAGTGCTAACCACTAACATAAGGCTGTGTAAAAATATCGATACATCTAACTATCTTAATATATATTTTTACGTTAGTGTATCAATATTCTGACCTTTAGTATCGATACATATTTAAATTAGGTTTTGTTGATACGTTAATATTTAATTAAAACATTCAGTGTGTGTCAAACGACCTTCTCGCTGACACATACAGTCTTTGTCTTAAAGCAAAACATGGCGGAATATTGTATCGTAACCCGTGTATTGCGATATGTATTGTATCGTGAGGCCCTTGTTAATGAACACAAAGTTGACGTTATAAACCGTTGGATCACTGACAGTCCTGAAACTATCACAGGTCTAAACCGTGTAAGTTCTGCTATTTACTGTAACCACACATATTAACTATTAACATTTTAGTATGAGGTATTAACATTTCAACTAATTATAGTCACTGAGACTGGAATAAATTATAAATTAACACTATTTTTTTTTTCTCTAAAGTAATTCTTAATGCAGCTTGATAAAAATTTTCCCTTTTCCTTTTTTTCTGTAATTTTAAATTTAATTTTTTTAATTCCAAAGTTTTTTCAGCCTAATTGCAGGAATGCTAAACATATTGCTAGTCCGAAAAGAAATTTAAGAATTTAATTTAGCATTTGAAAAACATTTTGAATAACAATATCAGATCCTTTTTTAGCTTATAGAATTCTAATACACAGGCTTTTCATTTATTTTTTAAATATGTGATATATTATTACAAATACAATTGTATGTGATATTACAAATTACAATATTATCTCAAATCTTATGCAAATAAAAATAATTAAAAAAGATCTCAATGTTTTTAGATAACTGATGCATGTAAGAATTACTCACTGGGCTTCCTCCTCTATAACCTCATCAGTGTCAGCCATGTCTGTGTACAATCAGGACCTTAAATACAGCAGAACAGTAGATCCAATGCACAATCGGATTGACATTTAAAAAATAATCAAAAGTCTTCACAGTTTTGTATCAAATGTTTTAGCACCATTTATTACTAAGTTCATCCCTTCCACATGATTAAAAAAAACACCAACCTTTATTCAACCCCCAAAAAGGAGTTTAATATATAGTTAATAGTCGTTTCTGACTAGATGCTGTAGCGGTAATGCTGTAGTGGAACGAAATTTATCTTACCGAGCTTCCAGAAGAGGATCAACTCTGCTTTGGAGTGTGTTGTCGAGACAGGCCGTCAAAGTTAACACACTGCACACCATGTGATCAGCAGGTCTTTTCACATTGGTGTGCGCCGAAGGCCTTGGTCTATTGTTAGATAGCACAGGACTTCCAAACATGAGTCAAAGAAATTCTAAAACCTCCCATTCTACTTGTCTGACCTTTTTTTTTCTCCTGGCCCATGCTTTGAAATCCTATCTGTGAGCATGCTTACAGTTCAGATGTCTCCTCTTCTCTTCTATTATAGTCCTGAAGTTCACATCTCAAATGTAAAATAGCTGAAAGGACAAGTGATGTGACACAAATCAAATAAAGACCAAAGACAGTTGGCAATGAGAAGAGTACTAATTCAATTTATTTGGTACACATTGGTTCATGATACAGCCTGGACACTCGTATATATATGAGGAAACGGACTGAATACAGCACAGATCATTGAGCTGGTTTATATACGTGACGTGTGCTAATAAAGCATGATGATTAAGCATGGTGACCATAAGGACATGGTAGCAACCTGATCACAAACTATTGTGCAGCAAATAAAGAACGATTTTACTGTGGTGAGTACGTCAGCACCGTATTAAATACTGAACATGCTGCACTGACACATAAACTAATATTACAGCTGTGCTTTGCCATGCAGTGACCAGAACAACCAAACAAAAAACAGACAAAACCAGACATCACTCGGCTCATTATTAAGGGTCTGCAACAAATGAGCTATTTTTGATTAAAGTTACTGAATAAAGTTTCAAATACGTAGAATAAAACACAGTTTCTATCTTGTTACTTCTTGTATGACATCGGATTCATAAATGAAGGGAAACCTGTTCTATTAGTTCATAGGCAGAAATGGGAAGGAGAGATAGTTACTAACATTTGAAATCCATTGTAAAGGTAAATAAGTTCAGGAAACCGGAGAAACACAGAAGTGGAAGTGGAAACAAAGTGGAAATGTGTGGCGGCCTGGAAAAACCTTCACCTGCTGACAATTTTAAAAAAAACACATTCAGACATTCCTGCAATGTGTTTTTTTTTTGCATTTGCATGGGCTTCAACTCTAAATAGTTTAATAAATGTAAACTTTGCCTTTGTTTTAAAGAAGAAAAAAAAGCTAAACGTTTTATTTAAAGATTTCTACCAGACTTTGGTACATCACAGGCGCATGGAAGGAAAAAGTGTCCAGTGCCGGTTCTTTGTAATGATCAGGTGTAAAGATTCAACTTTTGGCTACTCCAACCACCTCTTTAATTAATACCTCTTATTAATAACTAATAAGGATTCCCAGACTGCCACACATGCTGTATTCATTTGACTCCAAAGACCACAAAAGCCACTTCTATCTAATTATGAACAACTGTAACATGCACTTTTACAAGTGGACTGAAATGTGTGTTGGCAGTGTGTCTACACAACCACCCTATAATAATAATAAAGATCCACTCAGTGTTTTATTTTAAATCTCATTAAATCATTACGCCTTTCCTAAATCAAGCTGTCTTCGGATGCCTGTTTTTCTGATGTCACACAGACCAAGGCTGCTCCTACAATTATTTATTATCAGACTGTCGTATAAACGAGGGTCAGTATAAAACAGGTTTTGCTAAGAAGTTCTTCCTAAAAAAAATGGATTGGTATCAAGTATTCATTTTTTTTGCTTCAGTTTTTTTTCTAAGAATCTTCGCAAATCGCCTTTTCTAATAATGTACTAAAGTTTCAGAGTGAATTTACTTGGCTAAAGTGTACACTCACTGGGAACAATGGTACATCATCTTTTGCCCAATATAACCGTTCAGTATAATTTATAATGAAACATTTATAATGAACAATGCATTAGGGTCATCTTGGGGAATAATGTGCATCCGATGAGCCCTTTAGATCTTCCTGATAGATTTATTATAGGTTCTATGAGAATGGTTTCACTTTCCGAAAAGGTTCCATGTAAAACTTTTTAGGAAGCCTAAATCCATAAATAACTATTTAAAAACCTTTAAAAAAAGGAATGTAACAGGACATAACGTGTTTTTTCACCTTAGTTATAGAACTTTTGGAACTTTTGGTAGAACCTGGTGGTCAGATATTTTTAATGAAAACAGATTAAAATGTTTATAATAAAAACATTGAAATCCAGATACAAAACAGATTAAATGACAAGGTGTGAACTGTTCTGATGCTGGTGTTATAACATTATTCTTTGTATTTGGATTATACAATTTTACACACAAATGGAGGACATTAGATTATGTAGTATGTAGTACACAGCCATCTTGTCTTCGCTTTTTTTAAAGGTTCCTTGTTTGCTTTGGCGTTTACTTCCGTGAACCTGCGGGAACAAATCAAGAAAAAAAAATGTTCCATACTTTAATAATCGTGCATGCATTTATAGAACATTCAGATCCACAGGGTCACGACCATGCCTGTCGTCAACCAGGTTAAAGGTCACCCAGTTCAATGCCAGTGTAATGGACAGAGCACAGCTCATCACTATATATATATATATATATATATATATATATATATATATATATATATATATATATATATATATATATATATATATATATATATATATATGATATATATATGGCATAACTCACCTACAATTTCTAGTCATGGCGCAAAGTCTAAAAATTTGGGATATAGAGAGGCATCGCCCCAGCATCAGGTCAGGTATTTATAGTACGTGATGTGCTTAATTCCATTGGGAGGTATAGTGTACACCTCATCCAATCACAGCCATAACGCACGTGTCTATATTGCAGCATTAGGACAGCTGCGGTGGGGAATGTGATGCGTCACTGGCTGCAGCAGTGTTGTGCTGCTCAACCTGCCACCGGCCCACTATGTTCCATACAGGCCAGAAGGCAAGGTCGCATCTGTAAATATAGAGCCGTGTGGCATTCGAGCAGGACAGCAAGATTTACGTAGACAGGAGTTTGTGCTGTCGGTCAAAGATGCGATATTGATAAGAGATGAGATATTGTTAGTGTAGCTGATGGTTTAAATGTGTTTTTAACAGCATTGTAAACTCGAGAAATGGGCTACAGTATAAAACAACCTGCGCTGTGTGTCAATAGGGCAAGTGGTAGCTCGGTGGTTAAGGTGTAAGTGGTAAGTTTAAATCACAGGACCACCAAGCAGCAACCTCTGGGCCCTAAAGCAAGGTCATTAACTGCACATCTGTGTACATGGGACATATGTAAGTGGTTCTGGATGAGGGCATTTGCCTAATGCTAAAAATGTAATAATTGTCACTGAATTTGCATTGAAAACTCGAGAACACGTTTACATTTACAGCATTTGGCAGACGTCCTTATCCAGATCGACATTTATCTTATTAATACAACTGAGCTATTGGGGGTTAAAGGCCTTGCTCAGTTAGTGGTGCTGAGAAAGCCAAATGCCCCAAATGTAATCTTAACCACTGAGCTAACACAATACCAGGGGAGTTTCGTTTATGCAAGGAGTTTCCATTTAAAAGATATATAAACATAGAGACGTCAGTCATAACAGCAGACAGAGAGTGAAGCGCACTATATACAGTATAAATACATTATATAAAAAGTGTTTTCATTTGTTCTCACCATTTGTGAACGGTGTTGTCTTGACTCCAAACACCTGGAATCAATACAATACAAAAAATGTCACGATATTATAACAGTATCTATGTGTGTTTCTCAAATAAAACTGGGAAATGTTAATGTGTGAGCTTTATAATAAGAAAAGTAGCAGAAAGCCTATACTATATCCTACTTGGTATTAATTAAGATACACTATCCTAGCCAACCTCTATATGTGTTTTATGACCATCCTATTCCAGATGTAGTCTCACTCTTTCTCTGCTGTAATAACATGCACACCTTTGGAAAGTCTTTGCATTAGATTTGGCTTGTGTGACTGTGGGAATTGATGTCAGGTGAGGAGGTCTAACTGTAGATAGTAACTGCAGCTGCCACTATTCTGTCTTCTATAATAAATATACTTTACACAAATATATAAAGTGAAATGCTGCTGTGTAGTTTTCCACTTGTAGTATTAAGCTTTTCTCCAGCCTTTGTCTCAATGCTAATTTCATCAAACAGTATTGACGATAAAAGACACAGACAGGACCAAAAAACTAAATCCCCAATTTTGTATATGACTCTTTTGTGACACAAGGCAGAATGTACAGATGTGCACAGCTGGACTCACCTTGGCATTGGTGGAGCCCTTGGGTTCCCACAGGCCACGAGTTTTAGACACATCACTGGTCTTTGGTTCCTACAGAAAAATCATAAAAATGACACATTTACATTTGTAGAATTTGGCAGATGCCGTTATCCAGAAAGACTTACATTTATACAACTAAACAATTGGGGTTTTAGGGCCTTTCTCAGGGGCCCAACAGTGGCAACTTGGTGGTGCTGGAAAGCAAACCACGATCTTCCAATTAGCAGCCCAACAACTTAACCACTGGCCTACCACTTCCCCCACACATACAAGAATAACCTTGGGCAGCACGGTAGCTTAGTGATTAGCACGGTTGTCTCACAGGTTCGTATTTTTGGCAAGGGATCTTTTTGTGTGGAGTTTATATGTTGTTCCGGTGTTTCTGTGGGTTTCCTCCCACAGTCCAAAAACATGTATGTTACATTAATTGGTGATTCTAAATTGCTTATAGAAACAATGAAAAGTACCCAGCGTAATACATGTCTTAGCCATAAGAGGGCGACAAACATCATTTAGTCATCTAGTCCTCGTGTTAGAAAGCTATATGGTCCATACAACAGCAGTTTAACTTTAGATAGTTCTAAAAGAGAGTTTTATTCTATCTCATAAATTGTAGGTTAAGTTTAGAGAAATGAAGCATATAGAGATAACCGGGTTATTAGGTTATATCTCCCCCTGGAGGAGATCAGTTTTAAATTTCATTAAATGATGTGGATGTATAGTGTGTCTGTGCTCCAGACCCAAAATAACTGGGCTTAGCTCCTAATGTTTGAGAAGTGTCGTTGCCTTATCAGGTCTAATCCCACTTAGTCTCGCATTTAGTCACTAAATGTCTTAAGCAAAAATCCTGAATGTCTTTTAAACAGTCTATACCGTCCACCTCAGATACTTTTAAATCCCCACCATTTTATTAAGCTCGATTAATGCTCATTGTCACAAATGTAAACACAAACACAAGCTTCTCTTTGATCTTTGGGTTGTTTTTGAGTGGACTGGTAAACAACAGGTCCCACACGGAAATCTTGTACACTTCAACCAATCAACCTTAAAACTGCTGAAGTTTCCAGATAAGCGTGCCGTATGCATCAGACCTTCAGCCAGCCAAAGGATGACTTTATTTTTTAATGATTTCAAATGATTAGGAACAAATGTTTTTGATTGGCTTTTAGGCGTTTTACAATGATACTTTCTCAAATCTATAATTGCAGCAACTTTACTAACCCTAGGTTCTGAACGAACCGAACTGTGTTTGGTTTCCTTACAGGTCAGTCACGCCCCTTTTGTGGCAAAACAATAATAAAAATCCATTTAAATTTGCTGTATAACACTTTACTGCCATCAGTCTGGCCTTTTCTTAGGGGACGAAGCTATCACTATGCCCACCAGGTGGCGATATGTAACCATGATACACACTTATTAAGCAAGGGGTCTTTACTCCTATTTGCTCTCAATATCCAGTTTATACAAATGTTTGTTCAACACAGGGAGCCATGTACTAACACACACATACACATATACTGTATATAAACACATGCACTCAGTCAATTCACTAAAGCTAATTCATCTTGCCGTTTAGACTTGGAGGAGACCAAACTCCCTAGAGGAAACCCACACAAGGAGAACTTCTTCTTCACTTCTGTGATACCTGTAAGACTAAAGAGAACTAAAAAACCACTCACAGGTTTTCCTGTTGCTGCAGGCTTCATCTCTGGGGTCTTTTTGTCAGTGGTCTTTGTTTCAGGGGTCTTTAAATCCAGAGGTTTTTTCCCAGTCAGCTTTGTGTCAGTGGGTTTCCAGCTCTTCGGTTCAGGGGTTTTTGTCTCAGTCTTCTTTATCTCAGCCGGTTTCGTGCTTATGGTTTCTGGTGTCTTTGTCTCAGCAGGTTTTTCGCTCTTCGTTTCTGGTGTCTTCGTTTCCACTGGCTTGATCTCTGGAGTGTTGGTCTTCCAGCTGTTGATGCGACCTGCCACTCCTGTGTTCAATCCAGCTGTTTCCTGTATGGACAAGTTCTTCTTATTAACCCGCTGACAGATCAGCAGACCTTCGGCTTTATGAGTACAGGGTTTTAGGCAAACTTACCTTGTTGATGGTAGCAGGAACAGCAGGTCCGGGAGCAGCAGGGTTCTGCACATTACCTTTTTCCCACATGCTCTTGATGCTGCGCATTCCCTCTGCCACCGGAAGGTCCTTAGGAGACTTGGGTGACTTTGCATCCTTAGTCTACATAATTGACGTATTAGATACCAAAATTATATATGAAGAATCCACAAAAGGTCAGTCTTATACGTGTGTTTAAGGTTTCTTTGGTACCTGGATAGCTGAGGTGTACTGCTCCATCCTACTACCTATCTTACACGTTATCGGAGTGTGTGGCGCCTTCACCACTCTAAAAGGCATTTCACAAAACCAAATGTTAGATGTTCAATATCAGTGTCTGTAGGACTGCGGGATTCTTTCATAATCACTGAAAATGAAAACAACGTGACTTACGTTTTTTGGGCCGACTTGCTCAGAAATTCTGCTTTCACACCAATCTGTACAACCAACGAGAAATTCCAGGGTAAGTCAAGTAAAAAAAAAATTCTGAATGTAAAATGTTTAAACATTTCGTCTTTAACGTTGGTTATTTATTCATCAGAATATCAATGTGTCAGTGGTGTTGTTTACTTAATGCTCTGTAAGTTTTAATTTAAAAAAATAGGAATAAGCTTATATTTCTGAACATTAAAAAGTAAACAGTTAATTCTTGATTCTGATTGGTCAGTCACTTAAATAACCGGTTTAGTTTATTATTAATTTTGTTATTCAGCTATCACAGATATAAGGCATATAATCTATATAATCTCTGGTATTATCTCCTGTAACATAAAGAAAATCATATATAAAACCTCTCAGTTCCAGTTTACTTGGGCCCCTGAGGAAGGCCCTTACCTATCAACTGTAGAGTTGAATTTAAAAAAAAGAGAAATGTAAGTTGCTTTAGATATAGGCATCTGCTAAGTGCTGTCAATGTAAATATATAGAATATTATGTATAATCACACACTCCGGGCTCATCCGGATGAGGATGGGTTCCTCCTTGAGTCTGGTTTCTGTTTTAGGTTTTCTACCTAATGTCATCTCAGAGTGTTTTTCTTTGCTACTGTTGCCTTAGACTTGCTTATTGAAATAGAGTTTACTGTTGAGACTATATTATACAAATAACAATTATAATTGAATTGAAAAATCAAATATTCTTTAATGTTCTGAAGGTTTTTTAAAAAAAGTCTAAGAGTTTTAGTGATCACTGTAAACTGTTATGTGTCACTGATCTGCTGTAGTATAACAGGAACTGTAGTATAGAAAGGAACTCTTATCGGTAAACACATACGTCATATACTTCAGGTCAATTTACAGCAAAAAAAACACACGACATAAATGATTATTAACTAGGGCTGTGCATTACCAAGGGCCTTGGAATATCACGATACAAGGGTTACGATACAATATAAAGTGGTACCTTGACTTACAAGTGTTGTAACTAACGTTTTTTTAATTAGCCGTGTCTTGGCTATTTTTTTGCTTTGAGCTAAAATTCGCGTTATGAGCCAGCTTCAGACACCCAACTGCTAGCTGGCACAGCGAACGCCACTGTAAAAGCCGTAACATCTGCCCAGCATCCTTCCGTGTCTCACTGATAGCTAGTTAGACATGTGCGTTAGCAAGTGGAGTCGTCTGATCTCCAAGGTTAATGCTGTACATTATACTTAATAAAAGCAGTTTATTGCAGTACATTCTATTGTATTGTTTTTATACAATATTTGTTATGTATAAGTGTGTAACAAAAAAAATTGTGGTGTTTGTTTGGGGACCCGGAACAGATTAATAGCATTTCAGTTCATTTCAATAGAATGTTGATTTGACATATGAGTAATTTGAGTTAAGAGCTCCATCACAGAACGAATTAAACTCGTAAGTCGAGGCACCGCTGTATTACAATATGTTGCAAAAATACAAAGCAGCCATGTTTTGCTTCTGAGACATCGGCCGTATGTCTGTTAAAACTACAGGATCGGGGGAGAAAGTCAATTAACAAACACTGAGGGCTTTAATTGCATATTCATGTGAACATAAATCAGTTTTGAAATGTGATGTAAATATGTATCGATACTAGGGGTTGGAATATCGATACATTATCATGAAAAAATTATCGTGATATTTAGCTGTATTGCTATTTTTACACAGCTCTTCTAAAAAATAACTCATGTTGACCTTTGTTGAAGCCCCTTTAGGAGACAGACATTTGAACGGCAGCTTGTTTTCTTCACCAGATTCTTCTTTCTGCCGTTTCTTCTCAGCTGCCTCGGCCCTCCTCCGCTCGATCTCCTCCTTCATCCTCTGTCTCTCTTGCTGAAAGAAAATAAAACGTGAGAAAACTCCACACTTTGGTGTTTAGTCTAAAGATTAATATATCATTTTATGTAGATGTGATTTTCTTTATTTGTGTGTTAAATGCAGATATTTGTCGCCACATCAAGATCAAGAAGATCTATCACAATACTAGCAATAGATCACTACCTCTTACCTCCTCCTTCGCCTTCTTTTCTTCCTGCTCCTGTTTTTTCTGCTTCTCCTCTTCCTCCACAATCTTCCTCCTTTCCTCTCTTTTCTTCTTCAGTTCCTCGAGCTCAGCCTCAGCTGTCTGCTGTTTTTGCTTTATCTTCTCGAACTCTTCACTTTCCGTCTCGTTTCTCCGGTGCTTCAATTCCACCAGCTTTTTTTCAGCCTCCTGCTTTGCCACAGGGTCCACCTTTTGTCCCTCAGGAGAACGCAGCCCGGCACGCCTAAACACACATGTGCAAACCTTCAACAATTTCATGTTTTAGGAGATTCTTATATTCTGTACCAAAAATCAATAACATTTTTTTTTTACTTCGATACAAAACAACATTAATCAGTAACTCAAACCCGAATGGCTTCTCCGGTTTCTTGTTTTTGAAGCTGTTCTCTTCATTCTGCTGCTGCGTAGATTCATTCTACAGTAAAACACACAGTGAAGGAACAGAATGATCTTCATCTACAGGAATCCTAAACAATGTACATCCTTTTAAAATGCTGGTCTGTAATTCACTTACTTTGTCACGTGAAAAGAGTAGTTTGGATTTTTCCTCTACAACCTGCAAGTGAAAAAAGCACAGATTACAATGTAATTACTTATTTATTATTTATTAAAAAAACAAAAAAAGGGAATGTATTCAATCCAGTTACCTTTCGGCTGGACCACGTGGTCATTTAGCTGTATTGTAGTTTAAACATTCAGTTTGAAGCCTTCAGTGACCATCATGTCTAATATATGTATATGTTACTGAACACACATACTGTATGATGCTGGGCTAAGTAACACATTAGCCTGTACACTACCTCTGAGACTGTTCAAACTGTTTCAGGGATAGAAATGCGACATCAACAGATTCTTACTACAGCACAGGCTACAGGAAAACCTGGCAAAGCTGATAAAACCCTTCAAAAATATTTTAACACAAATGTATTGTGTCATGTGTTTCATGGTGGATTTATTCTAAGAACATTAAATAGTCAAAAGTTTGTATACACCTGACCTTTAAAGCCATATTCCTTTAACTGCTGCTAAAATTTGGAAGCACTGAGATGTATATTATAGTTTGCCTCCAAATGCTGCAGCATTTAATCTTTCTTCACTGGAACTAACAGGTTAAACACTGTCCAAACATGACAATGTCCACCCTGTGCACAAAGCTGTCCATGATGACATGCTGTGTTTCGGTTGGAGTGTAAGAACTTAAATGTTCTTCACAGACACCTAAATCTGACTCAACCCCACTAAACACCTTTGGGATGACCTGAAACACAGACGGCACCCCAGACCTCCTCATCTCAACATTTAATGTCTGCAACCTACTGAAAAGTGTGGAGGTTATTATAGGAGTGAGAGTAAGACTAAATCTGGAATTTTATGTTAGAAAATCACATATTGCTGTGACGGTCAGGTGTCTACAAATATTTTACATTAATGACATCTGGCAGACGCCCTTATCCAGACATACATTCATCTCTTTTTATACAGCTGAGCTATAAAGCTTTAAGAGCCTTGCTCAGGGGCCCAGCAGGGGCAAATTGGTGGTGCTGGGAATCAAACCCTGATCTTCCAATCAGCAGCCCAACACTTAACCACTGCGCTATCCCTTCAACACACTTTGGCCATTGTATGTGAAACAGTGTTCATAACAAACTTGTGAGTCAGTCTAATACCTCCTTTGGTTTAACTTTGTCCTCAACTTTCACTTTGGATTTTTCCTCTCCCTCCTTCTTCCATTTCGGTTTCTCCTCAGTCTTTTTTGCTGGTATTTCCTTTTCCTCTTCTTTAACCTTTACTGAAGGCTTCTCCTCAGCCTGTTGCTTTGGAAGTTCAACCTTCACCTCTATTTCCTTTTTTGACTTCTCTTCATATTTTTTCTCGAGTATCTGTGGTTTCTTTTCCACTTCTTCTTTCTTTACTTTCTCCACCTCCTTCTTTTCTGCTGGAGGCTCAATTGTGTCTTTCAGAGGTTTCTCTTTCTCTGTCTTTTCCAACAAAGGCTCAGATGTTTCGTTTTGGGCTTTTACTGTTTCTTTCTTTCCCACTGAAGTCTCGAGTGATTTTTTTGAAGGTTCTTCTACATCCTTGTTCTCCAGAGAAGATTTATCCTGAAGTGGTGACACTGGAGCAGCAGGTGTTTCTAATAGTGCCTCCAAAGGCTTTTTTACCTCATCTTTTTCTCTCACAGCTTCGACCTGACTCTCTTTCTTTGATAACCAACTTTCATCTTTAATTTCTTGCTTTTCTTCATTTGTGCTATCTAAACTTGTGTCTGTTTTCTCCTCAGCCACTTTGTTTATACTGACAGACTCATCCTCCTATAAAAAATAAAGAAAAATATTTATATGAGTTCAGAACGCTTGAAGTAAGTCTTGATTTAATAAAAACTATTGTAAAAACCCCTTTAAGGGCCGTTTGCATATTGTATTTCGTTGCTAAACAATACTTAGCTGTGCTCTCCATTACAACAAGAAAATTTGAGCATGGATTTTTCACCCTTGCTGTAACTCTGCTAGAAAATGTATTAACAAATAAAAGTGAAGAACACAAGGATGAGCTGCTGCTTCATTTTGAGCTTTCCATGTAAGGAAAAGGGTAAGAAAGCTATAAGTTGGTTCTTGTCACATGACCTGCTGTTAGCTTGTGCCATTCTGAAAAGTTGAGATGTTGATATGGAAAAAAGCATGTTGCTCACCACGCGTCTACGTTACAAATAATGATATTAGGCTCGCAAAAGAAGTAATATGTAAACGGCCCCCTTTTTTTAATGACCTGATAGGGTCTCCGGGGCCTCCTAGCTTCCTCCTCTTCCTCTTTCTTCTCAGAAACATTTTCTTCTGGTATCTCTGCTCCTGGCAGAGGTTCCTCTGTTATAGAGACTGTCTCCTGAACCTTCACCTGTGATTCCTCTATATTCTCCTCCTGTTTCTTTTCTTCCGTCTCTGTCCAGGAGTTGGTATCTGGGGATGGAACCTCATTTTTGGTCGTCTCCTCCTCTGCATCCCTGAGACGACTCCTGCGGCTCCTGTCCTCACTGGAGGTGGTGGTGCTGATGGTGGCTTCACCATCAGTGATGGTGGGGTCAAACTCCTTTTGTCTCTCCAGGGCTTCCTTCATCCTTCTCTGTCTGCGCTCCTCACGCTTAGCCAGACGCTCCAGAAGAGCCTGGTCGTCATCGCTAGCAGCCGGAGCCGTAATCAATGCTGATGATCCTGTGTCTGTTACACTGCTAAAAAAACATTCACAGAAATTATTAGACATATATATATATATATATATATATATATATATATATATATATATATATATATATATATATATATATATATATATATATATATATATATATATATATATATATATATATATATATATATATATATATAATATATATATATATATATATATATATATATATAAAACCTTTTTCTGTTAGCATTGTTATATAATGTACTTGTAAGCATTTTATTGAGATTGTTATCTGAATTGTTATAAATTTAGCACTGGTGTATGGGATTTTATCTGTTAGCATTGCTGTATGTGTCTTTATCTGTTAGCATTGCTGTATGAGTCTTTATTTGTTAGCACTGCTGTATGAGACTTTATCTGTTAACATTGTTGTATAAGTCTGAATCTGTTAGCATTGTTGTATGAGTCTGTATTTGTTAGCATTGTTGTATAAGTCTCCATCTGTTAGCATTGTTGTATTAATCTGTATCTGTCGGCATTTGGCAGACGCCCTTATCCAGAGCAACTGCGATTTATACAACTGAGCAATTGGGGGTTAAGATCCTTGCTCAGGGGCCCAGCAGTGGTAACTTGGCAGTGCTGGTATGTGAAGTCTGATCTTCCAATAAGCAGTCCAACACCTTAAGCACTTCCCTTAACACTGTACCTGTCAGTGTTGAATTCTTTGGCAGTGTTGCTTATCTCCTCATTTTCCATGTTACGCAATCTTTCCTGTCGGGCTCGCCTTCTTCTCTCTCGTGCAGCCTCTTCATCATCTTCATCAGGATTCAGGGAACTCATCCTTAAAAGACAGCAAATCACACAAATCCATAGTAATTTATTTTATTAAGATTATAGAGATGAAGCTGATTGGTTGGTTCCTGCAACATGACCTGCAGTGCGGCACTTGAAAAAGTTGAGATGTTTTTATCTTGCTGCAGAGCCAACACGTCAGTAAAAAAACAAGCGTGTTGCACTGCATGTGTGTTGCGACTGCTTCACTCTCTATTTCCACACACACTGCATTTCTACATTACTAATAATAAAATAAGTGAGCAAAAAGCAATATGTGAACGGCTCCTAAATCAGTGCTGTTTATAATCAAATTAAAGAAGAATAAAGGAGTTTTTCTGTTTGACTCTAAATATGATGATGATGATGATGATGATGTCACATTTACTATATTCACTATGCAGTACTGGAAAAAGACCAGACATCCTCACAGCTAAACATGATCAAAAAGAAACAGGCAGAAAGCAGTTTGGGTGGTTAGGAAGAAAAGTGCCTTTTACATGCTAATGGTGATTTACGTAACTGTTCAGCCAAGAATTAAGCCAAATGTTGTCCAAACAGTCGTGTTCTGCCCTGTTCTGGGTTGTTTTTGTTCCACTTAGTCTCCCTCCTAACACTGACACCAGCACAGATCAGAGAACAAAGAATTTAATCCAACTTCTATTGTTTAACCAGTCTGGGCTGGGCCTGATGGAAGTGTTTAACGGACAGGAGTGTGTTTAAATGGCCTATTGATAGAGGATGGGGATTATTTCCCCGGTTCTCCTCTTAACTTCCTTCTTGCCGATGGTTTACAGATGTTGTGAATGGTGGAAAGATCCAAAACAGAGACAACAAGTCTACATATTCTTTCCGATCTCATCCTGTAGGTCAGGGATTTCCAAACTGGAAAGGTCATTGAAAAAGAGACAGGCCCGATGGACGAGCACATTTTTGTACAAAAAGTTTCTCTTGAATGATTTGCAAGGTATTGTCCTGTATTTATATGATTTATAACTATCAAAAATGCAATTTAACAAAAAACAGATGGCAGAGAGAGAAAGCATAAAGTGAACAGACTGAATCGTATAACAGTCTGAACTTTCAGGAACCTGGGGATGTGTTGAGTTGCTTTGGCCTGATTGTTATAGAGAAGCTTCCTACAGCTTTGAGGACAATGCAGCACATAGTATCTGCTGTGACCATCAGCACAATAAGCAGCTAATGAAAAAAAATCTGAAACAATGATGTGGGTCTATGTACCAGAATCTGGACCCTGGACTTGGGGGTAAAAGTCGGATGTCTTGGTCTTACAAATGAACTAAAACTCCAGCACAAGTTCTCTAAATAAGGTGATAAGCCACCACAGTTAACACATTTACCAGTATACTGGTGTTCCATTCTGCCAGATGAGCGCAAAACAACATTTTCTATCAGTAAATTACACCTACCAGAAAAGAGAACTATTTTATAATTCAGGAAGTTTCTATACCTACAGCCATCCATCCAGCCATCCATTTTCTATACCTGGTTATTCCCTAAATTGGGGTCACAGGGATCTGCTGAAGCTTATCGCAGCTGTCTCTGAAAGGGCGAAATGCACTCTGTGAGGGTCTGTACCTACATATAGTAGAAAACTTTAGGAATTGTGGCATAAAAGGTTTTTCAGGTCTTTATATAAATATTTAAACATATGGACCCTTAGATGCAGAAGTTCATTTTTTCATCCTCCAGACATAAAACACTGCATGAGCGTATCTGTCATCCTCAACTATACACAACTGCCTACCAGACCTTATAAGGCCAGCTGGATTCTGGGATTTGTAGGAGGAGGAGGGATCAGACCCAGAATAAGTTAGAGCACCATGTTAGCCCACATTAGGCAAATCAACTCACACGGTAAACATGCTATCAAAAAACATTCCATGTGTAGGCTGTTGTGAGTTTGTTCTAATGTTGTAAGAACTGGCTAATAAATGGTCTAGAAAATCAATAAATTTACACTGAAATGGAAATAACACAAATAAGCACTGACAAGTCTGGCTTTAAATATAACCAGGAAAAATACACACTCACTGCTTGACTTAAAAGTTTTACAGTCATTCCAGCATGTAAAGGGTTATGCAAAAATGTAACCATTATTATTGCATAATACAACATTCAGTTACAGAGCTGCTGCTTTGTTGGGGGGTTTATTGCTTAAATATTATAACTACTGGACCACAAATATTTGAGCAGACCAATAAGCCAACAGAGAAAGATTTACAGATTCTAAAACCTTTATAAGGAATAGAGAAGCTAGCAGACAGACTTCTGTTTAGATTGCTGTGAACAGCCTTTCCAACTTGGGTTAACGGTCAGACTGAGAGATAGAGAGAGAGAGAAAGAGAGAGAGAAATTATTTACTTAAAGGTGTGGAGCATTACAAAATATTAATATATAAATAAATCATATTGCAGTGTTTTGTCCCAATACAGAATAAATGGTAACCAAATAACATTATATCATCATTAAATAAGACCTGTTCTTGGATCAAATAACAATACTTTGTGCCCTGGGTTATTACCCTGATTTGAAAGTCAGCAGTTTAAGACCAGGATGTACCAGGATTTGCCCAATGACAGCTGGAATCGGCTCCAGCAGACCCCATGACCACCAAGCTGGCACTGTTGATTCCTTAAGACAGGTCTGTAACTCCTAGTCTAATTTCAGGGAAGCAGTATCACGTCTACCCCTGCTGTCTTACATACTCAGACTTGCAAAGAAACCAATTTCTGGGCTGTAATGTGTAATTGACAAATAAGGCCTTTGTTCTTTGATTCTTTATAGAAAAATAACTCTCTTTGCTGCATTTTGCCTTGTGCTTCTTCACTTCTTCACCTCTGATTGACCCCAAGTGGTTTATTCTTCACATGTGATTGTTTAATTCCTACTATATGAATAGAAAAATATTAAATTTGACGAGCATGTGTGTGTGTGTGTGTGTGTGTGTGTGTGTACATGCTTTACTTTTCTATTTCTTTTTGCATCTCTTCTCGCTTTTGTCTCCGGAGCTCCTTGCGGCGTTCAAAGTCCTCCTCCATGGTGTCTGGTGCAGAAAATCCTCTTGGGTCCTGACTGGAAGACAGAAAATACAGGGTTGTTACAGTTCAAGAAAATGTGATCTCGGACTACTGTAATCTTTATGCCTGTCTGCATTATGTCCTCCTTGACTGTCTGCATCATGTTCACTTTGTCCAGCGCAATCTTTTACTTAACTTTATCCCTCTTTGACAACTACCAGAAAAGGCAAATGCTGCATCACTCCTACACATCCAGTCAACTTATCCTCAGTGTCTTCTTTCTTTCCATGTAATGTTTTATAGCATCTGGTAAATGGCATTACCAACAACAATAAAAGAGTTACAACGTAAACACTTTAGCGTCATTACCATTAACTGGGGGTAGATCTAGTACTGCTACTACCACTACTATTACTAACAGCATAACATTTATAATACTACCACTTCTATACTATTCTACTTTAATAATACTGTTATTACCACTACTATCATTATGTAAGCTTTTAGGTTGCATTGCTCTTCACGTGGATCCTGACCGAAATGAAAAACAGGAACTTTCTCTGTATATCATCAGTTAAGTTACATTTGCATTTGGGCAAAATGCTGTTCAGAAATAGGGTTGTGTAAAAAAAAAATACATTTTCTTGTATACCTTGTATACCTTTTTCTGGTGGAATATCTGCACTAGACAACCCTGAACAATGACTTTCGCATGTCTGATTCAACACAGCACCACATAATCAATCCATTCATAAGATCTAATGCTGTAAAATCTCAGCAGAAACCTGATCAGTACAGTGTAAATGAACCCTCAGGACTGCTGGCAGATAAGTGAGGTTGTTTCTCACATGCTGGGATCAGTATTAAGGCTGGGATCAGTTTTTGTAGGGTTTCTCCAAGGATAAGTAAAACCAGTGGGGCAGCGCAGCCTAGCAGAAATGGCAGAACGTAAAACACATGGTGCAGGAAATGCAGTATATCGACTCCTTTCTGATTCTAAGCCAGAAAAAAATACGAGATCCCATCAAATACATGTCACTTCCAGACGTTCTGGCTAGGAAATTCTTATAAAAATAAATCCCTGAGTGCATGTAAGTTTGTGTTTACAATATGTGTTTCCTGTGCTTTATTTTTACATGGCAGAACATATTCTCTTGGCGTGGTGCAGATCAGGGAAATGTACAATTCATCTGCAGGAACACTTCAGTTAAACAATAGGGTAATTCACTTACATTCCCTAATATAATGAACGGTAATTCAACCAGAAACAGACATATGCTAATGTTATTGCGTGCTTTGTGGTTTAACCAGAAAAGCTTTATGCATTAAAGTCTTAACATTAAAATCATCTTGATATATAGAGGGGAAATGTATAAGTAATAAAACATACATGGAAATTATCACATGTAAAACAAGTTTATTTAGGTTTATGTTTCTTTTTTAATTCAGATCTCTTTGGATCACTTGAGACACGATGGGTGAAAAGGCTTAAAGCGCTAAAACATAAAAATTGACAACAGACAAGCTGCAAATCCTCCCAGCTCAACCAAATACAACCGGTACAGACCACAATGAAAATGTTTCCGGGGAACCCGCCCAAAAAAGTGACAAACTCGACTGGGACCTGCTTATTGTTCAGCGGCTATTGATTAATGGTGTTGTCGGTGAACTGAAAGGAATTCCTTGTGGTTCTGTTTTAACATCCTGATCGTATGATTCCTTGGTATTTTTAATATTATTAGTCTAAATAATCTGATGAATTAAACAATTAACTGTAAAATGATAAGCAGATTCTTTTTTTTTTGGATCTCCTTGAAATATTTCCGTTGTGGTCTGTGCTAGTTGCAGAACGGTTCTGTATTTGTGTTTGTGTTGTGAGGATGTGCAGCATGTCTGCTGTCAAACTGATGAAGATGTTGGTGGTTTTCTATTTGCAGCACATTAAGCTCTATCGGCCTGTAAGTCCTTGTATTTACCAAAAAAATAAATGATTGTGTTGTTACATTCATTCATTTCTAAAATTCCAAAACGAGGAAAAAGTATTCTTCACCTATCAGATATTCTTCTGAGCACAGTTTAAATTTCTTGTGAATTCCGTTAGATCTTTAAAGCCCTAATTCAACCTTGAAAATAACCAGTTAGTTTCCCCTTTTTCAGCTATGATATTTATTTAATTGTGGTGGTCCTCAGGAACATAGGATGAGTTTTTAATTATAAATGATAATTATGTCTTTATAATTAATACCTAAACAAATTAAAAAAAGATAACTGCTTGCCCTGTTTAATTCTTTACCATGGTTTGTTTTCAGTTTTATCACAAAGAGACAGTGTGTGTGTGTGTGTGTGTGTGTATGACATGTCTAGTTTGCTGGTGCTATAAGATGATTAGTGTCCTGCACTGGAACTATTAAAGGCTGTTTGACTTCTCCAAAGTGAAAGTAAAGCACTATTCTTATTTCTTCTTACAAACTTTTTTCACCGAACAAAAACGCTCCTACGATTGATGATTGACACTGGCATTTTTGTATAGTCTATGCTAAAACGCCAGTGTCAAGAATCAATCGTAGGAGCGTTCTTGGTCTGTAAGAATGACTTGAAAAAGGGAAAGGACTTATTGCGATTAAAAAAACACTGGGTGGATCTTTATCATAATATGGTGGTTGTGTACAACACACATTTCAGTTCAAACAATTTGTGAAGCTGCATGTCGCATCCGTTGACCTCTTTACACATGTATAAGCCTTACACAAAACCATATTGTATTTAAATTAGTCTTAATCCTCTGAATAATTAGCAAACTCTTCCTTAGGATTCATTTAGACAAAACATGGCCACTATATGCAATTTATCAGACTATATATGCAAATTAGCACTTTATTTAAAACAATCACTGAATTGTATTTTATCTTCTTTTATATCCTTTCTAATTTTCTTACAAAGAATAAATACCTCTTCTCGATTTATTTAAACCACAAAGGTAAAATCAGACTCATAAATCATTTCCACATGACACAAGCTGAAGACAGATTCTAATTTACACATCTGCCACTCATTACAGTTGCTGGGCATTTTGCCCTACTCATACTTCTTATAATTCTCTCGCGGTCTTAAAATTCAGAAGAAGTTAAAATTCCATTCCTTCAATAACCTACAACAGGGTAAATGAATTTCCTCATTCTTAATGGCCTGGGGCTGTGGTTAGGTTTGCATACAATTATTGTGGAGGTATAGCCCAGGTCAAACCCTTTTTCCAAGTATCAGAAATGTAATACTGAGCTCAACAAGTTTATCTGGTAATGCTGGGTGCACAGCACAAGATAATCAGGCTGATTTGGGGCTGATTTCTTTCCTTCCGACAACCCTAGGTAATGTCCCGATTATCTAAATATTATCCTATCAGATTTTCCTGTGGTGTGAGGTGTGTTTAGAGTGACTGAATCTACTCAGATAAATTTTAAAGGTGTTCAGAAATCCTGATGTGTGAGGGGGACCCTGAAGAAAAACCAGCATGCAATCAGGAGATTATCGCATGCAATGAAACGATATCTATGATATCCTGGACAGAAGACGGAACATAACTAACACAGTCATAGTGCAGGTTTTACCCCCAAACACTATCATCGCAACACTTCCTGCCATATCATACGCCGTATTTAAGTCTCAAGAGATTTTGCAAGACCTCCTATGTTCACATGTGATTAAGATCAATTATTTTTAGTAGAAAGTCTTAACATTACAATAAATACCACAAACGGTTAAATAGCAAATTGAATATAATGTGAGGTGGGATTTAACTTTGCAGCATTGCCTATGCTGGTGAACCTCTTAAAACCAGATCAGACCAAAAATTATTTATCAGAAAAAAAAATCAGTGGTTCTTGTTCTACATCCACAGTGGATGTAATATTCATTATTAATTAAGGGTGATCCATAGGTTATCAAAGTCTGTCACAGGGCACACACATGCATACACACATACCCCACAAAAAGGCTGTAGAAACACCCGGAACAAAACCAGGGAAAACCTAAAAAGACAGTATTTCTGGAATCAGGAGGTAACCTCAAACCCCTGAGCTGTATGTGCCGACATTCACATGAGCCTCTGGACGTTTTAAGCACTTTACGCAGTCTCAGGCTAATTTATCTGAATTTGCACACATCAGGGGTCACCAGAGAGAAACATGTTTCTCTTTATTATTCTTTTGAAATTTTCACAAGTATTCAAAGAACCTTGGAGAAGTAAGTGTAGGAGGCTATGAAATCAGAAGATATTCCTGCTGAGGAGTGCATGTGCCCTTTAGTAAGTGCGGATTTATGCAGACTTCACTTAGGGATATTTATCTGGTGGTGTGAGGTTTCACACCAATGAAAAAAAAGCGGGAAAAGCGAACCGGTTTTTGGAAAAAGATCAACAAAATGGACAAGAATTTTTTTGTCTGATTAGTGTTGCGACGATGATGTGAGATGATGGGTGACGTACCTTAAAACAGTCCCAATTCTGCACGTCAGAACACCTCATCCCTTCTGTGCTTATTAACCAAAGTGTGACTTCCAAAATTGCACACTTCATGGAAGATCTTAAGGCGTAGTGTGGGTACCTTCTGACAGGGCCACAGAATCAACAGTCACGGGTCTAAAATATGACAGCGCTCGTGTTTGACGACATGCAGTAATGTGGAGTAAGTCAGGAGGAGTTTGTTTTGCTCTGTTGCTCTCCAGTGTGTAACCAAACATGGTAACAGACACTGATGTGCTGTGACTCACAGATATTAAAGTGGATCTTTTTCTAAAAAGGCACAGGATCCTCTGAAAGCAGTATGTAATAACAGTGATCCATGGGACCGGTCATAACTTACAAAGTTGATCATAACTAAAGCAGTTTTTAAAATTTCTGATAAAGTCTTAGATTCTTTATATTTATTATAATCCTGAATGTTTTAAATAATAGACTTCCTCCCCCATATAAGGCCACAACAAATTGGAGCGGTAGTGCCGTGTGTTTGGTTTATAACAGTCCATAGTAGCAAGGTGGTGATACAGACACCCTCTGCTTTCCTTAACAGTCATAGTAAATGTCAACTGGCTGCTAAGAACATTTGCTATAAAGTAGATGGATTTAGTAAATTTAGGTGAATAAAGAACAGGTAAAAAGACAACGGTGCATGAAATGAGGGGCGGTTGGCCCCCTTATTTCATTTACATTTACATTTTTGGCATTTAGCAGATGCTCTTATTCAAAGTAGAGGTGAACCGATATCGGATTTTGCCGATAACCGATTAAATAACCAATAGTTTATGAAATGTCTACTAGTTAAAAAAAACATGGCACTTCATGTAAAATAGTATTGAATTGTATTACACAAAAAGAGTACAGATAAAATTTAAATAAACTTTATTAAAAATGTATTAGTAAAGGTTAACATTTATAAACAAACAATGAACAATACTTCTAAAGCATTTATTAACAGTGGTTAACGCTTTACAATAAGATTCTTTTTCTAACAGTAACTACGGTTAAAAAATGCTCATTGTTTGTTTGTTGTCTTTAACATTTACTAACACATTTTTAAATCTATGCTGCTCTAGTAACAGATGCAACCCGGAAAAAACAGTGAGGATTTTAGCAGATAACCGATCATTTAACCAATAAGTTTCGGGAATCAGCTGTCGGTACATATTAATGCTGATGAGTTAGGTCGACCTCTAATCCAGAGTAATTTACAATCGACTTGTTGTTTTTTTTTAATCTATTTGGGCAGTTAGTGGTTAAGGGCCCGGGGAATTTAACCCACTGAGCTACCACTTCCCCATGATATGTTTAGTATGATATATGGCCAGTACGGGGATGTTTAATATAATGCATTTCACATGTACATTTAATAGTTATTCCTTATAGAATATTTAATACTTTTATTTCAGAAACATATACATTTTCCTTAAATCATCCCAAAGCATGGAAACTATCCAAATAGTTATTTGCAGAAAAATATTTATATAATTAATGAGCTAAAAAATGTTTCTGTGTAAAATACTATATTACAGTTTGTGCTTTTTAATGTTCTAAATGATCTCAATCTGGTAGAGCCGAAGAATTGGTTCCACCACATACATAGTGTTCCAGTTACATTAATGATATACTCTTTTAGCTTTGCAAAACATTTCTCGTATTTTTTGAAGGATGTTTTCTAATTAGGAACACCCAGAAAAGTCTGTTAGTGCTCGGCACCTCAGCGATGCTCTCATATAGGATTATTTCCACAGAGAGCGCACAAATTTTCCTGGAATGCACGAGGATGCTGTTGCAAGGGAGTCTTATGGCAACAAAACACATTCCCTGTTTCTTGGGAGAGGAAGCATTGATCAGGGTCAGACACACGCTAGAGCACTCAGCTGAAGAAGGCCTCTATGGCTTATACCATCTAAGGGAAAGGACCTGACTTGGCATGACAGTACTCTGGTTCCAAAGGTTTTCCACTGCAAGACGCCTGCTTAGTATATGATAAACAGCATGCTGAAATGGAACAGTTTCAGAGACCAAACCTCAAAGAATATTTGTCTGTTTTTAGTTAAAGGACATTAGCAGTCCTCACGGTACAGCCTTGATGGACCTTCTAAAAGCAAAGATGGTGTCAGGTTTTTTTTTTAATCCATGATGAGACTGCACTATGCAGAAGTAATGTAATTTACAATTTTAATAATAATTATGAAAGATTCTTTATTCACTTGTTTTGGATATGAAAGAATACCATTGAGGTGCAGTTTAATCTGTCTTATATTCAAACGCACAAATCTGTACAGGTGAATAATAGAAATACACAGAGCGAAGGATTTATGTTATTTCCACAATAAAATGCAGTAGTGAGAGATTACAGGTTAGCTTTACACCACTGTGTAACTTTATCTGAAGCACAGAGTACAATTCATTTAAACACTTGATATCTGATTCCATATAAAAAAAGTTTCCAGTAGGAAAAGTTTTTAAATTTTCTATCAGCAGCATTCACATGAATCTCGTTTATCGTGTGTATATTTGATACTGATATCATGTGTATATTTAAATGATATCAGATTGCTCTGGGTCCAACTTATTCTTGCAAATTTTTTACCAGATTTAGTATGTAAGAGCTGACCCAAATAAAGTACAGAGCAAATGTAAATTAAAAGTCTGGTTGTTCATACCACAGTATCATTTTTTTCAAAAAAAAAAACAGCAAATGTGAAAATTTCTACTATTGATGATGAACAGCAGCCACATGATTGATATCATCTGTATATTTAAATAAGGCCCCCTTAAAGAAGTCACTAATCAACCATAGCGAGACCACCAGGTTCTTGTATGGTGTGATTGATTAACGTTCATGTGTTAATAGAGCAGAAAAATTGTAAAAAGAAAGAAAGAAAGAAAAAAAGAAAGAAATCTTAAGGCAAACATACAGCTATATTCTAATAAAACACTCCTGCCACTGAAACAGTACTGGCAATTAAAAAAATATTCAGAATAAAAAAGATTGCAGTGCAGATTTTTATTTTTTATTTTTTTAATGACTTTAGCAGTAGTAAATTATATAAACTCTATAAGAGACTCTTACCTGAGAAAGTGTAAGCTGATGAACGTTAATGTCGAGTGTTAATGAGATACACAATCAGCTGCGCTTTTCTCCACAAATCCCGCTAAATAAAGCGAACTGCTGAGCCCCCCCCCGCCCCCCCCCACTGTCCTGCACACCGTTATTCGTCACCATTAGCAACCTCTCCTCCCTTTTCTCCTCCCTCTGCGTCTTCTCTTCTTTTTTCTTCTTCATTCTTAACTCGGATAAAGCAAAGAAAAACTGAGCAACCCGATAGAATCATATAATATATCATCAAAAGGAAAAATCCGGTTACAGGGCATTTCCTTATGTTAAAACCCGATACTACACAAGTGTGAAAATATAAAACCATTAACAT
Organism: Bagarius yarrelli; assembly: GCA_005784505.1. Lineage (NCBI taxonomy): Eukaryota > Metazoa > Chordata > Actinopteri > Siluriformes > Sisoridae > Bagarius > Bagarius yarrelli. Next base: position 1,860,694 of record VCAZ01000008.1, on the reverse strand, counting down.
TAAATATAACAAACATTTACACACGTGAATAATGTTCCAATAAAAATAGGGCCTTTAAGGAATCAGAAAAAAAATAATAATAATAATCATAATCATAATAATATTTTTATTATAATTAATAATAATATTTTTATTATTATTATTATTATTATATCACACATGCAAGTTTCCTGTAAATAACATTTTCTGTAGAGAATTCAAAATACCATCTGAATGAAATTGTTAAATCTTTATTGGTGCTTCTTACTGAAACTATACACTAAAAAATCATACCAAGCGAAATATAAGATTATGTATAATGTATGCTTGAAATTTATTTACTGGCAGATAAAAATGCTTAAAATGTAAGCAATTGTTTAGCAGTAGAGTTTTCAAACTAAATAAGGAGAAAAAATAAGTTTAATAATTTTTGTTAGGACAGACAGACAGAAAAGCAGACAGACAGACACAGATAGATATTAAATATTCTGGTGTTTGCAGCAGGTCGAGTTGCTGCCTTACAGCTCACTTATCCCTGGATCAGTTCTTACTTGTTGTCTATTTAACATTTTTTATGAACATCTATAAGGGTTTCCTTCAGGTTCTCTGGTTTCCAGGCTTCCTCACACCCTACATGCAGAGGGGTGGATTGGCTGAAAGTCGCAATATATTATACAAGCAATAATACATTCCAGCAAGCAAAACTTTGTCTATTATATTACCCCATGGGGTAAATTTTATTTTTAATTGAACCATATAACATGTGTTTTAGTTATTATTGTAATTTATAAAGTCTGTGTCAGAGCAGAAATGAGTTTATACCATCTGTGAGACCGGAGCCTCGATTTATCAGACAGCTTTAATGTTGGCTTTGGGACATATTTGGTAATCGAGCAAGGCTGCTGGCTTCTGCTGAGGTCTGTAGTACATGTTAATGGGGGAAAAGGTTTATGTAAACATCAATGTTTTATAGAAAATACTTTGTACATGAATTTAACCTGTCTTCAACTTGTCTTGGTCTTTGTGTCCTTTGTATGTGTTGTAACATGACCGGCATGGCCAGGTTTTAAAATGTTGTACAGAAAGTAAAAATTAAATGACATGGTGTACTAGTTTCAGAGTTTTGCCATAGAATATAATGAAAGTATGTACAGAGTTAGAATGATTTGTTTCTGGAGTTTGTAGACATGTGATTTGAGGTCAGAGTTGTGGTGGTCACTGGAAAGAAATCAGTTCTAGTCTACAGTGCACAGCCTGACTGGCCTGTACAAAAACATCTGTAAATTTTATAACAAATTATTGAAAATTTGGGCAGCCGGTAAAGTGCTGGAATATATTGTACATATTGTACAAAGCAGTTAATATGATCAATATGACACAATTGCTTTTATTTCAATTAGGATGTAGACATAGTGCAAAATCCTGAAAATAATAATTTTTGTGTATGTAATTATCAGGATTTTGCACTATCCTGATTGAAATAAAAGCAATTGTGTCATATTGATCATATTAACTGCTTTGTGTATGTAATAAGTTTTTAATCTTATCTTGAAATTTTAAACCTGAACTCATTAGGTAATGCGAGCTAAGAATATTAATTTTAACAGTTTAAATTGAAGTCACTTGGCCAACATTCTGATATGTAATCACCCTGTTGCAGCTTTTCATTCCAACCATCGGGATCCACCCTGATTCCACCTGTTTAATCATTTGATCTTGGCCTAAACTCTCAGTTGTGGTATTTCGCTTAGCTGCAATGAAAACATGCATCCACACCGGGCCTTTTCCGCAAACATCTGGACATTTCTGCTTTATAATAAAAGCTGTCTATAGACAAAATGTTAAACATAACAGGCAGTTTAGCCGTTCCCTCGCCTTGGTGTGTGTGTGTGCAGTAAAAAGTATGGATGGATGAATAAAAAGTAGTTTATATATATATATATATATATTATTATTTTTTTTATTTTTTTTTTTGTTAAAAAAATATATATTGTGATTGTTAAATTTCAAAAGGTTGTAATTAAATTAAATAAAACTAAACTTCTTTCTTAACACAGACCTGGCAACCCATTGACCTGATACATGACAGGAAATCACACACTTGGGAAACGAAAAAGCGAAAAAGCTGCATTCAATTTATAGTAATAAATTACACAATTCTGGATGTGATAAATGTGTAGCTTTTTTGAGAAACATAATGTATAAAGGAACACAGTGAAGTAAAGATGTGCAGGATTTACACATCATCTACAACACGGTTCGCATCCACATGAGAAAAAACTCAAATGAGATGACAAATTATGGCTATTTAAGTACAAGCCCAGTAAAACAAGTACATGATAAACTGCTTACTGGTGTACATATACTGTCCTTTCTTAATTTCCTGTGTAGTTTTTTTCTAAAATGTACATTTCAGTGCATTTTACGTGACACAAGAGTAAAGCAGCACCTCCTTCTGGTACTATATATAAACGTAGGTATGATGCATGACACTACGATACATTTCACACATTTTTGAGACAACTAGCTTTATTTTCCATTTACACTTCAGATGATATCATTACATCATTATACCTTTATTATAATTCTGCTTATACTTCATTTAACAGAAGAGATTTATACATCAGCATTAGAGATGAAGTAAACATAAGTAGTCATGACATTTATTAAAAGGAAAAAAAAACATGCCCTTGAACCATGCCCTTGGCCACACTACACCTTGTTGCCAAGTCTGGGTAGAAAAACTTGTCTGTGACAAGCCTGAGGTAACAGTAGCACAACATATACACCCAGAAAAGACACCATAATCAGTGGGTTTAATTATTATAATTATTATTCTTCAATAATGTAATCAAACATGTTTCCTTAAGGTTATTTTGTTACATTGTGTTGTGTTTCTTTAGTAAACAGAAATAAAATTTGTTGTACGTATTTTTAGGAAAATACACTGTATATTTAAATAGTAAGGTGCATCAACGCAAGTCCAGACCTACAGGGAGTCTGTGATACTACACTTTCTCTCACACTGATCCACAGGGTCGTTTCTGAACACAGACCTGGCAACCCACCCACCTGATACATGACACAAAATCACACATCAAACTTGGAACTGGAAACTGAAAAGCTGCATTAAATTTTTTATTAACTTCATAATTCGGGATGTAAGAAATGTCTCGAACTACTAAATCAAGGTCATAATAATAAAATGTATGCACAGATTTTTTTTCTCTGATCTTAAATCTTAGACTAATTTAAACCCAAATTGCCAATAATTAAGTTTGTCTGTCATTTATATCGACATTGATTGTGTGTTCTTTTTCAGAACAGTCTAGAAAACCTCTGTGTGCTATTGTATTACAATATCCCTTCACTGGTGCTAACAAACCATGACACAGAGTCCTGACCGCACTGAACCCTACTGAACATTAACATTTACAGCATTTGGCAGACGCCTTTATCCAGAGCGACTTTCTCTTTCATACAACTGAGCAATTGGGGATTAACGGCCTTGCTCAGGGGCCCAAAAGTGGCAGTTTGGTTGTGCTGGGAATCGAATCCTGATCTTTCAATTAGCAGTCCAACACCTTAACCACTGCGCTACCACCTCCCCAAAGAACTTCGGGATAAACTGGAACACTGACTGCATCCGACATAAACGCCTGATCTCACTAATGCTCCTAAAGCTCCATGAACACAAATCACTCTTATGGTATGGGAATGGGATATTAAACAAGCACACGTGTACTTACACAACTCCAAGTAGACACTGTTGGGGATATACTGTAGTGTAACACCCTTAAGACAAGGAATTAATCTTCCTCTGCTGTTTTGGCACATGCGCTTTAAATGTTATAATGTTTACATACTGGACACTTAATAATGTTGATGTTTTTACTGGAACTATAATCTATAATATTTGTAAAATTGCACTGTGCCTTTCAGTTTCGTCTTCTTTTTATGCCTTTATAATTTGTGTCATAGATTGCTGGGAGAATTCACAGAGTAAGAATTTCATTGTACGGTGCAACACATTTGCTATACACATGACAATAAACTGTTCAATGTCTCGAATCTTGAATCAAACAATGTCAATTTTACCTTAGACAAAAGTACACATTCAGTGAACATGTTTCTATGAAACATGATGTATTAACCTAATAAAAAAAAAAAAAGAGAGTGCTAGGGAGAAATCTCCAATGACAGACAGACGGCGTATCAGTATATGCTATAAACCATAAAACATGTTATTATAGCTTAATAAAAAAAGTACAATGGTTAATAGTCCAAAAGTCCAAAATAAAATCTGGCAACAGTTTTTTAAAGAAAGAAAAATTGGACACTGAATCCTTGTTTGACCACATCTGCCCTGGCTAGTAGTAATGCTGATGTCCATTCTGTGCATAAAGCCTTTTCTACAGCACGGAATCTGCAAACGGTTCCGGTTCGACAACACAACTATGGGTGGGATCCTAGACTCTCCTTTAATTAAGACAAAGCCAAAGCTAGTCTTTCAATTCTGACCTGTTAGACCAGTAATGTCTAAAAACATGCCTGCAACCACGGTTAAGCACTAAAGTTATACAGTACAGAAAATCCACTGTAATTAATCTTTTAATTTACAACACAATAAAAAGCCTAGTTGATTTATCCTTTTTCAAGGAAAAAAATGAAACTAAAAACATACAAAGGTGTACAGTAGAGTGTAATGATTTCCCTGTTCAGTGCATCGATATAAATAAAAACTAGCTAGAACTTCATTTCCTTTAAACATCTTACATTTCTTTTAAACATCTTTTTAAAACTTATTTATTTTCCATAACAACTTTTCCCTGATCCTCCACCTTTTTGATGGCTGCCTGAATTTTAGCCTGGTCTCCCAGCAGCTCTCGAGGCTTTACTGGCCGAAGATTTTCGTCCAGCTCCAGCAGAACCGGTACTCCAGTGGGTAAAGTTACATTCACAATGTCGGTATCAGATATACCTGTTGTGAAATAATAAAGAAGAGATTGATGAAGATAAAAATGTAGTGAGAGAGACAGTGAAAACCGGCTACATTTTAAATTCTAATTAGAGCAGTGACATAACATCTCCATACCAAAAATGTAAAACAGAACTATGTTGGGGGTATTTACTTTTAATAATACGCTATATATTGTCAAAAGCACCTCACTATCAGATTCGTATGTGGTTCCTCTTCAAAATACTAGACAAGTGAAATTTATTTTTCCAGTCTAGTATAGTAGTAGTAGTATAGTATATTCAATTCATTGTCATTGTGCAAGGTACATGTACAGAGCCAATGAAATGCATTTTTCGCATATCCCATCTTAGTAAGTTGGGGGTCAGAGCGCAGGGTCAGCTATGATACAGCGCCCCTGGAGCAGGAGGGGTTGAGGGTCTTGCTCAAGGACCCAACAGTGGTTGACTTGCCGGAGGTGGGGCTTGAACCCAGGTGTTTCTGGTCTTCAGATTAACAACTCAGCACCTTAACCATTTGAGCCACCCTGCCCCCTCCTAGAATGAGATGCACATATAATTGTGAAGGTCAGGAGTCCACTAACCTGCAGCAATATAGTGTTAATCTATTTAGTTTTAGTAAAAGTATCAGTATGGAGCAATGCATTTTTAATGAAAGGAGTTTAATACGGTGGCCTAGTAGTTGCACAACACAACAACATTTTAAAAGAAAACATAAGCACACAAAAAAGTCATATTGCTTCCAGTCAATAGGGGATGGCATTGGAGACGAGTTTTTTGTAACAGCAATGAATAGATAATTTATACTTTTTAGTTTCTTGAATACTTGATAGTCTACAAAGGGGTCGTAAACTGAGCAATCATAATTCCCTTTATCTTTTGATATTTAAGAGGTCATAGTGCTATAAAACATCATGTTTGTTTAATAATTCAAGACTTATATTATTATTGTTATATTGAAGGCAGTCAGATAAAATGACAGGTTGGGGAATGTTCTTCTCTATAACGTAATAGGTTAGATTAGCGCCGCCTCTGCGGAAAAAGATACGCCTGCTTTAACACCTCTGTCTGCTTAGCCCCGCCCACTGATTCGTGAAGGTGGGTGATAGTTTCCATTTAAATAAAAAAGTACCTGTTATCCAATTATAGCAGTGGCTGTCTACTTACGAGACAACAACATGTTACGTCTATTCAAAGGGTGTTTTAATATAGTGTGTTAAAACAGGACAGAAAATTGTCCATTACTTCTAAATAAAAAAAAACAATGAATGAAATAGAATATTTCAGGCTACTTTACATTTTTGGTTATCCAAATTATTTTTTTAAATCAGTTCTGACCCAGTTAGGAGCTACTTTACTGATAAACCTCTCATGTAAATCCAGCCCAAACTTCGTTCATAAGTAATCGCTTACCTTCCAGATGTTTGAGCAAGGCTCTGCAGCTGTTTCCATGAGCTGATATAAGGACTGTTTGTCCACACTTAATTTCAGGAACGATGACATCATTCCAGTATGGCAGAAGTCTGTCCAGCACCTGCTTTAGGCTCTCGGTTTTGGGCAGCTCCTCCTTGGGCACGTCGCAGGTGCTGTACCGCCGGTCGTTGTAGATCTCTGCAAAGTAGGGATGGGACGCATCGATGGGAGGAGGCGTAACGTCATAACTCCGCCTCCACAGCTTCACCCGCTCTTCACCATGGTTCAGGGCCATCTCAGCCCGGTTCAGGCCAATCAGGGCGCCATAGTGGCGCTCGTTCAACCGCCATGATTTGGTGACAGGTACCCACTCTTGGCCCATTGCTTCCAGCACCAGCCATGCTGTCTGAATGGAGCGGCTGAGGATGGAGGTGAAAACACGGCCAAACTCATATCCGTGCTGCTTCAGCATCCTGCCACATTCCTGAGCCTCAAGTACTCCGTTCTCGCTAAGCTTCTGATCAACCCAGCTGCAGAAGCGGTTCTCCTTGTTCCACGCTCCTTCGCCATGCCGCAGCAAGAAGAGTTTGTGCTTTGACATCAAGGCGTTGTGGGCCGTAAGCCTGAAAAAGATATGAGGATGTGTGTTGATCAGACACCACTGATGAAGCCTATCAGCAGATTTAATATCTAACACTTCATTACAGTTAGCCTACTGTCCATCTTATATTATCTGTGAGATTAAAATTAGTGTGTCCCAAATCATAACTGGAGCTATGCACACTATTTTAGTTAATATTGCTCTTAAGCCCCTACATAACTAGGAAGGGTTTATTAAAGGTTTGTGCCACCATTAATAAATGTTTGACATTCTAAAAAAATGTAATGTTAGAAGAGTGTAACTGTCTGCGAAATGCAGTAAATGCAATGTAAAATATAAACACACACACGCGCACACACACACTTGTCTGGCATGTACATTGCAGCATTATATTATTCCCTCACTGGACCTGGACTGACACTGTCCCTGTGCACAAAGCCACTGAGCTCCATAAAGACACAATACTGAATGGAATTAAACCGAATCCTTAGCAAGAAAAACAGTTTAATTGGTGTTGGACTGCTAATTAAAAAAATCAGAGTTCGATTCCCAGCACTATTAACTTACAGCTGTTGGGGCACTGTGCAACCCCCAATGCTCAGTTGTATAAATAAGATCAGTGTAAGTCAGTCTGGATAAGGATGTCTGCCAGATGCCGTAAATGTATTTTAATCCTAATAGTTAAATTTATGTTTTAATCTCGTATAATGTAACTTGTTTCTGTCGCTTGTGTTTTCGTGAAGACGTACATGATTATGATTATTATGTATTTATAAAGAATGATTTCTCTGAATACACACAGATGATCTGCTTTACTGTATTGAAGCTCTGAGGAATCAGGCTATGTGATTTTTTTTTTTTTGTAATCAGGATGAGGTCTAATCCAAACCATTAAACCACAATCTGTACATTTAGCATGGAAAACAGCAGTAAGTTATATATCTTAAGCACTGGATGTAGAACACATTCATATGTAACTGTAGTTTGGGGAGAAGAAAAGGTCAGGGGTTACTGATTAAATGTCAGGAACCAGCTATAGCTTTCCACAGCAACCCGAGTCATTCCTACAGCCTGGCAAGACATTTTTTAAATAAAACAAACAGTTTGTTTTTTGTTTTTACAAAAAGAGAGGAACTCAAATGAAGAAATATTATTGATGACGTCACTATTTACCAAACACATCAGAGCACTGCAGTTATTGCACAGCAAACTGTAGCGTCTGAAAGGGTTAAACACATACTGTCTATATCGCTTACAACATCCGCCAAAAAAAATAGACCTTCAAAGTAAATTATAAAATGCGATAGTAAAATGTTGTCGCTGCAGAAATTTCTGTTAAATTTCCTCCACTCACCACAGGACGGTCTTCACGATTAAAGAGACTAGCCACCATATACGGTTTATACTGGAACCTCTAGCAACACAATCGGGTATCATCCCAAATGTTATACATCGTTCACTACGCAAACACTAGTTACTAGCTAGGGCACTGATATAGTGTGTTAAACGTTACTTAACATCCGCCTTTTCTCAGCGAAGAGGATAACTACACTACGGTGGCTGAAAAGTGTCAAAATACATCCACAGTAATATAACAAATGAAGAAAAAAAATTACTGATAGGTGTTAAAGCCCGTTTCCGCCACACCCCCAAAAATTAAAAAGTCGAAATTGTGCCTAATTTATTTATTTAATTATAAGATAAAAAGTCAAAATTATTTCTTTAAAAGTCATAATTGTGAAATAAAAAGAAATTTTTCACATCTAGAAATCTTTAAAAATAAAAATTATGACTTTATAAGCAAGATTGGATTAATATTAAATCAATGTTGATCTAATGTCAAATAAATAATTTAATTTAAGTAAAACAAATATTAGCACAGCAGCTAAGTGGTTAGCACTGTTGCCTTACAGCAAGAAGGCCTGGGTTTGATTCCAGGGCAGGGGTCTTTCTGTGTTGAGTTTGCAAGTTCTCCCTGTTTTTGCATGGGTTTACTCCAGGTACTCCAGTTTCCTCCCACTGTCCAAAAACATGTATGGTAGGTTAATTGGTGATTCTAAATTGCCCATGGTGCGTGTGTTTGTGGCCCTGTGATAGACTGGCAACCTGTCCAGGGCGTGCCCCTCCTGCCTTTTGCTCTTCCAGAGACCGCTGGGTTAGGCTCCCCGTGACCCCAAATTAGGGAATAAGCGGGTATAGAAGATGAATGAATGTCCATCTTTATCTAATTTTTACTTTGAAAATAACATTATTTTAGGATGCAAACCTGCTCCAAAATCCAATGCTATATTGGATCAATGACAACCTGCCATCTGAGATGAACCTGCCAGTCTTAATATTAATTTTAAAGTAATAATTTTAATTTTTAAAATCATAATTTTGACTTTTTATCTCATAATTATGATTTTTTAAGTCGTGGCAGAAATGGGCTTCCATGGATAGGCAATGGTGCTGGTGCTGCTTAGTTTACTGATGTCAGGTAAAAAAAAACACAGATGGATTTGAATCTTTTAATATCTGGTTATGCCATTTAATATCTATTAATACTAAAACTAAAATGAAACTATTTTATGTACAGTATGTCACAGAAGTGAGTACACCCCTTACATTTGCAGTATTTGGCAGACGCCCTTATCCAGAGCGACTTACAATATTCCTTGTTATACAACTGAGCAATTGGGGGTTAAGGGCCTTGCTCAGGGGTCCAACAGTGGTGGCTTGCCAGAGCTGGGAATCGAACCCACAACCTTCGGGTTGGTAATCCAACACCTTAACCATGAGCCACCACTATTCCCACATTACATTTCTTGAAAATATTTATTATATCTTTTTATGTAAAAACACTAAAGAAATGAAACTCTGCTTTTGTGTCCCATCAAAAAAAACTCAACACAGCCATTAATGTCTAAACCCCTGGCAACTAAAGTGAGTACACCCCTAAGAGGAAATGTCCAAATTGGGTCCAAGTAGCCATTTTCCCTCCTTGTTGTCATGAAACTCGTTAGTGTTACAAGGTCTCAGGTGTGAATGGGGAGCAGGTGTGTTAAATTTGGTGTTATTGCTCTCACTCTCTCATACTGGTCAGTGGAAGTTCAGCATGGCACCTCATGGCAAAGAACTCACTGATGATCTGAAAAAAAGAATTGTTGCTCTATATGAAGATGGCCTAGGCTACAAGAAGATTGCCAAGACAAATGGCAAAACTGAAACTGAGCTGTAGCACGGTGGCCAAGACCATACAGCGATTTAACAGGACAGGTTGCACTCAGAACAGGCCTCGCCATGGTCGACCAAAGAATTTGAGTGCACGTGCTCAGCGTCATATCCAGAGGTTGTCTTTGGGAAATAGACGTATAAGTGCTGCCAGCATTGCTGCAGAGGTTAAAGGGGTGGGGGGTCAGTCTGTCAGTCTGTCAGTTCCATACGCCGCACACTGCATCAAATTGGTCTGCATGGCTGTCGTCCCAGAGGGAAGCCTCTTCTAAAGATGATGCACAAGAAAGCCCATAAACAGTTTGCTGAAGACAAGCAGGCTAAGGACAAGGATTACTGGGACCATGTCCTGTGGTCTGATGAGACCAAGATAAACTTGTTTGTTTCAGATGGTGTCAAGCGTGTGTGGCGGGAACCAGGTGAGGAGTACAAAGACAAGTGTGTCTTGCGTACGGTCAAGCATGGTGGTGGGAGTGTCATGGTCTGGGGCTGCATGAGCCGCCGGCACTAGGGAGCTACACTTCATTGAGGGAACCATGAATGACAACATGTTCTGTAACATACTGAAGCAGAGCATGATCCCCTCCCTTCGGAGACTGGGCCACAGGGCAGTATTCCAACATGATAACGACCCCAAACACACCTTCAAGACGACCACTGCCTTGCTAAAGAAGCTGAGGGTAAGGTGATGGACTGGCCAAACATGTCTCCAGACCTAAACCCTATTGAGCATCTGTGGGGGCATCCTCAAACATCCACCAGCTCTGTGATGTCATAGAGGAGTGGAAGAGGATTCCAGTGTCAACCTGTGAAGCTCTGGTGAACTCCATGTCCAAGAGGGTTAAGGCAGTGCTGGAAAATACTGGTGGCCATACAAAATATTGACATTTTGGACCCAATTGGACATTTCCTCTTAGGGGTGTACTCACTTTTGTTGCCAGGGGTTTAGACAGTAATGGCTTTTTTTGATTGAGTTTTTTTTGATGGGACAGCAAATTTACACTGTTACACAATGTTGTTACAACATTGTTACACTGTTACACAAGCTGTCACTACTTTACATTGTAGCAGGGTTTCATTTCTTTAGTGTTTTCACATAAGATATAATAAATATTTACAAGAAATGTAAGGGGTGTACTCACTTCTGTGACATACTGTAACTATGTTTTTTTAAAGTCAGGTTCAACAGTATTTTACATTAAATTGATTGGTAGAAACATATTCATGTTTCACAGCATCAGACTGAGACTTGAGAAAAGAGCAATTTATTAGGCAGCACATTTAAACAACATTGATATAATACAATCATTATTATACAATAAAATATAATAATTATAAATTATTATAAACAAATATGTTTAAATGTCGTTCCACTGAAGCCATTTTAGAAACAGGTTTAAATTCACACTGTAATCAGAGATTTATATCCAGTCCATTTTTTTTATTCCACTAGTCTAAGATGCAGTTCCAGCAAACATCTTCTTTCTGCCTTCCATTCCAGACATGGCATCGACATTCTTTCTCCAGTCAGTAACCTCCTCTCTCTGAAAAAAGGTAAAGATTTTAACTACTTAAGTACCACTTCGATTGTAATATTGTAATATTTAGGGAGACATTCCTGTTGTGTGCATAGTCCAACTTTCTGTATGTAATGTAGACAAAAAAATCATACCTTTTCCTCTTCTTTCTTGACTGTTTTAAGATTGGCCTTGAAGTCAATGGACTCCTTGTGTTTGGAGCCGAGCAGAGCTCCGAGCATGGCATCCGCAGACACCCTTACCCTCTTCAGAGTGGGTCTCTTCATTTTGCCCTTCAGCTCGAAGATTTTGTGGTTCAATTCTGCAATCTAGATCAAAAGCAAATGGGGTGTTACATTTCCAGATAATCTGTAAGAAAAGAAGCTTTAGGAAATTTGATGTCAAAGGTCGCATAATGGATTATCAAAATAGGTCCAGATTTTCCCAATCATTTAATGAAATTTAGTATTTTAGTGCAATATTATATATCAGGGGTTTCATAATTGACTGCAGGAACAGTGAATCTATTAGGTATAATAAATCCCTTAGATAATACAAGTGTATATTTTTATCTATAGTCTCTCGATTGTGTATCTGGAACTATTATTATACTGAATAAGCCATAAAAGCTATTTTGAACGTCGCTCTGATGAAGGGAGTAAAAGATGTAAATGTAAACTATCATGTTCTGTGTATAAGAATGCAACGTTAAGCCACCGATCACCTCAGTATCACTTTTAGCAACTTTGGCTTCAATGTCATAGCGTTCCTCATCAACAACGTCGATTTTGCGATGCAGTTCTTTACACAGGTTCTGCAAATAAACCCAGAACATTAAAAACACAACACATTACTGGCAGAAAAAAACTACTGATAAGCTGTGCCTGTGTGAGTGATCTGATCTGTATGTGTTTTATGGTTTTACGACTGATGATTCTAGGTACCTGGAGATCTTGAAGTGATAAGCCACTCAGTGAGAGAGGGGGCACTCGTTCACTGAGGATTTTTTCCCGCTCGATTTCTTTCTGATTCTTCTCTTGTTCCAGCAAAGTGCTGGCTTTCTTTAAAATTTTAGTCTGCAGTGAAGAGTAGAAAATGCTTTAGTGCGTGAATGGATAATGTAATTAATATAATGGCTATACTTCTTAATCGACTCTATAGCCAAAAACTTGTGGAAACCTTACCAGCTCACTAATAACTGTGTCTTCCCCAGACTATTGCCACAATGATAGAAGCACACCGTTGTCTAAAATTTTTTTGTATGTTGTAGTATTGAAATTTTATTTAACTGGAACTAAGAGACCCAAACACTGTTCCAGCATTGCAATGTCCTTATGCACAAAACATCTGAGCTCCATTAAAACAAGGTGTGTTACGGTTGAAGCGGAAAAACTTGAGTGTCCTGACTTCAACCCCACTAAACACCTTTGAGATAAACTGGAACACCGACTGCACCCCAGACCTTCTTACGTGACATTATTCTCTGATCTCAATAATACTACTGTGGCTCAATAAACAACTTCTAAAGTCACATTCCACAATGTAGCGGAAAACATTTCCAGAGGTGTGGAGGTTATTATATCATATTAAATATGGATGCGATAGTCATTTTGTCCATATAGTAAATACAAATATTATAAATACATAAGACGTGTGAAATTTACTGATTACATACAAAACTACTATGATTATTATGATAAACATGAGCTACGGCGCATTTTCTTTGGCGCATGAATTATACAGAGGTACTAGACACTGAATAACTGAGGTCAGAGCTGAGTTGGCAAACAAATTTAACAGGATTTTACTGAAACTAGTCCAATCCTAAATCTAAATTCTGACCCACTGTAACTCTGGAAATTATATTAGACACACATTCAAATCAAGTTCTTAATAAAGCCACATTCAAAAACTTGCAGCTTTTGGAAGACCCCAAAATGTTACAATTCATGTCACAATAAGAATATAACAATAAGTCCCTAAGAAGCAGCACGCAAGTATAAATAGAGTATACATCGTTTTTATTGATGTTATGTGTTCGCCTGGTTTAGCATAGCTCCTTTCTTATACTAACCAATTCTGTCTGTTACAGTACATCACTACATTGTTATCTTTAGCACAGCCCACATGCACACAACATTTACGGTATGGGTGCAGTTTTTTTTTTATAATGAAACTAATGCATGCAAAACATCCATCCAGTTTGTCTCACATTTGTCTTGTTGCAAATCACTGCCCCTTCAGTCGTGTGGATGTAAGACCCTGCTGTCAATTTTTAAGCGTCATTGCATTGCGTTTTTTCAAAAGTGTTCTTTTAAGTCTAGCTTTAATATAGATGGCTTTCTGAGTAATCTACTAAAAACCATCAGGAAATCAGGATAAAGAAGATCTGGTGTAACAGAGCCAGAAGTGGATTTCACAATATGACAGTACATCTGTTCTACTGTATTTATATATATATTTCTGGGAATGTTAGGTTATGTTATTACAATAAAATCTATAAATAAGGATTAGAGAACATATAGGTATCGGATTTCTTTAGGTTGTTACAACAATATCTTCCTACAATGTTCTGCAACGGCTGGTGTTAGGTTATAAAAAAGACTCCCTGTATTCACCGGATCAAGTTTCCTGCGGCTTCTTTTTTTGCCCTTGTGTGTGTGTGTGTTGCCAAATGTCAAACAATGTTACAGTACATCAGACCAACCTTCAAGTATAAACGCCGTGATGCTGAAATTTTTGGCTTTGGTTTCTTCTAAAATAAAGAATAAATTAAGTAATACAAACAGATTTTTTGCATAACATATAACATATAGAAAAAGATGAGAGAATAATAGTAACAAAAAAGTAACAAACTAATAGAACTAATTGTTCATAAAAGTTTTCCAGTAGAGAATTCAAACAATTCTTACTTCTCTGAAGCCATTTGAAGGAAACAGCCAAGAAGAAATAGATAGATAGATAGATAGATAGATAGATAGATAGATAGATAGATAGATAGATAGATAGATAGATAGATAGATAATTAAAATGTGAAGACATTAAAAATACAAAACACTGTAATTATTAGAAATTACTCACCCAGCCTCAGACATGCTGTCTTCTTAGTGTGTTTACTGTCAAACATATACAGTAGATCTTATTAAAGAAATTTATTTTTATCATTTATTATTTATTTATGTTCATTCTGTATCTCTGCAATTACATCTAATGACAAAAAATGTGCCCTACAACCGCATAAGATCTGTATGTATGTATTTAAGTATAACAATCAGTTTTATTGATTAGATATCATGTACCATTATTATAACACAGAAATTAAACCGTGGGTGTTACACTGCAGACTCAGACTGCAGTTAAAGACTCATCTGGGACATGACAATAAATTCAAACTTACCTTTCAGAGGACAGACGGATGACTTCAGACTGGCAAACAAAGAAAGGAGGCATATTTATAGAGTCGGAAGCTCTTGTGAGTGGGCCACTAAAATAGCCCCAGTACCTACTGTTCTAGCTCAGAAATTCTGCAGTGCTTTGTCTGTCAATGTCCAGCCTCATAAATAATGACTGGAGTAGAAGTATGCAAAGAGACTTGACTTAACTGTTCAGAACAAAGATGTATGGGTATTTGAACAGAACCAGAGATTGTAGATATTAAAGTGTAAAAAAATGTAGGAACAGCAACAGATTTTAATTGTAAGTATCGATAGACAATTGGCTTTAATAACACAGTACAAGTAGTAGCAATTTTTTTTGACAAAGCTCATATTATTTAGTTATTACTATTGTAGCTTTTTACAGCACAGTGTTAGACCTGAGACTCTAAAGCTGCATGATTCACTTAGTGGGTTTAGGCTACCACCTTCAGTTTAAAGCAGAAACTGCAGTGTCTACTTCATTAAATAGTACACAAATATCAGCTGCTACATTGCATATTTTTTATTTACAATTATAATTCTTCATAATACACCACGCGTCTTCAAATAAATACACAACCATGCTGTTCTCTAAAACCATGCACTAAAAAAAGGCTGGAAAAAAAGGTTTCACATCACTGTTTCAGTCCAGCGCTCATTTTGAGAAAACTTTCAGGATTTTCTTCTGAAGTCAGCTTCATGTAGCTCATCGGTGTCCTAAAGGTGCAGAGAATAAAAGACTCTTAAATTTGTAACACAAGAACAACTCAAATTCTCTTAAAACACATCTACTTATTGAGACTGTCAGTATTTACCTTTTAGTGACCAGCATCGAACAACTTCTTTCTGCCCTCCATACCAGACATGGCTTCCACATTCTTTCTCCAGTCAGTGACTTCCTCTTTCTGATATGGCCAAAAGCAGCAAAGTAAGAAAAAGGTGTGTGTCAACATTTTATTATATAGATATTTTTTAACTTTCATCATTTGTGTCTGTATAATTTTAGTGAGTAATTAAAAGAGAGGCTTCTGAATGGTCAATTGTACTGTAGGTAATTACAGAAACGAAATTTAATTTGTAGATATTCCAGAATCTGTAGAAAATCTAGAGAAAATATTCTCCCCCTCTATAAATATTATATATGTATATATATATATATATATATATATATATATATATATATATATTATATTTGGCTTTATTGGTAGGACAGATTAGAGATAAAACAGGAGAGAGTGAGGATGAGGGGTTGTAACTGGAGGAGACCCAGGCCAGAATCGAAACCGGGTCATCTGAGCACAGCAGCACAGCAGCGGTGGCGCTTTAACCCACTACACCACCGCACCAGCCTACATTTAATACATTTTTTTATTCCTGTGGTAAATTTTAATCAAAGCTATGTCACGTTTACATGTTTGCTCTTTATTAAACTTTAAAGCATTAAAGGTTTTTAAACTGTTTAATTGTGACTAATATATTTAGATGAACAGCGTAGAGTTTTACTATATTTTATTGATAATCATTCATTTAAAAAAACAAACTGTTTAAACATATTAATCACAAATAAACAGTTTAAAAATCTCTGTTTAATGAAGAGCAAATATGACGAGAAAATATGTAAAAGCGACAGAGTTTTCACCAAAATCTACCACAGGAATAAACCTAAAATATTAAATGTAGAATAAGAGGAGAATTTTATCCAGTACAAAGACTTACTTGTTTCAAAATAACTGTTCATCGTCAGAATTTGCCATCATTAGAGAACATAATCATTTGTCTTTAATTCAAATGGAATAAAAGTTAAAACAATCACAATCTTACTAAAACTTTGATTGAAACATTTTTTGGCATTTTCTATTTTGCATTTACTTGTACTTTCACATTTAATACATAAGTACATTAAATATTAAAAAAAAAAAAAATATATATATATATATATATATATATATATATATAGATATATATATATATATATATTTAAATACTTACTAAGAAAAACCCTGAAACCTTTACTCAATATTCTAAACTTTTACTTTAATTTTTACTAAAGTCATTTTTAAGGTCAATTTTATACTACTGTACTTTTATGTGTCGCTTTTTTTTACACCTCTGCTAAACACCATCATACAATATTTATTACAAGCTTTAGGAGTCTCCTCCACCTAATGGACTGGAGTAGTCAGTGTGAATACTGACTCCTTCACATCAGTGAAATATAGCAATAATTTAACATGCGGCTGAAACACAAGACCCCGAGAACATGGAGTTTAGTTGGCACTGTTTCTACACTGCTTTATCCCTACTCTATCCTCCTTTATCCCTGCTTTATCCCTGCCTTAGCAAGTCATCAGCACTGCATTAGTTCCAATCCATCACTTATACTATTTTGGCAGAGCTCCTAGAGCTCCATGTGAGATATATAGACTTACCTTCTCTTCCTCCTTCTTTACTGTTTTCAGATTGGCTTTGAAGTCAATAGACTCTTTGTGTTTGGCACCCAGAAGGACACCGAGCATAGCCTCAGCTGAGATCCTCACTCTCTTCAGCGCAGGCCTCTTCATCTTGCCCTTTAGCTCGATGATTTTCAGGGTCATTTCTTCTATCTGTCCCAGAAGACACTTTCATTTTAAAACTTTCACGCTATTTACGTTTCAAAAATATTACAGCATTAAACTGGTGGCTTTTTATGTGCCGTTAAAGTTCTAGGAATAAACTGGTTTACATTAAGCCATCATCATTACTTCCTCATACTGTACCTCTTTTTCATTTTTGGACACCTTCACTCCGATGTCATAGCGCTCCTCGTCGATTACATCAATCTTGTGATGGAGATCCTTGCAAAGATTCTGAACCAAAAGACAAAAGAGCCTTGTGTATTCAGAGAAAATAAAATTCAACGAGATGATGAAATGTTGAAGCTTTAAGCTTTACACTAGCTGTAATTTTACCTGCAGTTCTTGTACTGACAGACCCGAGAGCTGTAGAGGTGGAACTCTCTCACTCAGTGCGAGCTCTCGCTCTTTATTCTTTTCTTCCTTCTCTACTAAGAGCAGCTCTTGGGCTACATTTAGCATTTTCATCTATAAAATCCACAGACTTAGTACAAGGCACCAAATATAAACTGAAAATGTGTAATTATTTACTCTCACCTTCAACCCAAGCCGACGTCCTGAGGAAATCTTGGACTTTCTCTAGAAAATTTATAAACCACAAACACAATTTATAACAAATATAATCGAAATGTTCAATTACTGTGCAGCTCATTCATTTGTTTAGTGAAATCTGGTGTTCTAAAGGTTTTGACCTTTGCACTATATAGTTTAGTCTGCCAAACTATATAGTCTGCCAAATGTGGTAAATGTAAATGTAAATATAGGTTCCATGCATTCATTCTAAATCCATTCTCAATGTTAAAATCATTAACTTAAATATTTTGAAACTTACCGGTCTGTGCAAAAAAAACAAACAAAAATAAAAAATAAAAGGCATGTTAATTAAAAGTAAAAATAATTTTGATATATATGTCTTATAAGTGCCTATTAGTTTTAATTGTATTTTGGATCACTTACGCGTCAGCCATTTCTCCCTGTGGGTCCTGGTCCTGTATAAATCAAGGACAAAACTTTTTAAATAATTCTATATTGTATAATTTTATAATAGTTTCATGCATTTTATGACACCCATTCATTTAACTTGATATTAATACTGAATGAAATATCTGCACTGCCACTGAAGTCATTCAGATTTAAGTAAGCATAAAAAAAAGCTTGCATCTCTTCCAAATCTTCTCTCACACACTGAATATAAAATATATGATAACATGCCACACAAAACAATATTTTCATTCATTTTAGTAAAATAGTAGGATGACCAAACAACTCTTTCCAGATGCAAAATAATACAAAGCCTGTGATGAATGACTGTGACTGATAAGACTTTATTATGATCTTTAATCCTGTGTGCCATTTTATCATTAGGTTTTTAGGGGATGAGCTCGTGCGCATAGTTCCGTGCATAGTTGAAAATCTGCGCGGATCGCCACCAATTTCACTGGCATCTGAATAAGTGAACGATGGCTCGCGCGCAACTCGCTTGGCCACACAAGACAAAGTTTTACCAACAAAGTGCCAATAATTTCAGATAATACAGATCCAGAATTATAGAACTGTATGCATGATTTGGAGTCAGACATGCACGACTGAAATGTATATCCACTGATCATTTCGGAAAGGAGACCTACCTTTTTTGGAGAAAGAAAAAGTCAAGCGCGTTTGCAAACCGGCTGAAGGTGAATAGAGGAAAATGGTTGAGTTTTATAGTTTCTAACGCCCATGTGAATGCCTCACTAAAATAGACCTCTGCCTGGGACATTCTAACGCTCATTCCGCATAGCTCCCAAACACGATTCCCTAAATTAAGTGTTGTAATAAAACAACTTTTATTGGACTTGAGACATGCTGAGACCACAGTATGCAGTGGTGGTGTTTGGACGCCACCTTTTGGTGGTAAAAGGTGAAAATGAATTCTAAAAATCGCTGGGAAACAATTGTATGGAGTTCAGCAGATGTCCTTATCCACGAATATTTATCCTTTTTTTTTTTTTTTTTTTACAGCTGAACTTTCTCAGATTGGTGATCTTTGTGATACACGGAGACAAGCTCAGCAGAAGACTTTTATTATGTATATATTAAGATATCCTTGTAGAGAGTGCTAGAAAACTGGTTTGGTTTAAAGATCAATCAGCATGAGACTTTTATTATGTATAAATTAACATATCCTTGTAGAGAGTGATTGGAAACTGGTTTGGTTTAAAAATCAATCCAATAAACTGTCCAATGTCTGTTGGACATCTCAGTCTTCAGGTGTAACAGATATACAGAACTAATATATATATATAACTAACCCTGAAAAAGATTACATAAAATCAGTGGCCAAATCAAGGCCAATTTTTAGGCCATTTAGACAAATTACCCAGAACTGCATAAACTTCCAAGCAGCTCATCTGGGATCAGCAGAAATCACTGGCTTTTATTTAGACGTTTGAAAGCAGGTGGAAACTTTGTCTTATTGTAACGCGAGCTCTCTGTGTGAACCGTGCCCATGACAGAGGTGTCAAGAATTATCGCCAGCCCTTTGACGCTGATTTATTTTTAGTGCTAATGTCCACTGATAACATTTGGACAAATGCAACAAGTCCCTTTACTTAAAATGGCTTTGTGCTGTGATCTCGTTAAACTATCAAACTGACAGCAGATCCTAGCAGAGGTTTCACCTGATGTCACAGGTTCAAATACCAAATATGCAATGTTCATATGCTGTGCCATGTGAGTGCAACACCCGTAAACTTAAGTGTTGTATGAAATAATGATGTAGTGAGGTTTTAGACACAGAAATACACAGAGTAAGTCATGAACTAAAAATCATGTGAAGTGTATGATGTCATCACTGTTAGAGCTTAATGAAATAAAAAACTTTAATCAAATTCAAACATATGAGATATGATTGACTTGTGTGGTCAAAAGTAATGGGATGCCTTACATTTTCTGCCAGGCATGTTACGCATCCCACCTTGTATTTTCTGAACATCTTATTCCACATAAAATCTCTTACTCTTACTTTTTCAATAACCTCCATGAGATGTTTTTTCACTAGATAGTGGAGTGTAGCTGTGGCAACTTGCTTATTCAGCCTCAATACCATGAGTGAGATCAAATTCCAATGTTGAGGTGAAGAGGTCTGGGGTGCAGTCCGTGTTCTAATTCATCTTAAAGGTGCTCAGTAGGGTTGAGAGTCAGAACTCGAGTTCTTCCACTCCAACCAGAACACATTATGTCTTCATGAAGCTTTGTGCACAGGGGTGTTGTCATGCGGGTACCGTGTTTGAGTCTCTTAGTTCCATCCATCCATCCATCCATCCATCCATCCATCTATCCACCCATCCATCCATCCATCCATCCATCCATCCATCCATCCATCTATTCATTGTTTATACCCACTCATTCCTGAACAGTGTCACAGGGATCTGCTGGAGCCTATCCCAGCTGTCATTGGGCAAAAGGCAGGGGTCAGACAGTTTGCGTTCTTTGTTTAGTTTTTTGCTAGTTAGCTATTCAAATAAAAAAAACATAAGCTTCTTGTTATCAATGCTAAACCTAAAGTTCCTGGATGCAGTACAAAAATATGATGCACTTGCATGCAAAGCTATTTTTGTGCTTTCTCCTCAAAGTTTTTACACAAGTGGGTATAATGTTTATAAGCTTGTCTAAGGACCGGCAGTGGGTTTAAGCTGTACTGATTGTGAAGGAAGATTACGGACTTAAAAGGTAGGAGAGATGCAAAGACCTCACAAATCATAAGCTCACAAAGGTATTATAACCAAGTGAAATTTTACAGCTGTGTGAATAAATGATTTCAGAAGAAACTAAAATCAGTGTTGACTTGCATGTTTTAATTATTTAGATGTTGAAACACAACAGTGAAGGTTTTATTGTGCAGCATCAAACAGCTTTTTTCTGCCCTCCATGCCAGACATGGCCTCCACGTTTTTACGCCAGTCAGTCACCTCCTCTTTCTGTGGAAAAAGAAGACACTATTAAAAACCAGACAGAAATGAATCAGTAGACCAACACATTACAAAAAAACTGGCAAAAGGATGCAGTAACAGTAATTTTACCCTAAAACAATTTAACATCTACTGATTTATACCTCATATCTGTTATTGATTATGATATAAATGTATATGACATGTAAGTTATTGGATTCAGACTCTCTCACGGTCATGTAGTTATTTTATTTCTATTATACCACCTTATGACCTCTGCAATTTGTGACCTTTACCTTCTCTTCCTCTTTCTTGACTGTTTTGAGGTTGGCCTTAAAGTCCACAGACTCCTTGACTTTGGCCCCCAGAAGAGCACCAAGCATAGCATCAGCTGAAATCTTCACCCTCTTTAGAGCAGGTCTCTTCATCTTCCCTTTGAGTTCAATGATTTTGTGGGACAGCTCTGCGATCTAAAGCCAAGATCATTTTTATGATATGAAAAAATGAATGCTAATATTGATAATAATGCTATAGATGTTATATAACCGTTTATTATAATCCGAATATGTTTAATATCATGTTCCTGGCATTTGTACCTCTTTGTCATTTTTGTTCACTTTGATGTCAGTGTCATATCTTTCTTCATCTACTTGGTCAATCTTTTGGTGGAGATCTTTACAAAGTGCCTGAGGATAAATCACACAAAAAATACACAAATGTATCATTAAGCTTTGACAACAGTGAAAAAGTGATTATTTGATTGTGAATTCATTGTGCTCTAATGCCACAGTTTATCACATATATATGTAACGTTCTGGAACATATGTGAAACATCTGCGAGTGCAAGCTATAATCTTACTATAAACTTTGTCATGGTCAAGTGAGCAAAATTTTATAATATATAATTCTACAGCCTATGGACCATTACAAAGCACTGACACTGGAGCAGACAAACTGAAATTATATTCCAATGTTAAAAATATGCCCAAGTACTAAAAGGATGTCATATTAGTATATTAGTAATGGTCCCAACCTGTAGCTCCTGTAAGGACAAGCCAGAGAGTTGCAGAGGAGGAACTCTCTCGCTCAGGACTCTTTCTCTCTCCCTCAGTTTCTCTTCCTTCTCAGTAACAAGCAGTGAACTTGCCTTCTTCAGTATTTTAGTCTAAAAAAAGAGAACCCGCCATTTTAAACTTACGCTAATTTTACCGCAACATATTCTTTGTGTCAGTTATTTTAAAGATGCACTCGTCAGAAATTCTCTGCATTTCTGAAAAGAAGGAATGTAAAGACAAACCTTCAGAAACAACCTTCGGGATGCCGAAATCTTGGGTTTCTGTTTCTAAAAATATAGGCATACAATAGCAGTGTAAAGTTAGCACAAAAACAATTTAAAGAAAAAAGTTTCATGTATTAATCACCCACATGGTTGGATTAGGATAGATAGATAGATAGATAGATAGATAGATAGATAGATAGATAGATAGATAGATAGATAGATAGATAGATAGATAGATAGATAGATACAGGTACATAGCAATTAAATGCTGTTTAGCATCTACCAGACGTGCAAATAGTAGAAACTGTGCAAATAAACAAGCAGTTAAATATGTAAGTATGTAAATAAGGCTATGTCACTATGTGCATAATAAAAGTAGTATGTGCAAGTATTAACAGCAAAGAAGTAATTATACATTGTGCAAAATTTGTGGATTGTGTAGATTGTACAGATAGTATATATTTATAGATAAATTATAATTGAAATATTATTGAGAAACTTTTACAAACTATCTAGTAGCTGTAGTGATTTTTTTTTTTTAAATGTAAGAGAACAATTGGTTTTGGCAGTTTTTGAAGTTTTGTGTGCTTTTACATTTGTGCTAATTAAACATGATTAGTTTGCGAGTATTAGTTATAAGATTTTACTAGTGAACTTCACTTGTTATATAATAACACACAAACACAGCATTCTTCACAGCTTTAGTAATCAACTGCAATTTTTTTAGCTCAGTTCCTTTAGAAAATAGTTTTTCTGACTCACCGGTCTTGAATTTTAGATTATTGGTGAAAAAAATGATCAGAGGGTTATGATATATAAAGTAAAAAAAAAAAAAATCAATGTACCATTTGTGGAATTTATTTCTAAAAATTAGACACATTTAAAAGATACTTACGCTTCAGACATTGCGAATTCCTGTTTAAAAAAACATAAATAGGAAATCTGTGTGGAAAAGTAATTTAATAAAATTTAAAAAAAAAATGTTTATATTTTAACAGGTTATAAAAATGTCTATCTATGACTGTGTCTCGTTTCCCATCGCTAAATCATGTGTTAATGTTTAAGTAAACAATATTCATTCAACCAGCTTGTCATTAAATATAAATTAAAATGGGTTAAAATGAACAGAGCAGGATTAATAAACAATACAACCAAAAAAACTTGGGCCCATGTGCTCTTACTTGAACTTTAGTTAACATTATATTAAAATTAGACTTCTACAAGCTTAGAATCTATACATCAAATATTTTATACTCAAAGTAAATTTGACTAAAATGATCTTTGTTGTAGATAATGTAGTTTAAAGCATGCAATAAAGTTTTAAACACATGATCTGTACCTGATCTTTGCAGTAAAACAGGAAGAGTGTGAGGAGTGTGTGAGAATGCAAAAGGGAGACAATGCCGGTTCAGGTTTTATGGTTTCAGTGGCCACTTGTGAGTGGAGCACTAAAATAGACTAGACCCCTTAAAGCTCGGTTTACTTAGCCTGCGCAATACCTTAGTCAACTATTGTCTCATTGTTTGACCTTACAAGGTGTGAAGACTACCAGAATGAATATAGGATCCAACAGTGTTTCAAACCTGCGTAAGATTTATAAACCTATTTAGATTTTGATCAATGTAAACAGTGTCATCGCCAAACTTTATGTTGCCTGTCAATCCTTTAAGTATGCTTTATTATCTAAGCAAAAGATTTTGGGCACTGGATAAAATAAACCAACACACACACACAATATTTCATTACTTCATTGCATTATATTTATTTGTGGAATGCCGTTACACTGTGAGTTGTATTTCTCAGTGACTAGAAAAGTTGCCATCTTCCAATGTAACATAGGATAAACCACAAAAGGTCAAGTACAATTTAACTCTCTAGTCGGATTCATTTTTACTTGGCGATCAGATCAATGCACACAGTGTATTTCTATGCAAAAAAAAAGAAATAAATGTATATGCTAACAGCTAGGTTGACACCGGCGTGTTTTGAGACACAACTTCAAAACATAAACATTTTATCTACAGTCAGAAATCCACAGAAAGTCACAAATCAAAAATAATTTTACAAGCAAATTAAATATGCACAGTTCCGAGTTAAACAAAGATGTTTTTTTGTCTTGGGACACATTGTTCTCGAGTATGCCGTTAGATATTAACTGTAAGTTGCAGGTAAAGTCATTTAACTATGATACAATATTACACAAAAAAAATGAAACATGTTTCTAGCTGACTCTTTTTGTATCTAAGCCTTTTCATGACCAGCATTAAACAGCTTCTTCCTGCCTTCCATACCAGACATGGCCTCTACGTTCTTACGCCAGTCAGTCACCTCCTCCTTCTGTGGGAAAAAAAACTTGAAGTCAGTGCTCATGATACGGATTTGTTAACTCCAATCTTGTGGAATAGCATCATACTAAAGGTTACCTTCTCATCTTCTTTTTTCACTGTCTTCAGGTTGGCTTTAAAGTCTGCCTTTGATGACAATTTGGATTCAGTCAGAGCGCCCAGCATAGCGTCGGCAGATTTCTTCACCCTCTTCAGCTTGCTTCTGTTCATGGATCCCTTTATCTCATTAATCTTCTGCGTTAGCGTTTGGATCTGCATCAGAACAGAATGATGGACTGTAATAAACACTTCTTTGTATGTCTTGGTTTTACTTTGCATTTCTTCATGAATCCCACAATGGCAGAATTTTACAGTCAGTGTCTACAAAGACTCCGTCCGAAATCATATACTAATTAAGTATAATATAAGTATATTCAATTCATTGTCATTGGGCAAGGTACATGTACAGAGCCAATGAAATGCATTTTTCGCATATCCCATCTTAGTAAGTTGGGGTCAGAGCGCAGGGTCAGCTATGATACAGCGCCCCTGGAGCAGGAGGGGTTAAGGGTCTTGCTCAAGGACCCAACAGTGGTTGACTTGCCGTTGCTCAGATTAACAACTCAGCACCTTAACCATTTGAGCCACCCTGCCCCCCTACTTAATTACGTAAGTAAGTATGTACTTAATTAAGTAAGTAAGTATGTACTTTCAGACTGTTAAACAAGTATGTTCTATATAGTATGGTTACTATCTGCTATTTCGATTTTGTCCGAGACATACGACGTCACAGCAGCGCAAATTTAATGTCGGATAATGATTAACTTGAATGATATTAAATGAATGCAATTTAACCACAAGAACCACTTAAAGCACTTAAAAACTGCCACATCGCCACTTTCTGCAACTTTCGCATATGACAAATCGTCTCTCCCACGGCCTCATGGGATATTAACATGTACATTGTATGAGTACTTAAGAATGCATGCAGGAGTGATAGGTTATCTCGAAAGTTTTTGCGCACTGTAATTCGAATAGTGGGGATTTGGACATACTACTTGCCTGGCATACTCAGTTTCCCCTACTATATTGTATGAAAGACAGAGCCATAGCCTTATGTAGCCAGGCTGAAGGTAGAAGGTCTGGACCTCATAGTAGCTTTCATTGGTCAAGACGGAATCTAACTGACAGCAACCAATTACAGTTTGTTTGGTTCTGTATTATACTGAGGAGCATAAAAATGTGATGTCATTCCAAAAACAGAACAGCATGCAACTGTAGATCATTTATATAAAAGTTTTAAAAATAAATGAGTCTGTATCATAAACTTCACTTCATTTTAGCTGATACTTATGAGTACTGAAAGACAAGGCCGATGCATCGCTCAGAAATATAGTAGAATCCTGCCAATTAGAGTGACATTTAAATTTCTGAATGCATTTCCAGTCATGTGTTACAAGCATTAGACGACATCAGTTCATCAGATTTGCTGTCTTTTCTTTTTGTGTCAATTGTATTTTGATGAGACAATACATCGTTTTAAATCCTTTTTTAGGATAAACGGATGATGGACTATATAATTCAATCTTTACTTGTCTAATACTTCCGTGACTGCATTTCTCTTGCACTGGTGTGTGGAAAAAAAGATCAGCCCAAATAAAAATCAGGTTTAGGTTGGAGAGTGTTTTAATCAGCCTGAGATGACTAACACTGTCTCATAAACCTATGTAAATCTTTGTAAAACAAATAATTTAGCTTTGGTCCTTTTTTTAAACCAATTCTGACACGTAAAAGCAATACAGTACCTCCGTTTCATTTTTTGACATTTTGATCTCCATGTCGTATTTCGCTTCATCAACGATGTCTATCTTGCGATGAAGTTCTTTGCAAAGCTCCTGTGATAAAGTATTTGGGAAATGATTATCTGTCAGTATAAATGAACACAGCTTAATCTCATTCACTATTGGCAGCATTGTGTCCATTGTGTCTACCTGCAGCTCCTGTGCAGACAGTCCAGAGAGTTTGAGTGGAGGGACTCTCTCATTCAGCGCACTCTCCCTCTCCCGTTTGTTCTGCTCTTTCTCAGCTACTAGCATAGACGCTGCCTTCTTCAGCAGCTTGCCCTGTAAAGGAAGGATTACGGCAGTGAGACACTGGTACTTAATACGGTTCCAGTGGTGTTTGTGCATCAAGAGCGAGAGGTTTTGGTTGTTTTAGTTACAAGAATACTCTGTTAATGTGGAAAGTCTGTTATATGTTAGAAATTTAATATCACATACACCCTACAGCACAGTCAAATCTATTTCTTCGCATATCCTATCTTAAAAAGTTGGAGTTAGCTATGAAACTATGGAGTAGGAGGCATTAAGGGTCTTGCTCAAGGACCCAACAGTGGCAGACTGGCAGCGAGCTTGAACCCAGGTCTTCCTGGTCGTCCAGTCAACAAATTAACTGGCGTGTGGTCTGTAAACGGTGTGAGTAAATCTGATGCAATAGTGTTAGCATGTCAGGGCACAACTAAAATAAACAAACCTTTAATTTTTTTCTCAAGTTATACAGTTTTAATAAAACGCTGACTGCCTCAGGACAGTACTGACCCACTAGACTACAGTATAGTGTAATCACCTGATTTACAATACATACATGTTAGACTTATCTATTGAAATTGGCCTAAATGTATGTGTATATTATATATATATATGCCAGACCGTTTAAGAGTAAGATCTTTAACTCAATGTGTATGAAATGCTACAGTATTAGTATTATGTGATATTACTATGATATGATAATATGATGATATCATGAAACCCTTTTATTGATCATTTTCCAATAACAGCATGCACACACCAATGTATTTTATTCCTGACGTGATATGTAATATCGGGACTCACTTTTAGCTGTAGCCGGCGTGTGGCTGAGAGCTTATTCTTTTTCTGAAAAAGAAAAAAAAATCATATGCATGTTTAGTATTAATTAAATAAAATATGATTAAATATTTTTTTGTTAACCTCTTAATTTAACAGTGATGTTATTGTCCTGCTATGAGTTAAGAAACGGCAATTCAATTAATACATGCAGGCGATGTAGCTATAAGAGGAATCAAATTGTAATCGGATCAACAGTTTAATAAGTCTCGGGAAATAAAGAGGTTAATTAAAGCATTTTAGAGGTGCATTGCATTGTATTATAAAACAACAGTGGAGTAGAAGACTTTCAACCTACCGGTCTGTGTTGTGATGTGAAAAATGAAAAATAAAACAAATCAATTATTAATTAATTGAATAGACATTTCTTTTCAAAGTTAATTATATTATAGTATTAGATATTGAGAAAGTTTGTCACATTACCCCTCAGACATAGTTCACTTTGTGCTCTTTAAAGAAAAGGAGAACACGGTGTTAGTAATTTTATATAAATAATATTCTGAATTGTAAATTATGTCCAACTTGGTCAGTGAGAAATCATAAACATTGCTTGATACCAATAACATTTACCAACATGGTGTAAAGCAAGTCTAAGATCAGCTTTTTAGGACATCATGTTCTTCGTTCTGTTCTGTACATTTGTTTGTGTTATATTGTAGCTGCTTAATCAAAGACTAGGAGGTGCTATTAATGCTCATGTCTGGCTATATTTAAACATTGCTACCGTTCTTTTCTCTCTCTCTGGCAGAGACACTAGCAGCTGAGGCCTTGAAGCTACTGGATGGAACAAGAGCTGCTTTAAAATTTTGGCAACTGAAATTTTCATAAAGGAACCCACAAGACAGGATACACACTTGTCTTTCTTTTGTCCTTGCAACATAAAAGGAAAACAAATTCACCTATTTTGCTTAACTTTTTTCTTCACATTATTCCCAGGATTAACAAGTTGCCACCGCTGGGCACTGGAGCAAGCCCTTAAACCTCTAACTGCTTGGTTGTATAAATAAATAAAAAAAATTGAGACTGGATAAGGGTGTCTGTCAAATGCAATAAATGTTGTTTTGTTTGTTTTTATTATAATAATCCAAAACAAGTTCTGCCTAAACTTGGGACGTCAACCATTTATGTAAGAAACCTTCAGTCATTGAGTGACAGGTGATTATGCATGCAGCACATACAATCAGGGCTAATAAAGAAGCAGATAAAATGCTTTTGAGGTCACTGCTCAAGGTCTTCTGCTGACCCTTGTCCACAGCAGCAGTGCTTCTGACGTCAAACATTCTGAACAACATTATTTGATTTGTAGAGTGCTTTTAACAATAGAAACTGTCTCTAAGCAGCTGAAGGAGTGGTAGTTCAGTGGTTAAGGTGTTAGGACTGGTAATTGAAACATCAGGGTTCAATTCCAGCACCACATAGTTACCACGGCTGGGCCCCTGAGCAAGGCTCTTAACCCCCCCAATTGCACCAGGTGTATAAATGAGATAAATGTTTCGCTGGATAAGGAAGTCTGCCAAATGCTGTAAAAGTAAAGCTTATGTCTTAATAAATATGTGTGTGTGTGTGTATAATATATAATATATATATATATATATATATATATATATATATATATATATATATATATATATAAGCTTTACTTTTACAGCATTTGGCAGACTTCCTTATCCAGCGCATATTTAGTTTATGAAAATCTGGTTCTCTTTTGCTTTGTTTTAATGCACGTTTAAGCTCATAAGATGTACAAAATCATAGTGGAACATTGCACACAAATCTAACATCGTAATTCATTACGCAAAATGCGCTTTTGCGTAATGAAGAGGAGAAACCAAAAGGAGAGGAGAAACCGTTAGTGTCTCGGAGGACAGTCGGCAGGTTTTGCGCACTATTGTTTAGAAAAAAAGCACGTTTGTATACGTATTGTATCTCCTGATTATTTTATTAAATCGCTTATATATACAATTATTTACAAGCACGTGCCTAGCATACACTTTTGAGAACTGAGTTAAAGAACTTGGATTTAAAACGTTTATTAATGTTCTCGTTACGGAAGATTTGGCATCCCTGATACAACAGAGTCACATATCCTTACAATTAAAAGGAAATGTAACACACTAAGCAAGACATTTTTGTTATACCAGTCACAATTAATCAAGCACAAATATTTGTTTAAATTGCTTCATAATTTTTTTTTGCAAAAGCTTCTATTACATATATTAATAAATATAGCATATATGTTTGCCGTGTTTACACTTTATTAAGACATTTATCTTTCGTTCTTAAACCTCTACTTACCTTGATGCAGACCAGAAAGAGGGAGAGTGAGCTGTATGGCAAAGCCAGAGAAGAAAGGGCATTTTATGATTTTTGAGATGATGGATTTATGGTTCGAGTGCTCTGTTGTGAATGGCTCACCAAAATAGAGCACTTAAATTATTTCTGATATGCGTTCCCGTCCCTTTCACGTGCGCATTAGCACGAGGACATGTTCTTGATCTCTGACTCCTCCATTTAGTCTGTCATTCAAATGGTGCACTAAACCCCCCCCCATACACACACAGGCATCTTTTGTATGTTTAAAATCTGCATACATTCGCTAAATAACCTTTTTTTTTGGTAAATCTTCATGCTGTTAAGATAAACTCACAGAATGACACATTGTTATTGTAACACACCAGTAAATCAAAAGCATGTCATGATTCAGTAATTTTTTATCACCAAAGATTTTTATTAAATGGCCTCCTTGTAAATACTGAGACATTAACAGGCATGCATTATGACCAGACTTTGAAGACCATAAATGTGTTTAGCTGGTATGTGCTTCACATAGCTGTAGAGATGAGTGAGGGCAAGTGGTAGTGCTGTGGTAAATGTGTTAAACTGCTAATTGGAAGTACGGGTTTGATTCCCAGCACCATTAAGTTGCCACTGTTGGGCCCCTGAGCAAGGCCCTTAACCCCCAATTGCTCAGATGTACACTGCTCAAAAAAATAAAGGGAACACTTAAACAACACAATGTAACTCCGAGTCAATCACACTTCTGTGAAATCAAACTGCCCACTTAGGAAGCAACACTGATTGACAATCAATTTCACATGCTGTTGTGCAAACGGAACAGACAAAAGGTGGAAATTATAGGTAATTAGCAAGACACCCCCAATAAAGGAGTGGTTCTGCAGGTGGTGACCACAGACCACTTCTCAGTTCCTGTTCTTTCTGGCTGATGTTTTGGTCACTTTTGAATGCTGGCGGTGCTTTCACTCTAGTGGTAGCATGAGACGGAGTCTACAACCCACACAAGTGGCTCAGGTAGTGCAGCTCATCCAGGATAGCACATCAATGGCGAGCTGTGGCAAGAAGGTTTGCTGTGTCTGTCAGCGTAGTGTCCAGAGCATGGAGGCGCTACCAGGAGACAGGCCAGTACATCAGGAGACGAGGAGGAGGCCGTAGGAGGGCAACAACCCAGCAGCAGGACCGCTACCTCCGCCTTTGTGCAAGGAGGAACAGGAGGAGCACTGCCAGAGCCCTGCAAAATGACCTCCAGCAGGCCACAAATGTGCATGTGTCTGCTCAAATGGTCAGAAACAGACTCCATGAGGGTGGCATGAGGGACCGACGTCCACAGGTGGGGGTTGTGCTTACAGCCCAACGCCGTGCAGGACATTTGGCATTTGCCAGAGAACACCAAGATTGGCAAATTCGCCACGATTGGCGCCCTGTGCTCTTCACAGATGAAAGCAGGTTCACACTGAGCACATGTGACAGACGTGACAGAGTCTGGAGACACCGTGGAGAACGTTCTGCTGCCTGCAACATCCTCCAGCATGACCGGTTTGGCAGTGGGTCAGTAATGGTGTGGGGTGGCATTTCTTTGGAGGGGTAGCCTGACTGCCATTAGGTACCGAGATGAGATCCTCAGACCCCTTTAGAGACCATATGCCGGTGCGGTTGCCCCTGGGTTCCTCCTAATGCAAGACAATGCTAGACCTCATGTGGCTGGAGTGTGTCAGCAGTTGCTGCAAGACGAAGGCATTGATGCTATGGACTGGCCCGCCCGTTCCCCAGACCTGAATCCAATTGAGCACATCTGGGACATCATGTCTCGCTCCATCCACCAATGCCACGTTGCACCACAGACTGTCCAGGAGTTGGCCACACACTCCATCCGCCACCTCATCAGGAACATGCCCAGGCGTTGTAGGGAGGTCATACAGGCACGTGGAGGCCACACACACTACTGAGCCTCATTTTGACTTGTTTTAAGGACATTACATCAAAGTTGGATCAGCCTGTAGTGTGTTTTTCCACTTCAATTTTGAGTGTGACTCCAAATCCAGACCTCCATGGGTTAATAAATTTGATTTTCATTGATAATTTTTGTGTGATTTTGTTGTCAGCACATTCAACTATGTAAAGAACAAAGTATTTAATAAGAATATTTCATTCATTCAAATCTAGGATGTGTTATTTTGTAATGTGTTCCCTTTATTTTTTTGAGCAGTGTATAAAAAAGAAAAATCTGGATAAAGACTTCCACCAAATGATTATTCCAGGGCCTTTACCTGCTCACTCGTGGACTGTAACACTCTTTTAGTGCTCATTTGGCTGGAAGTAATGTATATGTTATCCTACAATACATAATTATTATATAAATATAGGTTTATACAACACTCAAAACGATGAGTATGCATCACTGACTGCTGATAATGTGTTACCGATGTCTCAGCAAAGTAGGCTTTAATAAATTAGCCCCACTGTCGATTAAATGTCGGGAGCCTTTTACCAGGGTGGATGATTGGATGTTTAACTACAGTATGAGCTAGAAAAAAATAGAAAGAATAAATATCACAGTATACTTTGGGATTTTCAACAATAAGATATAGAAAACTGTAATACACTGTATAACAGTATTGACTCAATTTTACTGCAACATCCTAGTATTACCTCAAGTAAATTGATAAACTGTAGTAAATACTGTAAAATACTTCACAAGTTACTAAAGTAACTAAAAGACTATGGTAAACTGTATCCTTTTGTAGTATTCACTAAAATATTTAGTATTTTTAGAGTATTTACACTTACTTACTGTTTAATGTATATGTACTACTACTACTAATGTACATACTGTAGAAAGAACTGTAATGAACTGATAAACAATATTGTTAGAGTTATTTTATGGGAAACAGAATGCAGCAAAGATTTTTAACAACAAATAAAGCAATAAAATGAAAATGACTGGTTTGTTCACATGAACTTTGGTTTGCATTGCATGTTTTGCTCTGATGTGTGCTGTAAAGGGTATTACACATACAGTATCTATCTATCTATCTATCTATCTATCTATCTATCTATCTATCTATCTATCTATCTATCTATCTATCTATCTATCTATACTGCTTCAAAACAAGTGTTTGTACTTGTGGTTCCATATAGGATTTTAAATAGTAAATTTTACACAATGTGATGTTTTATCAGTTAGCAGCACAATTTATTAGGAAAGTAAAGTGTTTCTGAAATCACTAACTATTTAAATATTCCTTCTGACTATAGCTATTGTCCACTTTCCTGAGTATGCATGTCAGAAACATTTTTTTAATAGACTATGTGTATATTCCACCTTAAGGTAATTATTGAGTCTACTATTAAGGTAAAAAAAATTCAGCTTACTATAAAATAATAAATAACCTATTATAACTATTAAATTTACTTAACTATATTTGATGTGTTATCAGTATGAGCAGTGCTGTTATCTGTAGTTGGCTCACAAACAGGAATTGCAATATGTATAACCTTTTGGTGAGCATTTGTGTGACTAACAGTATAATAGCGAAGGGTCTCACACACAAACACACACACACACACACACACGGTTAAAATTGTTGCTTATTTGTTACTGCGTGCTGCCCTCTAGTGAGTATTTCTATAAGCATTCGATAGAAATTCGGATTAAAAATCAACATTAATTTGTATATGTAGATTTTTTGACATGTAAGTTTATTACATATTTAATTGCATATTATTGTGTCTACACTCTGAAGTTTTTTAGAACATTGCATGGAAACATCCATCCATCTATCCATCCATCCATTCATACATATCCATCCATTTATACATATCCATCCTTTCATCCATTGTGTATTAATGTCACTGGAATCTCCTGGATCCTATTCCAGCTGTCATTGGACAAAAGGCAGGAGTACACCTGGGACAGGTCGCCAGTCCATTTTATTTTGGACCACAAAACCATTTTAGTTTTAAAAGTATTAAAACAGTTTCATAAAATTCCATAAAATGTGCTTGTTTTTACATTTATATTAACATAATATCCACTATAAAGGACACAAGTCAGATGCCACAATTTTTAGCAGTGGTCCAGGTCCCAGGAGGATATATAGAGTCCCACAGTGAGCAAGGCCCTCAACCCCCAATTGCTCAGATGTATAATGTAAGTCGCTCTGGATAAGGGCGTCTGCCAAATGCTGTAAATGTAAAGGTTTTTCAGCTGCAATTATCTGACCTTTAAATTTTCTGCCCCCCCCCCAAAAAAGGGTTCATTCTGCTTGTTCTGTATTTAAGCCTCACATTTTCTGAAGATTTCTGGGTTTTTTTGTTTTTTTTTTCAGCTGTGATTGTACAGATCTGTCCTCACGGGTTGATAGAGAACCTTCACTGCAGTGCTCTCAGGAAGTAAAAAAGCAGTTCACTTTATTATTCAAAAGTTTGTTATAAAATCTGAATCTTTACTAACTGCATTTGTGTTTCTTTGTTAGTGCTTATCCTGTACTGTTCATGTATGTAAGTATCACATTTGATCTTTATTTTAACTTTTATTGGTTAAAAGCTTTAAGATCCACATATAAGACAGATTTAATTAAACTGATGAAAAAAATATGTAAAATTTATATAAGTTAAAGGTTTAAGTAAGAACCTAACCGAAAAATGTTTAATAGAACAAATTGTTGTCAATTGTTAACTATTTGCACACTAAAAACTGAAACAACCATAATCTTTTTTGTTTCTTTGTTTGTTACATCATACATCGTCATGTTTTTACTCTTTTATGCATCCTGCATCCCTTTAACATAATATTCTTTTGTTGTTGTTTTTTTTCTCATTTAATATGACATTTTTGTATAATTGTACTAATGTCTATTAACATTATATATTCACCTTCATTTTAATAATATTTTATCATATTATATTTGCAATGTTCATATTTGCAAATAAATTAACTATGTAACATTTCCTGTATTTATACTCAGTACCTGCTCCAGTTTAAAAAAAAAAGTGAATTCTAAATAAAGTTTATAAAACAACCAAACAAAATTAATAAATTAATTTCTATTGTTGCATTATATCAAGATGAATT
The DNA here is from genome assembly GCA_005784505.1 of Bagarius yarrelli. Lineage (NCBI taxonomy): Eukaryota > Metazoa > Chordata > Actinopteri > Siluriformes > Sisoridae > Bagarius > Bagarius yarrelli. Next base: position 1,825,141 of record VCAZ01000008.1, on the reverse strand, counting down.
TAAAAAAAAAGATGAAACAAAGTACCTTGATGGCACAGCCCACCACGTGGTATTCTGATTCATTTGATTCCATTTGATTCAGTGATTCGGTTTATCCCATCTCATTAGTCTAAGATTATTCTGCGCAATTTTGTTCAGCTAAAGTGGACGCAGCTAAACAGCGCGTGGCCTTTGGTCAGAAACAAACAGACTTCAGTTCTGGTCGAAGTTCACATCCCCCCTATTTAGCATGTTTGCTAATCTATATGTTTAATCTGTGCTAAATCCGTGTACGTTATTTGCGCCTGAGACTTTGACAGACCTGCTGTTACACAAGGCTCGAGCCTCCTGTCCGCAAGTAAGTGCCACCTGAGATCATTTTATTTGTAGAAAGGCATAGTGTAAGTGTGCAAAACTGAAATTCAAAGTACACCCCCAGCTCCTTTAAATCCAAATCTATGCAGCTGTTTCAATACAATAGTTCAATCTCTCTTCTTGATATATAAATATATTATTTCTTTCCTTAGCACCTGGATCTTATATATTTCTTGTGGGTTAGAGTTTTTAATTGCTGTGTGATTGCTGGTGTCTGATTGCTTTTGCATTTTCTTTCATCATTAAGATTCCTTGGATATAAAATGCTGGGAAAGCTGTCATCCACCCTGCAGCGCTGCATATCAACAATTTCCTGCAGATCTGGTAAAGATTTTACTGCAAACTGTTGCAGGTGACTAACAAATTAAAGGAAAATCTTCTGAAATCGTAGTGCTGTAAGAAGTATTTTGTTAAAATAGTTTGCCCCCACTTGTAACTCAAGTCACTGCAAATCAATCCCTAATTTTTCTGACTGAACACTGTAAATACTATGATAAAAAATCTCTATCTTTAGAGATCAGTCTGTTTGGAAAAAAATCTTGTCCACAAGATTAGGATTAGGATGTAGTGTAAATGTAAATTATGTGTAATGACCTGCACACTTACCAGAGTTTGGAGCATCTTTTTGGACAATGCACCTCATTCGACATTTGCAGCATTTGACAGACGACTTACATTTATTAGACACTAACACACACATATAAAACATGGAATTTTTACTTGGTATTCTAGTTTCACGACTTAACTCTTTTATATAACTGAGCAAATGGTGGTTAAGGGTCTTGCTCAGGGGCCCAGCATTGGTAACTTGGTAGTGCTGGGAATCAAACCCTGAGCTTCCAATTAGCAAAAACACCTTAACCACTGCGCTTCACTTTGCATCATCAGAAAATTCAACGATAGTATATATCTTGTTTTAAAGCGAAGAAGAGTACACAATTCTGATCTCCAGTACAGATGCTGACACTTTATTAATTTATGGTAACCTCTTACTATTTTTTTTTGGTGACCTAACACCTTACTCGGATACCTTATATAAGTTTTACCTTTAATTCCTCACTCATCTGTATGTCTAACATATAAGAATAATAGTTATAGTTATAGTTATAGAATAATAGTTTTACCCTAAAATGTAAAAAAAAGCAGCCTGGCTCATTGACGTGTATTTACCCCAGATGTGCTGTTTAAAATTCACCCCAGCGTGTGTGAGGCTCTATCTGAACACCGGCCTGTCGTGGCCCTGGAGAGCACCATTATCACACATGGAATGCCATATCCTCAAAACCTGAGGTAGACAATGTCCGTTTGTTCAGTGGACATGCCACATATATAAATCAATGCATCGTTATAAATATTAGCAAATATGTTGCATCCATGAATTAAATGAATGCATCATTTCCAGCACAGCCAAAGAGGTGGAGGACATTGTGAGAGCTGAGGGTGTGACTCCAGCCACAGTGGCTGTTCTAGAGGGAACGGTGCATGTGGGTTTGTCTTCAGATGAGCTGGACTTCCTGGCCAGCAGTAAAACGGCCCTCAAAGTGTCCAGGAGAGACATGCCGTATGTTATCAGCAAGGTGGAAACATTAAAGTGCTTCTTTAATCATTGGTTTAAAAAAGATATTTGAAAGGAATTTGAATGATGAGTAAGTGATTGAATCAGTAGGGTTTGTCTGGAGGAACTACTGTCTCAGGTACCATGATCGCAGCACACAAAGCGGGGATTCCTGTCTTTGTGACTGGAGGGATCGGTGGAGTACACAGAGATGGAGAAAATAGTAAGTCACACTAAGTATTAGTAAAAATCTATAAAAATCTATAATAGAGACATTTAATTATTTAATTAACACCCCACACACACACACACACACACACACACAATTTAGTCACATTTCCAAATAGCCAGCCAGCTTTTCCCATAACACAGGACTACCGGTCAGAAAGAGCAAATACTAACACATGAATATTCCTCATAGCCCTGGATATCAGTGCAGATCTGACTGAACTGGGTCGCACGCCGATTGCTGTGGTGTCTGCTGGAGTAAAGTCCATCCTGGACATTGGTCGAACCTTGGAGTTCTTGGTCAGTGATAATTTAAATGATCATTTTTAAAAGGACATAGTTTATCGAGTTAGTTGTTAAATCAAGCTGTAATGTATATATTGTATATATTGCATCCAAAAATTATTCACACCCCATTCCCTTTTTTGTTGTTGCAACCCTATGCTAAAATGCTTTAAGTTAGGTGTTTATGTCAGTCTCCACACCATCATGCAGAAGAAAAACCATTTTTTAACTAAAATTGCCAAGGTGAACTCCAGTAACCAATTAAAGATCATTCAGAGTAGTGGGAGGCAACTGTCACAGCAAAGGGCGATGAGAATACTTATATAACACATCAATTTTTTCCTCTCTTAAGATTGCAAAGTCAAAGTCATTTTATTAAACTAGGAAAATTACGCAAACATTAAAATGATTCTGTAATAATTTCTTTAAAATTATATATGTCTATAAAAAGTATGTTTATAATTCCTTTATAAATCTTTATTTTTTTTATTTATCTATTTTTATTCATTCAACATTTGTTCGTTAAGAGATTCTGCATGACAGAAGGCAGTCAAAAAGTTCTAAATATTGTAATCTTTACGGTAATAAATTGTTTAAATCTTAATAAATATTTTTACACGTTTTGCATATGTTACTATTAATACACATTTATACACTTAATACACTTTTTTGTGCTTTTACCTCAGTTTTTACACAAGTGGAGGCAAGTGGGGACCTCACAGCCCTATGGGCCTGCACTGCATGAACCTTTGATCAGTCAGAGATGTGGAAGTCATATCCAAATATATGGATTATTATGGGTTATTAACCAGTGATTTTTGCAATTATATCATGTATTCTATCCATACAGAGAAAATCGTAATAAGTAAGGAAAACAGAGATTGCCAATTTATCACAAATCAGTTTTTATTCTTTATCGTTATGTGGTCTGGAGTTTGGATTGATGTAAAAGAAAATGAAAGCATTTTAACATTAAGGTTGCAGAAAAACACGTATTTAATAATACACCCAACTCTGCCCTCTAAACACTTATATAAATGCACTGTATACTTTATTTATTATAAATGTTATAATTCTAGGAAACTCAGGGAGTCTGTGTAGCAACTTATGGAGAGTCAACGAGTTTTCCAGCTTTCTTTTCTCAGAAAAGTGGATACGCATCACCTTACAACGTCCACAACGCTAAAGAAGCAGCCGAGCTTATTGGTAAGATTGAAATAATTATCATTGCTTAATGCTTAGAGAATAAATTACGTCAGTTATGCAAAGAGCATGGTAATATTTATAGTTTTTCCCAAGTGGTTGTAATGTTTCTCTTTGCACAGAGAGTACATTCTGTCTGGGCCTTCAAAGTGGAGTCCTGCTTGCTGTGCCTCTTCCAGAAGAACATGCTGCTGCTGGACAACTGATAGAAGATGCCATACAGGCTGCTGTGACTGAAGCCAGGTAATGCAGACAGTCTCAGGGAAAAAAAACTTTCATACATACAGTTTTTCCTATGCTTTATTTCTAAACCAAGGTTTTCCTCAAAAAAGTCACTATGGGTTTTTTTTTTATTTTACTAGCTGCTTTCATTTTCCTAACTTAAATGGGGAGGAAAAAAAGATGCAGGAAATAAACCATATCATTTTACTGTATTTATATTAATTAATTGGAGTGCTGACTTTTACAGACAAGTTACAACAGTAAACATAAGTAAAACATGATGTTTTATGATGTTCATTTAATGAAATAAATAATGCCAAATTGTACACAGCACCCTGTTGCTTAAGCAGGGTTTACAGTGAATACTGTATTCTGTATAACTGGAGGTTAGTATTAAACAAGGAAAAAAGGATCCTATTTGTAAATAACAAATTTTGGGGTTTTACAGGCTAAAAGGAATTCGAGGAAAAGATGTGACCCCTTTTATTCTACACAGAGTCAATGAGCTCACTGAGGGACAATCTCTCCGAGCCAGTATCCATCCATCCATTCATCCATCCATCCAGCAATCTGACGTCATTATTAATTATCTCACACATATGACAATCATTATTATTTATCTCACACATATTTTCTATCAGTTGTGTCCATTTCCCCAGTTTTTCCTTATCACCTATATCTCCCAGACATAGCTCTCATTCATAATAATGCCAGGGTGGGCAGTCAGATAGCACGCACCCTTGCTGAGCGTACCCATCATCCACGGCGGAGCTGTAAGAATCGAAAGGATAAGAACCAGGATTTAAAACCTAAAACTGTATGTAATATCCAAAACACTATTTTACTCATTTCACACACTCAGTAGGAATGTATACATGCACCATTTTTAAGCAAAAGTTTTTTGAAAATATTGTTTAAATTTACTCTTAAATATTGCATTCCAATTTAAATATTTTTGCATTAGAAATGTAAACTGTATATTCTGGTCTGTGTCTGTGCATGGGGCAATCAGTTGCTCAATAGGTAAAATGTAGGACTACTAATGGGAAAATCATGGGTTCAATTCCCAGCAACACTAGACTTCTATTGCTGGGCCCCTGAGCAAAGCCCTTAACCCTCAATTTCTTGGTGGTACAAATGACTTGCAAGTCATTTTGGATAAGACCATCTGATGCAATAAAAGAAAATGCGACTTATTTTGGGATATAGTGCAATCGAATATGGGGAAGTGGTAGGAAAAAAATAGAGAATGATCTGTCGCCATATGCTAAATGCAATAAAATAAATGTGTGCAAGCTGTTTCAAAATTAGATAAAGAAAATCTTAGTTCAAGCATTTCTGTTCCTTTTTATCTTAGTTGGATTTAATAAGGTGTTATTTACATGAAACTTTTTATTTAATTAATTGAATTAGGCCGTTATTGTTTTTTAGAATAAAAATCTGAATATTTTACGTTTTCAAAGTTTTTGCTTTAACATAGTTGTCTGATTTTACTTCTCTTTTACAGATTGTTGTTGGGGGTCTAAATGTTGACTTTATTGCTAAAGGAACAAGCAAAAAGTTACTGGTATGGATAACCATACTTATGCATCCATTCATGATAGAATAAAGCACTGTAAAGTAATTTAGTTCTTAACTTTTTTTATAACAATTTCTTTTTTTGTCAAGTTTGGACAGACAAATCCAGGAAGTGTCTGTCAGTCCTTTGGCGGAGTGGGAAGGAATATTGCAGGTAACATCACGTTCTTCAGGGTTTGTCAGTTAAAATAATGCTCATTATATTTTATTAATGTGTACATTTCTTTAGATATAATATCCTTAACTTGTACTTCTTTCTGTGTACAAATGTCTATAAAGACTGTATAAGTAGACTTGGTCAAAAAGTTCTGTTCATCTCAGCCATTGGAACAGATTTCCATAGTGATGCTGTGCTGAACTACTGTAAGCATATGGTAAGAACTGTATGACACTCAATTCCACAGTGATGCGCTTTAACCAGGTTTGGTTTGATTGTTTTGGTCATCAAACTTTGTAATAGTTAAATTTTAAATAGTTGTCATTTTGTGCTATGCATCCCTGTAACAAAAACACAAAATGACACTGCAGCATTTTCCATAAACACTGCCCTCATAAAGCCATCTTTCCCCTTCATCTTCATGCCTGATACACATGTACACTATATAGAGCTATCTGCTCAGCTGTGAGTTTGAGAGCTTGTGCGAGGTACACTTTATGGCCAAATGTTTGAAAACCTGATGTTCACACCCATATGTGGTTCTTTCTCAAACTGCAAACTGCTCGTAACAGTAAAGAATGTCTTTGTGTATATAAGATCTTATTTACACAGCATATCCGCTGCATTTAAATGTTTTCTACACTATACTGGAATGGTTATTTTATTGGTCATGATCACCCAAGCTCATTGAATCAGTTTTCTTTTTTTGTATTGGATTACACGCAAGGCTAATTCTTATATGTATGTGGATTTGCCTACTCCCAGAATAGTCCTGCACAATTGCTACTGTGTGAATATCAACACCAACCACAGAGTCAAAGCTAAAAATTCCAAAGAATTTTAATACCATCACATAAGGGTATTGTATCTAGCAACGTTCTGGACAATAGCATCTGTTAAATGCTGTAAATGTAAAGGTTTAGGCAATAAATGGCTTACACAAACTCCAGACTTTATCAGCATCCTAGAGTGACCACGGATCTTTTTCCACAGGACACTCGTGCAATTGCAAGATTGCCGGGTCATAGAACAGCCACTTACTGCGCTGTCATCACAGAGAGCGGAGAGCTGAGTCTGGGACTTGGGGACATGGACATCCACCAGGAAATCAAAGAACAGTATGTGAGTGCCAATGATGTTGATCAGGTGTTTCTTTATGATTTCAGAAGAACGCCAAAATAGCTTAATTTAAGGCTTTTTTTATTAATGCTTTACAGGTGTCGCAGTATGAAGACCAGCTCTCTTCTGCGACACTTGTCCTTCTCGATGGCAACATTCCAGTTTCAACTATTGACTACGTGTGCAGTCTTGCTAAGAAGCATTCCGTTCCAGGTTCCAGAGCTCTATGAACAGATTTGTTGTTCCCAATAATACTTTAAGCCACAACTGTGTGTCTTTATGTGTGTGTTTTTCAGTATGGTATGAACCCACAGATGCTGATAAAGCCTGTAAGCCCTTTGTTTCGGAGAGCTGGAAGGCACTGTCTTACACGTCTCCCAACCTGGCAGAGTTGCGCACCATGAACCAGACGCTCTGTCTACCTACTCCAAAGGGTACATCCTGCTTTTAACCACAAATAATCACTGATAAATAATGAAGTGTGTGCTCCTGCGCTTTATCACACTGATCTAGACTCAGTAACACAAGCCGTCAGAAAAAAAGCAAGTGATGACTCATTTCCTGTATTAGCTGGAAGGATGACAAATATTCTGTGTTCTGCTGATTTCTGAGGTCTGTGCTGTACCCAAAAGCAACCAATTTCATCACTGTGCTGATGAAATCTTAAATCTGATTGGTCAGAAGTACAGACTGTTTAGCTGGCTGTATTTTAAACTACATATTTACAGATATATTTTTTTTATTTGTAATAAGAATGCTCGTTCTTATACTTTATTCGTTCTTATAATTCATCATGTCCTATCAATGTTGTTTTTTAAAATAAAAATAAAAAATGGTTTTGTAACACTATGTTAATATTCCATCACAAGAAACTACCTCTTTCTGGTTTCTTGGTAACGAGATAATTTATAAATAATGTAAATTAAACTTAAATATATGTAAAAAATATGTAATGTATATATATATATATATATATATATATATATATATATATATATATATATATATATATATATATGTAAAAAAACTTAAAAGAAATAACCCCACTTTAAAATATTCTGCTCTTAAAAAAAATCAAGATGATGTACATCTCTTTTTACATTTTCAGTGTTGCCAGACTCCCTGGAGGATGTGTTAGCCTGCGCTGCATCTCTTTCTCGCCCCCTACTGGAGCACCTGCATTGTGTGGTAGTGACCCTGGGAGCACTAGGAGTGTTGGTCTGTGGAGAGCATGAGGCTGGAACAGTTAGTCTGCGACCCAGGAAGTACAAACGAGTATGAAGTATTGTGTTTAGAACATAACCAGACTGAAATGTGATTTATTACTGAAATGTGATTTACAGCATTTGCCATTTTAGCAAATATCTTATGTATGTATGTATGTTATGTATGTAACAGACCACCATTCTGTCAATATAATAGGTAAACTAAAAAACTGTCGGATGTAAAAACAGAATTAAGTGTGACAGCCAGGGTCTCCAGGGGAACTAAGACAGATGCTCCTAGATGCTTAGTAAGAAATAGCAATTTATTTACAAAACTGTACGAACTACTGATTTGGTTTTAAAAAAAACAAAATTAGTGATTATAAGAGTAATTTATATGTGGATTGTTACCAATGATAAGTTATATTGTACAGTATGTATTCCCAAACATCAGGTTTTTAAATGAATCTATATTCTGTCTGTCTGTAACTGTACACTGTACAAACAGTAGGTTTGCCTAGTAAAATGACCACTGAGTGTAGACACAGGATATGTTTCTGTCAAAGTCTACAAATTAAGAAGTGTCTGGAAAAAAAATCTGTACTATAGAGCTATTGTCTCTATTAAAGCTTTGTTACTAATATACTGCACACACATTATCTCTCCCACATACTGTTTCTTATACATGATGTGTTTGCTTGTTCTTGTGCAGAAAGGAAGACTGTGTGCTGTGTACTACCCAGCGCTTCCGGTGGGATCTGACGAAACGGTTAACGTCTCTGGAGCAGGTGACAGGTATGCAACCCTCACTTGTCCATTTTTGGAACATGTCTCAATTTGTTTCTGTATACTGTACGCTTACTTTTATAGTGCTGTTCCCTTACTTTCTTCACTTTTCTCTCATTCCCTCCTTGTTTGCTTTTACTCTTGCTCTCTTTTTGTGTGTCTTCTCACATGCCTCTCTCCCTATTGTACATCATATTCTCTTCTTTGTCTCTCTCTCAGTCTCGCAGGTGCAATGATGGTAGGGATTCTGCAGGGAAAAGACACAGACACCTGTGTGCAAATGGGCCTCCTCGCTGCACGTCTCTCTTTATTTTCTCCTCACCCCATCGCCCCATCTCTGACTGCAGATGCCATCCTCCTGCACAGGGTGCACCCACACTGCTGGCCCAAACCAACATGCATGTGGATGGAGTCATAACTAACTGTTGTTGTTTTTTTAAATGAAATCACAATAAACTCAAATAGATCATACAAGTCAACTAGTTGCCGGGTCTAAATTCATATTGGTATGTTGATCGTCGAACCAAATGCCTGATGTTTAGTCACTTTTTTGTTGCTCAAAGGTGGAGATGTTTTTTAAGGCTACATTATTCCTTGTGGTACAATTTATGAGGAATTAAACTAAATGCCACAGCTGTCATTAAAAATTCTATAGCTATTATTTACTGTAGCTCATCTGTAATGTATGAGAGATTACCACAGATGATATTTGTCACAGAAGAAAGAATTTTAAAATACTTTATTTATAGTTATTTATAAAACTCACTTCTAATAAAGGTCTGCTTCAAAACTCTTTCATAATGTAATCATATGACATGAATAATAGATTATAACTACTACTCTATTACTTGGTCTGCTAATCTATTGTATTTGGACTTTATTTATAGAAAAAAATCATTTATAGGAACATAAACAAGGGACTGATGCGCTGTGACATAAGATGAAGCAGTTTCTGATACCACTCTGATGTTAAATTTCTATTAATGGCATGCTGTACTTCACTTAGTTGTAAAGTGTTTGTAAAATAAGATATATCATACGGTTAAAAATATTGGGACACCTTACTATCACGTCTGTATGTGTTTTTGAACACCCACTTCAGCTACAACAGTATTAGTAGTAGGTGCAGTTCAAGTCTCAGTTCATTTCCAAGGGCTCTGTGCAGAACACAAGTTCCTCCTCTTTAACCAGAACACCAGTTTACACACCATATCCTCGTGGAGCTGGAACATTTTCTTTGGGATTCTCAGTTCCAGTGAAGGAAAATGCAACGTGGATGTGGATGATTCTGAATCGATTTAAAAATGTCAAAAATCGATTTTCTATTTCTGTAAACATACAACATACAAACAATTAGAAGAAAATCATTCACTGCATGTTCACTGTAGTTAAATTGCACTCGTTTAACATCATCCATGTTAAACATTATTATTATTTTTTTTTTGTTAAACATGTATTTATTTAGTGTTATTAAACAGTACCACAACTGTTAAACAGTAACTGACAACATTAATACAATTGTAAACAGTGGGTAATATGACAGGAAAATAAAAGAGTTAAACATAATCAGAATTTAAATTCACGCTTCTGTGACGTCGTATATCACACGTCATATTCAAACTAGCGGATGTAGTACATTCGAATTTCATTCATACTACCTGTAACCATACTATATAGTATATTTACTTTTTTTTAAGGGTCGGGAAGTGCGTACTTTGTTAAATGTACTACATATTAATTAGTATGCGATTTCGGACGAAGCCTTAGGTTTCAGTTACTGATAACACAGCCAATATGGCTGTTGTTGAACTGAATAAATTGTACGCTGCTACAGGCAAATGTTTTATTAACTGTTTGTTCTTTGTAACTTTGTTGTTGACTTTATTTTATTATAAAAAGACGAAAATAAATCCATTATACATCATTACAGATAAAGATGCTTTAATAATCAGACAGTTAAAAAAAGAAAATCTATCAAAACAAAATATGCATCAATAATCGATTTATAATCGTATCGCAGCTCTCTGAATCAGAATCAGAATCGGAGATTCACACAGTTTGGGGAAGACACACTTATGTGGATGTGCTGGTAGGGGTGTCCACCATCGTCTGGCCCTATTAACTTCCTCAAAGTTCTAACACTGACTAAGAGGTTGAGGTTTTAATAAATTATAAAAATTGACAGCAATTTTGCTCATTTTTATAATAACACTTTTTAAATCTAATTATGGTTTAAAATAAATAGATGATGCGAAGTGTTGATTATACAAGGATCTGTGTGATGACGTGTAAAACATAAACCGGAAACTATAAAGCCTTGATAAAAGTAATTATAAAAGAAAAGGTTAATTGAAATATCTGCTGTTACAGAATATAATAAACAACTTATGATGATTTTTTTCAGCATTGTAATTACTGTTAACAAGAACTACGAAGGGTGAAACACTGAATTCTCATAGTAATTAGTTCCCTGAATGTAATGTAAGTGTAGTTTTTACAGTATGGCGCCAGCTGTATTGACCTTCATTTCCCATAATGCACTTCGGCCATGTGTGCGCAAACACAGTGCGCGGTGAGCGGATACTGTATTCCCTCCTCCTTATTTTAATGTAAGATGGTAGTGAGACGCTGCTGTCCAAGGAAATATTTAGACTAGACTGAATATCAAAAACTAACATTTAAAATCTAAGAAAAGCCGGGCAGAATAGTAGAGGTACTCCAGCTGCTTTGAGAAAAAAAAATTCCGCCCTGATATTTGTATAAACATCTTTGGAGAGGAATCCCGGCTAAAGTGAGTATCCAAAAACTACCCACTGCTTTGCCTTGAATGTTCCCATCACAGTTGTTTAAATCGTCCTGATTTAATTAGTCTTAAATCGATTTTTAGATACGACACACCTCGTGGTAGTACATCGAACTCTATGTGAAAGTGAATGGAAAAAGTTAAAGGTTGACACCGGGCGTCCCTTTGGTCAGAGCCGGAATGAGCAGTGGGAGAGGCGCAGGCTTCGGGCCGGTGTAGGCCGCAGTCTGTAACACATTGAGCCTTTTAAAAGCTAACGAATGTCTTAAGGGAAAACTGTGATTTTCAGATTATCCGATGTGTTCAAGAGCCTGAGTGATGACTCGGATTTGTCTCTGGTGTAATTTGCATTGAAAGTGGAGGTTTATGTATGTTTTGCTTTGCCCCTCGTCACTTCGAGCTCTGTCCCAGCTGTGGAGGCACCTGACCGGTGTCACTCTAAAATATGTTCCGTCGAAACATGTCACAGTGGAACAGCGTTACAGCGATGATAGATTTTTAAGTCACTCTATGATTTTTACAAGGTTTATGGTTATAGTTTCAGAATAATACAATAAGTTATAATAAGCACAATTATATCTTTCTATTGATTGAGATTTTTGGCTGAGTTGCTTCTATGTCAGTTGAACTTCATATGTTGGCATATGCATTTAAGGGCATGTTGTTATAGGAAAGTAATAAACAACACACTGGTTTGATTTGACACCAACACAAACCAGCACTGTTTATTAAAGAACACAATTTATAGAGGAATTGGTAGTGCCGTGCTTAAGGTGTTGGACTGCTTATTGGAAGATCGGAGTTCGATTCCCAGCACCACCAAGCTGCCACTGCTGTTGGGCCCCCGAGCATGACCCTTGACCCCCAGTTGCTCAGTTGCATTTACATTTGCGGCATCTGGCAAACACCACTATCCAGAATGTTTTACGTTTATCTTTTTATCTCTTCCAAGCATTTTTTTATGGATAATGGTGTCTGCCAGATGCCGCAAATGTAAATGTTTTATCTTTATATTACATTCTGTACAGAAAGGGTTTTTATGTTACCGCCTAGGTTAGGTGCGGCACCAGCTCCTCCTCAGCTTTTATTTTATCGTTTCGCATGAAGTAAATAGGTGATTTTGCAAGTAAATTTAAAGCCAACCATGTTTTTTTTTAAAAAAAAAGACAATGCTCAAACTCCCCTGTTCTGATGTCTTTCCAAATGATGGAGAAGTGACTGTTATAGGTAAAAAAAAACCCAGCAAAAGTTTAATAATCTCTGTACCAATGATATTTCAGTGACAAAAACTATTTATAACCTTTCAGGCCTGGAAATGCTGTAATGCTGGAAAAGCTCATAAAGTATCAGCTCAAATAATAAAAGAAATAAAAAAATAAATCAATATGTAATGGAAAGTATTATTAAAAGATTTGGTACTTTGTAATAATGATTACACCCTTTTTGTGTGATATCGCCATAAATATCATTGTATTAGTAATTAGATGTGACATTAACAATGAGATGCAGATGAGGGAAATCTGATTTGATAAGTAAATTACTTCATTCCCCTTCGTGTCACTTCCCCTGTGATCTTGTTATTGTACGCTGGCAGTTTACATCACGGCTGGTGGCCGTTGGAAAGATTTAAAGACGTTCCAATTAAAAACAGACGGTATTTTGCTGCTTCAGTGGTCTTCATGTATCTCATCTTCTCGTCCTCCTTATGCGTAAACTCGCTCCTCTCTGTGCCTCCCGTCTTCCCCCAGCTTCATTGTGCCTCACTGGGGTGAGTTGCCGTGATCGCGTTCGTACCTGTGCAATATGTCCCGTAGCCCTGAACTGAAGGAAGACCCTATGGAGTGCCCTCTGTGTATGGAGCCTTTGGAAATCGACGACGTCAACTTTTTCCCATGTACCTGCGGCTACCAGATCTGCCGTTTCTGCTGGCATCGTATCCGCACGGACGAGAACGGCCTCTGCCCAGCCTGCAGGAAGGTATGGCAATACTACTGGAGGATGATGTATAGGGACCTGATTTCTCTCCTATAGAAAAGTGTATGTAACTTTCTCTCCAATAGAAAAGTGTATCTGATTGTTTTGTAGACTAATATATGAGGGATAATTGCCCAGACAAACACACAGATTTAGACACAGTGGGTGATAAAATGCTCTCTCCCGAAACAACCCCTCCCTTCTCTCTCTCTCTCTCTCTCTCTCTCTCTCTCTCTCTCTCTCTCGCTCTTATTTCTGTCATTTCTTTACTCTGTCTATCTCTCTCTCTCTCTCTCTCTCTCTCTCTCTCTCTCTTCTCTCTCTTTCTCTCTCTACTACCTATTAAATTTTGAGTCCCCACTTAACGTAGGATTTGATGTGACGGATAAAAAAAATTTGCTTGCATCACATGAAGGTAACTATAGCAACAGCAACGATTAGTCTTATGGTAAAGTCTAACCACACGAAAGGCAGCCATTTTGGGAGCCCTTCTAGGCAGATATTTTAAGTCAAAAAGAGCAAGCCCCTGTTGACTTGAACAAGGAAATATACACAATATTTACCAACGTAATGTTGCATACAGCACATACATTTCAACAATAGAAATTTTATTTATTTGCATTTCTATGTTAACAGGCATTTGGTACCCTGAAAGTGCGGTACCAAATGGCTTTCGGGGGCTATAAATAATTGTCCTTTGTAAAATAATTATATTTGTGGGCAATGTAATTTTTTTCTAAACACTATGTTCTGCTGGTCAATGGAAGGCTTTTTTTTTTTTTTTTTTTATAAATAAATTTTTTTTAATTGCAGTTTTTAAATGAAGCGGAAGCTGTATTAATGTATAAATGTGTTTGTATGTATAAATGGAGGCCCAAAGTACCCTGAACAAGCTCTGTGACGACCCTCTACTCTGTTAATACTGTAGTTAATTGCTGATTGGAAGATAAAATGTTGCTTGCAATTAAGCACTAATTATAACCTTATGCTTTGATTTTGTTTCACAAGGCTATTTGCCTGGTTTGGTAGCATGAAAGTGCCCCGCAGTGTCTGATTAATTGTCCTGTGTCTGCTTTAGCCGTATCCCGAGGATCCGGCTGTGTACAAGCCCCTCTCACAGGAGGAGATCCAGAGGATAAAGAACGAGAAGAAGCAAAAGCAGAACGAAAAAAAGCAAAAGGTGACGGAAAACCGGAAGCACCTGGCCAGCGTGCGGGTGGTGCAGCGGAATCTCGTGTTCGTTGTGGGGCTTTCGCAGAGGCTTGCCGACCCGGAGGTAAGAGGAGTAGCAGCTATTGTTAGTAATGCATTTCAGACATTGTCTAATGTCATCCTTGGCTTATTTTAGGTTTGCTACAAGTATAAGGACAGAATTGAGTTACAGATGATTAAGTTTAACACATAAATGTTTGAAATGGACATTTTGGTATTTTGTCCCACTTGGTTATTACATAAAAAAATTTTTTTTAATAACAATTCTTTAACCTGGTGCTCTATCTGAAATCGCATACTTCCATACTATAAGTATGTTAGGTGAGTAGTATGGCTGAATCCTTGAATTATAGTAGGTGGATGACCTACTACTTCTACCCAGTTTTTAAAGTGTACATAAAATATACACTTTGATATCCCATGAGGCCACGGGAAAACTTAGTTGTAGTTAAGTTGCTCTTGTTTAATGTAATTAAATATCAATGCTATCATAATATCAATGTAAGTCAAATGTTAACCAACTTTAAATTTGCTTTGTTGTGACGTCGAATGTCAACATGGTGGATGTAGTATGTGGTCAGGAAGTACTATTTACCTAAATGTATATGCTTAAGTAGTATGTGATTTCAGACAGAGCCTGTGTGATTATATAATAATCGTGTCATGGCAGGTGCATTGTGTTGTCTATAGTCCTGACCGTGTAGATATAAACAGATGTTTGTGTAACCATTATCAGCGTCTATTCTGCCAGCATATGTCTCATTTTATTACCTTCTTCATGCTGACTAAATCATCATTCAAAACGAATAATAATAATAATAATATAATGAACATAATAGCATTTATAATGGTAAAAAGCAGTGTCGCTGTGTCATCGGTGCACATTGACAGCATATTGCATGTGTCATGTCGAATCTGTCAAATCTCAATCATAGTGTACTTATGAAAAAATAGCAAAATTGTCTTACTGACCCAAGTGTAGTATGTATGTAGATAAAATACATGCAATGGTTCCGTCATGGTACCATCAGTAACAGACTGTATGAGTCATCATTCCTCTTTAAAGCAATGTACCTTATTTTTCCAGACGCTTTGCTTTCATGAACTGGTAGTGTGATTAAAAAAAGGGGGCGGTTTATTACTAATTTGGGATTTCAAAACCCACAGCAAGGTAAAAATAACTCGAGGCTTGGTTTTCTTATGCGAAACTAACGAGGACCATGACTGGCATTTACATGTATGTTTTCAGATAATTTAATATAAGAGTTTAGAAAAGTGTCAATATTAAAGGGCACATTTAAACCTGGTCTTTTTATGCTTTTCTGATGAGATAGACGAATATGAATATGAATCCGATTGCTCAAACTGCTTCAGGAGATGGTCTGGGATGCATTTTAGACGAGTCTTGAACTGGACGAGTCTAAATACATCCATCTGTTCAAACCACATGCGTCGGCACTCGTCTCCTCCCACACGGAAGTACGCTCACTTTAGCACGCTTGCTCACGCCTGACGGAGGTGATTGTGCCTCTTTATTAAATTGATTTGTGGGATTACATAAAAGTATTTAATGAAACATTCAGAAACAGGATAGTCAGTCTTATTAAGTAAAAGAAGCCAGTACTATATTTTTTCACTAGTGTTGACTCCAAGCTTTCATTTACGTGTTTCTTTGGGTCTTGAAGTTTAATACTGCTGACAGCGAAAATGCTGCACTCCATTTCGCTGATCGTATGATTCGTAGCCATTTTGCTAAGACATTCTGGAACTGTTTGGACACACTAAATAGCAGTCCGATCAGAAAAACATAATAGAGTAACCAGGTGTAAATATATATTGTTATTAAAGTTTATAAAGCCTGCTTGTTTAACCGGATTTTACCCTTTCATAAGCTCTAGTCCCAATACAAAGTGGAACTTCCTTAAAACTGTTCAGTGCAGAAATAATTCAGTGCAATACCTTATTTAACAGTCAATAAACTGGAACTCAGGTTACGGCACATTTTGACTTTAAATGCCAGTGACTGATGGTTGATTCAGTGCTTTGGTGTGTTCATATTCTGTTCTGATGATCTAAACTCAAAAGTTATCTATCTTGCAGGTCCTTAAGAGGCCGGAATATTTTGGAAAGTTCGGCAAAATACATAAGGTGGTTATTAATAACAGTACGTCGTATGCAGGCTCACAGGTGAGTTTAACCTCAACCACAGAAATGTAAAGTAGTGGTTCTCAACCTATTTTGAACGAACGCTCCCCTAAGTCAACTTGAAACCCTTATCCACCTCCCATGCACACAAACCAGAGGTTTTATATAGGACTGCACAACATATGGTTCCAGCCTGGACATCGGCACAATGTGTGTATCTGCAATAGTCACATTACAGTTCAGTGTCGGATGTTCATTGTCGAGTGGGGATTATAGTCGACTGCACTACAGTTCAGAAAAGTTTAGTAATTGAGGAAAAGTTTATAATTTGCACATTATTTTATGTTCTGTAAATATTTCAAACAAGTTTAAAGAATTCAAGCACAAGAAACAATCACTTTTGTAGCTTTAACAAAGATTATTTGTACTTAATTTATACAGTGACGGCTATAAAGTGTGGATTTACATTTGATTATTTAATTTCTTTATCTGAATCTCCAGAAAAACATAAAACACTGTTTATTACATATATATATTAGTTCTGTTGTGTGTTTCTATGATTATAATTTGTGTATTATATTTTGTGCATATTCACTTACTTACAAAATCATTCTAAAATAATGATTTCTTAAATTATTCGAGTTATCTGCCAATTTTTTAATCTTGTAACCGCTTAACACACCTGTTTCTTTACGCCCCCCCTAGGCACCACAAGATTTTTGTTGGTGCTACCACCCTGTTGGAAATCACTAATGTAAACTAAAATGCCTGTCGATGAATAAACAGCATACTGATTTACTCTACAGGGTCCTAGTGCCAGTGCCTATGTTACATACATCCGCTCAGAAGACGCCCTCAGAGCAATACAGTGTGTTAATAATGTGGTAGTCGACGGTAGAACACTCAAGGTAAGCATAATACCAAAACACAGTTCATGTAGCTTCACTGAGGCTGATGGGATGTAATGTCATATGGTAATTTGTATTTTAGTTTTGCTATGTCCAGACATGAATTTGAGACAGATTTATTTCCTCATAAAAGAGGAAATTGATAGTCCTATTTGCATACATATTGTGCTAAATGTGGTGATATTGTATTTTTGCCATTTCGCCCTGAAAAGCAATATCTCATGTTAAATATGTAAAATAGATTGTGAAATCGAGTAAATTTATTTATTTTAAGTTATTTATTTTTGTCTTATAGGCTTCTTTAGGCACAACAAAGTACTGCAGCTATTTTCTCAAAAGTATGCAATGCCCTAAGCCGGACTGCATGTATCTGCATGAACTGGGTGATGAGGCAGCTAGTTTTACTAAAGAAGAGATGCAGGTAAGTGCAGAACTACTATTTAGTCAACATCACTGAATAAATATGCTTTATTTAAAAGGCTGTATAGAAGAAACTACAGCGAATACTGTCTGGCCACAGATCAGCGTGTGCTTTTTTTTTCTACTATGTATGTTGTTAATGTGTATTGTTAAAATTTTGTTTGTGAAGGCTGGGAAACACCAGGAATATGAACAAAAGCTTCTCCAAGATCTTTACAAAGCAAATCCCAACTTTTTACAAACTACAACATGTGGAGGGGAAAAGTCCAAAAACAAGCCAAATGCTGCACAAAGGTGGGCTTTTACATACGCTAGTGAATTTGCAGTTTTAATTTTAAACACTGTGCGATTTAAAATTATCCTGTAAACAAATGTTGTGTTTTTGTTTTCCTCCACAGACAGAACAGTGGTGGTAAAGATGGTTGGCCTTTATTACAAGCTTATGGTAAACTAGTTAACGGTTTACCTACAGAACATCGGAAGTCCCCGCCCCTTTTAGATTGTTTAACAGATTCAGATCACATGACCCCAGAGGATCCAGACACTGAATTAGGAACGGATCAAAACACAGGACTCTCGCACTTTTCGTCAGCCTTGGAACCTAGCAGGTATATACTACCTCACACACTCATCTACTCAGAAGAGCTAAAACACTGCTATGTCCAGACTTGAGTGCACTTTAAGTAATAGGCAGAGGATTTACACATTAATGTTAAAATCTTTAATCTCAATAGTCATTGGGTTTTGATTTATTTCCTGTTGCAGCTGCAGCAGCTTTTCACGATGCCAAGCAAATCACTCAGTTTTAAGAATGTATTGATTTTTTTAATATTTATTTTATTGTTTCTTACAATGTTTAATCATTCAGAGTTGCCTAAAGCAATTCGTGTGTAAAGATAAGCAGAGATGTGTTAAATAAAAAATGGTTTAAATGGTAAAGATTTCTATAAGGTGAAATTTTTTTTATGTTTGTGGAAAGAATCTCTGCTAACATTATGGACTGATTTTGTCTTATTTATTTAAGGATTCCGTCATGTCCACCTTAATAAAAAAACTTAATTCTACCCTGGGCTGAACGAATTTTGAATTTAAAGTAGTAAATGGAAAGTCCATTAAAGCGCTATTATTATAGTATATTATATCATTATTCTAATATTTGAGTAGGTAAAAAAATTGGTCTGAGGATCATCTTGCTTTTCTTTCAGTCCTGTTGACAAACCATCCGAACCTATAAGTATAGGAAACGGAGAGAATATAGCACAGGTAAAAACTGCTCTTCACTGTTAATTTTATACTGTATATGTGTGAAAATGTTCTCTTTTTTAATGTTTATTTTGTATGATTCATTTGCTTGCCCAGGTCCCGAACAGTGACTCCCCCTCCCCTCCCCCTGGTTTTTCAAAGCCAAGTCTGGCAGTACCCATCAGCGTGGCAGAACTCACAGCTCGCTCACCATTTGAGGGAGCGCCTGCCGAGTCTCAGTCGCTTTTCTCAGACAACAGTAACTTCAGACATCCGAACCCCATCCCAAGCAGCCTGCCCTCATTCCCCAGCTCCCCACAGGGTGGCTCTGATTGGCCCATGACCCCTGAACCCCAGAGCCTCTTTACCTCAGGTATATTTACTCAACTCAGATTTTATATTGTTTTTTATGTGTATCTTAGTGTAACTAATGTTCTTACTGTTCAAGGCCTATTTGTTAAGCCTTTACAATGACCCATAGAAATCATGATGGAAACTGACTAAAAACTATATATATTCACCAGAGGGCACACTGCACAATATATATACAATAGGAGGCTAAATAATGCAACACGATATTTAAGACAAATTATACAACTAACATATGTTCTTTAAATACATTCCCGTGTTTAAAGATTTTTTGCCGAGCACAGCTGATTGTGCTTGGTTTTGGGGTGACTTTAAAGAATGAGTGATTGGCAGCCGATAGGGGTGCAGCAGGCTTATTGAAATTAGCTTACTATAAATTTGTTGCAGCTTGTTGTTTGCCAAGCTAACATCCACGTGCCAGATATTTTACTGCATCAACTGAAACTTTGACCACAATTTATTATTATTTGAAGTATTAAATCGTGCCGATATGCATATTGCAATAAGCACAATTGCGATATTTCGATAATTTGGATATATTGTGCAACCCTACAGGAGACTAATACAGGGTTACAACAAGATTATGCAGTTATCTAATCAGCCATTTATTTCGCAGCAGCATAATGAAAGCATCATGTTTTTTTTAAATACATACCTAAAAACTTGGTTTTTAGGTGTGAGTGTTTTAAAAAAAACTGAAATAAATCTAATGCAGATTTCCAATTTATAGCGTTTTTCCTTATATTTTGTCTTTATTTTATTGTTTAACGCAAGCTGCAACCGGTTCTCTTCACTATTATCTCTATGATCATTTACACTGCGGCAGGATGATGAGCTAATTAGATAATATATACTATAATATTATGCATAAACTTTAAACAAAAAGCATTTGTCTGTATGTGTGAGGGGAGAATTATTATTATTATGTTTTTGCTCTTTGTGATTGTATTGGATGTCCATAATCGATTCTAATTAACATACACTTCATTAGCTCCGACCTTATAAATTAAACATCAAGTTTCAGCAGTTACTCTCTTAAGACCTGAGAATAATTAAGTCTTTAAAAGTGTTTAATTGGTCTGCTGATTTCTACACTGTGGAAATTTATTGATAATGTGTAGAAAGCATACAATAGCATAAGGTTTGAATGGATTTAATTTAACTTAATTTAACTAGGGTAATTTAAACGTCTATTTTATTAATTTATTTATTTAGATTTTTGGGGGGGCATTTCGCCTTTATTAATGGGATAGACAGACAAATGAAAAGGGGGAAATAGGGGGGTTGTTTTGGGGTTGAAGGACCCGAGCCAGAATCGAACCCGGAATTGGTTGCCGGAACACAACTTCACATGTGGGTGCCAGCTCCTCAAGACACTACACAATGGCAACGGCCCTCTTTTTTGTTTTATGCTATTTTGGCTCCAAACATTCCAAGCATGTAACTTCCCCTTGTACAAGCCAGTTGTATGCACTATTGATCAATTTGAATGTAGTTCCCCAACGCTGATATCAGTAAATAAATCTAATCTGTCTTTCTTAGTAAAAAAATATTAGGAAATGAAAATGGCTTAATAATTCAAGCTGATTAACACTAAGGCTCGTTTTTTGTGATTGTGTGCTCCAGACACCATCCCTGTATCCTCATCAACAGACTGGCAAGCGGCCTTCGGCTTTGGCTCTTCGGCCAAGCAGCAGCAGCAGGAAGACGATCTAGGCTTCGATCCATTTGATGTGACAAGGAAAGCTTTAGCTGACCTTATAGAGAAGGAGCTATCAGTGCAGGAAGTATCGCCACGTTCCAAGTCACTTTTACCTAATGGCCAGCCTCGCCTTCCCTCTCTGCAGCACCGTGGCCTTTACAATGCATTCAGCCTGCCTACACACGCCCACGCCTCCCCTACACGCCAGCCCTGGATGGGGCTGCCCACCCGCAACAACCTTACACACTTGAACCACATCACACACAACCACTTCTTAGACCCAAGCTGTTTACCACAACACCACAGCAGAGGCCTCGGGGGAATAACTATATCAGGTGCGCACACATGCATAACAGCTTAAACTCTTTTTAAACATTTAAATTAGTTGTCACTTGCATCACATTGGCTTAAATAAGTTTTCTTGTCTTCTTCAGCAGAAAACAGCGGTTCAGTGGAAAACATAAATGTGAAAGAGTGGCAGGACGGCCTGAGAGCACTCCTCCCAAATGTCAATATCAACTTTGGAGGCATCCCAAATTCCACATCCTCCTCCTCCTCCTCCTCCTCTTCATCCACCTCAAGTATGAACCACATGGGAGTCCCAGTAGGCCCAGTGGGTCTCTCGCACAGTCTGAGCTGGGACGGCACAACAAGCTGGATGGACCCAGCTATCATCACTGGTACTTCAATAAATTATGAAACAATCATTTTTATTTTATGCCTTAAGTTACTAATCAGACAACGTACTTGCTTTGATGTTTTTTTAATAGAACCCAAAATCACAAATAATCCTTTTTGTCTGGTCAGTTTAATGCCTATTTTTTTCTATCATTATCCACAAAAAAGCTTCTAAACATCTGATATTTGACAGTCATGATGGACATAAATATGAAACAAACTATTAAATTAATAATCCTTTAACATGGCTTAAATAGCAATGCGAAATAGTTAAATATATATAAAAGAGAAACAAAAAAATTAGCAGCTATATAAGATAAAGGGGCAGTAGTGGCTCAAATGGTTAAGGTGCTGAGTCACGTGCTGAAGACCAGAAACACCTGGGTTCAAGCCCCACCACCGGCAAGTCAACCACTGTTGGGTTCATTGAGCAAGACCCTTAACCCTTCCTGCTCCAGGGGCACTGTATCATAGCTGACCCTGCGCTCTGACACCAACTTACTAAGATGGGATATGCGAAAAATGCATTTCATTGGCTCTGTACATGTACCTTGCACAATGAAGTTGAATATTATATTATTATTATAAAAAGGCGATTGGGTTATAAGAGGAATTCGGCAAATGTATGAATAGAGATAAAGATGCGTCATAATCTAACTTCATGAAAAAAGTATGTGACAAGGGAAAGGGGCTTGTGCAATAATAAACTAAAAGATTACTTAACATCTAAGCAAAGCAGAAAGAGCATTAAAAAAAATAGATCATCTAGTAAAATTTATAGTGGCGAGTCAAAGCACAAAAAAGCTACGGAAAAATACAGCAGAGTATAAATAGGGGAGAGAAGCAGGGGTCAATTAAAAAAGGTTATAAATTCCGAGCGTTTTGGGAGCAAGCTGAATCAGCTAACCTTAACCAGCCCTTAGAAGCGTTAGCAACTACTTTAAACCGTAGCAAAGCAAATAGCACTGCGGCAAACTTGCGGAACCGACGACTAAATTAACCTAAAAAAAGCTAAATCTTTTGGTGGGATGACAATTAAATCTGAGCAGAAAAAGCCATAGTTACACCAATTATTCGGCCTTCGTCAATTTGGTGACCTTTATTGTGGGGAAAAGCAGCTTTTTGTTGGAACGCAACAAAAAGGATTAGTCAACTCCTCTCAACCCACGACTTAAGATTCTTTTTTTCAACATTACGGCACATTTCGTCATTGGAGGACAACCCACTTTAGTTCCAACACCCTTTAAATGACATAGAAGTTAAATTATTCAAATCTTTGTAAAATTGTTGCAGTTACTTATGGCAAAGTAAAAAATTCTAAAATACAGGATGGAAAACACTGGAATACAGACTGCCGTTCTCATTTTCTCTTGTGTTGCTGTTGCAGGTATGCCATCATCCACTGGCAGTAATTTGGACTGTGTGCAGGACGAGAACCCCCCCCACTGGCTCAAGTCTCTACAAACTCTGACTGAGATAGAAGGGCCAAGCGGTTCAGTGGTGTCTCAGCCTCGTCACTCGGGCATGCTGGACTCCGCAGTTCGGCTTCCTCTGCACAGAGGCAGCTGGGCACCGTACCTCCATTCTCCATCACTCGCTCCCAACCACTTCCACTCTCCTCCCCCAGGCTTCCAGACAGCCTTCAGACCGCCAGCGCAGACGACAACAGACCTCCTACAGAGCGCCGCTATGGAGCGCCACTAGGGACAGAACCTCATTTTATTTCTCCGTTCCTGTTAACTTAACAGTAATGAAGCGCAAATCTCCTGATCATTAATAATATAAGCTCTTATTTGTCTGACCCACTGTCCCTCTCCTTTATCCCGCTCCTGTATTTTGAGGCACGTATTAACAAAAGATATGGTGGGATAGGGCAGGCTGTCGTTCGTATGTAAGTAATCAAGAAGGGTTTGAGAGATTTGTTGCGCACACTATTAATAATGGTTTAAACCTCATCCAGTGCTCATCCATTCTAGGCTCCAACTTTGATCTAATGCTGTGAATGTGTTACTTAATGACGGGGATCTTAATAACTTGTTAATCAGTGAGGTCATTTGGAGTCAATTCAGGGGAAATGCATGTCAATATCAGTGAGGCTCACAGAAGTAGGAGGTTACAAAGAGTCAGTCACCCTTGTGTAAGGACTGTGTAAAAGCACATGTGAGCCTTAATGCCACAAAGCATCTGATAGAGACCCCTGATGCCCCCAGACAACGTGCGGGGAGTTACTGCTGTACCTCTGTATCAGAGGATGGAGCGCTGCCCTGCTCATGGCTGGGGATTTGGGGCCTATCTCACTACCACATGATCTACAGTGGGTGCAAGATGCCACCATGTGGCATGTTGTTACTCCACACCAAGTGAGACGCATTAAGACCTCAGTGCAAATTTACCAAACACCTGAAATGCACAGATGTAATAGAAGGGTAACAAAGTGGCAGTTAAAATAGTACGCTATAATAATGACTGATGTTTTAGTAACACCTCCTGGCCAATTCAGGCCCTACCAATCATTTCTCTTTTTGGTCTCTACTTTGTGGCCCATACTAAACAGTATTCACCAGACACACTCCTTCATTTTTTTTTCAGGATAAAAAATCAATATAGTACAACCTCTTCATTTTAAAACATGCTGCTGACATAACACATTTAATACAAAGTGAAGAGCTAAAAAAATTAACAAATTGACTTTTCTGCTGATATGGAACAACAAAATCCTAAATAAAATTGAATACTCATAGTCTCTGTTTTAATCTGTTTCCCCCTTTTATTTTTTATAGACATCAAGTAAAGAAATTGTCTAACACTTACAATGAGTTTTTATTATCTAGTTGGCACTTCACTGCTGCACATGTTATAACACATTATTTTCATTAGATATATTGATAGATTTTATTTAACCTTGACGTCCTTGTGAACAAAAATTGTCTTGTGAAAAAAAATTCAAACCATAAAAATGCACACAAACAGAACTGCCCCATCGAAGATATTTTGATCACATCAAGACAAGCACTTTTATAAGTCTGTACAACTGTTTTTACAGCAAAGTTCCCCCCACAGGCTGCCCACACTTACATCACGAGAGTTATTTACTCCCTTTAAAGAGTTCAGAACGTCACTTTAGTTAAGGCTTGTATTCTTGCACTCGTCCTGTCAACTCCATAATGATTTAGCACACCGTGCCGTTCTCCATGCGGGATTTGGAGTAGGGGGTACGGCTAGGAGGTGGCAAAGGTTGAATAGATGGTGCCAGAGTGCAGAAGAAACCGGCAATAAGGGTTAGACCCAAACCACACCAGGCGCTGAACATGGACCAGCCGTAACCATGGCTTATGTCATCTGGAAGGCTAAATATGTAGCGCGGGTAGCGGGAAAGTTCAAAATTGATACCAGCCACGCAAGTACACAGGGCAATAATGCAAAATGTACCTATAAAAAAAAAAAAAGCATAAAAAATTCAGCTTAAAATATCAGATGTAATGAGCCAATGTCTGATGATACAAGTCTTACCTCCCATGAGGAAAAGCAGGCCAGCTACGTAGTGCATCAGGCCCTGATCCCAGCAGCAGCCCAGCAGTCCTATTGTCCAACCGAACAGAATGATTGATAGAGCCATGCCCATGAAGGCTGCTGTCATCCGGCGCAAATCTAAGGAACAAGTTGTGCATCAAATAACCAAGATTTTCAGTTATCTGTCTTTATTTAACAAAGTGCTTTGGGGTAAAATCCTAAAGACATTTGACCTTTTTCACAACAGTTTACTCATTTCCTGGAGAGATGCACATAATTATCTTATTGCTAGTATATTGAGATAAACACTAGGTTAGGTACTATGGTCTTGTAGAAATTTGCAGCATTTGGATTAGCCCAGCTAACAGGAAATGTTCCCGCAGCTCTCACCGATGTTCTTTTAAAGTTGTTCGGACATAAGGAATGTTGGAATAATGTTCATGGAACTTCTCATAACGTTATTAATAGTTAATATACTCTTATGTGATGTGGAGAGAAAATGTTCTTGGGACAATGTTTGTGAAACATTCCGACGTCATTGGTACTTAAATGATTTCAAAATGTTTAAAGAAAAAGTTCTTAGAACACGTAAAAATAAAGATCTGCCATTAAACCGGACATTTTCACGTTTTTGGAACTTTTCAAATCACGTTCCCTAAACCAAAACAAATCGATTGAAAAGCGCTCTTAGAACAAAAATGTGTTCGCTGGGAGGTACGTACTTTTAGACTTTTCCTGCTGCAATCCTGCTTACACTTGAAGATATTGGGGGAAGTGGTAGCGCAGTGGTTAAGGTGTTGGACTTCTAATTGAAGGAGGTTCGATTCCCAGCACCACCAAGTTGCCACTGTTTGGCCCCTGAGTAAGGCCCTTAACCCCTAAATGCTCAGTTGTATGAAAGAGATAATGTAGGTAATTTTGGATACGGGCGTCTGCCAAATGCTGTAAATGTAAATCATGTGAATGAATAGTTGGATTAAGGGTGTCTCTGGGGTCTCTGACTGAAAACATATGGTAAACTGTCACCAGTGAAATGCCAGTATTCTAAATATGTTTATATAGAACAGGTCACTTACGCAAGGCATGCCAGTCGTCTTGTTGAATAGTCTTGGTGATATTGTAGGAGAATTCCTTTCGTACCAGAGTCGAGGAAGTGTAGTAGTATTTGATATAGGAGCACCTCTCAATAGTCCCTAAGTGTATTTTAAAGCAAAGTTTAAGTTTAGGCCAAGTCTTTTCAGAGAAAAAAATGTCATATGTAATATGTTGGTGTTCATAATGAGCATTAGCATGAATTAGCTAGCATATTGTTTATATCTAACTTATTTATATATTCAGGGGGAAAGCCATCATTTATTTCAACTCATCAGTTGACACGTAGAACTAAATATTTATTCGGATTTAATAAGCTGTCAATTATAACGTTATAAAACACTTAATAATAGCAAGACGATATGCTGCAGTTTATTAGATCTGAGGACAAATGTGTCTGTATGTCAGGATCTATACCACTGACAGTGTCACCTTTCATTCTACGAGTCAGATTGTAGGTGTTTTATATGTGAAGTGGTCTAATGGTTGTAGGAATAAAAACATTAGTGTCACCAGTGTAATGGCTTCAGCTGTTTCATTATGCATGTCATTTTAACATCGGAAGAACCTGCTATACGAGATGCTGGTGAAAATGGATGATGCAGGCGATCACCTTTCTTGATGAGCTCCTCGATGTTCCGGTCGAAGCCGAGCCGGTAGCATTTACTCCACAGCCCGACGGTGGTGGAATTATAGCGGCGCTTACACTCGTCTGCCGCGCTCGCGCCGAACAGCTCCCTCCGCTCGCGTAGCATCCGTGGCCGCGGTTCGCGCAGTGGGAGGCTGTGGCTCGGGATGTAGATGAAGCCCGGGTCGGTGCGACGGCTCGAGAAAGCCCGACAGCGCTCTTTATATCTCCTGGCATCCGTTTCGTACCAGTGATCGGAGGATATAGCGACCGTGAGGAAACACAAAGCGAGAAGAGAAAGCGCGAGACCGGCATACAGCAGCCATTTACCCATCGCCATCACAGCAGCGTTTCTGGTCAGGCCGCATCAGCAGCCCAGCACCACCAGCAGCTCCATCCGATCAAAAGAAGCACAGCATGATCCGACAATGAAAATATTTACATGCAAATTAATACACTCTTTTCAGTAATTATTGAAGGCTTGCTTAATTTTAATTCACCGTCAAACGGTAGGCTCGCCTCCGCCGAATCACATCCAACCTTCTCGCTCTTCCTTAAGCTGCATCCACTGACTGATGGCAATCGGACAAAACGGAAATCAGTTAATGCAAAGAAATTAAACTAGACCTCGAGTTAGTTATTAAATAGTGCGCAATTAGGAGAAAGACTACTTTATACGGTGTGTGTAAATATATAGGCGCGTTTTAATACGTTTACACTTCCCCTTGAGTTTAACATAAAACATTATGCTATTACAGAAAACAAAGCAACTACATATCAAATGTAGTCCAAATGCTTAAGAAAAAAAGTCTTGTCTTTAAATAAACTTCTGTTAAAGTGCTGGATAAAATCTTTAAGCGACGAAAATTAAACTCTGAATAAATTACACACCAGAGAAAAAAAAAAAAAATAAGACAAGGCGACAACTTCCCTTTGACTAACTATACCACCGTTTATAAGACATCCGAGTTAACTTTTGACATTTAACCTGAGATCAGACAGTAATGCAATGGTTAAGATGTTGGAATGCTGATAGGGCAGTTACAGGTTCAGTACCAACCAGCTGTCACTGCTGGGGCCCCAGGGCAAGGCCCTCAATTGCTTAAATAAAAAAAATAAATTTGCACTTTGTATAGTCAGCTACCAAATGCCACTCATACTTCACTGGTAAACGCTGTTGTATAGCATCAAAACACTGACTTCAATCTTTGCAATATATATATTTTTTTAAAAGTTAATGATCGCTAGTAAAGTAACAAGCAAAGAAAACCAAGCAAAAATATTTATAGATTTTATTAAAAGAAAAACAGATTACAAAGGCATGTCAGCATAAGCGTCCAAAAAGGCCACACTAAATTGTTCAATAAAAATAGCATTATCTAAACAGGTCCTGATGCATTTTTAGGAAATCAAGGGAATTTAAGAAGAACTTTAGGATGTGCAGAAATTAAAGGACCTATAAAGTAAACCGAGAAAGGCAAAATTATCCAGCAGAAAACATTGATTCAATAAGGATGAGGCAAAACAGCTACTGGAGTCCACCACATTAATGGCACCAAAACAATTAATTTTAAAAGAAAGTAAAGCAGAACTGTATATAGCCAAACAGTCAATATTTTTCTAGCAGTAATGATGCGTGTTAAAATAAGTTAAGAAAAAAAAGCGCAATTACATAGCACAAATTAGTGAATTTAATTTTAATTTGGGTTTATTCTCAGGAAACCATCATGGAAATCATTTAAATAACTCAGACGTTTAGATCAGAATCAGATAAAGGTTGTAATACTACATGTTGTCCACTAGATAGCGCCACAGGGGAAAGGCATAACTTTCGCACTGGTCCAAAACGGTGTGGAACAAGCCAGTTAGAGCTCACCGTTAGATTAGGACCTTTCCAAAAAGTGTCGCTTTTCAAATAGAGGACTGACCTTGGAATAGTATAATTATTTTATATATGCGAGATAAAACATTAAGTAGCTTCCTTTCCTCTTCGGGGTGTTGGCAGGTCTGCACCTCAATGACCGACCACCTCTGCGCCACATCCCAACACACACACCTGAAAAAACTTGGGTAAAGTCATTAATGCATTTCAGATTATGCACATTTTCCTCATTCTACAATTAATCTAGATTTAACAAACATTTTGTAAAACAAAAGCCATCTGGAATTTAATGAATTAATCACCCAGGAAAGTTATATAGGCTCATTGCACAACTTTATTTATTTTTTATTAAAAAAAAGTTTGCAAGCTGGTTCATAGGACAATAAATGCTGTATTGGAGGTGCATATTAAACTTTCACAATAATTTTCAGTGTAGAAAAACGCCTTCAGATTAACAATACTTACAAGCAGCAGGGAGGAGCACCGGCAAGAGGGCAACATTTAAATCATTTAAGCAGTGTGGAAAAAACTTTTCTAATTTCTAATATTCTGGCATAATCATTTAGGACCAACAACAAAATTATTTATTTATTTATTTCGACAAAAACAGTGCAGTAAACCAAAGTACAACTTATAAACTAGTTCCCACGGAGAAGCAAAAGGAACTAAATTCAGGTAACTAACTCTAGGATTGTCTGGGAACTCGTCTGTAACGTGCACTTTTACATGCAGGCTGAAAAATAATCTTATTCCAAATTGCTTTCGAACGTATGTGTTTGAGCTAAGGCTAGTTCTGCATAAATCACTGGAGGGACTCGCAGAGTGCAGCCATGCTCAGTTTCATCTGCTCAGTGTGATCATCCTCCGCGCTCAAGCGCAGTGCGACAGAGGTGAACCTCTTAGCGGCAGCCTGGCTGTCCACAACACACATGCTCGAACCGGAGACACTGAGCGCCAGAGAGCAATTCCAAGCTTTTTTTTTTAAATTTGTTTTTAAACAAATTTACAACCGGAGCGGCACGGAAAACTTCCTGTTACTTACTGAAAGCTGGATACAAAACAGTAACTTCACCGGACAGGAAGTATTATTAACCTAGGGTTAGGTGGTCTGCTCTCTAACGTTCAATACCCACGGCAGCCGTATTTAAAGCCGTTAAACGTCATTTCCGCTTCCACGGCTGTTTCTGATTGGTTTATTTTCCCGCCAGTTTAAATGAACTACCCTGGAAATTTGTCTAATTTACGTCTGAGGTCAATGTAAAAAAGGATTATAGTAACTAGCTAAAAATAAATAAACAGACGAATCAGCTAATAGAAAATGAATGTATTTTTTACGGTATTTCCCGCCAAAGGAGAGGAATCGACTCTTGTTTCACAGTGATTTTTGATCAGTGAATCAAGAGTCGACTCCAACGCTGGTGAGAACAAAATATGACTATGTGTCTTGGTTTTGCTTTTCATGTTATATGTATAAATAATAATTTTAACCCACAATATATAAGTGGGTTTTTATCAAATTTTATTGTTACATATACTTTTCACACGTATCAAGTCACTTCACTAAGCATCTAAACTACAACTTAACTAAAATAACTTGTAAAATCTATTGAGTTACTATATTGTTAATCTTTACTAAGCTCCCGGATGTGTTTTCCAGCTAATTATAGCGGAATTTTTCCACAACGCACCTTTTAAAGGGCTTCTAATGGATGCACTTTCCGTAAACAAAAGTTTGCAATCGACTCTAGAAATAGGTTTTTTTAATTTTATTTCAAAACACCTGCTTGAATTTTAAGAGTAGATTTTTAGAGCTGGATCTTTTTTTCTTCTTTTTGTAAAACAAAAGTACTGTAACATTAATTATATAATAACACCAATATTTATTTTTTTACATAGATGGCGTTCCACTTGTGTCCACACGATGGCAGCAGTGCACTTACCTTCAGCCACAGACTCACTTCATAGAGCCCGCCTAATGTAAAGTTTAGATAATACTGCAAATATAAGTAGAACCATGCAAACAAGACAAAAATTTATGTATTTACTTATTTGGTCTCAAATTCATTTTAGTCCCACTACATAAACATTTCATATCAAATATTAGTGCATCCTTTTAGATTTGCACTGGAAATATAACTGTCAATAGACCAGTGCTCTGTGAAAAAGTGACAAATCAATCACTTAACCCATTGGATATGTAGTCGATGAGTGATAGAATGAGAAAAAACCTGATCTGTTCTACTCTGTAGCACTAACAGTGTGATGTATATGATATGCATGACTGGTGTTTTGTGTAACACGGCATGTGGTGAGCTCATCTCTGCAATGTACTCCATCTGCCCTTACATCACTGCAGAGTCAACTAAAAGACTGCAGCTCCACATTATTAAAAAACAATAGGTTATTAAATTAATCTGAAAATTTTTAAGATCGCTCAGTAATCTAAGTAATACTTTGTGTAGAAGTGAATTTCAGTGAATTCATTGGCACATTTTTTAAAATTAAAAACTCCACTCAAAAACACTTATACAGAAAATATGTTTATATTAATATTATACTGATATGATGATATTATTTATTACTGTAATATTTTACATCCCTGGTGGTAGTTTGACGATTGGTGTAATTTTGTGATTCCTGGGTGAAAGCAGTGGCAGTTTGTCACGGTGACATCACAGGACAACATTTCATTGTCACTTCATTTAAAAAATACAATGATCAAGTTTCACCATTAACTCCTTAAAAAAACAAATGCATGTACAGTGATATTAATGACAATATGACAAGATTATATATTTATATCAAGAAGAGTCATATTAACGAATGTGTGACAAACCTTGTAATTAAAATGTCCAAAATGCATTGCAGCTGCCTAATATACACTATAAGGCCAAAAGTTTATGGACACCCTACCAGCATACCCACAGAATGCCCTTTCCCAACCATTAGCACAATTATAGAAGCCTACAGTTGTGTAGAATGTCTTTGTCTGTTGTGGCATTACATTATTCCCCAAAGAGGCTTAACACTGTTTCTGCATTAGAAAGATCCTGTGCACAAAGCTCCTGAGATCCATTATAATGTATATTACCATATAAGTGTGGAGTTTATTATAGAAGTATGACTGGGACTGTAATCTGAAATACTGTAGGATGTTAAAAAAAACATATGGATATGATGGTCTGGTGTTCGATTACTTTTGAATGTTTGGTGTTTGATGTAATATAATATTGAAATAATATGATAAGATGTTTTAAGATGCCCCTTTCTAATGATTAATATAGAGGAAGGTGAGCATGTGTGTGTAATGCAGGAAGGCAGCATATTCCGGGCCAGTCAGCAGCTGGGCTAAGAGAGAGAGAGAGAGAGAGGAAGAGGGTAAAAGAATATAAGAGCTATGGGGGTGGTATTGCTTTCAGCTAGGATAAAGAGTACCTATATGTTAACAGAAAGGTTTTAGGGAGTATGCAGTAAATTTTCTCCACACACACACACACACACATCCACTCACACTCTATGCCGCACCTGTGCATCCCAGTGCATCCTGCAGCAGATTCTGCAGCAGTGCTATGCTGAGAAGTTATGGCAGGCTGCTGTAGAACATTTACTCTCTCGATTTTTTCATCATGTAATGCTTTCTGAAGTATTTTTTCTGCTAGATTTCTACACATCAATCTAAAAATGGCAGAACTTTAGCTTCATTAACAGTATGTGTACAGTATTTTATAGTGCTGCATAAATCTGCATTTATATAATCAGAATTGTTCCTTCGTCCTAATGTAAAGTCTTTCAAGGCTTTTAAACCTTCCATCAGGCATTTGCTTTAAATTTTAAATGACTTTTCTACTATGCAGCGCTAACAATACTCTCAGCTGTTTGTACAGTTTCATGCGCTTATCCCAGTGATCGCATAATGTAACGCTACAGTTCATGCTGAGTGAGTCTCTGCTGTAGGCATCTCTCTCCCACACTCCCTCACCTCCTTGCTCACTCACTCACTCACTTACACAGACACCCTAAACTGCTGAATTTTGTTTTTCATGAAAGACTGCAGGAGCCTGAAACGAGGCAGAGCCTCCTGACCTTGACTGCTCTTAACAGAGAGAGAAAGAATGAGAGAGTAGGAATGAGAGAGAGAGAGAGAGAGAGAGAGAGAAAGATGGTTTGCAGATATATCAATTGATAGAACACACGGTGACTCGACAGAACTGACGCTTTCCGCACAAATCCATGTTTGAATGCTTTCTCTGCTGCAGTCTGGTGCTGGTGCAGTGCATGCATTAATTTACATTTACCATTTACTTGTCAGTGCTGGCTCAACTTGCAATCGATATCAGATAAGAGCACTTAGAAGCGTGACTTTCACCACAGCACCGACGATTCCATCGATGCCACCAAGAGGCTGGAGTCACATGTGGAAACTGACATTAGATTGACAGAACAATTTTTAAATGCAAAACAAAGACAGACTTCCAGAGGCTTGTTAAACGCAGCACAAGGTGTGCAAAGTATCATGTTCCTAGATAATTCAACTAGACGGTAATTCAATTTATCGCTGTGTTCATGTACAGCTAGAGATTAGAGAAGTGCTGAATTTAAGAGATCAAGGAATTAAATCATTTAAAAGAGAGAAAGGAAAAAATCTCAAAAACTGTAAACCACTAATACAGAAAAATTTACATTTTATACTTTTAGCTTTTAAAGTCTTTATGATTACTACAGTTTCTGCATTGTCAA
The DNA here is from genome assembly GCA_005784505.1 of Bagarius yarrelli. Classification (NCBI taxonomy): domain Eukaryota; kingdom Metazoa; phylum Chordata; class Actinopteri; order Siluriformes; family Sisoridae; genus Bagarius; species Bagarius yarrelli. Next base: position 1,791,147 of record VCAZ01000008.1, on the reverse strand, counting down.
ATGTTAAATAGTGATAGTTTTGTGTTTGTGTTGTAATTCTCATCACTCCGACACAGGAAGACTCAAATCTCCTAAGCAAACAGAAATCTTTTCCAGAGCACTAATTCAGTGTCCAAGCTGATCTATGATTTTCAGCTCACAATCATGATGTCCATTTATGATTGATGAGCCATATATTATAACCTAAGTAACATCGATCGCTTCAGTGTGAAGAGCCTGGTATGCGCTGTGGTGTGTAATGAGTGAAAGTGTGTGTTCCTCCTCAGTGCTGCAGGCTGATGCGGCAGTGCGCAGAGGAGAGAGAGAGAGAGAGAGAAAGAGAGAGAGCGTCTGTAAGGTGAGATCATATCCCCGCAATCAGCAAGGTCGAGCCCAGCTCAGGTACCCATGATGGGAGGAATGCAGAGTACAGACAGCTGGACAAAGAAATTGAAAATTGCAGATGCATGGATAAAAACAATGACACATTGAGTTATGGTTCAGGACATACAGCATCTATATTTCACGACAATAAATGTCTATATCAGCATTAACACAACACATCATATGTAAATTTCTGCAGATGCAAACACTAGGCACATTTGTTGGTTTGGATTTTTTAAGTGTGCAGTTTAATAAAGATAAACTTTTTTAGTGTTACCTTCAAAGCGTTAATTCACTTTGCACTACAGGACCTGGTGTCTTCAGTGACTACCTATACACCAGCGCTGACATTTACTGGCTTTCATTTGATGACGAGCTCTGCGCATTTCCTCAAGATGGATGACATGATGGTCATGGTCTTAATTATTAACCATGGCTGACAGCAGCATTATGAAGATAATGTAAAAAGGAAGAAGGCCATAAAGTGGACCAAAAGAGAAGACAGAATAAATAGATAATGTAAATGATGGCAGGGATGCATTAATATGTGAATTCAGATATGCAATATAAACTTTCGAGATGCTGCATTATGAGATAGATGATGTATCACATAAACATTTAACATAATCTTTGCATGCTGTTGTTTACTATTGTACTGTATATGTATTGCATTGCACTGCAGTAAAAGGTTCTTTAATGCATGCTTATGTGTTATTTCATGGACCTGCAAGGTGGTTAAGGTGTTGGACTGCTAACCAGGTGGTTTGATTTCCAGCACTACCAAGAGCTAAAGGCTAAAGAACATTCCAAAGAAAATATTTCTACCATGGATTGCAGTTCTATCCGAGGAGGATTCTTATCTTATTTCCAGTGTTCCCAGAATAGACTGTGGATCCACACACATCCCCACTGTTTGAACTCTTTGGTTGACATATCCAGATGTGCGATCGATCGATCTATCGATCTATCTATCTATCTATCTATCTATCTATCTATCGATTAAACAAACGATCACACATCTGGGTATGCCAACCAAAGACCAAACTCAAAGAAGATACAATCCTCTGTTTACTGTTTACTCTCTCTCTCTCTCTCTCTCTCTCTCTCTCTCTCTCTCTCTCACTCTCTGTCTCTGTCTGTCTCTCCTATCCTGAGAAAGATGCACTCGGACTGATTCCAGCTCAACCCACACCCAAGGCTGCAGCACAGAGAGGAAATGAGACAAGCTGCAGAGCGGCGAAAGACAGGAAAAGTGCAGTGTTTTTTTTACAAAGAGAAAATTTGAAGCAGAACAATTCTGCAGTTCAAATCTGCTTCAACAACAGACCCAAAATCATTATCTGTTAAAATAAATGAATTAATAAAAATGTATAACCTTAATTTCAATATTTAAGATCCAACTTCTTGGCCAAGTAACTTAATTCAACTAATATATACATGTAAAATATTACAAATGAAATGATATGACCGGTGCTGCTAAAATAGAAGGCCGTTTTGGGGGCCCCAAGGATCTGTTTTATCAGCAGTAACAGTGCGGAATGGGTGTAGAAGGGGGCCTAACCTCATATTCTTTTGTAGGCCCAAAATTGCTAGAGAAAATAAAGGTGTTTATTTGTATTTTTTGTATTTTTACATAGGCTTGCAATAATCTAAATAGTGACCTGAAACATGGATTATTTGCTTTACCATATTTAAATACAAATTTAAAATGATTAACAACACTTCCCAGAAATCTTCTTTGCTTAGCATACAAAATATAAACGAGAGTTTGCGGACACCTTACCAACACACGCCTCTTGAAAACAAATAGTTAGGGACACCGCTAGCAATTTTGGGCCATATGAAAGAATATGAAGTTGGGCCACCTACCACAACAATTCTACACATTTACTACTTATAAAACAGATTTCTGGGAGGCCCCAGAGTGCTTGGGCCCTTTGGATCGTCCTAACCATTAATTAATTCTAAGTAGGCACTAGTAATTTTTAATGCAGTTTTGATCAAATAAAACAGCAAGAGGACTAAGCACACACAAGCAGGCGATTCTTCTTTATTTTCTACTCATTTTATTCGTTAATTTTTTTTAGATTGGTGTGATCCGCTACTTTAATTACCCGTGAGTCAGAAAAACCGTTTTTACAAAGGACAAAAAGGTGGCATGTCTGTAACAGGATTTACAGGCTCAGTCAAGCTCTTTTGTGGTCTGTTAACATTGGACAGCCAAGACATACTATGTGTCCTGCACTCAAATAATGTTAAAATCAAAATTATTAAGACACATAAAACCAGAGAACTGATCCTTAAAAATTTATTGATTTAAATAGATGGTTAAATTATAAATGACAGGAAAAAACAAAAATACCCTTGCATAGATCGCAGACCATGCCTTTGTCAGCATCTGACAAATAAAAGCATTGTAGCGCAATCCTTAAAATTTTTTTTTAAATAATAATCAAAATTCCCTCCCAAATAAACAATCACATGAATGTTACAAAGAACAAACATGGAACTTAAACCATCATCTGTTTCACATGTAGCTAATAAGATCAAAAGTCAGTGACTTTTGATGTCGATGTTTTTGAGCTTACTTCCTGCGATTTCAGATCGAACACATGGCTAATGAAAAAAAACGTAGCCTTGTTTCTCAGCATCCTCACACAATCATCATTTGAAGTATGTGAGAAAACACATGTTTAACTTTATTAAATGTTAACAGAAAAGAATCCCCAAAGTGGAAGGTTAAAGACTAAGAGCAGCTCAGGTGTACACCAGAGCAAGGGCTTTAAATATGATGCAACTAGAATATAGTCGATCTGTTTTGAAAGGCTTAAGCTCATGCAGTCATAGACCATGCATTTTTTGGCAAACCGTTGCATTTGGGATATGAGTCTTTACAGTACAGTTTTAAAATGGGATTGGAGTTTTGGTATTGGATGCTTGCATGATGTCGACAAAGCAATAAAAGAAAAAAGCTGACAGTACATTTTGGATGCTAATGCCATTTTACAATTCCATTTGGTATGAGAAATAATAGTGGGTATAATCTTCCCAGTCATGGATTTCCAAATAGATAAGTGATTAAGTTTTCTACAGTTTTTCCAAAGCTCAAATGGTTAAAAGCATCATGAGGCCAGACAGATAAAGAAATGAATCATATCAATACCCATTCTCGAAATATGATCGACTACATCGTTTCCTTCGGATTTTATATCAGGAGTGTCAGACTCCAGCGTTAAGCGTCGATGTTGAACACATTTGTTAAACCTGGACGTAAATCATTAAAGCCCTTGTGTTCTAAATGTGATGTGTTAAAAGAATTAAAAACACAAAAATCTATGAGAGAAGTTGATAATCTTCCACCCTGCTATATAGGAGTTCTTTTAGAGCATTAGGAGAAACTGCACTTACAGGATAGTAAGTCATTTTTTCACTCTTTAGAGAAATCTCAAGAAGTTAGGTTAGTTTCCTTTTTCTTATTGAAGATAAAGAAAGAAAATAAAACACAGTGCCTTTAACGCCGGATTACACGCTGAAGAGAATCACTCTGAACAAAATGTCCTTTTTTGTGGGCTCTGAACCTAACCACAGAATTTAGGTCAATAGTTATAACAAAAACACACAAACAGCACAACAGCGACAACTTAACAAACAGCAAATAGCAGCTATTCATATACCCATCCTGTCCCAAAATAAAGTCTCTTCCCTCAGCAGTAGAAATGACCAAACTTGGCATATGAACAGACTCTGATATTGCAGTTTTTTTCTCTTTTATAATGGTATAACTTCTTAAAAAACATCTAGCCTCTAACAACTAAAATCCTCACAGCCCTTTATTGTTGCATTCCTTAGAGACCTGTTGTATATAGTAACATGTGATAAATATAGATGTCTAATCTCTATTGCTGTCATAGTATATGTTGGTGTTTAGTATCTGCATAGCACCATATGGCTCAATCGATTTTACTGTACCGCTGTTAGCCGATTCCCCTTAAACATTTACATTTAACTCTAACTCTTTTCATGTTATATGTTTTATAATATTAAAACTAATAAGTGTACATATTGGTATCATTAATTAATAAATTCTTCGTGGGTTAGCCCAAAACCGTTTAAGACTTTGAGGGACGCAAGAAAACAGAGCCAGTCCAAGGCATAGGTGAACTAAGCGGCGACTTAGGACCCCTGTTGCCACCAGGAGGCCTCCAAGAGTACATGAAATGATGGGTCCGTTTTTTTGTTTATATTATGTCAAAGAACAACGGTAACTATACAAATATGCAATATTAAAGATGGTTTATTTAGCTACTTCTCTGAACATTACATTAAGCCATTAAGCCGCTTGTGCATAATTGGTGCTGCAAGATTTTGAATGTTAAAGTGCAAATAAACACCTGAGCACTCTTGTGGGTTTGCTAACGTCACAATTAAAAATCGTAAAAGGATAAAAACATTGGTATGATTTAAGCACCACAGCTACTACAAGTAAAATTGAGTGGGTTCGATTTATAGCTTGTGAATAATCAAGGACTGTAATCAGTCATATTGGTGACACTGAGGGTCCATCAAATAAAATATGCTTAGGGCCCCCTAAAGGCTTGGGCCGGTCCTGCTGGAAAGCTTTAAAGTTTGAAGTAAACACATTTTTATCTATGTTATTGATTATTATTTATTTATACTTATGTTTTAGTTATGCCCAACTTAGAATTATCCTTTTGTACATACAATAACCTTCCCATTTAGAAATATACCCCACACTAAGAATGGACACTCTGGGATCCGAAGATTTTATTTATAGCACATGGAAGACATGGATAAGATCTAAATCCCAGTTTTAAAAAGATTTAACCTGATTCTAATTTAACCCTGTAGTTTAAAACACTGCTCTGTACGTTATGCTTTACAGCCAAGGATGCAGATTTTTTCACATTATAGCTCAAAGGATACATAAAATGTAATAAAAAAATGTAAAAGAAGAATGATTGAGACTTGATTGTGCTTAGCGAGGAGGTTCGGGGAACGGTTGCATTGTTGCATTTATTTTAAGTGCTTATCTAAAGGCTATTTGTTGGGGAACTCTATAAAAATTTATTTATGGAACAATCACTGGCCTTTCTTGGTGTATCACTGGCCATACTTTTCCCATGTGTACAGGTTTAACACCAAGGAGCAGTTTCGCTCAATGGCAGGACCCACAGTGATCACCTCACTGAGGTAGACTCATTATGGCACTTCACTAATGAAAACTACAATGCAAAAAAGATTTGAAGCTGTAAGAATTCCCACACACCTCCCTGCCCTTCAAATGTGCCCAATTTTAACTATGCAAGGAGGGCCTTAAGTGCATGACAAGACAATCTGTTAAGTTGTGCCTGACAACCATGTGACTTCAGTTAGAATTTTTTTTTGTACTACACATACACACATCCTCAACTCACATGCTGTAGCAGGGGGCTGCCCTATTCCATGAAATCTGTCGCACTGAGGCACTTTCACCTATCCTGTTGTTGAGAGGGTCAAAAGGCACTATAAAATAATAAAAAGAATTTAGCTGTATTTTCTGTTGCATCGGAAATGCAAATCTGATTTATTTATTTTTTTACTGCAAAAAAATGGTAGCATGAATTCATATTGCACGCTGTGTTTCTTCTTTTTTTCATTAAAGGCCCATGCACAGCATTATTAAAGTTATAATGATTTTAACAGGTACTTTAATAAAGGTACAGTGTGAGTATATGTAATTTTGTAGTATTATTTGTTTTGTTTTCTTTGCTTTATTGACTACGTTTTAGGTTAGAATGTTTACATCCCTGTGCTGGGGCTTGCCTAAGTTGTTTTCTTTTTTTTGTGTTACATTTCAGAAAATTTCAGGAGTTGAAGTCCATAGTTTCCCTGATAGTAACAAAAGCACCCCAAAGGAGTGTTTCTAAATAGCAACAAGCTGTATAATACTGCTGTCATGCATTAAATATACTAGGATACACAGTACCTTAGTTTGAATAGGCCATAATGCAAGTTATTTTAACATGCTATGATCCCATCAAGATCCTGTCTCCCATAAGTTTAAACATTCAGTCCTCAAGATATGTTTAAATGAGAAGCATTTCAAATCATATCAAACCAGTGCACTTTTCATAGAAACGAACTATAGGGAATAAATGGCAAGGAGAAAAAAGATATCATATAGAATGAGGTAACATCTCACACATGCTGATATCAAAATGAGTCTAAACATGCTTATTAATAAGCTATTTCCCGTCATTGTGCTGTCTTGCATCTAAAGGGCATGTCATCAAATCACTTGGTGATATCTATTACAGCTTCTGCTGGAGAATAGCAGCATTGCGGATGTCCATGAGGAGATGACTTTTTTTTTCTCTCACAGCATCCCACCAGAGAACAGTTTTGTTTGTATAAGGTGCTTTGCTGGTCAGTAGGTCTGGAGTACTGTAAGGAGGACCAAATATAGGCCAAACACTGCAGATGGCTTGGCTTGTCCTTGTGAAAATGAGTAATTTTATCTTTTTTTTAAGTTTTGGGTGCACTGTGCAACTCGTTGATATGTAATCTGTAATCCATGCATAATGTTTTAACATCACTTCACTGCCAACTTGAACAGTGCTCCAGAGTCCTCTCCATGGCCTTTTGGGTAATTATGCATGTTGTTATACATTCTAGAAAGGGGTGTTTGCCCTATGCATAGCCTATGAGCATTAAAAATTCATTATACTAACTAACTAACTAACAGTATATATTTAATCACATATATATATATATATATATATATATATATATATATATATATATATATATATATATATATATATATATATATATATGATTAAATATCATATTCTTTTTGTCTGTTCTCTTTTCCTCTGCAGAGAATAATATAGTTGTAATGCAGGAGTGCGCTAAGGAGTTTAATAAAGTATTCAACTACTGAATGGTGACAGTCCTTTAGGACATATCTAATCTCTAAACATCAGTTAGCAGCTTACTTTTGTTAACACAATTTTGGTTAGTTATTGTGCAGTTTCCAGTTCTGAGGTTGGCCTCTCTAAAGTTGTCCATGCTGTTGTTCATATCTCCATCGATTTCCATATACTCAGACTTGCTGACGACTGAGGAGCTGCGGCGGCTGGAGTCGGAGTCGGAAGCGATGTTGGGGTTACTCACATTCAGAAGTTGGGCTTGCTCCTCACCTTCAGTTTCCCTGTGGTAGAAGTAGTTGAAGTTGGATACAATGACAGGCACCGGTAGGGCAATTGTCAGCACACCAGCAATGGCACACAGAGAGCCTACAATTTTGCCCCCTATAGTGACAGGGACCATGTCTCCATAGCCAACTGTGGTCATTGATACAACAGCCCACCAAAACGCATCAGGGATACTGCTGAAGTATGACTCGGCCTCTTCAGCTTCTGCAAAGTACACAGCACTTGAAAACAAGATGACCCCAATGAAAAGGAAGAAGATAAGCAATCCAAGCTCCCGCATACTAGCCTTTAGTGTCTGCCCTAAAATCTGCAGTCCTTTGGAATGTCTGGACAGTTTGAAGATCCTAAACACCCTGACCAGACGAATCACCCTGAGTATGGCCAGCGATGTTGCCTGTTCCCCCTTGCTCTCCTTTCCCTCTGATTCTTCTGCCAACTCTGTACCCAGTGTAATAAAGTAGGGGATGATAGCTACTACATCAATGGTGTTCATCATGTTTTTAAAGAAGGCTGCCTTGCTGGGACATGCAAGGAATCGTACTATAAGTTCAAATGAAAACCAGATAATGCAGAGGGTCTCTACAATGAAGAATGGATCTGTAAGGATGTTTGGCTTGTAGTAATAGGTGATGTTCCCTATAGTCTGTATAGTTCCTGCAGGGTCCTCCTTTAGTTCTGGCAAAGTTTCTAAACAGAAAATGACAATAGAAATTAAAATGACCATAACAGACACTATGGCAATTCCTCTGGCTGGCCCTGAGCTCTCAGGGTGCTCAAACAGAAGCCAGATTTGGCGTTGAAACTCCCGTTCAGGCAGGGGTCTTTCCTCTTCTCGGATGAATCCTTCATCCTCACGGAACTTCTCCATTGCCTCAGCTCCAAGTTCATAGAACTTAATTTCTTCAGAGAACATATCCAATGGGACATTTACTGGTCTCCTCAACCTTCCCCCAGACTGATAGTAGTAGAGGATTGCGTCAAAACTAGGACGGTTCCGGTCAAAGAAATATTCATTTCTCAAAGGATCGAAATAACGCATTCTCTTCTTTGGGTTCCCAAGCAGAGTTTCTGGAAACTGAGCGAGTGTTTTAAGTTGGGTTTCAAAACGCAGCCCAGCAATGTTGATGACCACTCTTTCACAGCATTCATGGTCATCATGGTCAGGGGAATATGAGTCCTGAGGATGCCCCGGGACAGCAGATGTATCATCCATGTTATCTCCGGCCACTACGGTCATCCTGCAAGTCCAAGTCGAAGCACTGCAGGAGATGCGGGACTGCGGTTAGTGTAACGAAAAAGACATGTAGTTCTTGTCCTGAATTTTTGGTCAGCTCACTTTCCCTGCCCTGTTTTGATTATGTGCCCACAGAGCTGGCTCAATTGTGCAGCTATGAGCTAGTCTGGTTTTCCTCAGTCTGGACCCACTGCAGCTCCCGCTGATTCCACCATCGCTCCTTTCCACTGCATCCGCTACTGCTGCCTCTGCCACCCAGTCAGAGAAAAAAATGGATCGAACAGTGGAGATATTTGCCAGCTCAGCAATTTCCACTCTGTTTATTTAATTATTTATCTATCTTTCGGTGTATCGCTCTGTCTATTGATGTACCTACTTATTTGCTGTGAATCAATCCTATGTTTCCTGCATTGAATGTAAATTTTCCAAACCACTTTTCTGTTCTAAGGAGACAATAACCTGACATGACCATGTCACTTTTACTCTTAGCTTACATGCAAACTAAGCTAACGATTCTAAAGATTGAAGCTCTCACTTAAAGACAAATAGAGCAGCATGTATTTTCTTAAAGTGATTAAAGAAAGGCAATGCAGACTAAAGCACATGATCTGTTTATCCAGATACTCATGCTTACCTTTTGTCGATATAGGATAACGGTGAAAAGCTTCTTGTCATCTAATAGTGCCGATCTTATTTCGTGTTAAGTTCATTCATCAGCACGTCACATGTTTTTTCGTGTGCTGACAGTCCTCAGAAACTGCAGTCGTTTCCTCCTTGCCCATATGACACCTGACCATCTTAAATCGCAACCGCTAAAGTGTTATTTATTTCAAATAAACGCAAATGCACAGATAATCTAGTAGGATTTGGGCGAAGAGATAGGTCATGAAAAAAAAGATATTTAGTGCTAAGATAAAAAGATAAAATAAAATCAGAAGACGGGAAGCCGCAGCCTCCTTTCGTCGCGGTGCGATGCGGTGCTCGTGTGGCGGCACCTCGGCGCGTGAATAAGGTTTATACCGCAGGAAAGACTCTACTGCTGCAGCTCGGAGGAAGGGTGGGGGGATGCATTAAAGTTGGGTGGGTAGTTGGATGGAGAGGAGAAATGGAGGGTAGCGGAGAAAGGCGGGGGGGGGGAGCAAACGCAAAGCTCATGCCATTTCCAGACAACACTGAATCAGCAAAAAATTCACCTCTTCCGCGTAGACGGGAGGTCTGCTTTTCTCTGTCCGCGCGAGCAAGGAGGAACGGAGGTAGAAGAGTGCTTTTTTGGGGGGGGGGGGTCAATGAGGGGATAAAGAGTTACTCCTTAATACTACGCAGTTTATAACGGTTCACACGGGGAATCAGGGGAGAGCGATGGGTAGGAGGGGGGGGGGAGTTCGACGCAATGCAGACCGGCTCTATAACGCAGGTTGCCGCTCCAGTCTACACCACAAGAGCCTAAGCCTACATAGGATCCTTCTTTCTAAATAGTGTTTCACGCCACCTATGGGACAGGTTCACCTCTGGGACAACGGGTCAGTAACGTATGTGTTATTACTCCCCTTCAGTCAACAGCACATCACAGGACACACTGACAGACACCTTCAATTAAGTGATATCTTTTAAGAGTATTTGATGTCAGTGCAAACTGTTCTACCAGAATATACAGGAATTGTTTAAAAACAACCCGTGTGTCAATCCCAGTGGGGTAGTGAGTATTATTTAAGGATCCATCTATAGGTAATATTATATATAGAAATAATATTTGCAGAACATATTCTTGGTTTGCTGCAAAAATAAACTACCACACAATGACACAACAGTACTGACTGCAGAGTTTATCTGCAGTTCCTCCTACTGGAGATCTGTTCACATGTTTTTTTTTTTCTTAGCAATGTCAGCAGGGGCGCCACTAGCAATTTTGGGCCCTATAAAAGATTATGAGGTTGGGCCCGCTACAACACCCATTGCACACCATATTATTATTATATTACTGCTAGTACTGTTGTTACTAATAAAACAAATCTCAACCAAGTGTCTGGGCCATTAGAATTAGCCTTTTGCAGCACCCCTTAGTGTGACAATCTTTTGAATCTCTTGATTAATTTACACCAATTTACAATTAGGAGGAAACATAAAAATTACTTCCTCATTGGTCTGGCGCCGGCTCTGCTGCTGCCGGAGTCTTTGTACACTGAAAGTTCTGTCAGCGACGTATCCGTCGTTGGTATCGGAGGTACAAGTACGAGTCCATGAGCTTAGTATTGGTGCATTTCTAAACCTATTATTTTACAATAAGAATGTTATAACATGCTGATGAACTGATCATTTCAACAGTACCACAAAATATGTTGTATGATAGTTATGCAAAATGCAGTTTGACAACATTCAATGGGCTACAATCTGTCATATGTGCTTCATTTTTTGTGAAATAATCATTTTCTAGCCACAAATATAAAGAACGACTTGCAGTTCAAGTTACATATTAATACATGCATCCTTTTTGGTGATGAACAATTCTCTCACTTGTAAGCACACGCATAATTTCTGGCAGTATTTCATTTGAGGACACCAGTATTGTCTCCCAAAGTTGTTGTTTGGAGATATACTGTCACCCACCCTCATAGAGGTTAAGGTTAGTGGATGATGGTGGCCACACCATGATTTTTTTCTCTTTTATGCCCGTAGAAGAAATCAATGGTGTGTTTTGCAGCATAGAACGGTTCATTATCCCGCATAAAAAAAATTATTCCAAAAGGCAAAACCCCATACCAGTCAGGGAACATTTGTGGATTCCAAATATTAGATAAAAGTACAAGGTAAGTAAAGGATAGTAGTATGTTGACACCCTGCAACATAACAACGTTGCTTCAGCAGCTGTTTGGGCTTATACATTTTTACCATATGATGTTGTTTGGTCAGCAGCAGGAAAAAGCGCTTAACTGCTAAACATCATAAATAAGAAATGGGTAGGCTTTTTCCACTCTGCACTTTGCATGTCAATCACTTTCTCTCCCTTTGTCCTTTCGCTTTGCAGGGCTTTTCATTTCTCTACGACAGCTTTGTTGTGCTCTCCTGATGTACAGCAATGATGTACACTATAATGTATAATGTTTTTACATTTTTTATAAAAAGAGAATAATTGATTTTTAAATTCTTTACAAGAATAATACAAAAATAATAAAAAAAACACAGGAATACTTTAGTTGAATTTGGTTTCATAACAATCTGATTGAGCTTGATTGAATAATTTAACAGTGTTTCCCTATTGAATAGTTCCAATTTTAACAACTTTATAAAGCTAAAAATAACACACTAAAGAAACCCTAAGGTACAAGACTTCTTTACAATATGGCTTTATCACTTTTTGAATGCTTATTTAATTATTAAACAACACAACGGTTTTATGTGTGAAAAAACTAAAGTTAATAAAAAATGATAAAATGATAGTAAAATGTTTTTTAAAAATTCATTTATTTGCCAAAAAACCCCCACAAAAAGTGCACAAACATCAATGTAACTCAACTAAGTACAGTTAACCTGATATTTTGACACAGGTTATAACATGTAAACTTGTTTTTTTAATTGCACAATAGATACAAAAGTTACCAGGGAGACTATTTGTAATAGGTAACACATTATAAGCTTTACTGACATGGCAAAATATAATATATAGAAATGCTAAATTTACTGTACATTATTTTACATTAAAAACTAAACTACTGCTTAGTTTTTTAGGTCTTACATGAGAATCACAGAAATATTTCAAATGGTCTTGGCTTATTTTCCTCTGTCCAGAAAGCTCTTAATTTACATAACGATAAAAAAAAATACACAGAAAAATCTTGCAGCGTTTGTATAATACCACAAGATGGCGCCAAAGGACGCATTATAGCCCAATTGACGCTTTTGGCTATTTCATACATATTATATATTTAGTAGTCAGTTTATTATAATCATATAAATACTTGGTAGTCTGCACCCTTGAGTGCTCTTTAACCAGCCTCAGCTATTTATGGATGAATTCCAGATGTGTCAGCCTCTGCGTTTTCTTTTCGTCTTCTTCTTGGCTGAACCTGTGTCCACTGCACTATCAGGCGATCTGATCAGGTTAAACTGTATAGACTGTTTCTTGTAAAACAAAATGCCAGTTAATGAAATACATGTACCAGTCCAGACTGCATAACTGCATAAACAGGTGTGTTTGTGTGCCTAATAAACTGTAAGTATTAAGACTCTTTCAAAGACTTAAATGTAACATACTAGATTTATGTATTTACAATATATTTTATATCAACCACATACAATGCAAGTGTGGTAACTTGTTGCAAATGAATATAACATTACATAATATTTTTTCCTGGAAAGTGCTAATTTCTCACTCTTGTTACTGGAATTGACGTAGATTTCACTGCCTGAGTCGGGTTTGATAAAAAGTTTGATGGAAAGCTGTTTAATATGCCAGGGAAGCCAGGGTTTTTATAAGACTTTGTTCTCAAATGCAATAACATTCATTATTTTAACATTAGAGCTGGCATCATAAATCAGACCTCTAACGCAAGCCAGGGACTTTTACACGTGTAAAATTATTTCCACAAACCACATCAGCAAAGATATTAAATTAAAGTCAATTACCCTTTTTTCTGTAGTGATAATCTAAAATGTATCTTTTTCTGACAAGTTAGATAATTAATCATTTAATGCATACAGAAGCGTAGACCAAAGACCAGATGCCAATAAAAGGTATGGATTCTTTTAAGGGTTTATTTTATTTCTAACTACTTTAGACCCTCTTCAACTGTAAAAAAAAAAAAAATCCCATCACTCCAGATTTGCTCCATAAACATAAACTAGCTAATCAAATATTACGACCATTATTTTTACGTGTATAAAAATGTTTCGGCTGTTGAGATCATGGGAAAGGGGTAGCACAGTGAAACAGTTAAAGTGTTGGACTGCTAATTAAAAGTTCAGGGTTTGATTCCCAGCACCACCAAGTTGCCATCGTTGGGCCCCTGAGCAAAGCTCTTAACCCCCAATTGTTTAGTTGTATAAAAGAGATAAATGTAAATCGCTCTGAATAAGGACATCTGCCAAATGCTGTAATGTAAAACATCATGTCCAAAATGACATCATGTATAGGCCCTCTTATAAGTTATTGAGGTTTGGATTTAACATATTTAATAGGTTTCAGTCAAACTTGCTGTAAAGGTAAATATACTGTACTGTAACATTCTCTGCTCAAACATCCAGTTTGGTCATACCAGCTAAGTTACCAAAACACAGGTTGAGCTAATCGAACTGATTGAATACTTTTGCCTGCTGCTTAGTTATTTTCCCCGGTTTTATATTGCAAGATAAAGAAATAGTTTTAAAAAAAGTGTAATTGCCTCAGACTAAAGTTTGATAATAATTAATGGGCTTTTATTTGTATTTATTACAAAAAATATTGCAAACTTCTTTCTACAACTATTGTTTTTCTGTCCTCCGGGGAACCCGAACGCCACTTTAAACCATCTTATGCAGTATTTAAAATGCTTTTTGGTTGTTGGGGTTTTTGTGCTCAAACATCTGTTAGTTTCCCTGTGTATTCATCAAGATTAAAATTACAGTACGTGGAAATTAAGTCATCATCATCACTTTTATTTTCCGAGCACTCGGATTTAATGAGCGTAAATCCGCCTTTATAGATGTTGTTTTCTTCGAGCGACGCTACCGGACGGCCGCAGGTTACGTGCGTGTATGTTTGGTGATCCTCCGCGTTGTTTTCCCGTTGGTAGAAATAGCTAAAGTTGGACACGATGACAGGTACAGGCAGTGCTATGGTGAGCACTCCGGCCACAGCACACATCGAACCAACAATTTTCCCACCGAACGTGACGGGACTCATGTCCCCATATCCCACAGTGGTCATGGTAACAACAGCCCACCAAAACGACGCAGGGATGCTGGTGAAGCTCGATTCAGGGTCGTCCACCTCAGCGAAGTAAACCGCGCTGGAGAACAGGACTATACCAATGACAAGAAAAAAGATGAGCAGTCCGAGCTCGCGCATGCTGGCGTGCAGTGTCCGGCCCAGGATCTGTAGTCCTTTTGAGTGCCGCGAGAGTTTAAAAATGCGAAAGACGCGCACGAGGCGCATAACTCTGAGCACAGTCAGGGAGGCGGCTTGCTGTGCGTTTGCTTTGTTTTCTGCAAACTCCAAACCTAGAGTTATGAAGTAGGGCACGATGGCTACGATATCGATGGTGTTCATGATGTCTTTAAAGAAGGCGGATTTACTCGGACACGACATGAATCTCATGAACATCTCAAAGGAAAACCACGCAATGCAAACCGACTCGAGCAGAAAGAACGGGTCACTGAACAGGTTGCCATTCACTGCTCCGTCGGTCGTTTCGTTAGACGGTGTGTGTTTGCTCAGCACATCGCTTCTAAGCTCTGGTAACGTCTCCAAACAGAAGATGACGATTGAAACTAAGATTACCATCACCGACACTATAGCGATTATTCGGGCCGCTCGCGAGCTGTCGGGATACTCGAACAGGAGCCAGACCTGCCGCTGGAGCTCGTTAATGGGCATCGGACGCTCTTCCTCTATGTTAAGCCCTTCATCCTCCATGTAGCCCTGAATGACGGTTTGGTCAAACTCGTAAAACTTGATCTCCTCCAAGAAAATTTCTACCGGTACGTTCAGGGGTCTGCGGAGTCTCCCGCCGGATTGATAGTAGTACAGAATAGCGTCGAAACTGGGCCGGTTCCGGTCGAAGAAGTATTCGTTCCGGAGTGGGTCGAAAAAGCGGGTGCGTTTGTGCGGGTCACCCAGCAGTGTGTTCGGAAAACGGGACAGCGTCTTAAGCTGCGTCTCGAAGCGCAGCCCGGACACGTTGATTAAAACTCGCTCGCTTCCGTCCCGCTCGGTCAGATCAGCTTCGCGCTGGAGCCGAACAGAAGGAGTCGTTTGTACAATCTCAGCTGAATCCACCGTCATGCTGCCCTCTCGGGCGTAGCGCTTCTCGTTCCTCCAGGATTTCCTCCCGCTCCACCAGTTTCTAGGGTCGGGCAAATCCAGCCTGACGATTTATGACCGGCAATAAGTTTTTGGTACTGTCTACCTTGACTGATGATTAAAAATAAACGAAAACCTCACCGAACTACCGAGTGTGTGATTTAAACATACAGCGCGCGCACGGGGCAATACTGACGGGTCGGTCATCTCAAGTTCTATAAACAGTAAATCCCACCCTGACTATGATTGGCAAACTGACTCCCGGTCTGTGCCGTGCTCTTTAGGAGAACAAATACTAAATTCAACAAGCAAATCCACTTTAAATCCAAGTGTTTACAGCAAATCCACCCACCCAGGACGAAAACTTAACATCATTCATAAAATTTATCTTGGTAAAATTTATAAGTAGTTCTGGTGAATCATTAAAAGCAACTATTTCATCAAAAAGAACAAAAAAATATATAAAGTATTTATCTATCACATCTACTTTATTGCAAAGTGATTTTTTTGCACACATCAATTAAGAAAGTTAGGGTCAGAGCACAGGGTCAACCATGATGCAACACCCCGGAAGCAGAGAAAGTTAAGGGCCTTGCTCAAGGACCCAACAGTGTGTGGCTTGGCAGTAGTGTGGCTTGAACCCCAATACTTACCATCAACACTGTGTCCTAACCAAACTACCACTGATTAACCTATTAAAGCAATTAGAGAAAATTACGACGTTTAAGCTCTTTACACCTCAAGTCTTAGTAGCATGAGAGCCTAAGGATGCTAAAATAACACCTCAGCAGTTGTAAGCACCAGTTTTCATCGACATACATGAGAAACAAGTTGCAGAACTGAGGAGGTAAATGAGATCACATTATTTAAATATTGTCAAAAATATTATCATCAGCACATTATACAAAATTTAAATGCAATGAAAGAAAAAAAACAATTTCCTTGCTATTTTGCATGTTGATGAATCTTCATTTAATGCACACCTTTATTTTCATTTTGCTTGCGTTAATTGTACAAAGCTTTTTTAAATAATTATTTCTATTCAATAGCAATAACAATATGGTGCTAAGCAAAGTCATAACATTATGTTGCGATTTCATTAAGATCTGTTGAATTGCGTTTTGCTGTCGGCTGTTTACTCAAAAGATGAGAACAGATCACTGAACCGCATCTCTGTGAGATCCTTCTGTAGGTGTGGTGGTCCTAGTTTAGGCTCAAGCATCAAGTGACATACATGTGCTTCCTGCCGATAATTAATGACCCTGCCATGTTCGCTGACAAACTGTCTACATCAAGGGAAAGGTAGTAGCAATACCAGCATGATTTTGAGCTGTTTGGTGAAATCTTGTGAAATAATTTAATTAGAAGTTTATTTTTGACTTTGCAAACAAAAATAGATTCCAGTAAATCTACTTTCATGGATAGTCTGTCCACCTTCCGAGTTATACATTCCTGTTAAGGAATCTTGTAAAACTTGCTTCCTTTCTTTCTGTTCATCTTTGTCTCTTAATTTATAGGAGTTTACACTTTATAATGGCAAACAATAGACTTTAGACATCTAGCCATTTTTTTATTTTAACATATTTTGGAGAAAGAAAAAAGGCAGATGAATAAATGACTATATAATAGCTACAAGATGTTTTGTAATGGTCAGCCACATATCTTACACATTTAGCCAGTGGGTAGGTAAAGCCTTTAAAGTCTAATCTATTATACCAATTCAAATAAGAATTAAAACTGGCAAACAGGACATGCTTTTTATATCATTTAATAAAAACAAATGATATAGCAGCTATTGCAAATTTTGTCTCTGGTAACAGGAAGTAGCGCATTGCTAAAGAAGGGATGTCAGGAATTTCCAGGGGTATTAAACTCTGACAGTGGGCAATGTTCCACCTCATAGAGTGCAGCAGCTTTACCCATGTAACTGAAACATATCCCTGTGGGAACATGACACCTCCATGCCCTTCAGCACACTCAGTGAGTTAATGCCAGCCCTTAAGGGAAGATAAATTGACAACAGAATTCTCTTTCTGAGGGTTAGCCTGTGGCTAGTGCAAGTTCACATGTGGTAACCTACTGTTACTAACATTCCTTATAAGATGCCCGACATGACCCCTTGTGTTTTTAACCCATCTCCATGGTACAGTGAATCTGCATCTAAATGTAGCCTGAACAAGCCTGAATTCAAGCTTGTTCTGCATTTAGTTTATGAGCTCACAAGCAAAGGCTGGTGTGACTGTCGCTTCCTGTGGGTGTGTTAATAAACTTCAACAGGAGCCATGAGGGTTGAGTTCATTCATAAAATAGAAAACACTGCTTAGGGAAATGGGTAACAAATTAAGTGCACAGAGACATGTGTGTCAGGGATTGGTTGTTTTTTTGCAGCTGTAATTTTAGCAGTCATTCGCTCCTCTAGGCGGTTTGGCCAGTTGGAGTTTCACTTTAGAAGTGTCATTTACATAATAAGATGTAAACAGCCATTTTCTTTTCCAGTTACCAGGTGCTAAGTCATCATTAACATATATTTTAAGGACCCTGGGATGTAAGATGAACTAAACTGCATACATCTCAACGAGAGCGACAACATTTTACTTGCAGAAATGTTTATTCCCATTGAGCAAAACCTCTGAGCACCTGTTGTTACAGCTCAGCGGCTTCATACTTTGAGATCTTTCACAGATCAAATTGTTCAAAGGTGGTGCAGATCAAGGCATCCTACCAAGAAAGCTGATACAGGGAGGCAGCTTGCCAGTTCCTGGCATTTGATTGCCACCGGTTTTAGCATGCTGACATCTGAGTTGATGGACATGTTTTTACTGATAGGTAAGCAAAGCAGGGTGTAAGGGATTGAAACCTAAGCTCGGATATCCGGAAGCCTGGACTCCTCTGAATATCCACTGCATGCACTATTCGGCCACTGCTTCTTTTCAGATAATGATTACACTCCTTGATTAAACCTTGGCCTTTTTAGTAGACGCAGCCTGTACAGACACATCACAGGACATCCTGTCCAAAATGGACATGAACAGGTTAGCTATCAAACCAATGAATTTTTTTTTCATGTTTCTTAAAAGCAAAGCAGTTTGGTGTGTTTTTTAATGATTTGTTTTCTCACCAACATTCAGCATTTTAACAATTATTAGCACATAAAATTTTGTTTATTTGGAGGATGTGGTAGCGCAGTGGTTAAGGTGTTGGACTGCTAATTGGAAGCTCTGGGTTTGATTTCCAGCACTGCCAAGTTGCCACCACTGGGCCCCTGAGCAAGGCCCTCAACCCCTAATTGCTCAGATGTATAATAAAGATGAATGTAAGTTGGGGTAAATAAGGGCTTTTGCCAAATGCTGTAAATGTAAATGTTTAAGCTTGAGTTGAATTCTCTTTCTCAAAGTGAAATGTTTATTTGAGGTCCAGGTGATGACAGTGATTCCAGACTGAATCTATACTAGATACTGTTGCTGCCTCACAACACCAGGGTCTTCAGCGCCATCCTGAGTACCTCAGGGTTACCGAGTGTATAGTCTTGCATGTACTCCCCACGTCCCTTTCAGGTGAATTTATGCTTCATGTCCAGTGCTCCGGACCCACACCACCCTGACCAGAATAAAATATTTTTTCCGAACTTTTTAAGGTCGATATAGGTACCCAACAAATTATATAATGGCTGCTTTTCTTCCAGCTTTGGGATTAAGCACAATTTTTTACAGCTTACAGTTAATTCAACTTCATATTTCATTTACTATATTTCGCAAGGCAATATTTTCTCAGTAAAATCCTTTTCATTTCTGAAATATTTAAGTTTATTTACTATATAAAGCACTTTTTGTTGATTTTCTAAAATAACTGCCTATTTAAATAACTATATAGTGAAAATATTGTTTTGTATAATATTATTGTATTGTAAAATACTCATACCGTAAAGTACTTTTCAGCCCACCCCTAAAATACAGTACTGATTGAATTTAGTCAATTTGTTTTACTCAGATTTAGAAAATTATTGAAAAAGTTTGGGATCACAACACAAACACACTTTCTGTTGTGATAACTGTCCAATATGTGACCAAAAAAACATATTTGGCACCCAAATATTTGTACACACTATAAACTATTTTAGTCGTATCCATATACCTAAATCAATTCTCTTTATTTCTTAATTTTTGTGCATATTTGCACAAATGTATTTACATAAATGTATGTAAAAATATCAGAATCATCTATCAGAATAGACTTCTGTAAAACTGCATACTTACACTTACATTCATTAATGCCTTTTTGTACCCAAGACTGTTGACACGTTAGAGCCTCAAAGGCCAGTAGTAACTCTATCTGGGGCAGAACCCTCCACTCCAGCTGCACTGCTGGGAACTGCAATTCCTGTAAATGTCCACTAGAAAGTAAACAAGTTGTTATCGCTACAGAAGTATATATACACAATAAACTCACTATATAGTTTTTGTTTAAACTTGTATTGTATTGTGAATTAAAGAACAAAATGAAAAATAAATTAACTGAAAAAAAACCCCACCCTCCTCATTGTCCTCTTGGAGAACTGTAGGCTGTCTTAAATACTTCTGTCTTTCAGACAGACCTGATAATGATCATTTTCCAACAACTAAAATATACTGTACATATTTTTATAGGATTTTTATTTTACCGCATTTCCTTACACCTAAGACCTTTTCACAGTACTGTATGTGTGTGTGTGTGTGTTTGTAAGTTACATTTTATAACATCTGATACATTTTTATTATATTTGTGTAGGTGCTTTCATCTATAGTCTAAACTAAACTTCTTTAAAAAAGCTGATCCTCTACACCAGGGAACACAAAACCTTTTTAATGAGTAATTTCCTTTCAATAATGGGCAGTGGGTCAGTCTGTAACAGGTAATTCCACGGGTACATGTAAAAATAATATTTTAAATGTATTTATTTTGCCTCCTAACGCCATATTAGTTGATGATTTTGTTATGAGCGTACAGACAAATGAGCTTTACTTTTCAGAAGATATTTGGACTAAAAAGATGAAAGATGTTAAATGAAACTCATTTTTTGCAATAAACAAAAATTTATCATTTGGCCACTTTTCATTAAAAACCCTGCATTCTGAATTAACATTTTGCTTTCTCATAGTTTTTGTCATTTTGCTGTCTCATTGATTTTTCTTCCTGACTGGCATGTAGTAGCACCTGCTCGATCATGATGAAATTTTGTGTTATTATTCTGTTGTGTAAATCTAACAAATTATTTGGCCAGCTAAATAACTAAAACATTATTTTAAGAACCAACCTTAAATTTTTACAAAATATCTCTCCAATATCGTTCCAAGGTCTGGTCGAAATGTGGGGCGGTAATTCAGGGACCCCTGCAATGTTGTATGGCACAGGGTTAGCCTACTTGGCCTAAATGTAAAAGTTTTGGGCATTTGGCAGACAGCCCTATCCAGAGCGACCTACATTCATGCATCTACGCAACTGGGGGGTTAAGGGCTGTGCTTAGGGGCCCAGCAGTGGTAACTTGGTGGTATAACAAAAAATAAGAACCTTATGGTCTGTGTAAGAGAAAAATCAGAGAATAAAAGAATTCAAAGTAAGGAAGAACAATACAGTACATATGTTAAATTGTTTTACTTAGAAAAAAAGCACATTTACAGTAGACATCATCTTTAAAAACTGTTCGAAGGCTTGTTTAACATGATTTTCAGTGGGGTTTTTTTGTAAAACCTTTACATGGCAGCTCTACAGCTTTTTTTACTGACTAACCAAGCTAAAGAAAACAACCGTGATGTGTGATTAACTGATCATTGATGGCATCAATGAATTTATCGCAGGTTAATGATTCATTTTGTTCTGTACATGGTTTTGTTAACAGGTTCCACTAAAAATCTTATTTAAAAAACACTGTTAGTCTTTGGCTAACCATAGAAACACAGACAACCGTAATTAGACAAACAATTTTTAAAATGTCCAACAAAACAGAAAAAAGGGATAAAAAAAGAAGATGCCAATATCTGCTAACTGCTTGTACCTCTTGAATAAGCTAAATGATTGAAAAACAAGGCAGAAAAAACCTGAATTTTGTCAATATATCAGCTGATTTTTAAAAATCAATTTCACCCCTCTGTTCCTTAGAGTACCACAGACACTTGCCACAAAAAATGAGCCCATTCTCATTCCCCTAGATGTCCCTAGAGATCAAACTAGGCCAGGAAAACGATTTAACTCTGTAGACAGAGCAGGCCAAAACAAACAACAAACTGTAATACAGACATAATATTTGGCAAATCAATTCCAGTAAATTCTGTGCTTCTTCTCTAATGTGCCATCTGGATCTTCGCCGAGGTCATATGCTTTGCTATGATTCAATTTGAGCTACATTAATTACTGAGAGCTTTAAAGCTCAACTAAAAACTGTAAACAAATTAATGTTGCAATACCTTTTACGCTCAGTATGAACCCTAAATGTTAAGACGCAGCACTAAACATCAGCGTTAAATCAGTGGAGATTTCATCAAAAAAGTAAAAGCACAAACAGTGACACTGACAGCTAATTAACAAGAATAATATGCCGTAAAAAAATGCGCGCGCACACACACACACACACACACACACACAAATGCTACGCATATAAAGTGCTGGTTAGCACGGAGTCAAGTGGCTAGTTGAGTACATAGGCTAAGTAAGTGATATCACCATGTAGATTTATTTTCCTTAATACATTTCCCCAAATGAAAAAAAAGGCAAGTTTGGATGTATAATGGTTTAACAAGTAGTAAGGAGACCGGTGAACAAAACATAAAGGCTGTTTTAAAAACTATGTTGAAGCTGGAGTAGGAAAGAGCCAGTACATAATAATAAAATAAATTAGGTGCACAAATTTCAAAAATATCATGAAATCATTAACTAATTTTTTTTAACAAAATGCTTGACTATATAATCTTACAGTGTCTGTAGCAGCATTTGACAAAACTAATCCAGACAAAAACACATTTCTAAAATGTGTAAAGAATAGAAAACAAACAGTATAAAATAAGTCTACAGACAGTCAATGAATGTTTATGCAAAACTCTTATTCTGTAGCAAAATTTGTAAAATATTTGTGTAAATTGACGCTAAACAGTGTATCGTCTACCCTTTTACACTTGACATAGAACTAATTCATCAGATAGAATAACTAATGAATGTGCTATTACTGTTAGATGTGTAGCTTAAAGTAAACATGTAGCATCACCTATAAACTAATTTAAATTTTTCACACAATTTAAAAATGTAAACGCAACAGGATTTGATAAGACTTTTAATTATCTTGTTCTAAAACGTATGCAGATTTGCAGATTCTACCTACAGACTTATGCATGAGGAACGCTTTGTGCTCACTCTTATTAAATTTTGCTTTTAACAATTACAACTAAATGAAATTGAACTGAATTTGTTTACTGCAGGTTTAATAAACTAATTGGCCAAATTTTACTGACATATAATAATGATATAAAAACGTTTTAAACATTTTAAAAAAGTGTTTTATAAATCTGAATGAAACAAATGTGATTCAAACACGGTACAGACACAATGGCTAGATATTTTGTGTAGTATTTCTTTAGTATTCCTTTATATGGCCCTTACATACAGCTAATAGTTTTGTTTGTTTTTGCAATAAGGTTGATTAATGGAAGCATAGGGCATGTAATAGTTCAAGCAGGGTAACAATTATATACAAAGCAAACGAAATGCTTAAGCAAAACAACTGTTTACACGACTTTTTCACAATTAGATCACGATAAGACTTTTAGGTGTGGTTGTGCTTATTGTATAAGCTTATAGAATTGATTAAAATGCATAATTCATAGCAAACACTGATTACTCAAAGTTTTAACCCTATTATTCCTAGCCATATCTTAGGCGAAAGAGGAGAGAGTAGATGAGAGGTCACTACCATCAAAGTGAATCATTTACACACAGGAAGAGCTGCACGGGAATAAGGACAGTGACGATAGTATAGTAATAGTATAGTAGTAAAGTATTTCCACAACAACTACAGGTATAGGGACCAATTAACTGTTTGCACTCACAAAAGACAGATTAAATCTGTGTGTATTGCTACACTATATTGCCAAAAGTGGACACCTCACCATCAGACTTATATATGTGGTCCCTCTCTAAAATGTTGCTTTAAATTTGGAAACACAGAAAGTCTTGGTATGTTGTCGCTTTACATTATTCCTTCACTGGAAATAAGAGACCAAAACACTGACAATCCCCCTGTGCACAAAACCCCTGAGCGCCATTACGACATGGTGCATTATGACTGGTGTGTTCTGCACAAAGCCCTTATCATAACACCACTTATCACCTTTGGGATGAACTGGAACACCGACGGCACCGCAGACCTCCTTACCAGATGTTAGTGTCTGATCTCACTAATACTAGTTTAACTTAATAAACACATATCTCCCATTCACTAAACTACAAATTGTAGTGGAAATTCTTACTAGACGAGTGGAGCTTAATCTGAACGCAAAATGGGATAAGATGTTTTAACTCGCACGCGCTTCTGGTGGTCATGTGCCCACAGAATTTTGGCAATATAGTGTACATGTACATTCGACAAATTAAAGGCTCTTTTAGGACAAAATATTTTGTGGAGAAGACGAGTTTATCATTCAGAACAGCTCTGTACACCACACAGTAAAATTAAATCAGATTACCAGTTATATGGTTTTATTTCACTGTGTGGGGTACAGAGCACGTCTGCATGTTAAACTCGACTCCCAATTTTTAACCCAAATTTTATTGTGTACATTATATAGGACATGAGTTAAAGTAATTTAACATGTGAATCAAAATTCTAGCCTGTGCTTTCTTTTTTGCATGCATTTATAATGCATTATAATAAAGCCACTTTTACATTTATTTATGTTGAACTTCATTTATAATAAAGTCTATGATTTTTATAATTGTGCGTTTTGTAGCTGCAGGCTGTCCAGGACAAAGTGTCCGTGCGGGTAGCTTACTATCCCATCGTGTAAGGTTAAATTAACTGTTAACCAGTCTGATATTCCACCAAATATATCTATTTATTGAGTAGTTTGAAAGTGATGTGGACTAAAAATTGGGATTTGTCTGATCTATTTGATAGTAAATCGAATAAAGTGAAATTAAAGCTTGCAGCATCTAGGTTTGAAACAAAAGGCCATGGTATGTGTGTTTGAGCACTTCTCAAGGGGCAGCAGCAGCTAAACCTTCAGCGCCTGCCATTCCCTATACAGTACATTAGCACCACAAACTGCAGTGTGTCACTATGTGCAAGGCTGAAGGCAATATCATGTAAAAAAAGCTGGAAATAAAGATTGGGGAGTTAAAAATTAACATAGAGAACATAAAGAAACAGGTAAAAATAGTCTTATTAACAGCCACTCACACCAGGATTAAAACCTAGAGGACACGATTTACATTTAAGACAAGACAAGAATCGTGACATGAAACTTACAGGAGAACCAGCTCCTGTTCTATAATAGCATTTCAGTGGTACTCTGTGAAATCCCAAAGGATATACATAAAAAACAACACTGGTACAAACATCTGATCCGAAAAGAGCCATGTTTCAAACACTTTTCAAAAAATGCAGCTCAGGCATCCAAAAGGAACATGGATTCCTTATTTTGTAAATCTTTCTGTGTATTCCTGTACCTCTTCAAGGAGGAAAAGGAGAAGTGGAAGAAGCTGCACTTCAGCTGAAGCATCCTTGTTAAAACCGTAAAATTCTTCACCACCTGTTCTACGTCTCTGGGTTGGTCACTGTGACAGGGGGAGTGGCACCAATGATCTTTGTGTACTGGCTGATGATGGCCTCAAAGGCTTCGTCTCTGTGAATCATGGCACCAAACACCAGAGGCTGGAGGATGACAAAAGAGATGCACTAAACTGACGAATCTAACATATGGATTATAACAAAAGTTGTAGTGTTTGCACCTTACCTTTTGCGTAGACGGTGTGGCTATTGAAATTCCCATTCCAGATCCAGGCAATACTGACAAAACCTTGTACTGTGACCATAAAAAAAAAAAAAAGAAAAATACTAAAACTAATTTTCAAAACCAGAAAGAAATCACAGATTATTAAATACTATTGCAATACCAGAGTTCAGGTGTACCTTCTGAATGTCTGTAATGTCTTGAAGTTTGATGACTTTATTCTTCTTAGAGGATGCAGAACGGGAGCTGGAGCTCTCAAAGCATAAGTAACTACAAGCCAAGAAAAACACTTTTGCAATAAATGTTAAGGTTAATAATTAATTTGATTATTAAACAAAGTTAACTGCTTTGTTATATAGAGCTTCTTTGTTGAATTCTTTGTTAAAAGATTGAACACATTGTATCTGAGAATCACGAGGATTATATACATAAATCTGGATATAACATTATTTTAACATGGTGCCAATCTACCTACAGGTATATTCTTACAAGGAACCACGTTTTTTTGCAGCTTTACTGAATTTTTAATGCAGGTTAAGTAATACATTTATATTGTTAACATTAAAAAGGTGGGTGTGAGAAAATTTCAAGACGTACTTTTCTGTCACATAGAGGTAGCCATTTCGTATGTAGTCTGTGGGCATTTTCCTGTCTCTGTTTATTAGGCAGCAGCGCCACCCATGCTCACACACTGAAAGAAAAGGAAAAAATTGTTAATGCCAAAAAGAAAGATAAACAATCAGCATTCTGTGAAATCAATTAATCAGGGAAAAAAATAAAAATTAGGAAAATTATATTGTATATGTACAGATGAATTCAACATATTGGCAAAGTATCAACAGCATTACAATCTTCTTGAAGATGTCTATCACTTTTCTCTCTACCTGATAGGGGGCGCTCGTTCTCACTCAAGTTGAAGACTTCATGAAAAGGACCTCTCTTTGTGCTGTAGGCACGCCCAGTCTCCTCATCACGGCCAACACCACAAGGCACTCCGGCCACTAGGTTGCCACGTGCCACCACAGGCTGAATCTGCTGCATGGATAAGACACACTGGTTAACAAAACTGAGAGATGTCATAAGGTAAAGGATCAGTAATAAAACTTTTTTCCTTAAGAAAGTACAAGCTCCTAAATGAATCTGAAACATAGAAGAACATCTTCGTCAAAACAATTTAGATCGATGCTGCAAAAGCTGAGATTAATCAAATTTCTTGCTGACTGTCAGACAAAAGAAAAGTTGATTGTGAAAAATGTATATCAAATTATATATAAAAAAATGTAATATTGTAATCTCTCTACTAGAATCCAGCCAATATATCGTTTTTCTGATTCCATCTGTTGATATGAACCTAGCACAGATATATCGGTATCTATAAGTATGCAGCCAATATGGACTTTTTTACAGAATATATAACGCAGATAAAACCTTGAAATGGTGTAATTACTTAGTCTGTCCAGCAGAGTGCACTCCATTATTTGCACTGGTGACCAGCTAAGACTTTCACTTTAGTAAGAGGCTCTCCTGTTTAAGCAGTGGCAAACAGTTAAATGGCAAAGTTAATAAACCATATAAACCCCATAAGTTTCCCTTTGGGATATACAGCTAGTCCAATATGGAATTAACCTCATTAAAACTGCCACATCACTCATGCTTATCGCATTGGTCACATCATATTTCCTAAATCAGCATCGTTTGTCAATAATGTTAGTCAGAGTTTAACCTGCAGTAAAAAAATTTTGCCAGCCACCAAAGTGAATTTTTGTCACGCCACAGCCATATTTGCTCAGTTAATGTTTGTGTTAGCGTGCTTATTACCTGAGGGAAAGGAAGAGCAGAGTCCTTTTCTGCACACTTCCTTTCCTCTCCCTACATCAAAGCCTGATCAGATATATTAATAGAAATCAACTGACACAATCATTAAAAATCAGAATCCTTATTTCATGTAGCACATTTAGAGAATTTTTGTCCACTGAATTACCATAAGTGTAAATTGTGTTTAAAAAACCTCAAAAAAGTAGTAGCAGTCTAATTGTCATGGATCAGAAATTCACTGAATAATTTTTTTAAGTTTCAAAAGCTTCGATCTGGACAATCTGCTAACACTCACCCGTCTGTTAATGTTGCCGCTTTGGCGTTCTTTGAGCTGTGGGTCAGTTGGCAGGTTTTTCCATACAATGTATGGCGTGTCATATTTATTTCTAAGTTTAGAGCAGCTTTTAAATATGAAGTCAATAATGAAGAACTTGATTCCAGCATAGAGCCCTATTAATAGAAATATTGCAGTGTCAATAAGACAAAGCTACAGAAAACTAGTTGTTCAGACAGTTAAACAAAGCCATGAAAAACAAGTCTTACCGATTATGAAGCCTAAGAGTTTGTATGGTATCAGGCAGGAAGCAATGAACGCCACCCACAGACCAACATACAACTTCTGAGTGATTTCTGGCTGCACCCACATGAACAGGCTACAAGATGCATATAGAAACACACCATGTGTATAAATATAAAAACATTACAATAAATAATCTATTTGGTATTCTGTCACATTTGATACAGTGAGGAGGTTTATATGAGGAGAGAGGTTTTTTTAAAAAGTACTAACTTTTTAATTTTCTCCAAAACATCTGACATCTTTCCGAACAGGTTCTGTAAAGACAGATTGTGGAAAACACCTAAAAAGTTATTTTACTTTTCTCATGGATGGCAGCTCTATTTTCTACTGTAGCAACTTGCCATAATGTACCTGTGCTTTTTGTGCCACATCTAGCACTAACTGGAACTTCTCAGAGACAGTCAAGTCCTCTTTTGGGGGCTCCTGTGGGGAAAAAAAGAGATGCTATATATATATATATATAGAGAGAGAGAAAGCATTCTGTCTTCTTTTCTTCTATTGGAGTAAAATACTCTCTAATGAGTAACTTTTTTAACTGCTTATATTTACAGCACTAAAGAAATCAATGTTATATTTACCACCGGCTCTGACACTTCAGGCACAATACTCCACTGTATCCTCCAGCCTCTAAAATAATAACACAGCATTCACTTACAATCAAATGCAAATTGCTTTAAATTTAAATGTTTTGTGACCTGTAAAACCGTTTACATGGTAACATTTTTTTTGGTTTTTATTTAAAAAAAGTTTTATATGTATTCTATTAAAATTAAATTTATAACATGTTAATATGTCTTTACTTCAAAAGAATTCCATTAAGGATTTTATTCTGACTGCAACAAAAAAATTCAACAAAAATCAACAAAAAAAATTCACCAAACAGCTACTATCGATTATAATCTGAATTTATTAGTCTATTTCCACACCATTTGAAGATTTCCAATCACTAATCAAACTGATTGCACAACACAATTTTCAATTATATATATATATATAATATATATATATATATATATATATCTATATATATATATATATATATATATATATTATATATAATACAGATATATAGAGCGGCAAGGTTAAAATAAACAAATGTATCGTAACTTCTCTTACTGCTTAATAATAATTAGAACACAGACCCATTTATATTGCTAGTCTTTAGAATAAAGAGTAGACATGTTTCCTTGCATAACTAAATTCAATAAAACTAAAACATAAGAAGGAATTTAATTTTGGACTTACTTTGCTATGAGGTAATTTAAAGACAGACGGAGAATCGCTAGGAAAAGAAACATAGGAATTGCCCAGCCATGCAGCCACACAGCATACATATAGATCTGTTGATGGAAAATAATATAACCTCTTTAAACAGATATTTACAGATAACTATTGTAACTGATGAATGCAACAGATTAAAATTACTTATAATCTAGTCACATAAAGCAAACCAGTCACACCTTTTCAAAACGTACACGCAAACTGTTTTTGGCATATTGTTTTTTATAAAGAATTATTCTAAGGTTCAAGTTGATTTTAATTCTTATTTAAGAGTTCTGAGTAAATTTAATTAGTAAAATAAATGAATTAAAATTGTATTCTCGCTTAAATATGCTTCCCTGTTTAAGAACGATTAATATATATATTTATAGAATATCAATACATGTTATAAATAGATTTTATAAAAATACTGTGATTTTTTTCTATTAATGATTATTCAGTAAGAGTTACAAACCTATCTATATTAAACAACAAAATAATTAAATATATTTATATAATTTTTCATTGGGTATGTTTGGCTTAAAGAGTTCACATTTTGCTTTTTAGAAACCACAGTGTGCTTACAATGAAGGCGATGCCTGATGTGTAGACTGAGTGCCAGCTGGATAAGGCAGAAAGGTTCCTCATGAAGTTAGTGACAGGCTTAGCGCCTCGTTCTGAAAACACATTTACAGAAAGAATCAGAATCATACCATCCCAAACTGTAAAAGAAAAATATCATAGTAATTACTGTATACAGTGCCTTGAAAAAGTATTCATACCCCTTGAACTTTTTCACATTTTGTTATCTTACAACCACAAACTTATGTTTTTTTCACAATGGCCAGGGATAAAGTTGTGAAGAAGTTTAAAGCAGGGTTAGGTTATAAAAAATATCCTAAGATTTGAACATCTCAAGGAGCATTGTTCAATCCATCATCCAAAAATGGAAAAAGTATGCCACAACTGCAAATTATCCATGTTCCATCCCTCAGAATTTACCGCTACAAGTTTTACAGTCAATACACAATACTTACTGAGTCGTCTCATATTTTCAGTTAATCTGTAACAAGAGCAGATAACAGGCCACAGTTACTTATTGTCAATGGCACCAACAGCAAATGAGCACCGAAATAGCCTCAAAAACAAAATCAAAACCAAAAAAGAATATGAATGAACAACAGTACAGCAATCCATCAGCAATTTAGCCAAGTTATTTTTTAGAAGGATCTAGGTATGCATACATTAACTACCACATGGACATGTTTTCAGTTGGGGGAAGTTTTAATAATCCAAAATAGTAGGTACTGTGAGAATTGCCATGTCTCAAAACTGACAACAGTCTTTAATCAAAAAAAAAAAAAGGTGCAAAAAGCTTTTAACACCACCAGAACCAAAGACATTCACAGCTGTCCTAATGTTTCACCGTTTCTCTAGGCTTTATTACAAAAAAGAATGAGAATGGCAGGTTTTCATCACCTTTTAGCACTAAGTGGCTCCTCAGTCTCCACCAGGTTCTCCTCAGGCTGGAAGCGAAAGTCCTCTATGTACACACCAAACCGCTCATACAACCACTTCCAAAGCTTCGAGCCCACAGATTCCTTCTGCTTTTCTCCTGTCACACAGCATTAAAAGCACTATCAAGTTGGGCTGCATTATCAGTTAAATTCTTGGTTTCTTACTTAATTAATACCACAACGCTGTCAAAATCTAATAGGTCAAAAGCTGATAATTTATAATATCAGCAGCTCTGATGGTTGTAAATCAAATTATAGGTTTATAATGATGTGCCCAGTCTAATTTAGAGTTGTTTCTATAACAACAACTTACAGAAAGCCCAGTTAAATAAGAGTAAGTAAATGGTGCTGTATGTATGAGAGTTCTTCCTATGGCTTCAAGCAAAAGAGTTACATTAAGATACCATGCATTACAACGCACCTGTTCCATTGATGGCAGGACTGTGAGATTTGGAAGAAAGGGGTGGGGAGTCCTCTGGTCTAAAATATAAATATTTGAGATATTTAGATACAACCTAACTATTAAACACAATTTAAAAAAAAATTATTCTATACCTGTTTTTTAGAATTTCATTCATTTTCTGTTCAAGATCAAGTCTTTTCAGTCTCTCTTTCTCAAGCTCCTGTTTCAGTGTCTCAACGTTCATCTCCTCCCGAAGTTTCCTCAACTCTTCCTCTACCGAACACAGTAGAACACAGTTTAGTAAAGCAGTAGCTGAAGCACATGAAAAACACAGTTACTACCTCCCCTATTCTGTATCATCTGAAACAAAGTCATCCTTCACTGGATTTTCACTGAATTCAAGCATTTTTAATTAAAAAAAACAACTAATTTTAGCCTCTTATGACACACCCAAGGGTCACTGGATGAACATCTTCTGCATATGGCACACAAAACTCAGTTCTCCAATTGGTTGGATTCTACCTTACATCTGGGAGATGTGTCAAAATGCTTAAAAGCATTAGCCTAACAATGTTTTTTCTTTTTATTTAAAGCTCACAGTACAGACCTATAAAATAACAATGCTGTACAGAAGGAACTGTAACTGTTAGACAGACATTTCCTAGCCAGATGCTAACAAATTGTGAGGTAAGCAAGTTTTCTGGTTTCTCAGAAAAAAGGAAACCTCAAGTTTTTTGTCTTTGAATATCATAAAATGATACACCAGAATGATATCTATAATGACAGTGTTTATTTAAATACTGTGCTAAAGTATTTTCTTTAGCACAGGTTTTGAGAACAAAACAGCGTTAATTAATGTCCCAAGTCCAGCCATGTCTCTTGCACTTTGTTTGGCTGGTAAGTTAAAACTTCAGTGTATGTTATTGATGGTTTCCTGCAGCCTCACTAAAAACAAGAATATATTATTCCAGTCAGAAACTCCCATAGATCACCTTCCTGATTAATATTTACAAGCTGTTACAAATTCAAGCCTATGTGACAGGTTGTATTGCAGCGCTGCAATTTGTGCCTACTGGGGCAAATGGTTCCCTGTGCTTGGAAACACAAGGCTGTAAGATAAAATGTGAGTTTGGCGGGCATACAAATTACCATTCAAGAGGGCGCTTAATGTCTGCCAAATAACTAAGAAAGTTTAATTAGTTTTAAAGTGAATAACCTGTATATAACTGTGAGCCAAATGTTTATAGTACCCAAGTTATGCATGTTTTCTAAAGAAATTAAGGTTTATAATTTCCCAAGGATTTACTTTTTGATACTACTGCTAGCCAATGCATGGATTGCTGTTGTCTGCATTAAGTGAAAAGTGTACTTTCTCCTGTGGCAACCACCAGCAGAGCACATGCCTGCAAATCCTAATCAGAATAACATGTTGTAACATGACATTATGTTTTAAATTGCGGTTCGATTACATCATATTCAGTATGTGAAGGTGCGGGTTGGGTATTTGATCCAAACTGATAAGTATTTTTGTACTTTGATCTCATGTAGCCAGATAGTCAGGACTCCATGGCAGCCACTTTAATGAAGGCCTTAGGACACCTTAGGACAATTTAGCTGTAAAACTGTTGTATTCATACGAACCTTTTTTACAGGGAAGCAAAATAGTTTGGCTGCTGTAAGTACGCACAAAACCTTTTTTTACGTTAACATGGATTGCACTATGTATTTTTAATATTTCATCTAAGGAAAAGGGACAGTATTGGAGCAAGATTTCATTCAAATCAAGCCACACTTGATTCTACTCAGTGTAGACACCTGAAAACAGGTTAAACTACTAATTACACCAACCAACCCTAGACAGTCCTGCCCCAGTAGACTGACAAGAATGTCTGTGGTTAAAAAAAAAAAAAAAAACATTTTAAAAACTGAGAACCTGAGAAGGTAGAGTTCCTGTCTAACAGATCCAGGGTTTCGGGTTTAATTATAAAATTTGGTTTTCTGTTTTTTCACTCCTGAAACGTTGACAGAATTCCTGTATTTGCTAAATTAAAATGATGCAAATTAAAGTGTGTTTATGAAGCCATGTGACAGGTATTTAATCTAAAGTGTATTTCCAGCTCATTACTTACGGTCTCTGGAATAGACCCCGGTTTTACAGCAGCTCTTACCAAGATTAAGATGTTACCAAAGATAATCATTGATATAAACAAAGAGATGCCTTTAGACCTCCTATGTTTAATTTGGTACAAAATTTTGACTGACTACACATACACTAATGTTGAACTGGATCTGAAGTTAAAATGCCTTTCACACTAATAATTAATACCCTTTTTAAAAAATATAAATTTTAAAGTTCTTCTGCTGCTTACAGTGATCATTCCATATAAATTTATGAATGGATGGATAGACAGTAGAATGTATAAAACAATTATGTGAATGGATGTAAAAAAAAAATGGAGGAAGAAAAGAGGAAGCATGAAGAAGACCACACATTTCAGCGCACAGATTTGCTCAAATCTCATTTACTTAATTAAATAAGTTAATTAATTAAAGTATAAAACCCCAAACCGACTCACTTTAATTAAACAACTGAGCTTGCATTTACAGTCAGTTCTCCAATCTCTAAATTATCTTTTATTTATGTGCAACAAAAGAGCTAAAACAAAAATTTAGCCTAGATATTTTGTCTTTGTCACCTCTTAAGTATTCAGACAATTATTGTGCAGGTAATTACAACAGAGTTGCACAGTATTATTTTTATACTCGTGTGCTAGTTGTTGTGTATGCATGATGATTCTAAGCTACTGTATTGTACTACTTCTTATGTAAACTTTTTATGTTTAATGATGAATTATGCCAAGACTGATTTTAATTATCCGGTAAAATAAGTAGTTTTTAGTGCAGTAGGGTTATATAAAGCATCTGTGCCAAACGATTTAATAAATTAGTGAGGACTTTTAAAGTTTGTCCATGAAAGTTTTTGACAGTATGCATAATACAGCACTTTAATTGAATTGGATGATCAATATACCAGATCAATAGATTTATTTTTATCAAGTCTTCTGTACAGAGAAATCGAGTTATATCGAGTTATAATAATATATATATATATCTATATATATATATATCTATGTATAGATTAGTTATAGTTATATAAATAATTTAAAGCAAAAAAGAAAAACCAGCTTCTTGTTCCAAATTCTCTTTAACAAGGCTCATTTGTCAAGTACAAAGTACTTGTCCTCTGAACCGCTCGTTCCTATAAAAGTAATAACAACCTGTCACTAGCAGGCTTTGTTGTAAACAAACGGCTTAGACCTTTCTGCTAAAATCAATGGCTAGTGAGTCGCATATTTCTGTAGTGAACATAGTGTGAATAAAATCAACTCCAATAGCTCACTACAGTATACTCCACATTAACATTATTATATTTCAAAAGTCATGCTTTTGTGATGTCAAACAAAACCATCTGTAAGGGATGCTTTACATGTCAGTCAGACACCATCTTGGCCATTAAAATCTGCTGTGTATATCCAGAACTTCTGCCGTCACTCTGAGGTCTGCCTGTGCAAGACTAAAGCTGTACATTGGCAGGCCCAAAACTAAATTAATGCTAGCTTTTCTGAGTTTTGCAAAATCATTAGTCTGGATGATAAGGGCCTGCAATAGCACAGTTTAATCAGTGTGGCGCTGTAGAGCAAGACTGCAATTCATTGTTCACCGTAAGAAGAACTACAGAACACTTTGATGTCATGTGTAGACGACTATAAATCATGACTAAATTCTTTTTCTGGTAAAAAAAAACAAAAACAAGAAACAGAGTAAAGAAAGCATCTGATCAGAATGATATGGGCGTTTAAGCAGCTCTGTTATCACAATGACGGTCAAGTTACACCCGCATCTTAATTTACAGTTTATTGTCATGTTATACTCATGCCAATAATTTGCACAAAATGTATAACATATAAATTCTTTTTCTTAAAAAAAACAAAAACAGAAACATAAGTAAAGAAGCATCTGATCAGATATTCGTTATAGCAGCTCTTTATCACAATGACGGTAAAGTTAATTTACCTCCATGTTTGGATTACTTTAGGGTTAGTGTAGCTCTAGTAGAATAATAATAGTTCAATATGTTTTATTACCTTATTATTTTAGGCTAGTATACTAAGCTATAAGTAAAATAATTAAAATGATAATAATAATAGCTCTAGAAAAAAAGAATTTTTTTGAAGACGTGATTTCCTTCATCATTTTATATATCAGTTACAATAGGCATAACGTAATATTTTAAATAATTGCCTAAAATGAAATAAACACTAATTCATCAATGATTAGTTTTAATAATCCTAGATTAATAAATTATCAAAATAGCCCTGGTGCACTCCTGAAGCTAAAGTAAAATGCTAAATGATAATTCTGAAAATGATCATTCCTCTTTAATTATACAACTAAATGCCAGAAGTTCTTTATTTGCTTTAAAATTTTTATCAGGCACATCTTCCAAGAAATGAATTAACAAAATTGATGATTTTTTGTGGCAGCACATGCATAACTTAAATTAAAAATATACATCAATAGTAGGGGTGGTGTGACAAGACACATCCTACGAGACGAGGCACGAGACTGGTTTTACAAGAACAAGTTGAGACGAGATTTTTAAATTTTTAAGAAAAAAACCATCAATGATGAAATACAGGGACCTGTATATCATATATTTATATCGTAAATATATATATATATATATATATATACATATGATAAAATGTCAATTTAACATTTAACATTAACAGTCCACAAATTAATATGTAAAATGTTTTTACATTTCAGACTTAGATAACCAAAGTTAAGCAATAAATATAAACCTTTTGCTGTAGTTTTTAGATAAATATCAAGGTAAGTGGTGATTGAAGATGAAAATGCCCCAACGCTAAGTCTAATTTATGTGACCACAACTGTGGGGGTTTCCTTAAGCGCTTTTTGTTTTTACATAAGAGTAGCTACAAATAAAATAGTCATCGAAGTACATTCAGCCAAAAAGGAAGCATGAGATATTAGAGACAATGAAATCTCAAAAATAATATCTATAAATCTTGAGAGTATCAGTAACAATTTATCCCATAGCCACCCTGTCTTTTTTATTGACACCACCCCATTGTTAGCAGCATGTCTAAAACAAAGGGCAGATACACTGCAACTGCAATTTACACAGATAGCATCATTCACAGCTTTGAGGTCAAAGAATCAAAGACTTGCTACAGTTCTTGATACACATCGCTGTTGTTATGTAATTGCCTATTAATTCATCTTACCCAAAATTACAAACAGCAACACTGAAGTCTTCATTTAGCCTTGGTTCAGTTTCTATACAACAGTACCCATGAGCCCCGTATCCCCCCAACCCACACACACAGTCTAAAATTAGAACCATCTGCCTCCTGATAGCGGTGATGTATCACAGAGCGGCATACAGAATAACTGATTAAAAAAACATGTGCTTCAGAAGACACCTGCATGTTTTATTTGGTGTTTAATACATACGAAGTAAAACTATAATTAGATAACAACTTTAATTAATAATTTATGCCCAACTGTGTGCCTAATTGTGTGTGTCCGTATTTATCTGTAACTAGCAGAAGGCTGGACTTTGATCGCTGTTTTTCTATAAATAGACCAGGTCACACAGCTTACATGTTGAACCAGTGAAAAACATCTGCTCAGTTTAGCATAATGAGACAGCAGCTTTCTCAACCATTAAAGTTTAGGATCACAACAATTCACACATCTGCAGAAATAGCAGAAATGACCACTAGAACAATTCTGCTTACTACAATGTATTCCTGACTTAAGTGAAGGCGTTGTAATGATAACAAAAATAATTAAAGGAGGAAAATAACAAACAGTCAAGAAAATGAGCCAATTAACCAACAAGTCACAATCTCTCAAGTGCAGGATCTCTAGTAACACCAAAGCAGTACTTACGAAGAAAATGTTTCTCCAGTAGGGCGATCTCAAGGTGACCCTTGACCTCATTGAGCCTGTCCGCATCTGTCCTCTGGTAGTCCTGGATAGTGGCAGCCATGACAATGGACCCTGAACCAGCCTGAACACACAAAGAACTTATTTACCACAGGTACAGACATTGACCACAACAACTAAATATAGTGTCTATTACATGGGGGAAAACACAGAGGTGCAACTGCCATGTCACTTAGATGAGTGTGTGTTGATGCCAATGTGCAGTGCTTAAACAAAGCTGTGGCAATAATGATGGAAATAAATGTGATATGAATCGGACACATGCATTAGCATCTGCCATGTAAGCAGACAGATCGAATTTTCACCTGTCAATGGGAGTCGAACGACATTGATTAAGTGACGGCCACTCAGGTGGACAT
The DNA here is from genome assembly GCA_005784505.1 of Bagarius yarrelli. NCBI lineage: Eukaryota > Metazoa > Chordata > Actinopteri > Siluriformes > Sisoridae > Bagarius > Bagarius yarrelli. The sequence goes on along the minus strand of VCAZ01000008.1, from coordinate 1,753,395 downwards.
GCCTAGCTTTGCACAATTGTGTGTTTTGTTCACTTAAAGTCTGTTTTGTCTGTAAACATTCATTTATCTTCTATACTCGCTTATTCCCTAATTTGGGGTCACAGGGGTCAGTCAGGGATCCCAGCCGTCTCTGAAAGGGCGAAAGGCAGGAGGGGTACACCCTGGACAGGGCCACACTCACTCCTATGGGCAATTTAGAATCACCAATTAACCCAACATACATGTTTTTGGACTGTGGGAGAAAACAGGATTAGCCGAAATAAGCCAACACAAACACGGGGAGAACATGCAAACACACAGAAAGACCCCTGCCCGGAAATCGAACAGTGATAACCACTAAGCCACCGTGCTACAGTCGGCCAGGCTGCAACTCTCTTTTTTTTCTCCACCCAAATGGAGCATTGTTTTGCCAACCTTTAAAAATGACGCGGAAGCTAAATACAGAATAATCATTCCGTCTTCGTTTATGGATTATCCTGCCATGTGTACCTTCTTTTTTTGGTCAGTACGTTTACCTTGGGCGGTTTTGCCGTGTATATTATAAATGCTGATATAGGATACAGGTCTGTTTTAAAAAAGATAGCAAGTTATCAAAAAAATTTGGACATAGTCACAAAATTGGAGTTGGAATTGGAATCAAGACCTGCAGTGTAAATGCAGCCTAAAATAACATTTTAAAGTAGTATTTGAATTATGTGTTTTTTAAAAAATGAGATAAATGTTGGATAAGGGCGTCTACCAAATGTCAAAAATGTGAATGTATTTCTTTTACCTGTTTAATCTAGAAAATAAATGACAAATAAATGTAATATAAAACGACCCTTAGAGATCAATTAATTGTACAAATTTAAATAGAATCTAAATAATTTTATCAGGTGATTCAAAGGTTGCTAATAATTGATCCAGTTTTATCACAGAATACAGTGGGTGCAAAGTACTAATACAATGCTAACAGTTACTGGTTACAAAACATCAAGTGTGTAAAACTTTACATAAGCAAACAGTTTATCAGAAAAGGCAATAAGTGTAAATCTAAAGGTTACTCCCACAAGCTCAGGCTGAATGAAAACACTTTACTAATTGGTAGTCTAACGTAAGACCGATATATATATATATATTGCACAAGTTCATGTAGAGCAATATTGGCCGACGCCGTGGTGTAGTGGGTCAGGGCAAGTTGTTGCGCTTCGCAGACCCAGGTTCGATTCCGGCTTGGTTTACTAGTATTACAGTATACATTGCTGTCCAGGTTGTTGTCACAGGTTAAAATTTCATGCACACTAGTGAGTAAGTTAGATTTACGACTAAGTAAATCAGCCGTGACTTGTCAGGCTCCCGTTAGCATAAACTGCACAGGACATTAAACTGCCAATTTTCTAGGAGTAACCTATTTTCAGGTACAGAACAGTCAACAATTTAGGATCCTTTTTTTGAGTGTACAAACTCTTTATATTAATCACAAGCCTTAAACAAGTACCTGCATTTTATACACCTTAAATAACAAAAGTAAAGACAAACAAACGAGGAAATAATTCATTTCACCAACAGTATCTAGTTAAAAAAGTAAATATTTAAATTGAGAAAAAGATTATTCAGTAAAACTTAAATAAACCAAAACCTAAAATCCGATCTACAGATATCAGACTAGCGCCTCTTACCCTACAACAGTAACAGAAAAGCAGCTGTAAGTCCAACAACAGAAACAGTACACAAACTCTAATTTACATTTTGTATGCTGTATTTCGTGTTCATGCTACATAATAAGACTGTGCAAAGCTTAATAAGTGAGCAGGAAGTCTCTCAAACCTTTTATCTGCCTGTTTTTATGTTAAACCTGTTCAGCAACCTGAAAGCTGCCCTGGGTGGAGTCGCGTTGGAGACTTTTTTTTGTTTTTTTTAACATCCAACCATTACATCTTTAAAGAGTTTTGCTACATCAGATCAGATCACTGGTGGTAAATGCACCTCACACATCATCACATCCGGGATGCAGAGTGATCATTAACACTGACAGCATAGACAAGCCCTACTGAATATAATGAAAGGCCTGGAAAATTGTATTCATTTTAGCTATTTAACATATTTTTAACATGGCTTGTATGTTTACATAATAAAAAATGAAATTTTAATAATTACACACAAAGAATAAATATGTATAACTTTATATGTTTTGTATATACGGTATAACTGTTGTTGTTCTGTATAAGCACAACACAATAAACGGGAGGGTGTCAAAAAGTTTAGAGACAAGTAAACATGACAGCATAAAGCTTGTGCTGCCAGTTGTTGGCATGTCTCGAAACTTTTCGATATAACTTTGTATAGAGCTATACACATATCAGAGCATGCTAAACTTCCAGTTTTACAAAAAACAAGTTCTAAAATTTGGTAATATTTGCAATTTTGGTAATGTGTTGGTGGATGTGCTAATATGTTGCCAATTAAAAATAAGCAAATGATGAGGTAGATATTAAACTGATGACTAACTAGAATCCAAAGGAATGCTTGGATTTATGCAACCAGCTGTGTGTAAATTTAAACTGAAAATGACTGTAAATAAGATTGTAATTACTTGTTACAACACATAATAGAGCATCATATTATGTAATTTAATAAAAAAACAAAACAAAAAGCCTTGACACCTCCATTTTTGACATAATTTACTGTTTAAATTTTAACCTAACTCAAGTTCTTATTTTTTGTTGAGCTGCTTTTCAACAGGAAAATTCTATTAGTGTTTAACAAATAGTTTGGCCAATAGAGCAGGAGTGTGTAGAAGTGTTATTACATGGCCATGACCCTGACAAAGCTAGGAGGCAAAACACAAATTCTACCACTAAACCTAACATTATGACATCATTGCATTTTACGGACATGGCAGATTAACCCCAGGCATTTGTATAATGTTTTCAAGATTAAAATTTGAGCCCATGACTTTAAAATAAAGAAATGGATAGTAATGTATATGTGCTATAATGCCAGTTTCAAAGATTACAATTGGAAAGTTTATGTATTCCATGCCAACAGAAAGTTATTCAAGGGAAGAAATGTTATCCATTTAAAACTTTAATATTAAATAGGATAAATTTCTCAATTTGAATAGTTTCTGAATTAAAGTCAAAAGTTTCTTTGAGACAAAATCTATAAGACCCCAAAGCTGTCAGTAATTCATTAAAAAAACACTGCAGCCCAAAGCAGAACATTGTCATCTTTATTACTGTTATGCTCAAAGCCAATTAATTACATTTGGACCAACATGACTTTAAAAAAATAGCACTCACAGGGTCCCGCAGATCCTCTACATCTTTAACAGAGGCTGAAGGCTTTATCAAGAGATCATCGTTGCATTCACTGTCCGAGGCGTTGGGCGACTCTGCAATGTCCAGGAACTCATCACGCTTCTGTCCTCTGAATCGTATTTTGTCCAGTCGCTTTAGCATCTTCAGAACACACTTCTATGCCTTTATCTCAGCATAGTGGACCACAAAACCCTGAAATATACAATACGAATCCAATTACACAAGAAAAAAACCCAGAAATCTATGACTTTGACTTATCAAACACTGACTAAAGGCTTGTATTAAATTATATTAACTTGTATTAAATTAAAAGCTTGCTTTTTTATTAGACTGACTAATAGTTTATAGTATTTCTTTATTTCTGTATTAGACCATTTGTAGAACTGTAAATCACAGATTACTGATGCAAATACAAATATTATTTAGTTATTAAAGAATCTTTAAATTGGGTTTTAGACAAAGAGTTCAATTTATAACAATTGCTATTTAATGCAATCAACTGGATACAATAAGCATGTAAAATTAACAGTATATGTTTGCCTAACAAGTCAATCACTGTGAAATTTGTTGCTGTCTATTAAACAGGAAAACCATATTACACTTATCATCGGGTTTCTTAATTAATGCTCCATTCTAACCCTACAACCCCACCAGCTCAACACGAACTCTTCATTTTTTGCCTATGAACAAGGTTCCATAAATTGTGGCAAGAGATATTTGTTAACCACCAGTACAGTCTGATCAACATGTCCTTTTAGGCCATTTTATGCTATAGTTCAAATTACCAGGTATTGTGTTTACTCTATATTGTCTTCTCTAAACCTGTCAAACTTATCTATCAGACAAGGACAGACTTAGGAGTAAAAACCAACCCTGAATGGGGAAAAAATCCAGCGAATAAAAGAGCTCATTAGCAGTGTGACAAAGACATGCTCTATTGGTAGCGCAGGAGGAATTCAGGACCTACTGACAGCCTCACTATTATAATAAGAGCTTCTGAAAAGGAAAGGGAAAATCTATGAGCTGGAAGGGAAACAGTCAGTTTGAGGGGCAATTTGTATAAGAGAGAGTGACAGAGACATGGGCTGGGTTTCTAACTGCCACAATAACATCGCCAACTCATTGAGGTGTTAAATAAAAGCCACACTTCCTCTTTCTGAATGAGTCGCCTGAATGGAGGAAAAGCAATGGCTAAATATACCACAAAACACCCTAGCTGGGATTACAAATATAGCTTCAACTTAAAACATTAACATATACCCAAATAAAGCTATCCTAAACTTTAAACTGTTAAAAGATATATATTTTACTACAAATATATTCAATTAATTACACAAAAAAAACGGTTAATTCAGTAATTTTTTTAGTTATAAAACGGTGCGTGCATTCTTTTCTTTATGTTGCACAACAGCTTTGCATTTACATTACATTTCTGGCATTTAGCAGACGCACTTTCCCAGACCAACCTTTATTCTTATTTGTACAACTGAGCAATTGGTGGTACTGGGAATTGTACCCACGAGCTACCATTTAGCCCAGAAATCTATAGATGTCTCTTTGCTTATGTAAACATTTTTATTACATTTCTGGCATTTGGAAGACAGTTGAGATCTTTGCTCAGGGCTTTAGCAGTGGCAGCTTGGTGATGCTGGGATTTGAGCACACAGTGTTCCAAACAGCAGTACAACATCTTAACCAGTAAGCTATCACTTCCCACATATTTACCTTATCTCTGCATGTTTAGTTGAGTAACTGTGTGTTTTCTTATCAGCAATATTAGATGATGTCGTTGCCTTGGAACCCCTGTCCTAGATATTACTAAATTTTGTATTAAAGCAATTTCAAGTGCATAATTTTAACACATTTGGAAATGTTAGAGTTTTGCTCTGATCAAAACCAAAAGAAAGAGCTGTTTCAGGGCTTATAACAACTGAATTAAAACATGAGCTGTTGGATAGAAAATAGAAAAGCCCTAATAAAACTCATTATAAAGCCAGCAGCACATACTGAGCAGAAAACCTAATGTTGTGTGCCAACTCAGTATTCAGCACAGTGGTTTGACTTTAGAGCCAAAAAACAGCCTGAGAACAAAGCATGTGGGCCTGAGCTCAGTCGCTTCAAAACTCCAGCTTTGCTCTGTTTTTCTACCTCCAGCAGGAGCACGTGCTCCTCATGATAATGAGAGAACCCACGTCAACCCACTAGCCTCCACACACATCAACTATCTGCTCCTAGCTTTAACTAAAAATAAGCTTTTTTAAGTTGTTTGGAAAGCGACTTCCTACATGGCAATTGTGTCACATATGTAACAATACAACATATATACTTTCATCTTAAAATGATCTTAGCTTAGCGCTAGTGTATTATATAGCTAATACTAAGACAGTAAGACAATTTTAGATTTTTATAGCTCCTAAAAGATATTTCTGTGTGATTTAAGGTGTGGAAACATAACAAGGTTAAAACGACAATTCTTCTGACAAAATGTACACGAACAGCCGTTTACACGAAAGCTGTTTCCTCAGATAAAACTGAACAGACTGTTGCGTTCCCATGGATTTTTGACTACTGTCATTCCTGCCAAAAGAAAAGCACCACACCATAAAACCTGAACAGTCGGATATCTAACCCTAGAATTAAGAATACTAGACAACTCATTGCTAGATTATTAGATGCACTGGTTTTAAAAACCTGATGTAATCACCATTTAAAAATCCAAATCTCTGCACGTGCATCATAGACAAACCATTCTTTTGTCCCAGTATTGCGAAACATTTATCTAATATACCTAGATATAAATTTGTATAATGTCCCTGCAGTAGAAAAGTGTATGTTCTAACACCTTATATATCATTAAATGATTGTGTGATCATTACCTTTTAAAGGCGGGGCGGTAATTTATTGTCTTGTTCCAGTAAAAGAAATTACTACCGATATATCAAATGGCAATAAAAGTCCAGTTTATACTCGTGTTATAAATCAGTTACACTCCCAACCACAAAAGAGTCCAAAAATATATGTTTAAGCAGTTTTTGTGACAAACCTATATACACCTGTTACAGCTTTTTATGACGTAATGGTAAAATGTTTATCGGTCACCGTTACCTTTCAAGCAGCAGAACCAGAAATAATCTACATGTTTATTTTCACTGATTAAATGTACCACCCAAATGCTAGTCTGATCCAAAAAACTCTCATTACTTGTACATAAGACTTTCGAAAAGCAAAATATCAACGTATCAAGCTTTTATATGTCGCTACATTTAACACCTCTTTTTACCGCCATATTTTAATATTAAACTACTGAAACTACTGTCCTTTATATCTATTAGTTTTATTTTATCGAACCCTTATGGATATGTATATATAATTTCATTTAAAATAGTTGTTTATGCTTTGTATTTATTATCATTGATTAATTCAGCATTGACCATTAATCAAGAGGTACCGTCCAAATGTTTTAGTACTATTTAACATTTTTTCCTAATAGAGAATTTTATACGTGTGTGTGTCTAAGAGTGTCAATTATTGTTTGGAAATGACGACCCCTATATTGAGCCTGGGTGTAAATATTGATCCCTGACTGTGTCAGTAATGCCAAAGTATAATTAAACTATCGACTTTGTGTTCTGTAACTGATGACACATTCTGTGTTTATAAATACCTCCTTCATATGAAAATAAAGTCGTTTAGCTGTTTGACCGCAAAGTTACATCATTTAAGGTAAAGTGTGACAAAGCATCTCACCAGTGGCACCAGTGTTTCTGGATCAGATCAGATCAGAGGAAGGGATGGGTGTCATTAAGTTCTGTATAATCGGGTTATGTATAATGTATTAGCATGAGACAGGCGTCTATTTTACAATAACAATGTAATTACATTGTAATAACAATAAAAAAAGCCCATAGTACACTATTAATATTGATAATAAACCTGTCTTTACAGTACAGGTAAAAGGTTTCATAATAATAATAACAATAATAATGCATACTATGGTCTTTTTGTTATTACTATGTAATTACATTGTATACTGAATAGGTGGGGTCAATAGACTCACTCAGTTTCTCATTTATTAATTCATCTTCAGCTATCTGAATTAATGTGATCTGATGTTTTCGACGATTTTTAATCCATCAGCAGCGGATTCTTGTATCCTACGGTATGTATGCACTCTCTGTGTTATAGCAGCATCTCTTTGTTCTCCTCGTGGTGTGTTACAGATTTAAGACACAGCTATAAACTTGTAGCACAGTCACGGGGGCGTTGCGCTTAGACCTGCTGGAGCATCAAGGCGCACGCGACCACGACACAGCTAAAAGACGGAATTTCTGAAATAATCAGCAAATCAGTGTGTAGAGAATTAATCTAATTATAGCTACATAATAGCATTAATTAACCTTGTGCATTTATCTATTTGTGCCTATTTTTTGGTTTACTCGCTTTAGCTCTGTTATCTTATAGAACAGCCTATTGTTTTAGATTTAGCTCGAGGCTGGTAAGTTAATTAGGTAAATGCAACAGGAAGCGTTAAACCTTTAAGCATAAATGGGTCTGAAAACACAGAATATTAAATTTATAAAGGCTGAACCAGTAAAATGCAATGCTTTGCGGTGAGCCAGACATCAAAACCAGGATGAGACACACAGCTAGAAGAGCGCCAGTGTTTCTCACTCACCTGCACGGAACCTGCACTGAAGTTGCATCAACAGGAACGGCAGAATACACGGTTTTGTCTTGTTCCGTCGTTTAAGAAAATTCGCATTCTACACGCTACAAGCACTAAATTCATTAAAAAATCAGGCTCCATACATTAATGTAGGCTTTCATGTTCCCAGCAACACACGACGTTAAGGCTGCGTTCACTGTTCAGAAGGCCCGTTCATCATCAAGTCAGTTTATCGGTGGGTTTTTTTTTTCAAGCGTTAACGTCACCGGAAGTGACATCAGTGAACGCGGAAGACTCCCTTTAGGAGATCAAGACAAAAATAGAGAAATTTTAAATACAAATGTTATTTCTTATTATGGTAAAATGTTATGGACAAAATTAATTTTTAACTTTAACCTTATCAATTTTATTGCATTTTTTTTTTACAAGCTTTATTAGTAAAACTGCTTTTTAAATTAACCAGACCATGCAGCTAATAAAACTATAGACATTTACACACACTTAAATTCTTATTTAGACTAGATGTATGTAACCCATCTTCTAAAAACTTTTTAAAACGTTTTATTGTATATTACTATAAATGTTAGATAAATTATACACATGTACAATTAACAATACGCTCCCAAAACGCATGTTAAAATTAAAAATTAAACGATTAAAATTCAATTTCAAGTAGCTTTAATGATCTGCTTTTAATATCACTTAATAATTACTTTATAAAGTAGGCTGTTGTTCACAAGCCAATTTTGCTCAGCTTCTTAACCAGAGGCTCCTCAGCAAAACAGCCACTGTAACTAACACGGTAACTACAAAATGTCCTACTAAATAAATACAATTGTTTGAATACTAGAGTATTTTTACAGTTATTATTATTATTTTTACAAACGAAAAAAAATTGTTTTAGTCTTTAGCGCAGGTTCCCCCACAGCAAGAGCTAAAAATTAGCATTCATTCGGTACTAATTTACCTGCAAATGTCTGCCATCTAGCGGTAAAGATAATCAATTAAAAATATTTACCTATTGAACTTATTTTTCCAGCCTGATGCAAATCAGGCCACCCAACCAGACAACCAAGGCATAAAAACTGACTATGAAAACAGTTGGACTTCATCAATTGATAAGTGGTGTAGACAAAAGTCAATATACATTAACATTTACACAGTTAAAATTGGTAGTGTTTAAAGCTCAACATCTGAAGTAAAGCAAGATCATACATTTCCAAAAGTGAAGATGTGGAAGTGGTGGAGATCTGACTAGAAGATTCAAGTCCATTAAGCTCCCACTACTCTTACTCTGAGCAGAGAACCCTCAACTACTCTATAAGGAAAAGGGTGTCGGCTAAACGTAAGAAATAAAGTTGTTGTACAATAATTTATATAAAACCTTCCCTGTTGTTTATTTACAGTCTATGATTTCAGTGCAAACACGGATTTACAACTTCAACTTCTGTACTCAGTGTCTGACTGCCTATAAACAAAAATAAAATAAAATAAAAAAAATTACAAACAAAAGAGAACTTTTTTTTCCTTTACAACAGGGTAAACCAAAGAACAGTCCTTTTTGTACATTATTTCGTTACTTAACATTGGAAGAACTCCTGTTACAGTTCCTACAGTTTTTGTCATGTCATGTTATATTCTCCTCAATTTTCTACACGCTTTGCCATAAACTCCTGAGGAAAATAAATACTGTTGGAATTGTAAAAAATAAGTTAATCTAGCTGTCATCTAGCTTTGCTTTAGGCTAATTTAAAGTTACATTTTGGCGTTACATCTACAGCAATCAAGCAAAGTAGGAGATGAATAAACATAAAACGCTCCCCTCAAGCAGTTATTAAAGAAAGAAGGGGGACAATTCCAAATATTAAGGCAAGCTCTGCACATTTAACTTTAAAACACTGTGTGGTCACATTATAAAAACGTTGTCATGGTAAACAGCATCTCATATAATAAATGTTTGTTCTTAGAGCATCACAGTATGTATAAACCAGTTAAACTCCTTCATTGGACTTAAACTCAGGTGAACGCTGGACCAGTCCACAGTTATATAGATGGTCACAATGTTCAATGGTAAAAAATAACACAAAAATAAAAAGAAACAGCAAACAAACAAACATTCAATATCTACATATTTTTAAAAGAAATAAAATTACAACCATTTTTTTTTTACAAATTCGTATTAACAAAAAAAATGCAAATGTCTATTGTACATATTACTGTACATTTTTAGATTAAGCTTTTTATTGGTACAGCTGCAACCTGATTATGTTATTGCAGCCCATGCTGCATTGCTCCAAAATGTTATACTTTCAAGGTTTTTTTTTTCATTTTCTTTTGTAGACAGAATTTTTTTTTTGCAGCAATACTGTTTACCATAGGTGCATACTGATCTTTAGCAGATAGCCTTTCTTCCGAAAATTATCCTCCTGAACAGCTACATTTTATATTTAGATAGAGGTTTCATTACTTGCACTGTAAGACAGAGAGAAAAAAAGAGAAAGTCAGATAAGCTGTGCTGACAGACAATTCTGAAACAATAATTCAACAAATATTGTTAGACAACATGAACATTTCTACATTAACGCAACAAACTAATTCTCATTCTAAATGCATAGGTGTGTCGCATAATAGACTGAATTTAAAATTTTGTTCCATATTTGTTGTTATTTTTAACATTATATTTAAACTATTGCTCTAAGTAATGGATCTCAAAATACTTTATGTAAATAATATTTGATGAATTTCATCTTAACATTTAGTAATTTCCACCCACCTACTTGATCTTTTATATCACATAAGGGCTTTCAACCACAGAGACTAAGACCTAGCATGAGAAATGCAGTACTGCATCATTTCACAATACTAATGCCCGTGTCTATATACACAAGCTTACAGACACCGGATGGAAATATAACAGAGTATTGCTACTCTTTCTTTCACAAAGCACAGGACCAAACCAATTACACTCTATTGGACGGCTATAGTTTATTTTGACTAAAACAAAATATTAAAGTTGCTTATAATCAAGAGTTTATGTTAATACTGACTCTGAGTCTATGTCTTCATCCCGAAACACAGGGCTTGTGCTGGGCTCCATCGTGTTTAGCGTGTTGGTGACTGAAAGATTTGGAGCTTCGATAACAACACCATCAGTCTTAGTGTCAAAACGCAGGCCTTCCGTTGAGCCGACTGAGGAACTTTTATATGAAATGGTGGGAGAGTTGTAGTCAATCAGCTTCTCTCGCAAGCGGTTCTTCAGATTCTTGTCAGTTAGTGGAGGAGGATAAGTAATTTTGTTTTTTAAAATGCCTTAAGTCAAGAGAAAGAGAAATGCAAATATTAAAAACACATAGAAATGTGTGGTAATTTCTAACATTTATACGATCGCTTATAAGATGGAGGATAGGCGGTTTACATTTCGAGCGAGCAGACACACCTGATCATGTATGAAATTATGAAAATTTTACTATTTTTTTTTTTACAAAGCAAGGTCCATAAAGACATGTTTTTTTTTCCATGTTGTGGAAAAGAAAAACATGACTGGCCTTTCCCTAATTCCACTCTAAAAACTAAAGCCAGAACTTTTTTTATTGCACTTGGTCAAATCTCTAGAGTCAAGCTCCAAAATCTAGAAAAAAAGTGCTTATAAGGGAAATGTGGACTATATCTTAAATTAGATGCTCAATATGCTCGTAGCTGCGTTGGTAAGGTGTCCATAGATATTTGATCATACAGTTTATTTATATGACAGTTTCATTCCTGTAGTGTGTATAGTATAGTGCATTTATTTTGTATAGTAAGGGTTCATTCATATTTCCCCTATATTCCTTATAGGTCTAGTTCTTAACATATATAACATATATAACATTTGAAGAGAAAAACATGACACCACAGAAAATGCAATTTTATCCTGAATGTACTAAAGTACTAATTATTACACTATGAATTAGGAGAAAATATCCAGTAAATGTAAATATAAAGTGAAAAGAACCCAGAAACATTAGCCTAGTCAGATTTCTTTCATGGTCTTCCGCTTGCCTCTCTTTTGCCAGACTCTTTTATTCAAAATCAATAATAATTCAGTTTTTCAGTTTCTGATGTCACCGTGTGTGCTGTGTGAGTATCCAACCTTTTCTGGGCAGCTGTGTGCTGCTTGGCTGGCTAGGAGGGCCTTCAATTGGTGAAATATTTCCATTTAGACTAAGCTTTTTGGACTGCTGCAGCTCCACAGTGCCTTTGGTCTGCACTCGCAGTTTATCCAGGCAATCAGTTAACTCTTTCTCACTGGCTACGGAGTTCTCCACTGACCAGCAGGGCTTCACAGGATTGACCACAGCATCAACTAGAACAATAAGGAGTGAATTCAAATGTTTTGTATATAAATCCAATGCTTACAGACAAGACATCGGGTACGGTACAAAACAGGATGCCTACTGTTGACAGTTAGATTCTTTGCTTTAAATTATATTTTACATTTTTTATGAACAGCAATTTCATAGATTTACATCTTATGAAAATATTGTTTCAATTTATTTTCATATCAGATTAACTTTAATTGTATTTACTGATAATAATGAACATTGTTTTAATTAATTCTCTAGATATACTGTATGTGCTCACTAGACTGGGTATACAGCGCCCCTCATTGGCAGAAATAAAACAGGTTGCTCAGCTACATTTAACAGAAGTAAAAATACTTAATCAGGACCCTAATTCAAAAAAATTGTTTAATTCATTTATATATTAATCTTCTATACCCTGTACCCACTTATTCCCTAATTCAGGGTCACAGGGATCTGCTGGCGCCTAGCCCAGCCATCTGTGAAAGGGCAGGAGGGGTAAACCCTGGACAGGTCGCCAGTGCATCACAGAAAAATAGTTTCAAATGTCTGGACAATTTTCAAATGTCTCTTACATTAGATGGTGATATAAAACCTCAACTGTAGATTCTTAAAAACGTAAAACATGATCATTATAATAGTACATGTGTGGATAACTAGCTGATTTTCCCATTCCATGTGTATTTAAAACGAAGTGTGTAAAAGTGTCAGTCAATCTTGATTGAATTGTCACTATAAATATCGACACCTCTTGACGTGCTGTGAACTGGACTCCGCTGGTTATTCCACTTATGCTTAGATCGCATTTTCTCTTCCTCACTGTCAGATGAGTGGGATGAAGCATATGAGCTGCTGTTTCCATCCATTGAGTGTTCACTCTCTGAATCAGAGTCTGAGCAATTTGTTGAAATACACATACAAAACACTGGTAAACGATAAATATGATTTGTGGTTCTGAGTTTGCTAACTATCGTTACCATTATTTATTAACTACCTTAATAAAATAAGGGTAAACTACTGTAATAGGGATGAGGTAGGGTTAGTGTAGGCTTAGGGAAGTATATTTAAAATTTAGGGAAGCTTATTTAAAATTTAGATCGATCTATAAGAATACAGTATTATGCTAATATGAATTCTATTAAAAAAACTCATCAGACTCAGCCCCCCAAAAAGTGCTGATGATTTTATTCATACCTTCCTTCCTCTTGCTCTTTTTAAAGGTTAAAGAAGAGTCTCCATCACATTGTGATTTTCTGCAGCTCATGGTATTACTGTACTTCTGTTCACCCCTAAGGATAATACATCTTATCAGTAAACATGCATACATCCCTATAAAGTTGATTTATATTTGCTTAAACTTCCAAACATGTATATCGAAATGCAGTAAAGCCAAATTGTTGTTGATGGTTTGTCATGGTTTGTTGTTGAGTACATTTTTTTTTTTTAGATTTTTTTGATAAATTTTTTGTCTAGTTTGCTTAGGAAATAAATCCAGATGTAGGTGAGGAGAAAGGGCAGTACCCGAGTGTATAGCTTTTGTAGCTGCTACCGTGGCTTTTGCCTGATTTGGCGGAGTTCTCCAGGGACACTGTGGACTCTCCAATTGGTGTACGGTATAGACACCCATCCTCGGTGTATGCATTCCCATTAAAAGAGCGCTGGACAGAAATTAAATAATCTTGAAAGTAAAAAAGTACTAGATGTGTGTTAGATTAGAAAATAGATGTGGATTAGATTTAAGTACATTTGTGTATTAACACCATGTAAAAAATTAATAAGTCGGATAATAAATGGAGCTGTATAGGCTGCAGGTGATCTTGTGCTGACTTTTAACCCCACTTACAGTGAGCAAAGTGGTATGGGTGGTGGTAGATTCTTCTGTTGGGACCCTCTTTATACCTAGGACAGTCTTCAGGTTTGTTCTGACATCTTTGTTAAGGATACAGTGAAAGAATATACAAATAGCCTGCAAGGAAAAGCAAGAGTAAGCAGGTTAGTATCGCTGTTGAGTGATTTAACAGTTAATTCAAATATATCCACAGTTTAATAGTTAATCCAAACATATCCACTGGAAATAAAACTTAAACCAAATAATAGGGTGAACCTGCTGATTCTGTTCTCGAAACAGACCTTAGGAGTTCTAGCCTTGCACTGAAGATTACCTGCAGACAGCTGAGGATGGCGAATAGGTAGTGGAAGGTAAGTATGTCACTATTTACAGCCATTAGGCAAAGCAGCCAGGTGGCACTGATGAGCAGCAGCAGCAGGATGGCCATACGCAGAGCAGAGCTACAAAAAAAAAACAGTAAATATCAAGGAACATAGATCTATACAGGGTCTGAATGTCCAGCCACTGAGACAAGTGAAACAGGATAGGTTCTTCTCATTTATTATATGTGTGTGTATATATAATAATGACACAAACCGCTAATAACACAAACATCTGTCATTTGGTCTGTGTTTCATTACTCTCTTACATCAGATTCAGTAAGCCTACATGACATGCGTACATTAATAATATAATAAACTTCCATATGAATATCTCACGTTACTGCCACAATACCACAGTTACAGTGTTACTACAGTAAATCTATTGTAAATTTCTAACAAAAAATGTTTTTGCAGAATGTTTCTCCTGTTTCAGTATTGTTTAGAACATTAGTGCTGTATAAATTAATGCCACATCTGTGGTTTGTATGCTATTGGAGACGTCTGCCTCAAACTCACATGCTTCTTACGGAATCTTACAGTGCTGTTTAGTTGTCATGTGATCAAGATCAGTCAATGATTTTTTTTTTAGTCAGAGCTAATAATGGTCCTGCGACGTGGTTCAAATGAGTCATGCCGTTTCACTAAAGCTGGCCTAAAATTTTGTGCTGTCACTTGTGTTGACATTGAGAAACTGCATGATTTGTAAATTATGATTGGCGGACACATATAATACATTTCAGCAGACAAGCTGAGAACAGTATGATATTCGTTCATGGGCGGCATTTGGCACACGAGCTGGACTTTGGACACCCCTGACTTAATGCATGTGATCTAAAAAAAAATGTTGAGCAGAAACACAGGACCTCACAGATATACAGTATATACAGCACTTACATAGCTTCTGAAGTCTCACTCTGATGTCTCTGTCCACAAGAAGACTTCGCTGCCAGCACAATTACTACAATGTTACCCTTAAAATAAAAAAAAAGATATTAATTAGCATCAATGTACCCTTGAGATTTACAAATGGGTGCCAGGCAAAGTTGATTTGTGAATGTTTTATTTATGTTTTACACTCACACACACACACAAACTAACCAGCACTACAAATGCAATGGGTCCTGTGATGCTCCAGATTAAAGTATCATGAATGGAAAGCCAGCAAAAGTCAGGATTCATGTATCCCTGAGGATCCAGTCCTACAGCTAGACCTGAAAAAGAGAGAGAACTATTTGTTGTATACATACATACGGGACTATATGTATGTCTAGACTGATATCTGCCTGACCTGTGATGATGGCAGGAAAGCCCCAGCCAGTAGTGTAGTAGAATCCCATCTGACCATGGTTGACATTGCGCATCTCTGTTAGCATGCGGTAAATGTGTAGCCCCTCCACAAACATCCAGGCAAATGTGCACATATAGGAGTAGTGCAGCATAATGGAAACCACTGTACACAGGAACTACACATACAGGACAAAAGGATGAGCACATCTGACTATGATAACGCATACATGTAATTATTATGACAACAGCTGTTCATTATAAGGGCCTCACAATAAAAGCTTTTCTTTAGGACTGTGTGGAGCTGAGGTGAATTTTATTTGAACAGGTGACCTGTTCAAATAAGCAGGTCATCTAAAGCTCAAATCTTTACAGATTTTTCAGGCTATTAAAAAAAAAACAACTACAGCCTACAATTGCTGTAATTTTTACAGTAAATATCTACAGCAGATTAGTGAATGTTTACTTTATCCAGCACAGTAAACACTTTATCCAGCACAGTAAACACTTTATCCAGCACAGTAAACACGTTATCTAACACAGTAAGTAATTTGTTATTACGATGTATTTACTTACTGGTCTGTCAGTCTGATTGATGCCAGTGAGGAAGACAAGCTCAGAGAGGAAGATGGCTGCCACCAGGTTTTTATGAATGCTGTGCAGGTTGGAGCGCAGTTTACGAAGAATAGCTAATAGGAGGAAGGTAATGAGGAGGACCACCAGGGAGGCAGACAAACTAGTGTAGATCATCACCTTCAGGGGCAGGACATCTCCATGCTAGAAAACATGCAGGGTTTGTTAGAAAAATACAATATAGATTCGCATCTTATACTGATGCATTCCAAACTATAAGATGATTATGAAAGGCGGAATAGTTTTTGTTTTTATGTACCTCTCTTTTGGAGATATCCATAAGGACAGCAAAGCTGGTCATGTGGTTACACTGGCAGCTAATGTGAGTGGTGTTCCTAAAGACCAATTCACAGCCTTTAGAGGACCAAGAGCCTGAACTGTTTTCCCTGCAAGAGACACAAACATCATTATATAAAATCTTAAATAGGTTCTTACTTTGTTCCAAGTTCTAATATCCAGATCATTGTGGATTTTATTGTAATAAAAAAAATAAATTCTGACCGAATACCTTCGATTACTTTCCACCATAGTTATTGAGATAAGAGCAGCTGAAACAAACTTTTACTAAAGAATAGGGAGAAGTATTAAGCTAAGGGTAAGGGTGGGGTTGACCTCTACGGTCGGAGATCCTTTGGAAGTCTTTTTAAAGCACCAGAAGCGTGGAGAGTATGAGAGTCTTAGAGGAACTGAAAGTTTGTAAAAGATCGGGAAATCACTAGGAGAACACCAAGCTTCGCTGGAAAGTCTTGCTTCTATAGCTGGCGAGACCAGACTCTGAACTAAGGTAAGTGACTGTCTTAAATAGGGGAGTCCTCTTCACGAGTTTTGAGTTAATTTCAGCGCTAAAACACTTTGTGAAATAGTCTTGAAACTGCCTTTTTTTAAAAAAAGGTTTTCTTCTAAATTGACGAGTTATGAGCTACTTTCTGCTTTTAGATATTAGGTGAATATGGGATCATAGAAATGGACGTGTCAAGAACAACAGCTAGCATTTCAAGCACTTACGGAATAGAATGGTTCCAGAAGACACACACAGGTTTAGTCCTCTCTTGCGTCTCCAGCAATCTGAACATCAATGTGATGGGTTTGTGTAGTAGAGGGGAGGCGCTCTCTCCTTCCTGGTGCACTATCACACTTACTACAGGGCTGTTAATAACTGGATGCTTTGGCAGTCTGGAGATGTTACAGATAAAATCAAACACCATTTGAAAAAAAACAAACACACAACAGACAGAAAACCAATTAATAATATAATGCTGTAGACTGGCATATTGTGCTTTATGTAATAGGAAGAGATTCCACTCCAGGCTGTTTATGCATCATCTTTTTACCTGAGCATGCGTCTGTCAAGGTCGTAGTTCTCAGGTAGAAGCTTGCCTAAAGATCTGTAGATTATGACCAATGCAATACTCGGAGACTCTGTAGTTTCAGCATGTCTGCGTTTCTTAGTTGATGGCCCAGGAGCAATAACAGAGGGAGATTCTGTTCCTTCAGGACCAGCATGAGGAATTGAGGGCTCACTATTTACAGGTGTTTCTGTGGTAGCAATGTCTGGGTATCACAGAAATATAAATCGAGCATTTAACACAAAAGAAATGATGCCTAAGAGCTCACCTAAAAAATGTCAACCTCATTAAATCTACCACTAACATAAACAACACAAACCTACTTATTATTTCTGGTTACTCCCTCAGAGATTTCAATGTCTCCAGCGCTATGCTGATAATAATGCAGAGTTTACACTGCACAATTTTAGCCCTGATTTTTACTTACAGGTTTTTTAAAATCTCCAAAAAAATGCCTGAAATCCGAGGCAAATTGGTGCTTACTTAAAGCAATGATACAGTGTGAATTAACAAAGACGCAAAATCAGAGAATCGCCGGCGTGTCTCGTTTGGCATGCTAAATATCTGGTCTTGTCGGTAACTAAAATCTTGCAGTGTGAAATGAGTTCTGACTTAATCCTACATCGCCGATGACCTACATCCAATAGGAGAGCAAGATCCAGGACCGCCAGAAGTTGGAGGGAAGGTGTTATAGACTGAGATATCAGCAAGCACGGCTTTGGTTCCTAGAAAGATTTCTTCTATTTGGAAAGAGGCTTCTTGTCTATTTGGACCCAAGAAGTGTATGAAATCAGCGCACCGAACATTTGTGTTGCAAGGTATTGCAATGTTGTCTACCATTCTAATTTAATATTTTCAGTTTCGCGTCACAACTCTGACCTTGCATGTTATTTGCTTATCACTTCTCGCATGCGTGCAGTTGTAAAACTGACCAGACAGATTTGTTGGCAATATTTTCTATTCTAAAGCTATGCAGTGTGTGACCTCCTCTCGCTAATTCACTGTGCAATGTGAACACAGCAGCAACTGATGTTACCCCAGTTAATCTTACAATGTGAAAATAACAGTGATTGAGCAGTGTAAACTCGCCATCACTCGCAATCTCCTAAAAGATTAATGCATATTTGCTGCTTAAACTAAAAATGACTTGGCATGTACAAGCAGTGTGCAAGAAAAACAAGTACATGTTACAAAATGATTTACATTAATTTTTTACAACAATCATTATAAGTAAATTCTTTAAAAAAATGTATACTCTACAGATAGAGTCATTTAAAAAATAGAATCAGAATTTTATCCTGTGCAGTAAATAGCTTATTACCTCGGCTTTCTGCTGCGCTTAAAAACAAGTCTGGAAACATCACCGAGGTTTCAAGCTCTTTGGAATAGACCTCCTTAATCTCCTGAAAGCGAGGGAGCCTGACCTGGTTCTCGAAGGAGGAATCCAGAAAGTCCATTGCAAAAACTGACCACAGGAGGAGGAACTATATAAGTACTTTTCTAAAATAGTAATAATAACAATAATAATAATAATAATGGTATGTGAGCACATATAATTTATACGCTATAGTTTGCTGTATCTTTTAACTTGTTGCATAAACTCACTCATGTTGTCTGTGACAATATTAAAGGGTTTCAGGTAGGTTTTCCTCATATTCCGGACTAAAGTGTTTGCATACTCTTCAAAATGATGCAGCAGGTCAGTGCAGCCTCCGTCTGAGCGCTGGATCTGCTCCCAGTGGCCTTTATTGACTGGGTCCAGTATAGCACTGCCTGCTTTTACTATGTCCTAAAATAATATAAAAAGCTCAGGTCCTATAATTCCTGACACTCAAAAAGCAATAACATATCTTTAATTTCATTACAATTCATGTTTTTCTTTCTAATGAACAAAAGAATTTACTTACAAGTCTCTTATATTTACTACTTATTTTCAACCCAGTAAATCAGCCCCTACACATTTTATCCTTTTTCATCTGTAGTCATTTTAGCTCATTTTCTGTACTGTACCTCATTAAAGGTGGAATGTTGTGCGGCAGACAGGTTAAACCCCTGCTGTAGACTTTCACGCTGCAGGATGCTGCTTATCAGCTGGTACGCTGTCCTTACGTCACTTCCATACATTTGTTTTGTACTCTCAGTGGCACTGCGCAACATCACTGCAAGGCTTATAGACCTTTCCATATCCAGTCTGGAGGCATTAGCATGCAGTTCCTCATGCTAAAGCAGCAGCCATATTTTAAACACATGTAGTGAGGTACATTTAATTTTATATATTGCACAAACTTTATTTAATTTTTTAGAAAATGTAGCCAACAATATATATAAACAGGAGCAGACAAGGTTAATGTAGCTTGGCACTGGATGGGCTTGAACCTGTTACTCAGATTAACCACCCAGAGCCCTAACCATTTAAGTTACCACTACCAGGCTAATCAATGAGCTACCAATCAAAAGGAACACTCACCCCTTTTCTGAGCTTGGTGAAGGTAAAAGAGGTGCAGTTGAAGAGCTCTGGAGGAAGCCAGCCCTCCTTATCACTGCAGTGGCGAATAACTGTGCCTGCAAAAATCAGGGAGTGTGTTTAATGTTGGGAGCTAAAGAAACACATGTTTTAAGTGGTTCTATAAAAAAAATTGTCAAGGTTCTCCCTAAGTTATCAATACAGTAGCACAGCTGAAAAAAATACCATTAATAGAGCATAGATAATAGCTTCATTTCCCCAACCTTTATCACCATCTATAAAAAGTAGCAAAACAACAGACACACGCTCTTACTAATTTGCTTCCAAATCTACAGCTGTTTGTTAATTTCTTTGATTTTTAAGAATATTTTCTATTTTTTGTTATTCTAACAATGCAATGCAATTTTACCATTGTGGGCTGTGGCATGGGGGGGCAAGTAAGTAGTTTCAACTTGATTAAGAGGGGGTGTTTGTCCAAAATAGGTTTGAGAACCATTGATATAAGGTTAAAGCAGCACATAGTGTGGATGTTAAATGAGCATTGTTCTATTAAACCCTTTAGAAAAAAGGTACTCGAAAGAAAAGATCTAGTATGGTTTAAATTGAAGTATCATTAACAATTACATACAATAAAATAGTAAAATTCCACAGTAATGCAGAACATATGTAAAACAATAAAAAAGCCTAAAGAATACTATATTAGATAAGACAAATATAAAACATCACACTACCCTGGATTTATCATAGTAGTTTATGGTAATTAAGTAAATTACATCAAGGCCGGCGTCAAGGGGTGGTGGGTGGTGTGGGGAATACACTACAGTCCATGTCCCAGCAAAGAGGCTGTTGTGCCCCCCTAAACAGTTTTATTGTATTTAATAAATATCAAGAATAATTAATAAAATAAAAGAATTGATATGTCATGATTTTCTGAGAAATAAAAATGAGAAATTACAGTTGTTGTTTTTTTTTAAACCTGTTTTTCTGATTGTCTGCCATGGGTCTCATGCGTCAAATGTGTCAACTTTTCTTTAACTTACCACTAGATCCTTTGGGGCAGTTTGTTGCTGCAGGGCCACCAAACAATGTCCTGGGCCACCAGATGCCTGCATCATAGACCTTAGGGCAGCTGTCATAAACCACTGACACGGTGTATTAAATAAAAAAAAACAATGAAACTTAATTATTATATTTGGTATATATAAAACTGGTATTGAGACATGAAGGTCACAAAAGTTTCAGATTTGAATAAATTACAGGTTACCTACCCACACAGCCACTGGAGGTCACCTCAGCAAATGGATTGTCACAGCGGTTACACTGACGTCCCACAACCCCAATTTTACACGAACACTCTCCGGTCACAGGGTTACAGGTACGAGAGTTAGAGCCCAGGTGGAAACACTCACACGGAAAACAGGTATCACTTCCTGTTAGCCGGTAGAAATTATCCTGATGCGCACACACAAAAAAACATACCTCAATCATTTAAACTTTTATTAAATGATACCTTTTTCATTTTTCCTAAAGGTACCTCACAATTTATAGTAGGCAATAAGTGATATAAAAATATATCTTGTGTATAGCAGTGATGGACCCTGAAAATTAATGTAGGCCATACTATATAAATCTGTACTTATAAATACTTATTGACATACAAAATGCTTTCAGTAAAGTCCTAATCAGTGACAACATTTTAGGAAAATGACACATAAATTAAAACACAATTTTCAGGGCACATTTTAACACTGTTACAGTTAATTTTTTCCTTTTGCTCTGTCATCTTATTATTGTGTATTGGCTTTAACTTGCAAACATTTTCACCTAAGCTTACTTATACCTCCAAGGTCTCTAGCAAAATTACGTACATATGAAAATGTGCAAAATGTATAATAAGACGGTGCTACATTGCTGGCAAGACTTTTACATTATGCATAAGATTACATAATAAATTTATGAAACTTGTATATATGCAAGCTTGTTATTTGTACCTTGCAGCTGCACAGCCCTGTTGTCTTGTTGCAGTCTCTTTTAAAGCCTTTGTGCACATCACAGTTACACGGGCCACAGCTTGGGTAACCCCACCATCCTCGTGGACATGGCTGGTTACCTCTGTGTGTATGTGACAGGGAAACAGACCAGGAAAGACACAGGAAACATTAACTGCTAAAATCCGTTGAACAAACAACAAATGGCTGAAGAGTCAACACTCCTACAATAGACTAAAGATTAAGTTTCTTTTATATGCCAGTGGGAGAGGCGGAAGTAGGTTTGGTGCTGGAGCTTTTCAGCCCCAGAGTCACACCAAGCTTTTAAAAGAGATGTCAAAAATACTAAACAATAAGAGTAGATTCATAAATTATACATAATCAAAGTATAAGTCAGAACCTGAAGGTATAATAGGTGTTTGTCATCAGAAACATATTTTTTGCTCTGCTGGTTAAAAATCACATCACATCGCAATAGCAGCTATTAACTGGAGTTGTCTAAATGTATTTATATGTATTTATATATTCTATGGAAAAAGAAAAACAAGATTAAATGATAGGCTCTTCTACCTGCCTGTCAACATAGATAATATCTTTAGGGTGAAATAATACCGTAGAGGAAAACATCAAAGACTATTATAAATTCTTTTGAAGGAACAGAGATTCCATAATGCTAAAATAAATCAAATAGTCAGACCAGCTTTAACTATCTGACTTAAAATGTTATTATCAAATCACTGTCAAAAAATTGTTTATTATGGTGTCAGCATGGGGCAGTTGAGAAAACACAGGTATGGGGGGGGGGTGAATTAAGTGCCTCTTATTTCAGTTGTTTCTTTTGGATTTTTTAAACGAAATTTTATTTAATAAAGAATTATGTAGGATTAGTATAATTAGTTTAATTATAGTCTACCTAAAGCGATTAAGTGAACTGCGGCCATTCAGCTTCTTCTAATTTAGGATTAATCTAAATTTAAAGCAGAAAATCTGAATTAAAATTAAAAAAAGTTAAAATGCATTTTAATTTTCTTTTTTAAAACTGTGGGTACCAAAAGGTGTTAATTCCCTTTTATTAAAAAAAATTGCCAACAATTACAATTTTTATTGTTACAGTGTTGTTTGTGTGTTACAGTGTGTTTATTCTGTTCACCAAATGATTAACAGCATTACTTAAAAACAGACTGAATGAAATAAAACAATAAAAGTAAAACTCAGTGCTTGTTTTGTTGGTAATTTTTTTTATATTTTGGATATTACGTTTTACTCTTTAAAAACTGGCCAAACTTTTGTTTCATTTAAGGTTTAAATTGTCAAAGTTAAGATGGTTAAACTCAACATGTGGCTTTTTTTTATTTATATATATATATATATAAAATACCATGACTTGGGGTTATATATATAGTTACAGTATGCAAAACATCTACTAAAAATGTTTTTCTCATTAATACAAAAAAATAATTTATTTAATTGATAAAAATAACTCAAATAATTAATATGCTATCAAAATAATCGCTAGTTGCCGCTCTAACTGTCATTTTGCATCAATTTTGGCTTTCGATGTCTCTCCAGGTAGTAAGAAATAAACGAGAACTTCTACGAGCTATAGTGGTGTTTTTATAGAGGAAAACCCCTTTATATGAATAAAAAATTTAAAGTTTGCAAGATATTTCCATGTAGGTCAAGTGTTCAGATACTGAGGACATCAGATTTCTGAATATTGTGTGTAGAAGGTCAGAAAAAATTAAAAAGCTACCTGTGTTGGCAGTACTGCCCGTAGTAGTTGTGCCCACATTCACAGGTGTAACCATGAGGCCTGTGCACACAGCTGGATGCGTGTTCACATGGGTTCAACAAGCACGCATCAACACAGTCACTCCCAAAGTAACCTGCCACAACCCCAAAGCAGACACTTAATACAATTAACACATGAGCACACACAAACACACACCTGTGCTTTGCTTATGCACCTGTAAACACCCATTCTTATTTTTGGAATGTAATATGACACTAAAACATTCAGTGAATAGCAATAATAGCGTTTCCTCCACTGAATTTTTTATCCAAAGGAATTGCAGCTTCAGTAGTGGTCAATTATGTGCTATTACAGACATAAATCGGAGACAAGCCAGGGACATTTCTTCAAACATTTAACTAAAACATAATGTGCAGTAATGAGACCAAGACCTCATATGAATCATACCTGGCTCACACACACAGAGATGTGAGGCCCAGATGTCTGTGCAGTGGCTGTGTGTCGGACACATAATAGATGCACACGTGTCTAAAACATTGCATCCATCCTTCACCCGCACACTCAAAGACTGATGCATGTTTATGTTCCCTGTATTTGTGGAGGTCTCCCCCAGGCGCACGCCCTATAGACATAACAACAGAGCAACGATTACAAGTGTATGTGGTTCAATATCTAAATAGACCATAAACTGAATAATGTATTTTTTATTTAATAGAATAGTCTACTATTTATGATATTTTATAAGAGCATACTTTAAGCGTGTATCAATGAACTCACCTGCATGCAGCCATTAAATCCATTCAGAACAGAGCCGTCATTTTTCATCAGACCCCCAACATACAGACTTTTCAGCTTTAGTCCTGGCAACTCATTTCCAATTTCCACTGTGTTCTACAAATCAAAACAAAACATTAAAAAATACTTTAAAAAACAAGTAAATATCAGACGCACTTCCAAATCGAGATACACAAGTTGTACAGTCAAAAGTATTGGGACACCTGACCATCACATCAAAGTGTGTTATTTTTAAAATCTTATTACATATATAGTCTAACGCTTTCTTTTATAATAACCTTGATACTTCTAAAAAGGCTTTTAACTGGATTTTGTAGAGTGGCTGTGCTCTTTCGCTGTCTATGTCTAATTTAGGACTCGTTTATGGATGTGCTTGTAGAATGTGAATAAGCCTTTTCTATATAGTGTCATCAAAGTAGATATACCTCCTTCAGGGAGTATTTTTATTTTATCTTGAATCTTTCATCTATGTGTTACCCATGAGACTAACTTTACTACGTAACAGGCAAGATAGAGACAGAGGTCATAGACATGCACACCTGGAACATTCCATAATCCAGAGAGACCAGGGCCATATACGTAATGTCCTTTCCATCTTTTCCGCTCTTTAGCTCTACCAGGATGTGATGCCACTCACCATCACTGACCCATACCTGTGGAAAATCCAATAGAGCCACACGTCGTGCGCCAACAAACACCTGGAAGCGCACGTGCATGTTACTGACCTGCAAGATAAAAAAACAGTTAATCAAACAACAATCTATTTTTATATACTTTCTTTTCAGACCCTTCTTATGATTATGTTCCTTTAAATAAATAGACCAAATTAGCTCACGAGGAAGATTCACCACAATTTCTCAAATTTTGACTTGTTAATACATACAGGTGCTTCTATAATTGGTCATAAATTTGACAGATACAGAAGCCTTTAGTTTTAGTCCACATCAATCAATTAAGTGTAAAATGCTGTCCATAACTGTGTACTTGTGTGCAGTACTGTGTTGAGTAAAGAAAGCCCGCATATACACACCAGTAAGCTGAATTTAGACAGCTCCCCAGCGCTGGCCTGGATCAAAGTACCGACACTTTTACGGGTCCGAAACATCAAGCTGATGTACCACGGGATTGTTATAGTGATGTCAGGGTCACTCCATGAGGCCAGGGCAGAACCATCAAAGTGTAGTGGTGAGAGCATCACTTAAAGAGAGAAACGCATATTTAGCATTACAGCACTGAACACTTTCCAAGTTCTAAACTTAGACAAAACTATTATTCTACTCAATTATCTATAAGTTGATCTTTTAATGGCTTCTCTGAGGTAGAACCTGAGGTAAACCTACCAGCAGCAGAAAAGTAGATGTTTAATGCTGTTTTGCCAAATGCTTCCTTAAATCTAAAATCCCACATGTTTGTGTGAGATCAAATATGCTCCAGTCACCCAGTAAGGAGCCTCCTAATGAGGGCCATGCAACATTCTTACTAGCTGATTGCTTGGGGCAAAAAATATATTCTGCATGTCAGGACCAGATGAGCTGAACTAACTGCATTGAGGCTCAATGCTGACACACTTACTTTCAGAAAGACCTGGCAAATTAGACAGTGCATATTGGTTACATGTGCAGCACATTTTTACAGAAATTTTGGAGTTTTTCCCCCTGCTGATGCTTATTGAGTTTTTGAACATCTGTCTCTCCTCAACCTTACCAGCGTTTTCATGTTTTTACTAAAAAGAGTTAAAGGTCTTTGTCATAAGCTATGGCAGTTGTCTGGCATAAAAATCCTACATTAAATTTTTACAACAAATTATTAATCGTAATAAAATACTATTAGCTATTTATTTTAAATATGACTGATTAGCTAAACATGATTACTCTTTAGCTCAAGTAGCTAACAGCACTTAATGTACCATCAAACATACACTATATGAACAAAAGTATTCGGACACCTGACTATCACTGACTATTTATATGTCATCAACCTCCACCCTTCTAGAGATCTATTTTAGTAGACTGTTGAGTGTGTCTTTCGGAGTTTTTAGCCACAGTGGTATTACTTTAGTTGAGATTGTATTGTCATGGATGAGGATGAGGGGTTGGGGTGCGGCTGTGTTCATTTTCATCCAAAAGTGATCACTGGGGTTGAGTCAGAGACATGGCTCTGTGTGGTACATAACATAGCCCAGGGGTTATTTACACAGGGGCAAAATGGAGAAGTGGTAACAAAGTAATAAAGGTATTTGCCTGCTTATTGGAAGATCAGGGTACTACCAAGTTGCCACTACTGGACCCCTAAGCAAGGCCCTTAACCCCCAATTGCACAGTTGTATAAAAAAAATAAATGTAAGTCGCTATGGATAAAGGATGTCTGCTACATGCTGTAAATGTACTGTAACATACACACTTATGTTGGTTTGCTGATAATGGTTTTAGATGGAAGCCTACAGCAGAAGGTTTTTCTTAAGTTCCATAGTAACAACCATATTACCATCAGCTTTTCTGGACAATTTTACTTTTATGCCTTTAATACGTGTGGGTCCTAACCTATTATATAACTGTGAAAAGACTTTAAACAACTTTGGTGTATAATGATTGGCATAAGCAAGTCCAATCCAGTGGGATTTTAAGGAATTAGGGCAGATTAAGCTCTCTAAAAATGTTAAGACACTAATCATCACATTTCCTACTCTAGGTCTAATTGAACAATTCATCACATACAGCATGTCAGGCTGCACGTGGCATGCCTTCATCCAAGTTGGTTAAGCTGTGAAGAGATAAGCAAAAGGAAAAACCTGGCACTCAAAAGTTATTCTCTTAGACCAGCCTTATCTTTCTCATAAGTGTAAATTTTAATAGATTTTAACATTTTTTTCACAGTCAGAACAAATAGTTTCAACATTTACAGCTAATTATTCAGTTATTTAATTATTATGATTGATAAGCGTTATACTAGTTCTCTGCATACTTATGAATTTGCCCATACACAACTGTGCATTAATCGAGTAAGCAACATAAGGCAAATTCTGCAAAAAATCATCAACTTGAAACATTATGCATTTAAATTTTCCACAATCTGCATGTTTATGTGTTATTTTAAGTTACAAGTGTCGTTAATTGTGTAACCCTGCATGTCTGTCTGTGTTACTATTCTCATGTGCGTGTTTTCTTACCATGTTCACAGTTTTTTCCTCCATAACCCAAAGGACATTTACAGGAGTATGTGTTCCATTTGTTTACACACAGTCCTCTATTGTAACACACAGTGCTGCTGCAAAAATCACTCTTTGCTGGGCAACCTGCAAAAGTATAGACCATGTTTACAAAGGCAAAATAAACCAAGTATTCAGCGTGTATTCAATCTGTGTATAAGGTATCTAACCTGCAACCGTGCCGTTATTAACAATGAAACCTGCCATGTCAACTGGTTTACTGTCGATAGTGAGGTTCCTAATGCAGCCCACAAAATCTCGGTTTCTCACTGGGAAATCCTCAGGAAGGTCGGGAACTCCACCCAGGAGCAATGGGCCAGTGAGGTCCAGAGACCTGCACGTAAACATGACACATGG
The DNA here is from genome assembly GCA_005784505.1 of Bagarius yarrelli. Classification (NCBI taxonomy): domain Eukaryota; kingdom Metazoa; phylum Chordata; class Actinopteri; order Siluriformes; family Sisoridae; genus Bagarius; species Bagarius yarrelli. The sequence goes on along the minus strand of VCAZ01000008.1, from coordinate 1,725,054 downwards.
GGTCCAAATCGTTCAAATGATCTGCAAATGATCTAACGCGCTTTTTGAAAGAATTGTATAAATCCAAACAACCTTTTCAAACCTAATTATAACCTTAAATCATAATGCTTATGGTTTAATGACTTGTAAAAATGCCAATGTTACTAATTTTAACATTAGGCTTTTTGTATATAACTTTAAGATACCGCATATTTTTGTTACACATCTTTTGTTTGGGGTTATATTTTCTGCCATGTGTTTTTCAGTGCTGATGCTCTGTTCTGAAAAACTTTCTTTAAATGATTTTAAACATATCTTTATTTCCAATAACTGTTCATAATAACTTTAAATAAACATTAATATTAATAAGATCAACATAAAAAGTGCAGGGTGTACCCTACAACATTCTGTAGACATTTTTAAACTCAAAAAGTAAACAACAAAACACCACAAATAAATAAATAAGGAAAAATAAATGTAATATCTTCCTCAAGTTTTAAAAGATAAGTAGCGATTAGTAATCCTAATTCAGCCGCACCAGGTTGTGGTGCAGGAAGTAGAGTTGCTCAGCATGCTTTTCAGTGAGCTTGCTACTTCTCTTGTCATAAATTGTCACAATTCTCTGAAGACATTATCACTAGGGACCGATTGATGCTCATCATCAAAGACAAATAGCGCAATTATTTTATCATAAAAATACCCAACTGACGATCATCGCTCAACCCCAAATTTTGTGGCACATATAATAATAATAATAATAATAATAATAATAATAATGCTATCATAACAATTCAATAATTATTGTTTATAATAATGCAGTACAAAAAAACCTAGAATTTTCTGCAGCGGTAAGTTAAACTTTTCATCTGCATTAACAAGGTTATTGGTCATAATAATATATATATATATATATATATGTATATAAATGTTTTAATTTAACAATAAGTTTTGATACATTTAAAGAAAGACACTAAACTCTTAAGATTAATAGGTCAGGGAATCTGATCAGGGTCCTACATGCAGCCAAACAGCCCTTACTAAGTTTAAAATATTTGGGTGGTTCCTCTTTAAGGGTAAGTGACCTTCCTTTATAAAGTGATTCTTTCACCTGAAGAGTTTGAGCGTTAAACACTGATAAGATTGTTAAACAAAGGTAAATAAGAGACAGATGAGCTACAAGTATGTTTGCATTGTAAGGCCTTTACGACAGTTTTGGCATGAGATCAAAACAAGTTCTGGAGAAAGAAAGAAAAGAGTGAAAGCAAAGTATGGGAATTTGCTTTAATCTCCTATAATGATAAGCTATTTAATACCTCTATGCAGTTAACATCCTACTCAGCTCGTATTTCTTTACTGTCCTGTTCAATGAGTATTTATACCTGTCTGGGAATGTATAAGATAGGTGTGGGTAATCACATAGAATGTATACAGTGGAAACATAGAAATCTCTGACTTATCTATTGTTCCACAATACATGACTGGATTATATTAGTAGCATCAAACCCAATAAAGAACAAGTGTAAAAGAAACTGGCTCAGACTCACTTCTTCTGGCCTGTTTGCGTGCCCTGGGCTGCACAAGTGTAGTTTCCAATTTGACCTCCGAAGCGCACGGCCATGGCCACATCACAATCATCCACAGCCACCACAGCAACTTTCTCCTCAGACGGACCATGAGGGAGGCCAGTTCTTCCAATGTGAGGCTAAAATTGAAAAAAAATTGGTGTGACTGAAATATATTGCTATTATTGTTTTTAGTTTTGAAAAACGTGACTTTATAATGCCATGTACATGTCAGTATTTGCTGGCTTGTGCCATGGACAAAACTGAATGCACAAAACAACTGATAAGTTTTAATGATTTTAAAATTATTTTATTAAAGTAAAAATTTATGGTTTTTAAGACCATAAAAAGAAGTAACTATTGAATAAAAAAAAGAATAATCTGATAGAGGGAACATTATGCAAAATCACAACATAACGCATCTGAACTGAGCAAATTCAACAATTTATTAAGAAATAACATTATTATGTTGAAAGATAAGGCTAAACAGCTATCTAAAATAAAGCTAAGATGACAGGATTTCTACAATTCATATTTATAGTTCTTCATAATTTTCTAAAGCTAATTGACTTTCAAATACATGTGCTAAAATTCGCTAGCCTTAGCGAATTTTCAAGCTCATAATAATTGACCAAAATCTTTACTGCCAAGGCAAGCTAGCGGCTAGCTAAAACCGTTGCATATATGAATGAGAAAATGTTCCTTGTTACTAAATTAATCACATAAATTGTTTTTTTAAGTGATACTTTCAGTTAAAGAATGCTATTATTAAGGTGGATTATGAAAAGGGCATTTTATTTTGTACTGTAAACTGTTGTTCTATTTCGTTTAACAACAAGCCCAAGCACTAATAGCTTAAGCTGACAGGCGCCGAACCGCCCTCACAAAGCTTTACCTGAGGGCACAGACTGTGTTTTAACAAGTCATTGCTGTCCAGATATAAATAAGAAGTTCATTTTTACTGCATTTTCTGTGACAGAAAAATGTTTGAACTGAAAAAGACAATTTTCTGATGTTCTAATGTCCAGCTATTAAAAGACATAATTAAACCAACACATAACATATTTATAACATAAGTTATAAAATGATTAGTCAAAATTAAATAGTTTAAATTATGTAGTTAGCTAGTTTTAATCAACGTCAACATGTGGCATTCACTATGTGGTGTCGCACAACAAATAATAAGTCGTCACATTTTCTATTACAAACTGATAACAAAGCCTAATCTACAGTACTCATGCAACATTTAAGCTTGTTATATAAATCATAATTAGTGAGACCAAAGAACCCTTTTATACACAGAAAACATACTGTCATCTTTTTAAAGTAGCGCTTTAGAGCTTTCAAAGCATGTCTGTTATAATCACAATTATTTCTTTGACAATTAATCGTCAACCAAATTTGATAGTCGTGACTGCCGTAGTGTCTACTTAAACTATTAATTGCCTGTTTTGGGGCTTTAACGATTAATTGTTTGTTTTAAGGCTTTGCCAATTGATTGTTTGTGAAAAACAATTAAGCGTTAAAAAAAGCAACTCAACTGTAAATATTGTATAATAGATAATAGTATTTAAATTAATCCATATTTTGTGTCCTGCCAGTGGTGTTTATCTGTTTAGCGACATAAAAAGTTGATCTGGTGATAGAGTGTTATTAAAGCACGTTTGAAGGGTCAAACCCCAACGCTCCGACTTTCAAATGCTGCTGCTCCAGTCAGCTCTGGAGCAGCAGCATCAACTCTGGTTGAAAGTAGGGTGCTGCAGGTACTACAGCTCCCTATTGTGGCTAATAAAAGTGTGCAGTAATTGCGGTTGGATTCAACGATTGCGGTTAGGTCAAATAATTGCAATCATACGATTATTTATTAATTGTGACAGCCATAGTTGATAAGCTTAAATAAAATCTGAATAATAGAAATAATAGAAATCTGTAAATCAGAAATCTCATTCTCTCACTTCACATATTAAACATTCTGTACTAAATTCTCTAATTTCTGTCTGTCTGCCTGTCAACTGTCTCCTTAGAGTATGGCCTTGGGGATGTGGTTTCATTATCACTGCAACTTGCTGAAATTTGACCGTTAAAACTTTCAACTAGGCATGCTAAGCCCTAAGTGATTTAACCACATCAGATCCAAAATTTGCGTACACCTTACCAGCACTATCTGATATTATGTCTTCCTAAATCTGTCGCAACAAAGTTGGAAGAAAATAGTCATCTAGAAAGTTGTGCTATTTTGTAGCATAAATGTTCACCTAAGCTTCTTGAAAACATGCTGTGTTCTGGTTGATGTAGTCCTGACTCTGACTCAACCCCACCGAACACCTTCGGAATGAACTGGAACACTGACTGCACCCCAGACCTCCATGTGACATTAGTGTCTAATCTTAATTACACTATTGCAGCTGAATTAAAAAAAAATCAAGTAAAAACCAATCCAGTCGTATGCAGGATTTTAAAGGGAAAACATGAAAGGGTCAAAATTTTTAATAAAAAGAACTTCAGTCTTTCCCCCAGACTACACTGTCCTCTAAATTCACATGCAATTTCCATGTTTTGAATGGGGTTTTTACTATTTTTATTATTTCTACTGTTGATTTTTATTCGTCTTATTTCTGCATAAACATACTGTAGATGTAAAAGTTGCCATAAATAAAGAATGCATTTTATCTGTATGAACACCACAGAAATGGGTGGTATGTAAAATGCCATTCCTTAAGATAAGAAACAAACCCTGCTTGGCTGATCCTCAGTTTCTGGTCTATGTCAAACTAAAAAGTAATAGTTAAGACTGACACAGGAGTAATCTCTGGTCTATAAACAAAAATATGACAAGAGTCCTACTTTAATTGTTTTTGTCAGCATTTTGTGAATAAAACATAGCCATATTTTTACTGCATTGATTTAATATGCCTGGTGTTCATCTAAAAGATTGACAGTAATATGACTGCTCTAGCTCAAGACTAAAAACGAGAACATTAAATTTCTTTATCTGCCCTAAAAGAGCATGTGCTGCAGATTTTGTACTGATTGAATATAAACAGTGCTGTTGAATGAAAGCACAAAAAAACATGAAGGGATGAGCAGCCCAGGCTCACAGGCCTAAAAAACCACAGTGATTGAGAACATTCCTGCACTCTGAAGCATACACCATGTACTAAGTCCAACTAATCAAAATTCAGACACTCCATCCTACTAACAACTATTACTGTAATCTGTGTGTATGTGCGTGTGTGGTATGGAGAAGCACATGGTAACTGTTTGAAGAACTATAAAACTGAAGACAGACAAGACAACAAAATAGCTACAGTATAATTCTACTTACATGCTAAACACTCGTAATGCTTTAAGTGGAAATTTACTTCAAAACACAAACCAGTTAAGCCTTAATTATTTATAACTCTTATCAAAACGTAAAGGCTTTATCAAGGGGACATTATGCCAGGCAATCTTAACGATGAGCTTGTGCTCTTGTTTATTTACCTTTTTATAGACATCACTGTCAGTCAAGTAGCAAGAGAAACTGGTAGGATAATTTTATAGACTTCACTGTCAGTCAAATAGCAAAAGAAACTGGTACGATAATGTCCAAACCTATTATAATTATAAAACTTGGAAATATGGGATTATAGAAAAATATAGCATTTAAAAATGTGGTTTGGTTTAGTTATATTGAAAAATAATTGCCCTTATGATAGTATATATACACAAAGGGCAGCTTTTTTTCAAAAAGCTGTGTATTGCTTTATATGTAATTATGACCGAATAAATCTAGTCGTCTGGCTAATTCAGAGATCTTCACCATCTCGTTGTAGCTTGGATAAACTGAGCAGGGGGTCGCTTTGGGGTCAAGGCTGTGAGTGGTAATGATTTTATTTTGTCACAACCAAGTAAATACAGTTCTGAATACAGAAATACAGAAAATAGCTCTTTTTCTGCAGCAATACCTGTGAGCCAGTGAGTTCTAGCCATTATATTTACAATGTAAAACCTAATATGTGTTTGTGCTTGTTTCCTTTAGCTTTTTTTCCTCAAAGTTTAAAAAAAAAATTCAACCTTAACTAATGTTTTCAAGGCAGCGGTAAAAATACTTTTAGAAGTGTAACCACCTTTTACAGCGTGCAAATTGCTTTCATATTGTATATGTACTGTAACATTGAACAAACAAACTCAAACACTCGTTTGTGCTTGTTGATAATAGTAACTTAGGAAAGCTGTAATTAAACAATCAAACAGTAAATTCTGACCATTTTACACGTTTTTTTAAAGACTACTGCTTAATTAAAGATTAAATAAAAGAACAACACAAGTGCATATTGTATTTTTACAAGCCTCTTCAGTCATAATGTATTAATGTTACACTTGTTTCATAAATCAGCCCCGAACGTCCCATAAAGTGTAATAATGTGCATACTGTACAACCTGATTTAGTTAGGATCAATATTTCAGTTCTTCTATTCAAGTTTTTTTTAATTAATTAGCAATGTGTTTGATGGTAATGATGTTTTAATGATATTTAGGTAACTGCCCTTTTCAAAAGACCCATAAAATGTCCATCTGGCATTATTGGCACATGTGCAGTTCAGAAATAACTATATTGCTACTTTAAGTTAAAATATATATTTATTTTTTATTAAATATTGACAAAAACAACCTTATATTTTCTTAACTTTTTCTCTTTAGATGTTTTTCAAAAAATGATAAAGCATAAAAGACACTTTTATGGCTGAATATATCTGAAATAGTAAAATATTGATATAATTAAAAATTGATGAAATAAGAAGATTAATAGATTATCTTTGCTTTCCACAATAAACATTATTTCACAGTGAAGAGATTAATCATCTGCAAAAGAAAACTACATTATCATTAATTAATAATATACTACACCCTTACACAACTAATATGTCTTTATTTCATGAAAAGGAAAACAGGACCCTGTTGTTACTGAAGTTTTTGGAATGCTCACAGCTATAAAACATGACCTATTAAGTATTTTGTTTATTAAGTGCCAAGGTAAGTAGGGGGGTATTACATTTCTAAATGTGTTATAAAATTGCCTAAAGGCAAAAAGGCATCAAGGAGAGGAAACAACCTTGATCTTACATAATTCCACCATAAAAGGAAGTTAATTGTAACAACTATCAAAGAAAGTAACAACATGATGCTGGGAAAGTATGCATACTTTTTTTCTATCCTGATTAAAATTTTGTCTGGCGCGATTTTGGCTGAGTTCCCTGCTGTTTTCTAAAGGAAGATCTAACTAGTACATTTTTTTATTCTTATCAGGAAAAACACTAGAGGTTATCATTCCAGTCTTATTGAATCTAAGTAAATTAGTCATGTTTATTACAATTTAATAGCCCGAATTGGATATAGTTTATCTTGCTGATCTGCTAAACACTACAGCTTATTGTGTGCACATTACTTAGCTGAGACAGGAATAATGTGGGCTTCAGTCCACAAAAAATGATTAGTAACACCCTACAACTTTAAACATTATATTTTATATTAATTCATAATATACGATTCTGGATTCTTTTATTGTATTATAAAAAGGGTATTTTTATTTATAATAATAAAATTAATGATAATAAGTAGTAGTAGTATCTTTAAATTAAAAAATTAAACAACTTATAAATTATTATTTAGTGTGTAAATTATGTTTGATTTAATGTAATATTTACCCTTTCATTTTGTTCTTTCCACCAATATATATTGAAATAAATTTGATCATTTACTAAATGCATATTCAGTTATATTTAATATCAGTAGTTTTGCACAAATTTTTCCCACAGACCTACACAAACACACACACACACACAAAAAAAAAAATAATTATTATTTAATTACGCATATAACCATTAGATAGAATTTGTTAACTAGGGCCGAATCTAATAACCTGATTCAGATGTAATAGCAACTGATTCATCTGTGACTTTAAAGGCAGCTTTAAATCATTGTAACAAATCATAGCTTAACAAATAATAAGAAGAATTCAACATCATTTTTTGATATAATAACTTTACCTTGTTGTAGTAATGCAGCCATACCGTGTGCCACTGCCCATCACTCACTCCAGCAGGTATAAATGGTGTCACTGTGGTCGTATTCTCTCCTGCAAACCGGAGGCATGAATGACAATACAGCTTACAGAAAGCAGAACACGAACAACACTGAACACTTAAACATGCATGCACAACTGTGTGTATATTAACATTAAACTACTAAGAGTGTCTGAATAAAATTGCCATTTAAACTGTTTTAACCATTATGTCCTATTACAAATATTGTTGCTGTATATGTTAATTACAGAAAAGTCTATAATCTGATAAAAATATAATTCTAGCCTTGGCGTAAAAAAGACTTTTAGCACTTAATATTCAGTACTAATATTGAGTTCTTCCAGTTCAGTGGAGGCAATAAGTGAATCATTACTAAGGACATAATGAAAATCTAGGACCTCCCACGAAAGAAACTTGTTCCCTAATGTTACTAATGACTAATGTTCCCACGTTCTATCTATTCCCAGTCTGTTAGGAATCGTTTACTATCTATTCTATTTCACCATGCTGATTAACGAGAAAGGAGTTGACCTTTGACCCATGCTGGGTTTAAAATTATACTATCAGAGCAAAATTAAATTGTTATTGAAATTCCTTCATTCTTAGACTGTGACATGTTGTTGCTTGAGGAAATGCCTTTCAAAGCCTTTGCTGTCCCTGTCTGTCCACAGTCGACCCTCAACTTTCTGACATGCATGAATTTCACCATCACAGTTAAGGACAGTAAGGCAACACATTCCAATGGTCATTATTCTTTGGAAACAAATCCAAATGTTAAAGAGACAGAACAAGGATCTGGAGGTATGTTAACTATGTGCCACCCAGGGGAGCTGGAGTGAATAGGTTGAAAAAACAAAAGGACAGGTAGATAGAGGATGTGTGTTTCTGTGCTCTTTGGCCAGCTGCTTCCTTTGGCAGAAGGCCTTCACACACACACATTTAGTCTATCTGATAAAAAAAACAAAAAAACAAGCAAAAGTATATTTCTCTCTCACACTCTGGATAGTTAGATGCATTAATAGTTTATTTATCCATTTCAACATATTTAAAAATCAGCTGTTAGTGTTATTATATTTTATTATTTTATAATCTGCATAAGGGCTGCAAAATATATTGAAATTATTAAATAAATAGAAAATCGTGGTACGCATATCGCAATAGTTTGAGATAAATGAGCAGTTTAATACTTCAAATAATACTGTATGGTCAAAGTTTTATGTAATGCTTTGCTGCAAGACAATCAACCAGCAACGAAGCTTTAGCAATCAACCCCGATAACGAGCTAATTTTGATAAGCCTGAGCCCCCCCGCAGCTGCTGCTGATGATTTAATGCCAAAATAAAGAAGCTCCTCAAGAATAAGGCAGTTTAAAAGTGATAATTACATGCAGTCTGACATGTAAATTTGGAGTGGCAACGCAAAAGGGATTCAAAACAAATCTTTATAGTCACTTCAAAACCAAGCAACAAAAAACAACAAACAATTTGTATCAGTTATGCACAGCAGAAAAATCAGTCAAATGTGTTAAAAACTTATGTTGGTTATATTATTTTTTTAAATATTGTATACCATATTGAATATTGCAATATTTAGCATGTTATTGCATTTTTTTCAATATTGTTGCTGGCATTATCTGTATATATAAGGAAATATTTTGGTCTTTTGATCACCTTTTATATATACCCAATTAAAAGCATTTTAAAATTGAAATACTTTAATACCCTTAATTTTTCCTTATTCAATTGTTTTCGCTCTTTAGAACACATCAACACTTTTACGTTGCTATTTGTTGAATATTGTATTTCATAGAATTCTTTGCTTTAATTTTCTTTTATTTCTAATAAAATACTCATGACATTTCTTTATTATGATTCTCAATTAGTTTATATTAATTCCAATTACATCATTGTTTTTCTTAACTAATTCATATATTTCTTTAGTTTTAATTTTATAAATTAAGTAACCCTTACCCAAAGCAACACCTCAATTAATTAGATTATAAAGGCGTTTAGCTGCAGTAAAGATATATATATTTCGGTTAACATATACTTAAAACTAACTTGTGCTTTTTTCCCAGTTGTTTATGATGTATTTGCATTTAATTTTTTTCTTCTTTAGAAGAGGTTTAAACCCAGCGTCCTCTCAAACCCACTAAACACTTTTAGAATAACCCGGAACGCTGACTGCACCCCAGACCTTCTTACATTCCTTTACTAATACTATTGTGGCAAAATAGGCAAATTTCCAAAGCCATGCTGAAAGGTTTAGTTTAATGCATTTTCAGAAGTGTGGAGGTAATAATAAGAGTAAGAATAAGACTAAATCTGTAAAACACATGTATAAAACACATACCGGTGTGATAGTAATGTGTTTTAATACTTCATGCCCATACAGTGTATGAATAAAGGGCCTTTATTATATGATACGTTTGCACTTTAGCAATTTATAACCAAATACACATACACACATGCATAAACTCACCAGCAGAGAAAGTGACTTGGATTTGCTTGTCCACTATCTCCACAGCGATAAAGTCATGCTTCTCATTAAACCTTCCATTATAGAGTAACAGTGCGTTTCTCTCTCTAGTGGCAAACCTGTGTAGGAAAAACATAATGGTTTAACATATGTCCAATACGGTTAGGATTTACCTATCACATAGATACATCTTGAAAAACGATACACTAGAGTGGCTCTATGTTTGCTTTTTAGTGTCAGTTTAATGAACACTACAAACAGGAATATGCTTTTTTAAATATATAAAAGGGGGACAGTGAGTAAAAAAAGGAAGGATGAAACAGGAAGTGAGAAAAAGATAAAACGTGAACAGAGCATGTGCTAATTGTGGTAGTGACGAAGTAACTGATAGAGAAGAGTCACTAGGGGAATGCTGACCTCCAGGTGTTTGGCAACTTGTGACCATTTAGCAGGTCACATGGGAGAGGTGTCAGATAGCACCTGGAACAAGGGCACACTCACAGGAAGCAGAAACAAAGACCTGCACCATACACTACATCCTGTTTGCATTTTAGCCATGGAGATCTGATTGAAGGGAGTTTTAATATGAATTTATACCAAAAGATCCCTGGAAAGCTCACTCTGGTGCAGCAAAAAGTCAGCATGGGATCCATAACCACCAGTTGATGTTTTTTAATTCCGCCACACGCAGTTCTTGTATAACTTATTAAGCATTTATATCGGAATCTATATTTTTATTAACAGTAGAAATGGATGTTGTCAGAAACCTTCAAGAAAAAGATTTAAATTATACATTTTAAATGCATTTATAACATTTAAATATAACATGAAAACATGTGTATTAGACATTTTATAGATGTGTTACTGCTGCATAAAATCTATTAGCTCATCCAGGGTCCTAAACCTATGCAGTTATAAAGGGTCTATTTTATAACGTAGCTTAAATAGATAAAATTCTCAAATATAGGTGTCACAAAATAGGTATCAGGTGTAAAGTATCAGCAGGAGGTTCAAAAAACAATGAATAAGTAGTAAATTTTTACTACAAGAGAATGTGAAGCCGAGTCACACAGCGCTGCATGATGGCTACTCAATGTGCCAGAAAGGCAGATGTACTCACATGAAGGATAGTGTGAAATGAAACCTCTGCCTCAGGCCCCTAAAAGTGACAAATGCATTCCCAGGAAAGCTGCGTGTGCTGATTTGACAGTAAGGCTTCTCAAACTCTCCTTCAGGACACTGACACAAAAAGCCCCCAACCAGCAGGTCCACACAGTGACCTCCGTTTTTACACACTCCGGACACACAGCGGCCTGATCGAGAGCTCACCTCGCAGTTCTCACCTAAATTAAAGATAGAGCATGAAGTAGGAAGACACACCTTGGCTTTTAAAATGACACCAATAAATTATTACATTTTCACATAAACAATGATGAGCTTGGCAGACACTTGGAACGGATGAAATAAATCAGCCTGAAAGAGCATTTGTTTGTTCAAACAGGTCCTTACAAATTAAAGAATCAAAAGCAAATAGCCCTGTGACAGCTTTAAATAGAACTGAAAAGTCTCTTTACCCGAGTACACCCTGAACCAGCACCATGTTTTTAATTTTCTCCCTCTCTCCACATAACATAGTCATCACTGCGTCCAGTGACCCAGGCTAACCCCTGCATTAATCAAACACGGCACAACCAGCCTGTAGCCCAAAGACACAGTGATAATAGAAACAGCATGGTGGTCTGGAGAACACCTGTCAAGATACAACACCCTCATTTTAAAAGCTGAGCTCTCTGAAGAAGTGATGACAGCACACAAATACAGGAAGATGACATCATTTGCAGTTTTTGTTCTCTTTTAAATGAATATGTTTCTTTGGAAATTCTTTAAGCTTTTGTTATTTGGTACATGAAGGCTGTGTATGGAATTTATTTAATGAGATGTCAAAGAAAATCCAGGTGCAAGATGGTTTGATGCAACTGGAGAGGAATTTGGTCACCTGCCAACTGGAATGTGAAGACTAACTGCCTATAAATCAGCATTAAATCATGTTAAATCAGCAGCAAATTCAAACACTGTCGCATTTACGGACAAAATAGCTACCTGGCCTCATTTTGGAAAAATGGGGACAATTTCTAAAAATACAATAAAAATAAAATATGTAAGTTGTTAATTCACTTGAACCTTTATTTTACTGTCAAAAGGACAAAGATAACACTTTATTCTCTCTATACATTGGTGGCTTAAACAGTTCTGATGGTTCCACATTTAGCAGGTTAAATGGTAACAGGTATCGGGTATCAAGTAGTGTCCACCAACATCTTACTCTTTACTTTGTCTTTATCACTTTGTGAAACTTTGGGAGAGAACTACCAGTTACTTTAAAAACATGTCTAGGGTTGGTATATAAGGTCACAGATGCTTATAAGTGATAATTAGAGCCGTGTATTGGAAAGGGTCTCATGATACAAGGGTCACAATACAATATATCATGATATATTACAATACAATACATATTGCAATATTTTAAATACCCTTATATTTTCCGCCAAGCTTGTTTCTGTGACAATGGGCTGTATGTGTCAGCGACAACTACAGGAGCGCAAGAAAAAGTCATTTAAAATGCACTTTAATTAAAGGGGTTTAATTAAATAATAATATAAACAGAAATCCGTTTAAAACCTAATTTTAATATGTATCGAAACTAGAGGTTGGAATATTTATGGACTATAGTAAAAAAAGTTAGCTGTAATAATATTTTTACACAGCCTTATTGGTAATTGTGTTTTGAGCCCCAAAAATATGCCATTTTTCACACCAAGTTTATTCTTTCAGGTTTCCAGCACAGGTTTCTATAGCATTGTAATAAGTTGAGTCAATAAAATGTAAAATCTTATTGTAAAGGCTGAAATCATTTATCTCACTATGACAGATAATGTATATAAGTTTGTGTACAGTACATGTCAGTCAAGCTTACTACTTAATAACTTTACATAGTTATTGGAGCTGGGGCTAACAGGCATGTCTATCTTAAACCTCAGTAAACTGCATCAATATGTTAACAGATGAAACAGAGGATAGGATCTATTACACAGTGATCATCCTGTGATGTAGGCCAGGTTCAGTAGCCTGGCTTTTGTGCACCTGCCACCTTTCTTTGACAAGATTTGGGCCTTGAGCAAATATGTGTTAGGATGCACAAGGCAAGTTTCAGGAATGTAATGACCCAAATGCCTGTTAGATAATCCCTCATTTCAGAGGAATTACATGGATATATTACATGGTAATGAGAGAAACGCACTGCAGGAACTACAGAAGCCACTGTCAACACCTCAGAATATGACCATAGGCTACAGGAGGGACTGTTATTTAGTGTGGACATGAAATCTGAATCCATGAACTAAATAGTTGTCAAAGTGGGTGAAAGATCCAGAGGAGAATCTCCACTGCTCAATGTATGCCAAAGGAACATTTCAACCAAAGGAAGAGGTCCTGGTGGGTTGTGTTTCTATGTTATCGGACAAAATGAGGCACTGACAGGGGGAGAAACTTAGAAGGTGACAACCTGTTGAAAAATCAGCGGCACTCACTGTTAGCAAATGATAATCCTTTAATCCGTTGTTGCTACAAGTTAAACTGGGTTATCCGAGCAATGTGTATTAACGCAAAACTAGTCAGTGTCCTAGAAACATTGGACAAAGGTGGTGTGGTTAAATGATAAAACATGCATCACAATAAACTCTATCCGTTATATTATGCTGCTTCCTCAAACTGGACCCAGTTCAGAACATTAGGGACAAAATAAATGAAAATGAAAAAGGTTCGATTAGAGCTCGGGTCCTTACCGGTCCCAGCTCTCTCGCTATTTTCCCCATTTGATCCCTCTGTCCTATCAATAAAGGCAAAAATAGCCAAAAAAACCCCATAAAAAAAAACAGATGACTCAAAATCAAGAGCACTTACCAGTAAACTCCTCGGGGCACTTGCAAGTATATCCCCCTTCACAGCTATGACACCTCCCGTTGTTTTTGCATGGTGCTGAATAGCAAAGGTCTATCTCTGTCTCACAGTAATCGCCAGTAAAACCATCAGGACAGCGGCAACGCAAGCCTTGCACAGGGTGAATGGGCCTAAAGAGAACCGTGTTGGAGGCTACAAAAGGAGCTGAACTGTCAAACTTCAGCACTGACACACACTTCATGTAATTCTGACAGGGCTCTCGCAGGCAGATGTTGTCGTCGAAGGGAAGGACGTGCTGTGAAGAAATAAGGGTCAACAGTGTGCGATTCAGGTAGAGCTGCTCCTGAAGCTCCTCGGTGGGGTAAAAATGACCAGGAGTTCCACCAGGCAGCAGGGCTGAGAATGTAACATTGAGGACACTGGTGTCTATGTCTGTGTCATTCTGGACATTGAAGACGAACACGCCATCGCGGCTGGTGGACAGCACGGTAGCTAGGCTTTCTGTGAACAGGCCGAGGAGCGGTGACAGGAAGAGCTCCTGGGACATGTTCTCTAGTCGCACTGTAATACTGTTCGTCAACATGTCATCTGTGATGATGGTGACACGGAGAGTGCAAAGAGCAGAGACTTGGTGGATACCATCTAAGAACAAAGAAGTAATCACACCATACAGAGATTTTTGAGAAATTGTATGAAATTACTGTAATGGCTGCAGAAATAATATGTTAAATATATAAATATATACATCCATTAGAGGGAGATTTTGTAACATTATACCTATAATTCTTATAAGTACTCATTATACTTATATCTGTCTCTAAATCAATAGTGGGCATTAGCTTTTCTGCTTTGCACAGCACCCAAAAAGAGCACATAAACCTTTGAGAACTGAAAGAACCTCTTACCACAGAAAATATTTTTTTACTGACCAAAATGTATGACTACTTAATTTGAATTTGGGGTAAATTTTTAATACAGTACATTATTAACATTTTAAAGACACTTTACATTGTGATACATGAATTTGGCTTTCGTGGCTTTTTGTGAACTTTTTCTATTTTAAAAAAACTAGACAACAAACCGTTATAAATTAAAAAAAAAAAAATTAAAAAATGTTTAAAAATTACTAAATATTCTTTTTAACAACCACAAAGAATGAGATATGCCACAGCTGTTTTAGTATTAATTTTAATTTCAAATATTCAACATAAATTAGTGTACAAATGTACGAAAGGCTTACAATTACTAGTTTATTAGGTTAGACAATCGATCACACAGTAAATTCATTCATGCATTCATTTTCTATAACCGCTTATTCTTTAATGCGGGGTCATCACGGAGATCTGCTGGGGGCCTATCCCCGCTGTTTGGTAAATCTACAGATAAACCAAAATTCCAAAATATTAGAGAATTATAGATCTTTATTTTGCTCTGGTTAAAAGATGAAAATGAAAAAACAAAACATTCCTGGCTGTAAGTGATTTAAGTAAACTGTATTTTAATCCCTGTAAGTAATTTATCTAATATTTACTGGAATCATAATAATTGTTAGTGATGTTCATGGCATTAGTATTACAGCACGCTAATTTAAATATGCTGTTTTCTAATTTCCTGTAAAAAAAAAATAAAAAAGATGAAACAGAAAACATTTGCAGTGAATTAAGCAGCAATTTAGCATGTTCATTAACTCAGGAGAGCATAAAAGCCATGTATTATATCGAATAACAACACCACAACACTTGTCCTATATTGTATGTCTGCTGTAAGGGTTAGTGTATTAGTGTATCTAGTGTTTTTTTTATCCCTTCAGTTTGTCCCTGAGTAAAGGGCTTTACTACACAATTAAATGGAGTGAGTTATAATTGTAAGACAAGGAGGTAACATTTCCACTGTATCACGCTGTCCTCTCACAGACTGTCAGATTAGACATCTGCACAGGCAGAAATAACACATTTTCATCCTCAGTTTACAGATACAGACATAAAATTGTAAAAAAATATTAAAATATCTAGCTGTGAAATACAGAATAACAAAAAAATATAATTGACTGCTTCTTTTCCTTTTTCACTTGTTTACTTAACATGAATTTAGGATTTCCTTTCTGAGAAGAAGGTGTACTAAAAGGTTTCTGGTTCCAAACCGAGTTTTTCTTAAGTCTTTCTTATGTTCTGTGATGGTGGAACATGTTCTTCAATTTTTTGTATCTGTCTCTGTTGTGTTTTTTCACAAATTCCTTTGTTAAAAGAGGGAATGTGGCTACACAGAATTCTGTGAAAATGAAAATTCTAGCATGTTTTGCAGTACTGAATAAGTAAGTCTTTATTTTTTATGTATACTTTAATGCACAGTAAAATTCTTTCTTTTGCGTTGAATTTCAGAGCATTAAAGTCAGTTTTTTGCACTGTGTTTACAATGTGTTTGTTTTAATGGCATGTTCATTAAAGTACTTTCATTTTGTATTGCACTCAGTGAAGTGGGTCTTCCTTGCCATTGCTTTCATCCACTTGTTAATAATACGAAAATGTATTGACAGATTTATTGTAGAGTCAAATATCTGCACAGCTAACTGCACAGTGGAAACACCCAATCGATTTATTAAAATATACAAGAGCACAACATTTGTAATCACATTTGTTAGGATGATAGGACGCTGTATGCTGAGGTAAAGACTTATTAGGACATGACATTTTTTAAAGAGATGTTCCGGAAAAAGTAATATGCTGACAAGTCAGAAATTCCTCTTTTGGTCTTTCCAGTGAGCAGTAAAGTAAAGGCAATGCAAGTGTGGTCTTAGCTCTCCTTTTCAGAAGCTCTTCTGTTTAATGCTGAGAATTCCATTAACATGTCAATCAAACATGTCAAAACAACAGCTTTGAAACACCCTACTACCATAAGACCCAACTTATATGATTCCGAAACCAAAATGAGATATTCTAGTATGCAACCAGTGTCCCAAAGGAACGCTGTTAAGCTATTTAAAAACTTGCCACTTAGCTTCAGGGTTTTAACAGCATTTACAGTTCTTTTATTACATTTACATCACTCACTTTACTCATTAAAATCCAACATTTTTTATGAAGTAGATCAGGAGTCCCCAAAGTATGGCCTGGGGGCCGGCCATTTCCGACCATTGCCATTCCGGCACATTTGGACTGGCTATTATTTTATTTTAAAATGTATGTTTTACTTAGAAGGTTGACTTTCAAACTAAAATGACCCTAGTTATTAACGTATATAATTTTTTATTTTTTATTTTTTGATGCACTACCAACAGACTGGTACATTCAACATAATGTCCCATGGTGATGGGGCAGGTGCTACTGTACGCCAAGCAGGAAAAAATTTAACAAAATGACCAAACGGTTGGGAAAGAGAAAAGTTGATTTAGAAAGCAGAAAATTTAACCAAATATGGACAACTGTGCATCTCATTTGTCACTTTTAAATGATCTATAAGTAATGCTCACTTATCAGTTATAATAAAATAACGAACTAATCCAGCATTCAGAGGTAAAAAAAATACATTTAAAATAAATCGCCTTAATAATACTGATAGTCACTGTCTGCTACAGTGAAACTGCCCGTGAAACAACTACTACTTAAACAGAACAAAACAGTTTGCAAAACAACATGCTTTTAATATTACCAAAGTTTAAGACTAAATCAGAAAAAATCTTTAAACAGACACCTGAAACAAGTACTTCTGCATGCTGGAAAGATGTACCTTTAAATAACCCAGCGTCCAGGATGAATCTGTGATCGTTTCAACCCGTTGTCTGACTATTTTTATGTTTTAACCACAGTCTGTTCCACATTACTGATTCAGTGCTGTATGCTTCATGCCGTTGCATTTACCTGACAATTAGCTCGCATCAAGCTTCCAAATGCTGCCCAGCCCTTTGACCCAGTCTGCAACATTGAGTCTAGAAGAATCAGAAACTTGCTCTACTGTTTTTTGCATTTTTTTCTTTGTATTATAATTTAGTCCATCCGAGGAAAAGTAGTTACAGTGTGCAACAACCCTGGGTTTGCTAAATATAAGATAAAGCTAACATAAAATAAAAAAAAAAGTATTTAGGGATTATTATATTACATGAGATCTGGAAAATTATCCAGACAGTGTAACCTTACTGGTTCTGGCTAGCTAATAGTAACTTTCAGTTAACAATGTTGTCACATCTTAAACGTGTTAAAGAACAAATAATATTCCTTACTACAGTTGCACAACTCTGTTTCTCTTTGAAAAACCTGCTTATTATTATTATTTATTTATAGGTCAGATTTTAAGCAAAATGAACTTTCTTCCTAATGTTTTTCTTTTCTGTGTTGTGGTGTTACTGCCATGTATCACTCAGCCTTAGACATCACTAAACACTGGATTTAACAAATGATGTAAAGTTTATTGCAAAGACTTGTTAATATGCATGAGTTAACCAAAGAAATGATCTATTGTTGCATGCTCATCTTTCAAGCCGACATTCCAACTAAACATGACACTGAACAAAACAAACTGCTATTGGTTGCTTTACATGAAAGTCAAGTATCCTTTTTGCCAATAAAAACACCTCCTGTTGTCAGTCATAAGGGCGGTCGACATTAAACCTTGTATCTCCAAACAATAGTGAATAAAAGACCTTAAGACTTTTACTAAAATAGCTAATCCTTTCTCATCTAAAAAGACATGTTTTTAAAATGGTTATGTATATAACATGTTCAGATTTCCTGCACCGTTACTATTTAGCTTATTACATACTTCTTTTCTCAGTTACTGAGGCTAGCAAAAAGAATTGCTAAAACTGTTAAAAATATTAAATCTAAATTATTTAGGCTTAAAATTAATTACAGACTTTCCTTATGGCATTTTTGATAATGAGTGTTGGACTAACTAATATCTGTTACCTTGTAAGACTCACCAAGGCACCCTGTTCAACCACAAACACACATACAATAACTTAATTTGTTCTATTCAATTTGAAATGTATAATTTATCTTAGGTGCCTAAAATCTACAGGGGACAAAAACACATTCTAGTGGTAATTTAACTGAAAAGCCAATGTTACGGCTGCCATTCAAAACACAAATCAACTACTGCCAGCACATACCCTTCTTTCAGGCAATGATCGTCACTAAATTCTGACCTAAGTATGGTTGGTTCTGAGCCAACAGTCCTTCATAACACAATAAGCACAGCTAGGAGTGGGGCCCAAGACCGCACGCTGCTAGAAAAGCTGTCAAAAACTTAACACCAACTTTAAAACAAGCCGTCAAAACTCGGGATGGGCCGGAAACATGGAACTGCGGCCAAGAAACGCTGCCAGATTATCTTCCTTAAATTTAGCATGTTCTGCAATAAAATAATTATATACAACAAATGTCTGTTACCTGAATACCTGAACAACCCAAGAAGTGTATTAATTCTGTCTTACATGTTTAACCTAATTTTCCTTAACACATTAAACTATTTGCTTTGTTTCATAATTAAAGCCTGCCAGTTCTCTAGTTCTCCTAATGTATCTTCTGAACAAACAGGCTTCATTCATTTTCCAGACATATTTAAATCCCCATGCTTTTTTCTCAATGTGGCTTCTGTGGAATGTAGTAAAGCTGCACTTAGAAAAAACTTAATGAACAAAAGTGCTTTCCACCGAGTGCACACTCTAAGTGCTTTGTAATGGAGGCTGCATCTCTCCAGACTGTTCTCGTGAATCTGTTATGGATCTTGTTAACGTCAGCAGTGGCAGGTCTGTTTTTTTGCAAGGCAGGCAAGAAGAGCAGCAGCATGCCACAGATTTCAACCTTAAAGAAATAAGTAGCACTGTTTACGAGAAGTTTACCTTTTTATGGGGTCGTTGTAAATCCAATATTTAAAGGTAGGGGGTATAAGTTAAAGTTGGATGGGTGTTAAATATGATCAAATGTTTTAGTGTTTATTAGCAGGGACCAAAAAGGAAAATGACTTCCTGAGACAAGATTTGTTACCTTGTTATCACCTGCCTAGAGATTAAAAGTAGAAAAAAAGGCTAAACATATATATTTTGCCAGATGCAACTTAATAATAAAACTGAATAATAAACTTAATAATAAAACTGTAGGAATAACTGCCATTCTTCCTACAACTGTGTTTCTGTTTTAGTCAGTATGTACTGGAGATACACTTTGCACTTTGCAAAGTCCTGAAAGCCTGGCTAAGCATGAGCATAAGCTTAAGGCCCCACCCTGACTAGGATTCTGGTCCACTATACTTAAATAATGTCTTTAAATGAACCAGTAATCCTGGTTGCAATGCATTTCAGAAAATAAAAAACTACTCAAAACTACTCAAAAGCCAAATCATTATCCTTAGCCGAAAAAGCATTGCAGAACATAGAGACAAATTCCTCTCCTTAACCCAAGGAGCACAACGCTCTTCTAAAAGCATTCTTGTGTTCATTGTCAGTTGTTCTGTAACACTATACATAACCTTAAGCACAATTGTGACATGTAACAATTAACAAGGAATTAAACCTCATTACTTTTCCGCTGTGGTCACCAAATCACTTGCACCAGTCCAAGTGTGTGCACACACACTCAAGAGCATAAACACTTTTTATTTATTTTAACGGCATGTGCATTAAAAATAATTTGCAAATGGTTTGCAATTTATAAGCATCAATCTAAAAAGGCTTCAGGTTTTTTTTTGACCAGTGTAAGATTGTGGAGGCTAAAATAACCTTTTACCTCATGGACCTTTTTACTGGTGCAGCACTGAGAGAAATTCTTTCATTGTCAAATATTACATGGTATCCAATGGCAACCATTTGTAGTTCATATCCACAAGGACTATTAAGCTGCATTAAATAGCAGCTTATACAGAACCAAGGTTAGCCATTAGTGTTGATGGGGCCACGTATCGTCATTTGGATAAACTGCAGACTGGTGTTGCACACAGAATAAAAATCTTGTGGATGTCTCTTGTAAGTCAGTGTTTATCAATGCATGCCATGGCCAAACATGCATTTGTGAAGATAAAGATTATCTGATACTGGAAGGATCAGCCTCTGATAATAGTCTAATGTCTGAGACAGCAAGTAAGAAACATTTGCTCCCTTTCTTCAAGTTCTCAACACAAACAGCTCTGTCTTCAGAGACAGAATCTACATGGAAACAATGCATGCCGCCTCTTTGTGCAAGAAACCCCCCTCATTCTAATCGCAACCCCCTTCTTCTTACTCTTCACAAAGGGGCCCATGCTCAGACCCCTTAGAATGTTGAAGCCTTACAAAGCTCACGGTTTCCATGCCAACGCGAATGAGCGCCAACATTTTTACATTCTCCTTCTTAGACCTTCTAAAACAGACAACATTTGGCAAATGAGCCAAAGAGGATGCTCTGACTTTGGAAGGCATTAGATAAAAGATCAGCTTGTTTAACTGAGGCCCTTACAGTAAATGATTAGTGCAGGGGTGCTCAAACTTTTCTTATGGTGGGCCAAATATCAAACTTAATTAAAGGCTATGGGCCAAAGGTAAACTTTGCATCATATATTAAACTGTATTACATAAATTTGCAATAGGTTCCACTTATTTATTTTATAATATTTAAAAACAAATTAAAAATCAACCGCCTTGATTATTGGGTGTGTTCATTTGTTGACGTTTGTTGACATCAAATGTCACAAAGCGTGTGATGCCGCACCTTGATTTGTGCGTTTAAAAATAAATCAGATTAATTTACAAGATTTTTTTAAACATTTAATTTCAGTTTACTCTCTTTAGCTCAACAATAAAACAAACAAAAATGTTTTGTTAAATAAGAATTAACCATCTTTGTTAAAGGCATCCCCCCACCCCTCCTTTTCAGATAGTATGGCAGGCCAAATCAAAAGTTACCACGGGCCAACTTCAGCCAGCAGGCCCTAGTTTGGGCATCTCTGAATTAAAGGTAAACAGGAAACATAAACCTACAGAGGTTCCAAAACACCCCGAGGAAACCAAATCAAATCAGTAACATTCTTAGCGTCAAGGGCACCATTGCAAATGTTATAGCATCTAACACACATTTGAGGGTATCACCCATATCAGGAAGCAAAATTAATTATTGTGAAAAGGTCCACAGCCAATAGGGGGTTACAAAGACAGGTCACTGCTGAGATTTATCCATTCTTCTCATTGTCATCTATGAGCTCTTTGTCTGCATCAGAGCATTTCTCACAAATCTCTCTCAAGTAGACAGAAAGAAAGAAGGTAAAAACTGTGAATTATTATTATTATTCCTTAATATTTAAATATAAATAGTCCTTTATATTTATCTTAACTCAATTTTGTTCCCTCACTGCAGCAACTGCTTTGTGTTGATATGTGAGTTAGTGTGGTTCTTCAAACATATAGGCTAAATAAATACCAAGAGCTAAGACCATGTTTATGGGTTTTCTTTCTTTAAATCGTGTGCCTATATTCTAGAAAACCTTTCACCTATTTCTGCAAAGCACTGTCACATGCACATACTTGGGGATAATTTCCTCAAATTAAATTAGGGCTGCTTGTCCAACAAACATTTGCCTGTAAACACAGCCTTTAGCTATAATAAAAGCTATAACTAAAAAGTGCTTAAGCCACCAGAATAGACTAAAAACTTAAATTAAAGAGTTTATGTAATATATAAATAGATTTTATTTAAAATAATCTTGGCTGCAAAAGTCAATGGGATTTTCAAGGCTGTTAAGAGGTCATTGGATAAAAAAAAACTGTATATGGGACTGTATATGTACAGTATAATAATAATAATGTGACTGTATATGTAATTGTCACCAAACATTCAGCAAATTATGCTATAAAATAATTTGATGTAAAAATGCAAATTATCTAATTAAAGCTGATAACCAAAGAGTTAAATAGGTCTGATTCTCTAATAAAATATAATGCTATTATTACAGTGGATATTGCTATAATACAAAATATGTTATTTAGCATAGACTTTTTTTTTTAGGAATGGTACTTATCACAGTGTGGATTGGATAATGTACACAAATCACATTTCATATAATCTGGCAAATGAAAGCATTTTATCAAAGAGGCTTTTGAAAAAACTATAAATATTAAGTACATTAGTATTTGGTACCATTTTTAATGGTAGCACAGTAGTTTAGTGTTGGACTGCTAATTGAAAGATCAGGGTTTGATTCTCAGCAGCACCAAGTAACCACTGCTGGGCCCCTGAGTAAAGCCCTTAACACCTAATTGCTCATGTAAAGAGATAAATGTAAGTTGCGCTGGATAAGGGCGTCTGCCAAATTCCATGAATGTAAATGTATCTGTAGGTTTTTATTTGTTGTTCTTGACAGATAGATGTTTGACACTGATGTGCAGAATATAACTGTTAGATATGATTTTGTAATTCTTACAGATTTGAACCTTTTTTCGAATAATAAGAGGCATTTTATGACAAATTCAAAAGTAACTGGTGTCTTACCTGTCACAGTCACTCTCATAGTGGCCTCCATGGGTCTGTTGTTGTCCAAATCCTTGTTTATCTTAAGCTCTCCTGTGTCCCGGTTCATAATAAGCAAATTAAGATCATTTCCCTCAACAAAAGTGAAGAGGAGCTTATCAGACACATCAGGATCATGTGCAGGAACCTTCCCAATTACACCTGCGGGAAAGCTGTTTGATTTATTGCTTATGTAGTTGTTAAATATGATCTCAAAATCCTGCAGAATAGGAGCGTTGTCATTAACATCCACAAGGCGAATGTGTACAATGGCCCTGCTGACCAGTGGGGCAGATGTGGCCTGAACTACGATAAAATACTCCATCTTGGTCTCATAATCCAGATCAGTAAGTGCAATTAGATCACCATTAAAGATGTCCAGCTGAAAGATTTCAGGAACATTACCCTCAACAATCTGATATAGAATTTGAGCATTTGTTCCCTCATCGGGATCAGTGGCGCTAATACGCGCCAGAGTGGAACCTACAGAACTGTTTTCCTTCACATAGATATACAACTCATCCTTTTCAAACACAGGGGCATTGTCATTAATGTCCTGCACTGAGACCTGGATATCCACTGCTGCTTTTAGAGGGGGGACTCCTTTGTCCACTGCAAAAACCTTGAGGTTGTAGGTTGCTAAATTTTCCCTATCCAGTTTCCTGGCTGTTCTGATTATCCCTGAGTATGGTTCAATAAAAAAATCACCATCGCCATCATCCCCTCCCTGAAATGTATAGCTCACCCTGCCATTTGAACCTGAATCTCTGTCAGATGCGGAGACCTGTAGTACACTAGTGTACACGGTTGCATCCTCGAACACATTGCCTTGGTAGATAGCTCTCACAAACTGGGGTGCATTGTCATTGGCATCAAGCACTATGATTTCTACATAAGTGGTGTCAGACTTTTGGGGAATGCCATTGTCTCGAGCGATGATGGCCAGTGTGTATGAGGCTTGAACTTCATAGTCAATTTCGATCTGAGTTGTAATGGCACCAGTGTCAGGGTCAATTTTGAACTGAGGCACGTTGTCCTCCATCACATAAGTAATGTGTGCATTTTCATCAGTGTCTTCATCTGTAGCACTGATGACCACCACAGTGGAACCTACAGGTCTATCTTCACTCAGTAACACTTGGTAGTTGGCACTCTGAAACACAGGCCTGTGAGTGTTAGCATCTGTAACATTGATGATAATTTGTGCCGTGTCAAAGCGTGTACCGTCTGAGGCCATAACAGTAAGAATATATTGCCGTTCCTGCTTGAAGTCCAGTGGCAAGGCTAATGTAATAAGCCCACCACCACTTTGACTGGAAATGGCAAACCTGTTCCGCGTGTTTCCACTAGTTAACTGGTAGGTTACCACACTGTTCACATCCCTATCAATAGCTAAAACTGTTAGCACACTGGCCCCCACTGGAGCATCTTCATTCATCTTCAGATTATACAATTTCTGTGTGAAGGTGGGAACATTGTCATTCACATCTAAAACTGTTACACTAACACTGGCTGAGGAGGACATCACAGGAACTCCATGATCCCTAGCCTCCACACCAAACTTATAAAATTCAGTGGTCTCTCTGTCCAGTGCCATACTGACTGTGATCCACCCTGTACTGTTGTTAATAATAAAAGGAAAGCTAGGTGATGTGTCTGTCAGTTGGTACACCAAATGAGCATTATACCCAGAATCTGCATCGACTGCTTGAATATGTATTACTGAGTAACCGATAGGAACATTTTCCAGCACTGAAGCTTGAAAAGGCGTGCTGACAAATATCGGAGCATTATCATTGATATCCACGACCTGCACGACAACCATACCTGTGCTGTTAATAAGAGGAGGACGGCCACCATCTTGAGCTTTTATCCGCAAATTATACTCCCTGATCATCTCATAATCAAGAGGGTTAATGACATCAATGATGCCTGTGGGGGAGTGGATGTAGAACTGCCCTTTTACATTCCCGCTGATTATGCTGTAATGCACTTTAGCGTTAATTCCAGCATCTTTGTCTGTGGCCTTGACCTGAGCTACTTCAGAGTTGACAGCCACATTTTCAAGAACCTGGACAACATATCTTTTCTCGCTGAACTGGGGAATGTTATCATTTTCATCCTCTACAATAATATGTACTGTGGCTGTAGCACTGCATGGCCCAGGATCTCTTCCTTGGTCATTGGCCTCTACTGCAAGCTGATAGTGAGAGCGGACCTCTCTGTCTGGTCGAATCCTGGTTTTTACCAACCCGTTTCTTGGATCAATTTCAAAGACCTTAACATCATTAACGATCCTATATATCATATTGGCATTGGAGGGGGCATCGCCATCAGTGGCTCGAATCGTCATCACCTCAAAACCTACCTCTACGTTTTCTCGGATGCTGACTCTATACTCAGTTTGCTCAAAGACTGGCTTGTGGTCATTCGTGTCACTGACCGTGATTGTCAGATAAGCTGTTGCTGACCTCCTTGGGGTCCCGTTGTCTGTAGCCATGACTTTAAACACATGAGTGTCTTTAACTTCCCTGTCTAAAGACTGCAGTGTTGTAATGCCACCAGTCTCTAGATCAATCTGAAAGTAATTGTTAGATCTGCTATCAAACAGAGCCTCCATGTCATATTCAAGTACTCCTGCATCTCCGTCATCAGAGTCAAAGGCTGTGAGAGTAATTACTCGGGTTCCAGGTGGTTCATTCTCAGGTATGGAAACCTGGTAATTGGGCAGTTGAAACTGAGGTGCTGAGTTGATGTTGCGTTTTTTCCGTCCAGCCAATGGGTCCTGCAACCAGTGCTGACCACTATTAAAAGAACGTAGATCATAGGTGGTGCCAACAGACACATTTAATAAAGTTCTGTACCCACTGCGAATGAACTCTTCATCAATATTTCTGCCATCTCTTGAAAATGTATTTTTATTCCAGACCCTTTTAAAGCTCCTTCCATCTTGGTGTCTTGGGTAGTCAGTTTCACTGTGTCCCACAGTGTGTAGTGCTACTTCCCAAATCAACACACTTCCCCGTGTGCTTGTCGTGGTGCAGTGAAACCTGGCATCATGAGGCAGACAGCGCTTAGTGGGCATGTGTGTATTCCCAGTGTTTGGATTCTTCCTCTCTTTTTCCTTACAGGTAGCCCGAAACATTTGCGAGTCTCTCGTAAACTTCGGTAAATGTTTATTTATAACTGTGGGCAACGTCCCCGATTTCATACATTCCCTGTTTCCATGATGTAGATAAATATATGCGTCTGGTTTACGCCTTGAACTTTTCCTTTTGTATTTAATAAAGCAGTTCTGACCGTGAACAAACGTGTTAAAATGAATCAGCACGAAGTTTTCCGACCTTAATGATGTGACCCGTATAAAGAGCGGGACTGCACATCTGTTAAAGAGCGAGCAGGGAACTTTACGCACAAGAGTTACGACTCCGTCTCTTCTTCCTACCTTTACAAACTTTTCAAGGGATTTTGCAGTTAAACTCCTGTCTATCTTGTAAATCCATCCTGGTCCAAGAGCGGTATTTACCAGCGCTGCTCCAGGGTGAAGGGACTCCGAAATATGTAGATCGAAGCATCCACACAACGGGACGCGAAAAAGTATCCCAAACCAGATCCATTTCATTAGTTCTTCCATGGCTCATAACTTAATCCAAACAAGTTAAGGGATTAATCCACAAATGGTTAAATATTATAGATAAATAGCAAGATGTACTCCACAAGTCGCCGGCGGTTTGCACCATGCTGCCGTTAGTGATGGATGATTCGTCAAAGATTCGTCGCTTTCTTCTGAAACGACTCCTCTGAGTGATTCAGATGAATCGGTTCACATGCACAGATTACTCTAATGCTTTTTGCCTTTTAGAATGTGATTTTTTTTTTATCATATCATATAAAGCTTAAATGTATACATTTAATTTATATCGTGCATCTTATTAGTAAACTCAACTGTTATTTGTAAGATAAATGTGGTATAACATACACGATATAGAATAAATTACCAAACTAAATGGTCTTATTAAAACTTATACCAGGTATGCTATCATCAGTGTTGGTTAAATCGTTAATGTGTAAGGACAGATATCCAAAAATTTTTGATAAAGCTAAATTTGCCATATAATTTACATTTCTATTACTGTCAACTAACTCGTTTAGAAATCCCCAAATAAATATATTATATATAACATTAATAACAAGAATAATTTTAACTTATAACTTTCTCAAACATGAAAATGTAACAAACACTATACATTAAAAAAAATCTTGAGCCTATTTAGTGTTTTATCTTAGCACATTTATTGCTAATAAAATGAAATTAAACCAGTGAAAGTGACAATCACTTGTGATCAGTACTAGTAAAAACATACAGAAATACACATCAACAAGGATATTATATACAATTATAATAACAATTAAAAATTAAAATACGTTTAATTTTGCTAATATATCTTTACTCGTGTACCAGAAACCAGCGTACAATAGAAATAGTACAATGTTCTGCTTAGGACATACAAATAAAATGTAAACAGCGCCCACACGTGGGGAAGTGAGATACATGCTTGTAATGAGCCTGCTAATGTGCGACTCTTGGGTGTTCTGTACAGCGTCACCATCAACGAATCATCATTCCTCCTAATATGCATCACTTTAATCTCATTACAAAATCAGAAAAGCATATTTTTTATAACTTTTTATAAGCAATTTTTCATTATTTAGTATAGTGGCACAGCGTGACCATAATAAATTAAAATATTATACTTATATCATTTTTATGATTTGGTGCAAGATAAAGTGCAAAGATTACTTTGATTTATTTCTGTTTTTCCTATTTATAACAGAATTAAGAAACAAATAAAAACAATAATAAAATACAACTGGGAAAACAGTGTTTTGTCTGTCATTTATTGCAGTCAGTGGGTACAATATTAGAGTGTTATTGTGTTATTAAAAGTACAAACAAAAATGTTAAATAGCTTTTGACTGCGCTGCTTAATTGTTTTCATATTTTCTACCATTAAACTAACGATAACATTGACTCGTGGCCACTCGTTAAACCAATAAATACATTCAAGAATACAAAACATCACATAGGCCATGTCTTCATCACAGAGTGTATGTTCAGTTCAACAATTTGAATTGAATTTATTGAAATTTTTTGATGATTCAACTGTCTGACATTTTGAATGCTGGCTAGACGCTATTGATAGTATGGTCTATATCGGGCCTGTTCTGGGTGGTGTGGTCCAGGCATCTGGCCCTGGGGAGGACCCTGCATGCGAGGAGGATGAGGAACACGCGGGGCTGGCCACAAGCCTGGGCTTAGGCCTCCTGGCTGGTTGAAGGGCGGGCTTAGGGTGCCCTGGTCCTGGCTTAGAGAGTTAGGGTTGAAATGATGAGGTGGTGGGGCATTAACAAGTGGGCCACTGTGCTGAGGGAGACCAGCAGAAAGTGGATGGTTTAGGAACGGTGGTAACTGGTTCATGATATGTCCAGGTGGAGGGGTTATGGGAGGTGGGGCATTACCCATTGGAGGTGCCTGGTTGTAGACCACATGAGGACCCCCTGTGGCCTGCATGGGGTGACTGAGTGGAGGTGGAGGCCCGTAATGTTGCTGCTGAGGTGGAGGCATGATGTGGTGAGGGTGGGACACCACCCCTTGTCCTGGGTGATGAAGAGGGGGCAAACCTGGGGGTGTCTGTGGGAGGGGATCACGTGGAGATGGAATGGAGTTGCTTGAGTCATCATGGATGGGAACAGTGATGAGGTTGCTGTGTTTGCGCGTGGTCACAGTGGCTATGCGGAATGTCTCCGGTGGCAGAGCTCGAGATGAGGGCCCTATGTCAGAGGGAGAGGGTGATGCAGGGGGAGGCTGGCCAAAGGGATCATGACCTTGCAGAGGCGGTGGAATCAGGGGGTGGGACTTGTGTAGGTGAGGGGGTGGGGGCAGGCGGAAGCGGTCGGGTGGGTCTGGGGTCATTGTTGGGGTCAAAGCTGGGGATGAGTGAGTAGGTTCGGCCCGTGAAGCTCCAGGTTTGCCTGCTCTCATGTGCCGGTGGTTAATATGGGCCTGTAGATCCCGCTGCGATAGGTATGTGCGCTTGCAACCGTGCACGATGCTGCACATGTAGAGGGCTCCACGTTGACACTGCTCGATGCGCTGGACTGCTTCTGCGCAGCTGTACAGGGGAGAACTGAACTTATAATTTAGTATAGGAAGTGGAGACAGCAAACAAACATTTAGTTCATAAAGCTTATACTTAACCTTACTTTTATTTCATAATGCAAACACAAATGTCTAATTCACAGGTAAAAATAGATGACAATTAGCAATGTTTGGCAAACAAAGAGGCTACACATTATCGACAGTTATATAATTATATATTATATAATATATATAAGATTTAATTAATTGTGACATTTTTCAATTGATTAATAAGTCATATTGTAGTATCACCACAAACACAGATGCTATTAGCTGTTTATGCAGTGGTAGCTTTCTTATATCAAGTTAATTTTTTTCACCTATCAGTGATGCCGGAAAATAGTTGTGATAATACACACTGTAAAAAATGTTATAAATACATAATAACTGGTTGAAATTTTAATATTGATTAAATTGTCTGGTTAATATTCTAGATATTACCATGCTGCCCTAGAAATGAAGGATTCTTTTACAATGAACTCAAAATGTCAGTGATTTGTTTAGAAAGGTAAGCAGTGGTTTAATTTCGGGAAGTGTAAATGATCTTACCCGGGACAGGTCTTATCACTTCTCTTTTCAAACAGAACTGCACAATCATAGCAAAACACGTGTTTACAGGGGATCTGTTGGAATATGACAGAGAAACAACATTGTAACATCTTTCATTTCAATAAAATGCTTGTAAGTGCTGTATGATTTTAAAAAGTTTCAATAAAGTTATTTAAGAAATAAGGTTTTGTCTGGTTTTATGCAGATTTCAATTTCATGTGAAAACAATATTTGCAGGTGAAAGTGAGAGTGCAAGTAAAATTCTGTATTATCTGACAGCAGATATGACACAAGACATTTAGACCAACAGCACAAATATCAATAAATATTTGTCATTCAATTAATGTACAACAGCCTTCTTACCATTCGTCCATATATCTTTATAGGCAGGCCGCATTTATCACAGCAGTGCACTGGAGTGTCATCTTTCTCTCCAACGAGGTTAAGCTGTTAAAAAAAAATCTTTTCAATCTAAAATGAATAATCACATAATCACAATTATATGTTTGTGTCCCATCTGAGTGTTGTGGATTAAGAGTTTACCTTATAGTCCCAGAATAATGGGTGGGGGAATCTCCGCTGCTTCCCATAAGCATCTCCAGATTTGCACTCAATCCTTTCCTCCTTAAATGGTTCTAAAAGTTTAAGAGATTAAGGCAAATATTTATTAGAATCTCCAAAAACCTTTGTTTTACATTAAACAAAAGCATTGGGATAATGAGTGATTCCACTAGAACCATATTGTGACAAGATATTTTTAAAATCAAATCAGTTTTATTTATTTGTATGCATAAATAATGTTCACCTTCACCATTCTGTCCATTCAAGGGTAGTCTGGCAGTTGGCTGCTGTGGCCGAGCAGGAGGCTTGCTTCTGACAATCTGCTTGGACAGTAGCTTAATGGGAATTCGGCGGCGAACATCCGGCCCCCCAAGAGCTCCTGAACCATCTGTTCCTTGAAGATCATTGTCTACAACATGCATACACACACAAATAAGTCATGTATTTCAGAAAGTAGGGTCACTTCCTGTTCAATTTTCCAGGGTCAATTTCTGTTCCACAAAGAAAGATAATATTATGGTTTATTCAGTATGTACATATACAGCAATGGGCAGACCCTTATCCAGAGCGACTTACATTTATTTCATTTATACAACTGAGCAATTAGGGATTAAGGTCCTTGCTCAGGGGCCCCATGGTGGTAACTTAATGGTGCTGAGAATCGAACCCTGGTCTTCCAATTAGCAGCCCGACACCTTAACCACTGCGCTTCCACTTTTCCACAGTATATAATGCTAGTATTATGCTTTTCTTATTTATCTTAGCTAAGGTTGCCTGAGTGTATTAAATAAGCCACAAATGATAATCACAAATGGCATCACAACCTTAATTGTTAGGATATAAATATTTATGAAACTTGTTAACCAATTTTAAACTAGTCATAGATATTTGAACAACATCTATCGGCAAAAAATACACAAACAATAAAAAAATAAGAGCCTTTACTGTTGCCACATATTACAAGGGGCCCAACGTTGGTAATTCTTAAATAAATAAAGATAAAATACGACCTAATTTACTAACATTATAATTTGTCATTTCATTTCTTGTCATGTTTGCTTAATCCAACAGGTTGCTGTGTGTCTGTGGAAAGCCTAGACAACTGGACATGTACATGACGTATGTTTTTCTTTGTCTTTTTTTGCATGAATGAATCTATATTTTTTTTAATGAATTAAATCGATGTTTTCGTTTACAATACAAAATAAATAACATACCCATTATGTTTGACACGAGATTCAGCTAAAATGCTAACGAACAAAAAAAAAGAGTTATCCTGAATATTCAATAGATTTCTATTAAAGCTTTGACAAGTCACGTCAGTCGAGCATTTGATTTATTTATTTATTTATTTTTGCACTTACAGCTAGATTCATTTTAGTTACCTTGTCAACAACAACAACATTACATTAGCTCGCTAAGCAGTTAGCCGGACCTCACCACGCATCCGATATAAAAAAATACACATTAAAAACCAAACAGTATATTTCTCAACAATACTCTATCAGTCAATACTGCCACTTTTAATTAAAACATTAAAACATTTCACACAAAAGAGATTAAAAATACAGTTGGGTTAACCAGGCATCTTTTATACTCACCATTTTGGTCCATGTCTCGCGCTCTGCATTCTGGGACGCCCCCTAGGAGCTCCAAGTGGGCGTGATTTCGCGCCGACCTTGAATCAGATCACCAATGCGCAAATAGTACGCATAACCTTTTAACATATAGTTTTAAACAAACTTTTTGAAAATACATTTTTATTAAATGCGTATATTCAGTATTATTAACCCATCAACCCATTCCCTTTATACGTAAATTAAATTAAGCTTGTTAAATAAAAGTCACTAAATAAGTTAAGTCGAGCTAATATTGCAACGCATAAAAAACCCAATAATTTTAAAAATGGTCATTTGATACCCGCAACATTATCAGAAGTTTTATACAATGTTAACTACACTGGAAAGATTTTTTGCTAACGAGAGTTATTATTATATATTATTATATATATATATATATGTTATATTCATCATTGATAGACAGTGCATATTAGTATATGTAAATCCCTGACTTACATATTCCTCACAAAAAAAACTACATTTATGTTTAGATCACTTAGTTAATAAAAAAAATAAATATTTACTTCTATATTTAATAGACATACTACTTTAGTATTTGTCTTTACCATATTACGGATAAAATGGTTTACTAAAGTAACGTTAAGGCGTTATCAGACCACAATTTATTATTTTATTCTAAGCAGTATACAGCAGTCTTAAGAAGGCAATTAACTTTATTTTTAACAAATTATTTCTGACTGTAAAATTGCAGGGGATGCAGATTAATTTAAACCTTGCAGTTTAATATATAATAATTAAATTAGTCTCTGATTTATCATCTGCATTTCAATTACTTTGTGACATTACAATAAGGAATTTGCAAAAAGCTTTTTAAAGGTAATAAAAAAAGGCATTTCTCTGCATAAATTACTGATTATATTTAGATTTCAACTACTTGTAGTTTGTTTAGTAGTCAATAGTATATATATATATATATATATATATATATATATAATATATATATATATATATAACATATATACATATTATATATATATATTATATACATATACACATACATATATATATATATATACATATACATATATATACATATATATATATACTATATATACATATACATATATATAACATATAACATATATATATACATATACATATATACATATATATATACATATATACATATACATAATATATATATACATATATATACATATACATATACATATACATACATATATATATATATATATATATATATATATATATATGTTTATGCAAAATGAAGGGGAGGGGTAGAAAAAATAATTTAAGAACATAAAAGTGATTTATTCCAAACACTACGTAACACTAAATAAAACGTATGACATGTAAATAATCTGATAGTGTCAGAATTTTAACATTTGATACCCCTGGAATAAAATCTACAACAAGCAACAGGATAGTGGTTTGTGTACAATTGGCCAAGTCTCAAAAATATTGCTGTCGTCTAAATATTATTTAATAGAGAAATAACATATTGATCATCACTCAACAATTTGACCAAACAGAAGTTTGAAACATTAACAAATATTAAAATCTGACTTTGCGTGTAACTTACTTTCCTGCTCATGTAAAAATAAAAAAATATATCATTAATCATGTAATGTCTGACAACAACAGATCTGTTGTAACCTTAAAACTTTTCAATCAATCTTTCGAACAAGAAAACTAATTTCTCTCTGTTCTTTTCATGGGGAGTGTCTAGACTGCAGTCAGTAGCATTTTTTCCTTGGTTCTCTGCTTTAAGAGTCTCTCTGTCTCTCACGAGAGCTGCCTTGTCCCTCTCCAATGCTGCCCTGTCTTTCTCCAGACGGGCTCGGTCCTGTTCCAGCGAGGATCTGTCTCTGTCTACAGCAGCTCTGTCCTTTTCCAACTGTGCCCGGTCTCTCTGGAGTGCCAGCTTTTCACGGTCAGCCAGATCCTTCTCTCTTTCTAATACCAGTCTTTCTCTGTCCAGCTCTTCAAGCTCCTTCTCAAGTAGCTGTCTCTCCTGGGCTAATCGGGTCCTTTCACTGTCCAGACCTGACAGCATTGTCGGGTTCTCCTCTCCCAGCAGCCTCTCCTGACTTAGTACAGTTGGTCCAGAGTCTCCGACCCGTGTTATACTATCATCATCCACCAAAAGCTCTAACACATCACTTCCTACTTTCACCTGGCATATCCTCTTGCTGGACTGTGGGCCACAGTCGTCGTCGCCGGCTGATGATGTCATTGAGTGAAAGCTGTCCTCAGGAGAACATTCATCCTTTAATGCTTCGTCCAGAAGTTTAAACCATCTCCACTGAGAAGATCTTGAAACCACCTCCATTCCAGGAGGGGGATATTTTATTTCCTGAAAATAAAAGGTGAAAAATATATTTATTTGCTTTGTAATGTAACAAAACAAAGCAAAAAACAACTTTACTATTTTGATTTCAGTAAACCAACCTTGTATTTTAGCTTTAGGTTTTCCCATTTTTTGGCAATTTGTTCAACTGTTACCTTGTCGTCCAAACCTAATTCCCTGATAATTGCGCTGGAGAGAAAAAAAAAACAAGCACATTTATTAAACGTAAATTACAATAAACACAGCTAAATGGCTAATATCGTTTAAATTACCTCCAAGCTGCCTTAGCTGCATTTCTTTTCCTGGTGAACAGCAAGGCGTTTGTGGTTCGCAGCCGTATCAGATTTTTTATGTCATCGTCGGTAACTACACAGAACAAAGGAAATGAGCTAGTTAGCTAGCTAGATTACTCAAAAATGCCAACTACAATATAACACACTAGTTTAATATTTATAGCTACACGTTTGACTTGCACTTACGTTTATATGTAAATTCAGAACTGGCCATGCCTTATCCTAGAATATTTTATTCTACAAATAAGAAGACTAAAGCTAGGGCTCTTGAAAAGAAGTGTCCTTCGGCGCGCTGTTCTTTTCGTACAACAAAATGGCGCCAGCCCTAACTCCGCCTTAAACAGAGCAAGTGCCCTAGCACATTCACCCCTTAGCAGGAAGCAGGGAGGGGAGAAACTCCTATCTCCACTAACGGCTTTCAACCCGCCAATTTTTTTTTTTTATTTTTTTTTTACCATTTTAAATAATGTTCAGTTTTTCCCTACAAAATAGGAAATAAACAATAAAATCTTGCGGCTAAGTAAAAATGATAAGAATTAAACTGATGAAAAAATGATAAGAATTAAACTAGGCTACTGGTCCATAAAAAAATATTTTTTCGTCCCTCAAAATACAGAATCGTCCCGTATTTGAGAATTAAATAGCGCGTCCGGTTTTTAATGAATACTGGACGGTGTTTGCCTCTAATTTCCGGTTGTGCAGCATTTACTTACACCATCCCACCCGCATTTTGTGAAGACTATTTTTTCTTTTATTTGTTAATACTCACTGAGATCATCAGTATGATTGGTTTAATACAGTAAGATTCAGGCCAGGGCCAACCAGGATCAAAGGGTAGCGGGTCTCTTATCAGTATCACTCGGCAGAGAGTCAATTTAAAACCATAGCAGAAGCAGCACCAGATCCGTGTCCAGTTTAGAAAATTTCAGACCTGAAACAAAAGTAAAGGCAAAAGTACCGAAGAGCCTAAGAAAAATCGAATATATGACTTGTATGTTTCGGAAACCGTTTTCTGTGGCGCAAGGGGGTCTGTATGAGTTTACATAAATCAGAGCACCGTCTCACAATTGTTCATACCACAAGCATCTTCCGAGATAGATGGTGTAAAGACTTCTAATCAACTCAGTTATCCCCTTTTCTTAAGAAATAGTGTTAAAATGTAAATTAATTGATAAGAAATAAATTATTATAAATAATAATTATAATATAATAAATATGAAGAAAATAAAGTATATTTTATGCTTATCCAATCTAGGTTATTGCATTTCTCAACACTATATAATCATTGAAAGGATATATAAAACTGACTAATTAATTATATACAATTAGTACATTTAATTGGTTAATTACCAATAAAAATTGTATTGTACTTATATTCAAAAACCTTTGTATATGTGCATGTATATGTTGTAAATGTCAGTGTTAATTTTGAGTGTTCATTAATAGGTTATGGATCTGTTAATTTGAGAAGATAATAAAATATAGTTCAAATCTTTAAAAAAGTTTCAAAGTTCCTTAAGTCAAATTTTTAAGAATTTACACTGATTTCAATAATAAAAAATGTTTATTTTGATGTCCATTGGTATCAATCCTATTATTTTCTTGAATACAGTTGTTATGAACTATCACCACTATTACTAGTTGTCATCGTGGCCCTGAGGAGTGTGGAACCTGCTGTGGCAGACAACTCTTTTTTGTGTAAGGATGGCAATCTATACACACACGTGCCTCAGAACAACACATTTAAGAGATACTAGGGAACATGGTTGAGTGAAAATTCTTATACTAAAAATACGAAATTGTATTTTTATCCAGTTTGATTTTTTTTGTATTTTTTCTCATTGTATGTTTTTGCTATAATGGTGGTGTTTGTGCTTTGACTGTTATGCTAACCTGCAAGGACACCTTATTTAAAAAACTCATTCTCAATTATTTCACTTATATAGTATGTAGTATAGAAACACATTTGTGTCTATCTAATCTAATTTTTCTAAACGTTTTTTAAAATGTTGGTAGGACTATTTGCAAAGAATAAACTA
The DNA here is from genome assembly GCA_005784505.1 of Bagarius yarrelli. NCBI lineage: Eukaryota > Metazoa > Chordata > Actinopteri > Siluriformes > Sisoridae > Bagarius > Bagarius yarrelli. The sequence goes on along the minus strand of VCAZ01000008.1, from coordinate 1,687,957 downwards.
AAAAGGATAGTGTTATTTTAATAAAACAACATCTGGAGCTCTTGGTGCTTTGGTACAGACAATTAAACTGGAGCAATTGTCTAAAGAAAGCACACTATAATCTTGTCTCCAAAAAAAGTATATGCAGAAAAAGGTTTTAAACATCATGTCAACACAACTGAGTGTGTTACTTGTAAATGAGAAAGTGATGAGCACCCTTAGACTTACTTGGCATGCTTATTCAGCTGCGTGTTCAGTAATTAAATATTAGCAACAGATTTTACATTGTACTAGAAAGGTTGGCAAGTCAGTATAATAGAAACTATTTTAGTGTTATAGTACCTGTTTAAAGTAATCATTTTCTTTGCTATGTTCTGATGAGAATCACAAATAGGAGGACAGTGACAAAACATAGGAAATAACACTAGACAAAAATATTTCATGAAAATACACAAATTACAAGGGACAGATGTATTTGTGTGTACATATATGCAATCTGTCTTTACATGTGTATGGTTATGTAAGTAATCCTTTAATGTTCGTTCGTGTGCTTTATTTGTTTTTTTTAATCTCATTTAATCATGTGAGCATCGGTGCATGCATTTAATACCATATGGCTATACCAGGGTGCAAAAACACTTAGACATATAAGGCTTGACATCACATGTTGTCACCATGGTGAGCAGCTATGGGAGGGTGATGTCTGAAGCTGTGAAGTCATTTATCCTTGTTCATCCTTTCCAAAAAGGGATCCGGGGAAGAACAAGTGTGAGAATAAGTGAAGTGGAAAAAAGAATAGAAGGCAGAGTGTGAATCTCTGCACTGTTTTAAATGCAGCTTCTTATCGCTAACCATTACAAATTGTTGCATACCAGTGGAGATCTTAAAAACAGTGGAGGTTAATCGAGGGCAGTACTTTATTACGGCTCTAAAGATGTAGGTAAAGATGAAGCCTTTAGTCCCCGTAACTCACAGAGCTCACAGTCATCAGATGAGCTGCAGCCACACTGCCGTCGAGCAGATCGGCAGCACTATTTATAGCTAATCCTTTTTAAGTGAGGTCGTGCTCTCTACTATCCCTAAGACAGAGCAGTGGAGTTAAGCATGTTGCGTGCCAGTGTGTGACACAGGGCAGCAGTGCAGCATCACATCAGCTTCAGCTTCCACTCCCTACTATGAGCTCATACATTTGAGCGTACGTGTGTCAAGATCATGCTACTGGGAAGTTGCTTATATTGTGAACTATAAATCAAGATTATGCATCTTAAAATAAAAAACAAATGCCAGTGGCCATTGCAAATGTTTCTGAAGAAGAGAACTAATATACTGGATTAAAAAAGGACTTTTGGATAAAAGTCAGATTGATCCTAATCAAGTCTATAAAAATCAAACTGGGTTACAATAAAAAAAATAGGGATTACCGTATGTTAATAATAAATAAAATTGAAACCTCTACAAACTCATCTCTATTGTTTGATGTGCACATCATGATTTTGGGATTACCATGTTAGACCAGACATGATCTTTGATATCTGAAATCTTAAACAAACTGTCCTGTGATTATGATTCACCACAGGTCCTTCTGTTGCCCACAAGTTCATAACAGTAAGGGCTGTTCCCTCATCCCTCAGTGTTCCCGCAGAGTGCACAGGGCAGTGGATGGTGGACCATAAACTGATCAAAATCTTTGTTTTCTTAAAACCAATATTACTCATGTGTTTAGTTCTATTTAAAAAAAAAAAAAAAAAATATATATATATATATATATATATATATATATATATATATATATATTTTTTTTTTTTTTTTTTTTACAAAATTTATATATATATATATATATATATATATATATATATATATATATATATATATATAGGAATGGAAAAGCATGCATTTGTGTCAGAATTTCAAAATGTGTCTATGTATTAAAAGAATTTTAAAAAATATGAACGTAAAATTTTAAAGCTTATGTTATCAAACGTAAAGAGACGGGCTTTATCAATTAAATACCGGGCACAGTTTACGTTAACTAGTTCGTAAAACATCGTCATGCTTTACGTGCTCTTGTTTGGTGCAATCAGTTGTCGCTGCGGGAAACACCTGTACCAAGAGCGAGGATGTCAACCAATCAGAATCCAAAGAACAATTCCTCATGACGTAGGCACTGGCGGAGCAGAAAGCATTGGGCGGGGCTTCCCTATAGAGTTGTAGAACCACTAGTTCGGCAAGTGATAAGAAGTGACAGATTCTTCACTGCTAAAAGTAAGTACACACGTCTTTTTTTTTTTAAAGAATTATTTTAAAAAAACGACATTGTTTTATTTTTTTGTTTAATACACAAAGGCAGTGGCACTGTTTGGCCATGCCTGTCGGATTGTAATCCCATTGTGCGCATCTTGTTTGTTATTTTTGTATGTGATAATTATTTAACTCATAATAATTAGATTTTTAAAATAAACTTTTTTTCATCGTATTGCCAAGCCTAACGTTTTAGGTTCATGTCTTTGTTAAAAATAGTCGGAAAACGAGAGAAAATCAGTGGGGTTCTGGATGCAGCTGGTACTGTGATGATTTACACCAGCTTTAGGCAGGTATCCTGATTTGATGGCGCACTGTTCTCAGTTTTTAGGCAGATTATTTGATGTTTCTTTTAATGTCCCTGTCAAAAACTTTACAAAATTACTTAACTGGCTGTACATAATAATCTGCATGAAGTTAAAACGTATCAGTATATCACTAACTATATTACTTATTGTACAGAATACAGTTTTAAACCTTTTGCTTGACCACATAAAATCTTTAATTTGTCTGGTAAGAAAATAAGGATCAACCTTAAAGCCTGTCAGGGATGTTCATAACAGACATGATAGTAAAGAGCTTTGTATGCATTTAGGCTATCTTAGTATATATTTATCAGTATAGGATGGTTACACTTCAAACTTGTAAAAGTGCAGATTCTTTTCATTTATATTTGATCAGTTGGAGCCTATATATTATGTAGACTATAATTCTATAGATTATATTCTGTATATCATGATACAGGTTGTCTTTTTACTTTGGCTGTTTATTTTACCTGTCATTGTGGTGAAAAGCACTTAACTAACAGATACTTCTAGGACAGATAAGCAAATTCAGAGCATTTATTTTTTTACTATGTAAAAGTAATCTTCATTTTCAAATGGGTTGTTTTAAAATAGTCTGACTCAAATACCAAGTACCCAAAAACTTTGACATAGCAACCACATTTAATACTTTGTCTTATTTGGAAATATTTTTTACTTATTGGTCATAATTTTATCAAAAATCTGATCCACCACGCATCACACATTTTTTTTAAAACAATCTGTTTATTGAAGTGCAACAAAGTATGACACTATATAACATCACATGTTTATTCACATATTATTTAACCAAAGGTTTACTAATACCAAAGAAGTTTCTTTGCTATAAATGTAAGTCTATTGATTGATTTTAATGATTGATTTACGTGAGATTTGTGTGTAATCTAGTTTCTTGTGTCTGTCTGAGCTATTGTTTGTGCTTTGTAGAGCATGAAATCTGCAGTGAGAAACATCTAGACCTTTTAATCTTCAGACATTTTGTTATTTTTATCTTTAGACAGCATAGCTCCATGAACCCCTTTTCCTGACGAATAACTTGAATACAATGTGAATTTCATTTGTTAAATAACTCCATTTGTTAGTCACCATGGCAAAATGCTTCATTAGTTTATGCTGTTATTTTATACATTAAAATAACATTTACAACAAAACAAGTACACATTATATATTTTATATATATATATATATATATATATATATATATATATATATATATATATATATAACAGGTATTACTCATTCCATCTTAGTAATACCTCAAGCAAAACAAATTGTGCATAGAGCGAAAACTGGTTGCTTGGCTACCCCAGTATAACTCATCCATGGGCAAATGAACTATGGAGCAACTATAATCAATTGTCTGCATGCAGGTATTAGAGTATACGTTATGTATTCTATATTATACTCTTCAACTACCCTGCTGTGTTCACTGCAGCCACAGATTGTCTAATTAGATTAACCAAGAGGCTTTCTTGTGGTAATCATTTAGGGATCCTCTTCCTTTAATAAACCCTGTGCTGCTCAAGACAGCATGTTGAAGGTCATCTGATATTCAATAAAATGAATGGAATCCATTTTGGGTGTATTTTTGGTGTTTCACAGTTCTCATGCAACGTGCTAATTAGTCAGTTTTTAGAAACGGCTTGTCTTCAGAGGTGTTGTGAGCTGCTCACAGCTTAGCTGTAATCTTTTTTTTTTTCCATTATTGCGTCAGGAATGGAACTGAAAATACTGTGTAAGTACAGTGTGTATACTCTACTATTTGTCTTTTAAGAGTTGATTTGCTGATCTTAATGTTTAAAGTCTAATGTGTGAAAATTTTGATGAGATATAGGTCGAGTTATTTTGTAGCAGTAGTGCCCTTCTTTACCTTAGCTCTATTATATTTAAGGTGTGTATCGTAATCTTCTCTTCACATTATGTATGTTCTCATACTACTGCCACACACTGATGTCTGTGACTTTTGCTTGGTTAAAATTAGCACTTTGTGCTGTATTAGCCTGTGAAGCATACTAAATTTGTCCTTTCCGTCTTAAACGGTTTCTACAAATCCTGAATCTGAAGCACTGTCAAAAGTCAACTGCCACTTCATATGCTTGTTGTAGTTGCCCATGAAGCTAGGAGACACACTGTTGGTACAGTATGTTTCCCTTGTTGTTTTATGTAATAGAACTAAATTTGTCCCTTCCGTCTTAAACGATTTCTACAAATCTTGATTCGGAAGCACTGCCGAAAAAGCCAACTGTCACTTCACATGCTTGTTCTAGTTGCCCATGAAGCTATGAGACACACTGTTGGTACAGTATTTTTCCCTTGCTGATTAATCGTTTTGGCATATCTGACAGTAGATCTGTGACCTGTCACTGAGACCGACTGGAGCTCATGGACGTTCAGCAGCTGTCAGATTTAATTATCTGAGTTTTAGTGACAGTGTAGTAGAATTAAAAATGACACTGAGTTAAAATCTTATTGGTTTCATTTTGGTTTAGATCTTGTAATAAATTTTCACCAGATTTTTGAAATTTCTCATATTTATTATCTATCAATAATGGTTCCTTTTTTTTTCTTTCAGATGTAACACAAAGTGGTTCTAAACAACCTGTAAATTCTGTGGCCCTGAATAAACCAAGATGAAAAAACACACAAAGTTGCATCAAATGGACACAACTGTTTACCCGTCTACAGTTTGGGGAACATGTCTTCTGCTTTCCTGAGTTATTAGTGGTTTATGGGTATTTTTCAGGGTTTATTGCTGAATATTAGCTTGGTGTGATTTAAAGAGGATATGGCTCGACACTCTCGCCGTGGTTCCAAGTACAAGGCAGGCACCAATCACGATGTTGAATTTGGTTGCACTCTGCAAGAGCTTCGGTGCCTCATGGAGCTCAGAGGCATAGAAGGGTTACAGCGAATCCAGGAGTATTATGGAGATGTCCAAGGACTCTGTTCCAGGTTAAAATCGTCACCCATAGATGGTATGAGCTATCTTTGTATTTATTTTTTCAGGTGTGCTGATGCATTGGTTACAGTTGGTGCTTTGCCGCTTCTTAGTGAATCAGATCATTTTCCTCACTATTTACATTACAATATGAGCTTCAAGTCATATGTGCCATTATGATCTCTGGTGGATTCGATAGTTAAGCAGCTGAGAGATATCCTATGTAGGATATCTGTTCTGTAAGGACTGTTTTTGGATGGTGTACAAACACTTTGTAGTAGCAGGCCTACCACTGTGGTTTTATGTTCATCATTAATCACAGAGACCGGAGCCGCTAAATGTTATTGTTTTCTAACTCAGTTATTTTTAATTTCTCCATGCATTTGTTTTAAAATACATTTCACATACTGTTGCATATAATGTAGTAACTCCTATAATACTACATACTAATAACTGGCATGTACTATTGAAAGCTGCCATTTCAGGCTAAAGTCAATCAGTAATATTTTCATCCATGATTGGTGAGGTGTGATGGTTAACAATCACTGCTATTTATGTCCAGGTACTTAAAAAATCTGCACAGCCTTGTGTACTGGCATTGAACAAATGGTTTATGAAAATTAATTTAGCCCCACGTGTTGGTTTTGTTGCTGAACTTCTATGACAGAAATGTTGCTGTTAAAATGTAGATGATTTGCTTAGGAGCAGTAATCATTTAGAGAGGTATACACATAAAGGACGCTGTGGTCGATAGTCACATTTTCACTCTTTCATTTCGCATAAATAAAATGTATGAAATAATATGTTTAAATAGGGAGAAATATGCATCTAAACTGTCGATGATGGATAGAAATGCTAGATTTTTTTTAAGGTTTTCCTATTTGTTATCTGATGTATTTTTAATGTTGTAGAAAAAGAAGTTAACTCCATGTTGTTCTAGTTTTCCACATGATAATTGTCTGGTTTTCTGGGATAAAATAGAATGGTAATAGCAGATTAGCACAGCACTGGTGTTTATGTTGTGAGCTGTCATGTTGCCCTCCTTTGTGCCATAGCATGCGAGTGACAGGTGGGAGTGGTTTGATTTTCTGCATGTAATCCCACTCAGAGTAACCAAATAGCAAAATCCTTAATGCTTTTCTAACTAATCTCCAACTGCTACAATCTCTTATGTTTTTCTATTGTGAATGTATAAAATGTAAATTGTTTTAAAAATGTGAAAGGAAAAATAGCAATGCACATACTTTTTGTTAAATTACATTTGTAAAATTACATTTGTTGTTTCATATCAATTATTATCTGCTATATTTTACATGTTTATATTTTATAATTAATATTATGTGGAAACAACATGGGTGAAAAATGTGAACTTCTAATAAAACCCTATCTATCTATCTATCTATCTATCTATCTATCTATCTATCTAGAGAGAAAGAGGGAAAGTTAAGATTATTCTATATTTTCTATGCATTTTTAACATTATCATTTTGTGACTTCACAGATACTATATATATTTGTCTAAAAGAGTACCCCTTGCAGGCAAAATAAGATGAATTTCTGGATCTTAGTTAATTGGATATATAGATATATTCAAGTAAGTGGGCATGATAATCTCTGACTGTATTTTACATCAAGGATTATCATGTCTACTTAGTGTTCAGTTTCCATCCTAGCTTTTGATCTGGATTAGTTTGTTAATATGTTAAAATCATTTTTTTCTTGCTGTATTATAGTAAAATATATGTATATTTTTGGTTAAAACGTGATTAAATGTTGTTCTTTTTTTCCTCATTTATAGGGCTGAGCACAAATGCTGATGATCTTGCAAGAAGAAAAGAAGAATTTGGAAAAAATTTTATACCTCCTAAAAAGCCAAAGACATTCCTTCAGTTGGTGTGGGAAGCACTGCAAGATGTGACACTAATTATTTTGGAAGTTGCAGCCATAATATCCTTAGGCCTTTCCTTCTATGGACCTCCGGATACTGAAAGGGAAAGTAAGGACCTCAGAATATCACTGCATTAAATACTAATGTTTTGATTGGCCTATCAGCAATATTCCAATAGGCTACATTACATTCCACCTCATTATCCTTGTGCTAGTCTTGTCTTTCAGCCAGTATAGTTTTAAAAATACATTTTGTTCAGATTGTGATGTTTTTAAAATCCCAATCTTTTTGTAAAAAAAAGGTTATTTGTTAAGTTGCAGTCCATGCTAAAAACCCCAATAAGTTGACTAAACTAATTTGATTCAGTAAACTCATTCCCTCAATTTAATTAAATAGTAGAGTCTCCTAAAACTTGCATTTTTAAGTTATTCAACTTGGTGCACATGTAAAATGTACTTAATGTTAAGTTTATCTAACTCGGTACTTATATTATGTCCTGCAGGGATAAGCTCCAACTTGCCTTAACACACCTGCCAATAAGTTTTACATATACCTAGCAAAACCTTGATTAGCTAGTTCAGATGAGTTTGATTAGGGTTGGAGCTAAAATTTTGAAAGACACCAGCCCTCCAGTACCGCATTTGACCCTGGACTTAAATATTTACCCAATGAATTTTAACTTAAAAATTTAAGCTAACTCTACATGGAAATTAAACTAGAATGAATTCTGAATTATAAAGTTATCAGTCTTTACTAAAGGCTTTGTGCATACCAAACTAAAATAAACAATGAACTTCATATTTTACGTTTTTATTCAAATATGTATATATGCGTATATAAAAGGCCTCCTAAGTGAAAACTATGCAACCCAATGTTTAGAGATTTGAATACATGTATGAAATTCTATTTATCTAGTTTGAGCATTCAATCCTGTCTTTTACGTTACCAAAATGTAAAACTTTAAGTACTGTTTATTTAACATAACTTGACTGTTTAAGTAAAAACATTAGTTTTTACAGTGCAGACTACTGTCATTTGACACTTTGTGTAACTTTGTGCATGTTATGCTCTAGCATAGAAGTCATTCATGCTCTTGTCTGACTCTCTTCTCTGTGGTAGGCTGTGGAAGAGCAGTAGGAGGAGTGGAGGATGACAGTGAAGCAGATACCGGATGGATGGAAGGTGTTGCTATCCTTTTATCTGTTGTCTGTGTGGTGCTGGTCACTGCCTTTAATGACTGGAGCAAAGAAAAGCAGTTTCGTGGCCTACAAAATCGCATCGAACAAGAGCAAAAGTTCACAGTGATACGAGGGGGGCAAGTTATTCAGATTCCTGTGTTCGAGATTCTTGTTGGAGACATCGCTCAAATAAAATATGGTAGTATAATCTCTAATCTTGCACTTCAGGGATGTTTTCTATATGTAAAAATGGACTCTAAAAGCAAGTGCAAACAATTATGTTTCTAATTCCAGTATGTAAATCTAAGTCCAGTTTATCTTGCTTTTTTGACTTTTTGCTAATTGAAAACCTTTATTTTAGTTTGTTGAGGAAAGATTCTGTGTGTTTTGTCAGGGGATTGACAATCTGGCCTGTGCTTTGTGCCTTCAGGTGACCTCCTTCCTGCTGATGGCGTTTTAATCCAAGGAAATGATCTAAAAATTGACGAAAGCTCTCTTACAGGAGAGTCAGACCATGTGAAAAAGACACTGGACAAAGATCCAATGCTGCTCTCAGGTTTTAAAAATAGTATTTATCTATTTATTTCAGACAGAGATTTTTTAGTTTACAAATTATACATAAACCTTTGATCAATTACAGTACGACACATTACGGGAAAAATCACTGATTCACAACAGATGTACATTATTGTCAAAAAATATCTAGATGTTATATGAGTTATCGGATAATCTGAAAGAAATTGGTTTCAACTACTAAATATGTGCTATATTTCTGTAATGTTTAGTATTTTTCATTTTATTACTGCAGGCACCCATGTTATGGAGGGATCAGGAAGGATGTTGGTCACCGCAGTGGGCTTGAATTCTCAGACAGGCATCATCTTTACCCTCCTCGGTGCAGGAGATGATAAAGGAGAGGATGATAAAGAAGAAAAAGAGAGAAAGAAAAAGAAGGAGGGAAAGAGGAAAGATAAGGAAAGGCAAAAGAGGGGGAGAAAAGAAGAGAAAGACCAAAAAAGTAAGACTTTGGATTCAGCATCTTGTGTCTTTTCTTTGATTAACTTTTCTAAAGCCTTTATAATTTATTTTATAGACAGTTGGGAGCATTCACAGAGTAACAATTTTAGTGTATGGTGTAACAGATGTTTCCTGTACATTTACAGCATTTGGCAGATGCCCTTATCCAGAGAGACTTACATTATCTCTTTTATACAACTGAGCGATTGGGGGTTAAACGCCTTGCTCAGGGGCCCAGCAGTGGCAACTTGGTGGTGCTGGGAATCGAACCCTGGTCTTCCAACCTTAAACACCGCGCTACCACTTTCCCACATGTACAATGACAAAAAATATTTAATCCTAAAGTCCAGAATTGGACATGAAATAGTTAATTTAGTTCATCAGCTGTTGCTTAGACTGTATGGGACTTCATTCACTTGCATGTGCAGAGGTCAGTTTGCTTTAGGTGCGTAAATACCCTGAGATACAGTGATTTATGTTTTTCCCTCACCGCAGATAAATATACAGTACAGTACATGACTAAATGTTTTTGGACAACCTGACTACAAATGCAGAAAATTCATTGATGTAAATTTAATACAACTTAATATGTCTGTGCCTTTTTCCAACAGACAAGCCAGATGTATCAGAAAAATACAATAGTGAGTATTTTTATATGTATTGAAAAACGGTCTGATTTTTTTTTTTTTTAGTTAGTTAGTTTTTAGTTTTTAGCCAGCCCAAGCCTTTAGGGGGTCCTAAGTAAAATTTTATTTGGAGGCCTTTGCGTGCCACCAATATAATTATCAATTCTTGCTTGCACCATACTGATAATTTTACCCTTTAACATTTTTAATTGTAACATTAGCAAACGTACAAGAGTAGTCAAGTGTTAATTTTGCACTTTAACATATATATATAACAATGATCTGTCATTTCATCTACTCGTAAACAGCCGCCCAGATCAATTTCAGACAATTAGTGCATATACTGAAGTTGTCACTGCTTTTCTTAATGCAGATAAAGATGGAATACATGACGAAGGCCAGCGTCTCAGCAGTGAGGATGGTACTGTGGTTGCGGAGAAAAAGAAATCCAGTCTGCCAAAAAAAGAAAAATCTGTACTACAAGGGAAGCTTACTAAGCTGGCTGTGCAAATAGGAAAAGCAGGTTAGAAAGGATAAGTGGTGTTAATACTTGAATTTTACATTTATCATATATTTAATATTGTAACATCATTGTCTTTTACATAAAGTATTATTTTGTTTTACATTTAGCTTTTAGATAGCTCTATGTAAATAACTTGTGTTTCACTTTCCAGGACTTTTCATGTCAGCGATAACAGTTATTATCTTGGTGGTGCTCTTTTTGGTGGACACTTTCTGCATCCAAGGGGTTCCATGGATTAAAGAATGCACCCCTGTCTATATCCAGTTTATTGTCAAGTTCTTTATCATTGGAGTCACTGTGTTGGTCGTTGCAGTGCCTGAGGGACTGCCTCTCGCTGTCACCATCTCGTTAGCCTACTCTGTAAAAGTATGAGTTCAAGAGCATAAACTTTATCTGTGCAATGTTTAAAAAAGGTTGACAATATATCTAAATAGTACATTTGATTTTTCATATGGTGAATAGTTTGTAGGCCTCTGACTATGACGCTAATGTGCTTTTTGGATACGTAGTCCCCCCTCGTTTTATTTTGTAGTAACTGCCACTCCAATCAGGCACTAATAATTGGTGAGAAGGCCTGTGGTCATTCGGCATTTCAATTCGGTGCCACACATATACATCTCATAAAATTATGGGATTTTCAATTATGATACCTTTGTGGCAACACTTTAAGAAGGCCCAAGTATAGGTGTGATAATCAGGTCTCCACAAACTTATGGCTATCTAGTATAGCTTATATAAATCCACAAATACAAATTTATTTAAATACTACCTTAAAATGATTATGCGACTAGTAATGATTTAGCATTGATGGCTTTTCATTTGGTTGTGGTGATCAGCAACTGTTCTCTTTCTTTTGGTTTTTCAGAAAATGATGAATGACAACAATTTGGTCAGACACTTGGATGCATGTGAGACAATGGGCAATGCCACTGCCATCTGTTCAGATAAAACTGGCACATTAACCATGAACAGAATGACTGTGGTGCAGGTGTATGTAGGAGACAGACACTATAGAAGAGTGCCTGAACCAGAACTCATTCAAAGCAAGATTTTAGACCTGCTGACTATTGGCATTAGTGTTAACTGTGCATATACCACTAAGATCTTGGTGAGAATTCATGAAAAGTCAAATGTGAATTTTTGTGACTTAAATTCTCGCTAATTTAAATAATTTGGTAATTGAAAAATATTAATGTGGTAATACAATAATTATTAAATCATTCATGTTTAAGTCAAAATGTTTTTTTTTTCTTTTCAATGTACTAAATACTTTATGATTAAATTACAACACTACAGCATTTGCTGGGTTAATGTGTATATTTCTACATCTGTTTGTGTGTGTTTGTAGCCACCTGAGAAGGAAGGTGGACTACCTCGTCAGGTGGGGAACAAAACTGAATGTGCCTTGCTAGGGTTTACGCTTGATTTAGGCAAAGACTACCAAATCATCCGTAAGGAATATCCTGAAGAGAGGCTTTTTAAAGTTTACACATTCAACTCTGTCCGAAAGTCCATGAGCACAGTGCTGAAAAATTTTGATGGAAGTTACCGAATGTTTAGCAAGGGAGCTTCTGAAATTCTTCTGAAGAAGTAAGTCTGAACTTTATACATGTATATTTGTGGCATTTGGTATGTGTCCGTATCTGGGGCAATTTACATTTATCTCTTCTTTTCCAATTGAGCAGTTGAGGTTTATTGGCCTTACTCAGGGGCCAGACAGTGGCAGCTTGGTGGTGCTGGAAACTAAACCTACGATCTTCCGAGCAGCAGTCCAACACCTTGACCACTGAGCTACCACTTTCCCTTTTTTAACCTGTTTGAGCTATCATCTTTTAACATTATAGACAAATGTAACGATTAAACAGGTTACTGTTTATCTAGCATCTTCTCTAGCATCTACTCTAGCATCTACTCTAGCATCTGCAACGGTCAGGGTGTACACACAATTTTTAACATTAAGTGTAGCTCTCTTATAAATCTACAAATATTTTCAAAGGTGACTTGAAATGTTTGTTTAGAAAAGAATTATACTTTATGGTTGTCTTTTTATTTGGTTATTTCTCTGTGTAAACAGAACCCTATGACTGTTTTGACCTGTTGGGCTGTGATACATACCAACCAAAACATACAGGCCTGGTACCTAGAATCTGTTCTGTGTTTGCAGGTGTTGTAAAATCCTAACAGCTACTGGTGATTCTAAGGTTTTCAAGCTCAGAGATCGAGACGACATGCTGAATAACGTGATTGAGCCCATGGCTTTGGAGGGTTTAAGAACAATCTGCCTGGCCTACAGGGACTTTCCTGCCTTAGAGGGGGAACCAGACTGGGCGAATGAGGCAGATATCCTTACAGGCCTCACCTGTATCTGTGTTGTGGGTATTGAAGATCCTGTACGACCAGAGGCGAGTCTCATTTGAGCGTTTTTGTGGCTTTTTTTACAATTGCATATTTCTACAATTTTAAATGGACCAGAGTTTTAAGTATTTTTATTAATCGTTTAGTGTCTAATCATTGGGTGCTTGTTCTAACTCAGGTCCCTGAGGCCATTAAAAGATGTCAACGGGCAGGAATTACAGTACGTATGGTTACTGGGGACAACATTAACACCGCCCGTGCTATTGCCAATAAATGTGGAATCCTTCATCCAGGAGATGATTTTCTGTGCCTTGAAGGCAAAGAATTCAACAGGCGAATACGCAATGAACTAGGAGAGGTATGTTATGAATGATGTAGCTGCATCTGTAATTTTTTTTTAAAAAGTTTTTTAAACGGCATGTTTAAACAATATATTATGATTAGACAAAAATCTAAGAATAATTAACTAAATTTTATTTTGGAATTTCTTCTATAAATTCTGTAACATATCTTAATTCTAGATTGAACAGGAGCGCCTTGACAAGATTTGGCCTAAACTGCGTGTGCTAGCAAGATCCTCTCCAACAGATAAGCATACGTTAGTTAAAGGTAATGGTTAAACGTGGGTTTACATGGAAGTTGTATACTGTTTAAAAAAAACTCAATGCAGCGCTTGTGTAATTTTCTTAGGTATAATCGATAGCACTGCGTTAGAGCAAAGACAAGTAGTAGCTGTGACAGGAGACGGAACAAATGACGGCCCAGCCTTGAAGAAAGCTGATGTTGGCTTTGCAATGGTATGCCAAATTGTTGAGAACAAGATTAGGAAAATATAAAACTAAATAGAGAAAAGTCTACACCTAAGGATGTTGACAATGAAAAGTTTTGTGTTGATTTGTCATCTTTCTTTAGGGCATTGCTGGAACAGATGTGGCCAAAGAGGCCTCAGACATTATCTTGACAGATGACAACTTCACCAGCATAGTAAAAGCTGTGATGTGGGGGCGAAATGTCTATGACAGCATATCAAAGTTTTTGCAATTTCAACTGACAGTCAATGTAGTGGCTGTAATTGTGGCTTTCACTGGAGCCTGTATCACACAGGTCAGTGTTTCCTCAAAATAGTTTCTACTAGCAGCACTTTATCTTTCTGGTACAGTTCACATTCTTTCACCTCTTACAGGACTCTCCACTAAAAGCAGTACAGATGTTGTGGGTGAACCTGATCATGGACACATTTGCATCACTGGCTCTGGCCACTGAGTCACCTACTGAAGCTTTACTGCTGAGGAAACCCTACGGTCGCAACAAACCCCTCATCTCCAGAACTATGATGAAAAACATTTTGGGTCATGCTATATACCAGCTTACTGTTATCTTTACTCTGTTATTTGCTGGTAAGAAGTTCAATTTGTGTCTGTTAGTAGGAAAAGTAAAAATAAAGTTATAACCTTTGGTAAAATACTGCAAATTAGTTAATAGAGGGTATCAAAAAAATCTTTCACTTGATAAAACTAAATTGACCTTTTATCTTAATTTATTCTCCAACAGGTGAAAAGATCTTTGATATTGATAGTGGTAGGAACGCTCCTTTACATGCCCCTCCTTCTGAACACTACACAATTGTCTTTAACACCTTTGTCATGATGCAACTTTTTAATGAGTTTAATGCTCGCAAGATCCATGGTGAGAGGAATGTTTTTGATGGCATTTTTAACAACCGGATCTTCTGTTTCATTGTTTTTGGGACATTTGTTATCCAGGTAAAGTAGGACAGCAATATTTTATTGATATGCTTTATTTATTCCACGGCTAAAGTAGAGAGAGCTTAATTTTTTGCATTTGGTTATAAGTGTTTTTACCATTGGGTTATCATAGTTCATTTTAACATAAAACTTAAAATATGTTTTTGCAGATTATAATTGTGCAGTTTGGTGGAAAGCCTTTCAGCTGTGTAGGTCTTGGTATTGAACAATGGCTTTGGTGCATCTTTCTTGGCCTTGGATGCCTCATCTGGGGTCAGGTCAGCCTAGTTACACCTTGTTTTTGTATCTTTATTTTGGGAGGTTTATGTTCCTCATACATTGTGATACCATTTGGTAGCTGATAACTACCATCCCCACAAGTCGGCTGAAGTTCCTGAAGACTGCTGGCCATGGTACCCAGAAGGAGGAGATCCCAGCGGAGGAACTAGAGGAGATGGAGACACTGGATGAGATTGACCATGCTGAGATGGAACTGAGGAGAGGGCAGGTCCTCTGGTGCAGGGGCCTTAACAGAATCCAGACGCAAGTAAGTTACAGCTGTGGCAGTCTAAAGGATAAAGTGACATAGTAATTTTCATCCCCCAAACTTTAAAAACATTTTCCAATTCTCATTCTTTTTTGAACAGATCCGTGTGGTAAACGCCTTCCGGGAAGCTTTGTCCCCTTATGAAGGTTTAGAGACTCCAGAATCGCGAAGCTCAATCCACAACTTCATGATCCACCCAGAGTTCTGCATTGAAGACTCTAATCTGGCTATCCCACTAATTGATGAAACCGAGTCTGAGGAAGACAAACCAAAAAAAAACAGTTTCGTACAGTCAGCCATTCCTTCTGGTATATCTTCACCAAACCAGAATAATAATTCTGGCAACAGCAGAACATTTCATCGGTACAAGGATTTAAAGACTGCCAGTCCTGAAACCCCTGGTAGTCCCATGCACAGTCTAGAGACATCGCTGTGATTACACTTGTGCATAAAAACAATGCTGAGAGCACTTCTCTGCCAACCACACTATATTCAAGTCAAATAGAGCACAACCTACAGGTCAGGTAAATGTGATTTCTTTAAGTAGGATTTAAAAGTCATTTAACCAATTACTGGCTGATGTAATAAGGGAGTGCCTTTTTTCTCCTCGATTAAATGTCTGCTCCAAATATAATTATTAAAGCTCTGCATTTCAGTTCATAACAAAGAAGTGAAATTCCTGAAGCTTCAGTTAGTGTGGACTTCTGAACGATAAGCACCTTATTAGGTTCACCGAACTATACCCCAGGTCCTTGGGAAACATGACAAACTGAAAATCTATGTATTCATATAGTACAAATGTTTTTTACTACATGACCTGATAATTGAGCTTCTGTTGAAAATTGTCAAAAACACCAAAAATAAAGGTCATGTTTTGTTGTGCTGCACGTAACTCTAGTAAAAAGCTCTTTGATTCTTTTTGATTTACTGTAGTTTCACACTGTTTTGGGAATTAATGCTGGTCTATTTATACTGTTAATGCTGTACGAGTGATTTTTTTTTTTTATTGTAATATTTGTGAGTTACCTACTGTCTATTTATGAGAAGTGTTCACTGTGATTGTGGTTCAATTTACATTGTGTCTTTGGCAATAAAGAATGTGTATTTAGTTAAAAATTCAACAGTTGACACTATTGGAACAACAAAGCATTGTTGATACAGCAACACAGGCTCAAGGTTTTACAGGTACAAGAAATGTTGCCACAGCTGGACCCCAACCCCCAACTGCTCCCATGTATTAATGAGATAAATTTAAGTCGCTCTGTATAAGAGTGTCTGTCAAATGCTATAAATATAAACGAACATATTGAGTCTGTTCAGAACAGGAGGTTTCTATGAACGGAGGATGTACGTAAATTAAAAACGTGTTGAATATCATCCTTAGCAACAACCATTAAAACAGTAACACATTGTGAGCGCTGTTTTGAATTGAGACCTCTAGGTGGCGCTGCGGTGGAGTTGACCGCTGATTCTGTAGCGGCAGGTGATGCTAATTGTCGGTAAATGGCTACATTTCCCTATTTCTCAAGCCCGAACTAATAAGTAGTCAAACTAATGTCTTCGTGCGTGTATACAGTCTGTATGGCAAACCGTGAAACGTGGTTTTTATGAGTTGTGTTTTTCAAATTAGATTTTAGATAAATTTAGAAGACGTGAAAACTAGAAAAGTGGAAAGTCCGGTATTTAGTAAGCATTTTTGTTTGGAAAAGATGTACACATTCTGTGTGAAGGTAGGTAACGCGTTATAAACAGGTCGCCTAATTATAACGTTCTGGGAGGAAAAATGGCGGATAAGTGGCGTGTTTAATTTTCTAAAGTAATTTGGAACTAAGAAGAGCATTGTTTATGTTAAAAAATAAAGATTGGTTTAAAAATAGCCTTTTTGTCACGCAAAAGTGACAAATTTTCTATTTTACTAATTTAAATTGGTAATTTTGGTAAAAATTTAACTTAATACATGCCCGTCCAAACAGACCTCTTACTTTGTGCTTAAAATATTAGTGTTTTATCTTTTGTTAGCTAAAAAAAGTTGTAGGTAGACGATTCCCACCGATTTTCCCCTTGCAATGACATGGTTGACCACTGGGAGGCAATGTTATTTAAATTAGATTAATTTTTATCATCTTTTAAATTTTTTTCCTGTTTTTAGTAACGTGTGTATTGCACCAATCAAAGATATAACATCCACTTCGAATGTGTGTATTTAAAAATACTTTCTAATTCAGTGTGAGTTTGTAGTAGGAGGGTTAGGTTTATGGAGTCCGTTTCTGATTGGTCAGATTAGTTTCTTATACTTTTTTCTGTTAACTGAAACTTAAATCGCCCTTAAAATGCTATGTTTAGTATTAATTATTTATTTGCCTTTTTCAATACATAATTTATCAATGTTAAGAGAAAACAGTATTTACCCTCCTCGGGTTTATTATGCTGTCGAATGGGGTGGGTGGTTGTTCGGGGTTTTCGGTATCGCTTCTCGGCCTTTTGGCTAAGATCAAGTGTAGTATCTGTTCTTATCAGTTTAATATCTGATACGTCCCCTACCCGGGGACCATATATTAAATTGATTTTTGGAACAGGGAGATGGAATAGGGGCTTGCTCCGTCCACTCCACGCATCGACCCGGTATTGCAGTACTTCCGGGAATGGTGCACCCCTCTGTCTACTGTTAAAGAAAGAGTTACAATCATAGTGTCTGTTCCTATGCGGTATGCTGAATTTACATGGAATTACAGGCTAGTATTTGTTATGGGTGTCTGTTAATGCTAGTTTTAACATTTTTCCGATTACATTTGTCATAAACGCCCGACTTTACTCCCTATATAAGTAGGGAGTTACTTATATTGCCGTTACTTTGTTTTTTTTTATTAGTTTATTAAGCCTTATCTCGTGAACTCAAAGGAGTTTTAAGTGTTTATAATATATAGTGTGTATATATAGTGTATATATGATGTATAAAAAGGTAAAGTAAACTGTTAAAGTATACACTGTTTGTAGCTATAGGAACTGACAGTCCGGAACTATTTAACCGGAATTGTTTGTCCGGACTCTATTAACAGTCGGATTAAAAACTTGCCCGCTCCCGTGTTTATTTAGCGGTGTTTAATAGGTAACGATTATACAATTGCAAGTAATTCTTAAAAAAAGTTTAATTCCCACTTCAATATTAATATCTTAACTATAACAAATAGTTTCTTGTCGAGAAATTCTGTGCCGATTGCAAGATGACGGGCGGGGCTAACTGTAGCGCGACTTAAAAATCCTATAATAGTTTTTATGCTTGGAGCACAACAGTGAGCCCCTTTTGCTGGTCATGTTATTGTTTTAATGTACACGTATTTTAGTTAAAAAGCGGGCTTCTTTCGGTGTCCATTTGGCAGCGGTGCATCATGGGAAGTGTTCAACTGTTTGTGTTTAAAAAAAAAAAAAGACTATTATGGGGCTTCGTTAGTAATAACAGTAGACTTACCTTTGTATCACTTGAAGACTGCAGTGTATTTCTACACGGATATTTGTGTAATAATGAGTGCTGATTTCCTCACCATGATGGTAAACGGTGTGTGTTGTGGTGCGGTCTCTGGCCGAAAGAGCTGGAATTCATACTTACCTGGCAGGGGAGATACCATGATCAAGAAGGTGGTTCACCCAGGGTGAGGCTCAACCATTGCACTCCGGTTGTGCTGACCCCTGCGAATTCCCCAAATGTGGGAATCTCGACTGCATAATTTCTGGTAGTGGGGGACTGCGTTCGCGCTCTCCCCTGATTTGCACTGTAATAATAGAAGATTTAATATTGTCTTGAGCTTGTCTGTCGTTCTTTTGTTCATGATACTTAATTTCTGAATTAAAACTAGTAAAAATGGTTATGCTGTTGTTAAGTTTTATTTTTTATAAAAAACTAAATGGGCATTACATATAACCGATTTATAAAGCTGCATTTCATTCATGCTGTTTTTTTGGTCACCTGCTTGACTAAGCAGTGGAGAGCTAAGAACTTTACGTTGCATTTGGTGCTGTGCACTTAAGGCAAATCAAACACAAAAACAGTGTTTTGGTCTAAAAGCTGATAAGTGTCTTAATAGCATTTTCATAAAATTAACTAAATCAGAGGGTGGCTGTGAGTTTATTGTGCCTGAGAAGCATGCAGATCTATGAAGATTGACATTAGAAATAGATAGGTTTGGTTGTATTATCTTTGTGTCTAACGATAGGAAGTGTATATGTTGATTGTGATGTAAAATATTTTACATATTGTTTGGAAGAATACAGAAAATTAGAATTTACTCTAGAAACTCACTTGTAATTTTCTAGCTTCCCAACATTGGTCTTGAAGTATACTTACTTTAATAAATCAGGCATAGCAATACAAGTTTTTAGGTACGAGTTTTCTGAAAAGTTATTTTCATTCCCTTATTTATTTTTTAGAGCACATTGAAGTTGAACTTGAAGTTGACCAAAGAGCTGTACAGATCAAAATACACAAACAGAAACAAAGTTATCTATAAAGCAACAAACAAGACTAATAAACATTAAAAAACTCTTGATTTAAGTGAAGTGGTAGCCAAGCGGTTAAGGTGTTTTGACTACTGATTGAGGGTCAGCAGTTCAAGTACCAAGATCACACAGCTGCAGACTCCTGCACAAAAGAAGTTTCTCTGGATAAAAGTGTTTTGCATAAATTTAGAAGAAAATGATGAATTTGGCAATGTTTATAACATTTCAGGTATTCTCGGACAGGGGAATATGAGCCTGTGTATTAAATTAAGAGTAATGCCATAACATAACTTTAAATTAAATTGTTGGATAATTTGGAAATTAAATTGTTACGGTGGCTCTGATACAAAAACAATTACATGCAAAGTAGGAAAATAGAAAAAATGTGCAATAGAAAAGTGCAAATTGTGTAAAAAATTTACGATAAACATTTTTAAAAATCTACAAGTATTTACAGTTCTATACATAGTGTTAATAACAACTAGGCATCAACTAACCTACAAGATGAGTTAGGCAATGGAAAACAAAGTTAAGTGCATCTGCAGTTAGACTGTTGAGTTGTACAGCCTAACAGTGGTGGGTATGAAAGACCTGTGGAACCACTCCTTCCTACACGGAGGGTGTAACAGTCTGCTACTGAAGGAGCTGCTCATAGCCTCCACGGTCTTATGCAGTGGATGAGAGGTATTGTCTATGATGAATGTCAGCTTAACCAATATCCTCCTCCACAGAGTCCAGTGGACAGCCCAGGACAGAACTGGCCCTCCTGAGCAGTTTGTTGAGTGTCTTTCTGTCCCGGTCCATGCTGCCTGCTCCCCAGCAGACCACAGCGTAGTGGATAGCAGAGGCTACCACAAAGTCATAAAAAGTCCTTGAGAGGCCTGCCCACTCCAAAGGACCTCAGTCTCCTCAGAAGGTGGAGAGGGCATCGGTGTTATGAGCCCAGTCCAGTTTATTGTTAAGGTGAACACCCAGGTACTTAAAACTGTCCATGACCTCAATGTCAGAGCCCTGGATGGTCACCGGTGTGTAATGTGGTGTCCACCTCACAACACCTTCAACATCAGCAGCAACAAAACATTAAGGACATTTTTAAAAGCGCTGTTTTAATATAGACCACTAGGTGTTGTGACTATTTTATAGCAGCAGGTAAAGGCAATTTTTGGTAAAAGCTATATTTTGCATACACTGATGTAAAAAAGTAAGTTTTGCAAACTAGGATTTTGTTTTTGACTTTTTTTTTTTCTTAAAGGGTTGGGATTTTTGGTTCGAGACGTCCCTTACTGGCCAAATGTAAGGGACGTGTAAACTAGACAGAGAAAAAATATGTATGACTATTTCTCATTGCATTTATTTGGGAAATGATGTACAACTCGCGTGAAGGTAGGCAACGTAGTACAAGCAGGCAGTAATAAAGTGCTGCTTAAAATAGCGGATAGGTGGCGTGTGTGTATCCATTTTCTAAAAAAAACAAAAAAAACCCGTTCGTGTTTGAAAAGTACTGATTCCGTTGATAAAATAATTTTTGTATCAGGAAAAACATCTTTATTTTTTCGATGTCTAGCTACATTTTATAAACCGTATATATTTTGTGTAATTTACGTTCAGTGTCTGTCGACTTAGAACTCTTACTCTGCGCTCAAATATATATATATAAATAAATATAAAATTACCACTTTTATTTTCTGTTGGCTAAAAATCTTTCTGGAAACATTTTTACAAGTAATGGACGTTGTTGTTTGTTGTTTTTCTCTTGCAGTGCCATTTTAAACCATCGGGAGGCAATGATATTTATACATGGTCAAATTTATCCCCACATTTTCTGTTTTTAGCACCCGTTAGTTAATTTAATCTTTCTAGGGAGTGACATTCAGGGTAAAGCTTTGTATTAAAAAATACTTTTGAACTCGGTGTAAGTAGTGTGGAGGGTTTTGTACATCTTACTTCTGATTGGTCAGCTTGTGCCTGTACTATCGTTTCCTATACGTTTTGTTGTTAAATGCCACTTAAATCGTTTTTTTCTTTGCGCTGTTAAGTGTTAACATTATAGTAACCATGTTTTAGACAGATTTATTTACAACATTAAACGAAAATTGAATTTACCGTCCGCGGGTTTATTATTCGTTAGAATATCGTCGTCTGTTCGCGGTCTTCTAATGTGTAACTACTGTTCATGTTGGTTTAATATATGATGGGTTCCTACTAGGGACCCATCTATGTATTAAGCTGATCTCTGAACAGGGAGATGGAATAGGGGTTTGCTCCTTTCCACTCCACGCATCTCCCGGTATAACACCACTTCCGGGATTGATGCCCTTTCCCCCCCTTTTCTGTTAAAGGTAGTTTTTGTAATGCTAATGAGTTAATTTGGATGTAGATGCTGGCCGGTTTGCTTTCTGAGTGTTACATTTGAGTTATCTGATATTATCTGTAGTTTGACTATATTAGCCCATTTAAGCGTTGTCTCATGAACACAAAAAAGCTTAAGTTAGTGTTCAATTCAGATATAATAGTATTTTACTAAACCTAGCCCCGAGTAGTAAAGCGTGATGACCATGATGACCTGCATACGATATAAATTAACGTGGCACTGAATACTTTAATTAGGAAATTATAAATAAACACAGTTACTATCTATGGCGGAAGGAACTCTCTATCCGGAACGGTTTACATGGAATTATACATCCGGGCTTTATTAGCGGTCGGACAGGAACTTGTTCTTTCGTCCGGGTTTACTTGGTGGACTTTGTCAATTGATTATTATTATTATTATGCATCTGAAAAGAATTTGAAAAAGTTAAAATCAGTCTTTACACTTTAATTCAATTCTTTCACTTCATCATCTAAAACTACAAATTACCCTTTCTATGTCGAGAAGTGGTTTTGCGCCGAGTGCAAGCAGAGGGCGGGGCTAAATGTAGCGCGGCTAAAAATCTGTATACAGTGAAATATAAATTTATTCCTTGAAACACAACAGTGTGCTATTTCTGCTGATCGCGCTATTGTGATAATCGCAGTCTATTTATTATATATTTTTATAGACTGCAGTGTTTTCCACACGGATATTTGTGTAAAAATGAGTGCTGATTTCTTCACCGTGATGGTAAACAGTGTGTGTTGTGGTGCGGTCTCTGGCCGAAAGAGCTGGAATTCATACTTACCTGGCAGGGGAGATACCATGATCAAGAAGGTGGTTCACCCAGGGTGAGGCTCAACCATTGCACTCCGGTTGTGCTGACCCCTGCGAATTCCCCAAATGTGGGAATCTCGACTGCATAATTTCTGGTAGTGGGGGACTGCGTTCGCGCTCTCCCCTGATCTGTACTGTTATGATAGAAGATTTAGTTTAACTTTTTGTCTGTAATTGTTTTTGTCATACTTTGTCATTGTAATGTTTTGGGTCTTTTTTATGTAATGTTTAATCAATTACATTAAAAACTGGACTGGCATCTTTAAGTTAGATTAATTGTATCCTCTAATAATACTATTGTCCTAAAACTTCAAAACAACAATTGCTAGTTAATAATTAGTAGGCAGTCATCCATTTAAATCCAGTCATGTTGGTAGAGTTTAGTTAATTCTAGCCTTTCCAGCAATCTTTTTTTGAGAGGGCTGAAGCATCAAGGTTTCATAAATTGTGATGGTTATACAATCTTATCTTATCTGCCTATACAATACACACAATTTTGATCTGCAATTGTTGGAAAATTAGTTGCAATTTATGTGATCCATGTTGTTAATTATGGGTTTTGTTGCAATCTGTGTGTGATGTACACCAGGTTATAAAGGAAATTTTAATTATTGAGTGAAAGAAAAATAACGACACATAATAATGCTATATAAGGGAGTGTATTTTAGAGGCATATTGAGATTGTGTATATAACTAGGAAGAGCATTGCAGCATGATGTAATTATACAAAAATTAGTTTGTAAGGAATATTGGCATCTTAAAAAAAATGAATGTAAAAAAAATAAATAAAACCATGGCGACAAATCAACAAGCAAAAGATACAAGTTAACAATACAATTAAAAATCACAAGCGAAACTTTAGCGAGGGATTAAAACAACATAGCTGGATATAAATAGTGGAAGAGAACCGGGGAGTGTGTCAGGAGCGTTAGACACTAAATTGTGAAGCAAACGTTTTAGTTGTATCCGAGAGAGACTTTGTCAAGCGGACGACTTTAACGAAGTTTAATCAATCACAGAAGCCTATTTAATGTACCAAGTAGTATTTTGGCTAAGATAACCCAGCCTTTGTGTTTTTGGTGATCTTTGTTGCAGGAGGACGGCCTTCAGGGAGCTTGTAAAAGTTGTCTGACTGTATTAGAGGTTTACTCTACTCTTGTCAACCACAAATCAAGACAGCACAAGAGGAGTTTTTACTATGGTCTTGCATAAACTTTTTATGCAAGTAAATGTAACTTAAATGTACTATTACAGCTCCTCGAAATGAATGTTTTTCTTTGGTCACTATAATGGTCAATGCTAGCTACACTCAACATGGATACATCCAATCTGATGGCACAATTTCAAATAAATTCTCATGTAAATTGTGCTTTTTGTGCAGTGTTAATAGGTAACAATTAGTCATTGTGTTAAAGATTTAACTTAAAGTTCAAATTTGTGTGTATGATTATATTTGATTTATTTTATTTACTCATTTAATTACAAATTTTATCATGCTGACAGATTAATATTAAAAAATTATACTTTGGTAAGAACAAGTGATGTAAATGGATTATAACCTGTGTGGCACAAAAGGATGGTAAGGCCAGAAACCAGAGCTGCTTGGTGTCTGCTTGGCATTTAAAGCAAAGAACGAGGATCTAAGGCCCTGATGAACACTGACTGAATTGGATATGTTCACCTCTTTTTTTTTGTGTGTGGGGGGGGTGTGTGTGGGGGGGGGGAATCTATGACATGGACTATGACCATGGTTATCTCAGATTCCTGCTCTTAGGAGCCAAACTTGATGTTGGCTTCTGCTAACGTATAGAGTTCTGTAACTGTAGAACGTGTAAATTAAAGAGTGAGCAGAATTAAAGTACGCGTTTACTTGCTTTGCTGACAGACCCGAGAAACCACACAAATTCAGTACCGTTAGCTTGTCTAGTATTAAACCCCACCAATTTAATGTCTATAGGATCGCTAGCAACAAAACAAGTTTTAAATGAAGAGGGAAGTCCCTAATAAGCTATTCACACAATTGGTAACATATTTAATAACGTAACTACATCCAGCTAACAGATCAGTGAGGTAAACAGGTTAAAGTCCTGCATGTTACAGTATAGACCGCTACCATAGTCAGTGTAGTAAAGCCGGTGTGGTCCCAGTTACCCGCTTTACTACATCCACTGAAACACTGAGATTGTTCTCGGGTTTATGACTGTGTTAGTTTACTGTAAAACACATGGAAGCTCATTAACGTCATCACAAAAAATTTAAAAAGTGAAAATTACATTCATGATTATAAAAGGAATAAGTCGAAATTATGACTTGGTGGCTCATTGTTTCAACACGGCACAGACTATTTCAGAAACGACATAAGTCATTACAGAAATATTAACATTAATTAGGTTTAATCCACGTTGTTGCATGTGAGACTTTCCTATAGTCGCCACTCGGAATTAAGTGTTTTTAATTAACAGCATACAAAACGGATCAATTCAAAGCAATGATAGCATCATCAGTGATCAAAGTAATAATAAATAAAACCGTAATCGCAGAAACAATACAGAATTAATACCTAGCAAAAACCCCTTGCTGAATGTTTATTTATATTTTTGTTTGTTTTAAACAAAAATAAAAAAACTTAATACTAACTCTCTTTCAGGTCTGCTGTGGGGATTTCTGTATGGCTACTGCCACCTACTGGACACCTGTCGCCTAGCTAACATTTAACTTAAACAATAACGATCGAACAGACATTGCGCGCGCACACACACTAAATATATTTGCGGGGTCTACCTTTTTATTTAAAAAAAGATACCTTAAATATACTCTTTTTATATTTTATTATTCTCCACAGGTAGCAAAATCACAGATCAACGCCAATAACTCTAAAACATCATAAAGTTGGATAAAAGGCACGAATTTACAGTATTCTATCGTCTGTTTTTCTTCGGTATTCTTAACTCCTAATACTGACATACTGATAAATTTCTACCTAAAATTATGCGAGACGGTGCCTTTTTGGGCAATTAACATTTGCAAATTTCATATTTGCTTAAAATGATAAGTAAATAAATAATAAAATATGGTTTATTTTCTAAATGTTTTTGTTGTTAAATTAACTCCAGAAGCTTTCAAATCTCTGCCAATTTATGACAAATCTCAGTCGTGACGTTATGACATTACAATCGTCGCCATGGTTTTGTTAATCATTAGCTGAACTTCGATCAATATGTATATCAGAAATGTTTTTTCAAGAACAAACTTTTAAAACGAATGATTTCCAGCTTGAAGACGCCAAAGGTAAAAGTTGTTGATTTGGAATATTAAATATAAGTGTTGAGCACGTGCGTGGACGGTGTGACACATTAATAATGCAATGTAATGGTTATATCGTGTAAATAAGGAGCTTGGGTTGCTAACACGTTTTGTGAACTTTTAAACTATATGGCCAAATGTTTGTGGACACCTGGATGTGCGGTTGTGTCTTAGAATTGTCTACAATTACATATAAAATATGAAAAGATCATTAGATTTTTACACACAGGTCATAAAGGTAGACAACGTAAAACCATTAAACAAATAAGACAAACATTCCTGGTCATTTATTGATAAATCCAATAATAAATACCTTTGAGTAAATTCATGTATGTGGCTCTTTAGGATTCGCTATTAATCTGGCCATCTTCACATCTGTTTTTAATCGATGGAATGACAGCCAAGTGTGACAAAATATGACAAAGGAAATTGCTGAAAAAAGGTTACAAAATCTTATACAGAAAATCTAAAGGCTTTACAACCTTTTAAGCTTCTCTCTCATTAAATCTTAGATTGCAACGTCTTTGTGCCCTTCCAGCATTAGTTATCCAATTTATCTATATAAATTAAAATATTTTTTGTACCACAACGACAAAAATGGCCCCTATGGCTGCCTGATATATAAACCCTTTGCCAAGAGCTTTTATGTATATTTTTATTCTATTTGGGTCTGTTTATAGCAACAACAAAAACACACACATTGGTACAAGATAATACTTTGTGTTTATGGAAAATTATTGTTTTTCTCTTACAGAAACATCAGTGCCTAATGCCACCTGTAGTAAAAGCCACCTTGTATCAGTCTCCACAGAAATTTCCTTTTCAGGATGCTTCAGTAAAAACACCTACAAAACCTTTACCTGGTGTGTTTTTTATTAGTTTTAATATTTTTATTATCTGAATTTAATCAATTTGAATAAAAAGTAATCTTGCCTATTAAACAAAGTAACATTATATTATACATTTATTTAAATAGCTTAATAAATAAATCTATTTTTGAGTAAACAATCATGCAAATAATAAACACCTGAGTCACTTTGTAAAATCTGGTGTATTTCTCTGACACTACATCAATAAAATGCACTGAGTTTTTACTTTGATAATTACTTATTGCTCAGGAGGGGGTTTTTTTTTGTCCTGGCTGTGTTTACAACATTTAACATTTAATTATTTAACACTAAACATCTCTATAAATGACAGGGGAAACAACGAAGTAGCACTTAAGAAATACAAATTATTTTGCCTTATGTGTATTTTTGTGGTCTTACAGGACAGCGAGGAGAGTTTTTAGAGCACAAAATGAATGCTTTTGGAGATGCTCAAGAAGCTCTAGCTGATAAGGTGGAGCGCCTTATCAAGCTTCGAGCTCCTGCTACATTCACTGTTCCCAGAAAAGGTATCACTGACATTGTTACTCATTTTAAATAGCGTACAGTATCATTTAATCCCAACAAAATAAAGTAATTACAGCAACTACAATACAATTTACAGCACTCTCATTGGTTTTAAAGTAACTCAAATGAATTTATTGAAATTTTCTAGAATATTTTTCATTTCATTCCACCTGGGACCATTTTCATGTCGCAAAGTGCTGGCAGCTGTCAAGATATTAAATGTGTTATTTGTTTATAGTAAAACAATTGGTTGTTTTCTTGAAGGACATGTATTTCAGACAGCTTGTCAGAAGACTCGGAATAAACAAATGGCGCCTCAGCCCATCATGAACACACCATGGTACCTATTAAACAAAAAAAGGGTTATCTTTATGTCGCCATTATTAACTGAACTTCTCTAACTTATCTTCTCGCTCATTGCTATAGCCGGTCTCAATGGATGACTGAGTACAAAGAGAACTTTGGTTTCTTGCAAACTGTTCACTCACCTCCTGCCTCAAAGAAAGGCATGCCTCCTTTGCCTATAAACTTGCTGGACCACCCCGAGGCTCGGTTTGCAGACAAGTACAGACGCACCCAATACCAGACCGCCTACGGCTGCAAGGTAGTGCACAAGTCTGTTAAAGACACAATAGTTACTTATATCGATCCCCAATCTGTACATGTAATTCAGATTAGTGATTGTAATGTGTGATGTTTTTTTTTTTACAGTAAAAACATATTATAATTCTTTGGTCTGGTGCCATCACTTTCTGTTCTTACAACAAATATCCTGCTGTTATTTTCACAGTTTGTTGTAAACTTTTATTAAATGCCCTTCTTAATAGATAATTTTGCACAGCATGGGGTCACATTGGGACCCCTTCTGTATTGAATGACATTATAGTCTGAACAGTTAATAATTCTATCATCACTCTGTTTTAAATCTCTTTTCAACAGATCCGCACCGCAAATTTCAGTATTACTCTGTTTCGACAGATCCATGGAACAGGTTGAAAGGTACTTACAGACACGGTTATCCAAATCAACTTGCATTGTTTCTTCAATCCAACTAAGCATTTGAGCTTTAAGGGCCTTGCTCAGGAGCCCAGCAGTGGCAGATTGGTAGTGCTGGAAATTGAAACCATGATCCTCTGATCAGCAGTACAACAGCTCAATCATAAGTAGACCTCAACCACTGGGGTTAGTATATGTTATAAAGGAAAGTGATAGCTCAGTTATTAGGTTGCTGGGATACTTACTGAAAAGTTTAAAGTGCAAATGCCAGGACCACAAACCTGCCACTACTGGGGCCTTGAGAAGGAGACCTAATTCTTAACTTCTTAGTTGCGTAAAACAACAAGTTAATTGTAAGACTCCCTGAATAAGGGCATATGCCAAATGGCATACATGTGATTTCTACAAGAATAGGACATTGTTACCTTTTAGATATCTTAATTCTTAACATGGCAGCGTTAAAGGCCTACATAACGTTTGTGGTTGTGTTTCAGATGAAATTGGACTGACAAGCAAGAAGAGTACATTGAGAAGGTGGATGAATCCTTTGTGAAGTTGATGTATGAAGAAAACGATAGGGAGAAAAGTTTGATTGATGTGTAGATGAATCGGAAGTGAATAAGGAAGTGCAGAGATTAGTAAGGAGAAAGTGAGGGCAGCTCTTAGGAGAAAAAGAATGAAAAGGGCTAAATGACTACTTTCTGTAAAAAAAGGCTGAGCGTATACGTGAAGAGCAGCAATTCCGTTCTATGAAACGCACTGGAGTGAATGGAAGTAAAATTAGTGCAAGCAGGTCAGAGTGCATGCTTGTAAATAAGAGGAAAGACAACAGAATGATGTGGTTGCAGGAAGTAGGGGTGGTGAATGTGGATGAGTTTAAATTATTCAGGGTTACCTGCTGTCCAAAGTGATTGAAAGTGTGGAGAAGAAGAAACAAGGAGAGTGCAGGCATGATGGAATCAGTAGAGAGGAGTGGCAGGAGTGATTTATAATTAAAAAGGTGTCTACATGTAGAGGAGATTGTGATTCATTTTAGGGGCGACGAGGATAGATGAGATTTAGATATGAGTATATAAAAAGGAACATCGCAGCTGGGGCAATTGGAAAGCAGACTAAAAGAGGTGAGATTGAGATGGTTTACGCCTGCCCAGAAGAGAATGTTTGGTAAATCAGGAGAAGAATGCTAAGGATGAAGCTGGCGGGCAGATGGAGAGAAGAAACTCTAAGGAGAAGATTTATGGATGTGATGGGGAAGACATTTAGGTGGAAGGTGCGACAAAGAACAGAGCACAAAGGAGATGATGTCCTGGTGTGTGACCCCCTAACAGGAGCAGACGAACAGAGAAGCTTCGTGCAGCTTCTGGTTATAATTACACCCCCTGTCTTATTTAGTTTTTTTGTTTATAAATATGAATACATTTGCTAAACAATTATTACTGTAATCAAATTATTTTGTTTATTTTGTTTCACACCACACAGGCATCTATTCTATATGATATAGAATCAAAACTTTATGATTAACCTTTTTCTAATTCCAATTCTAATGATTATATTACTACCAGATTTTACATTTTTTTTTTCAAAATAAATGAATTTGTATAACAACATTTGTACTTATATTTTTAACATGATTTACATTTAGGTCTGTAGGTGGCGCTGCTTTGGAGTGGATTGCTAAATTTCTTGCAGCAGGTGATGGCAATTTTCGGAGATTACGTTTTTACCACGTTTTGCGATTGTGAAAATGGCGAGTAAGTGACGCTTGTGTGAAGTTAAACTTGTTTTTTAGTCTGAGGTAAACGTTATTCGTGTTTAGAAATCAACCTGTTTTATTGCAACAATTGTTGCTTTCCTGCACCACAAAGTTTTTATGGTACGTGTTTTCAACAGTTTGGTAAATATTTGGTGACTTTTATACATCATAACTCTGTTCAGACTACACGTGTTAAAACTATTTTTACTTTTTGCCAACGAGTATTTTGTAAAAAAGAAAAAAAAAGGTACATTTTATTACATGTTTTTACCCTTTTTATGCATCTTGTTTATTTTTCTCGTGCAATACCACGTTTGACCACTGAGAGGCTTTTATAACATTCGGGTAATTTTTTTTGTGTGTTTTTTTTTAAAATTGTCTACGTTCTATTAGCCATGTGTTAGTGGTTTCGGTCAAATATTTTTCCTTAGTTTGAAGGTTTGCTTTTAAAACGATTTTATTTTCCAATGTTTCTTAATTTGGGGGGATTTTGTATATCTCATTTCTGATTGTTCAGCTTGTGCATGCGATATCATTTTATATATATTTTTCTGTAACTGAAACTTAAATCGCCTTTACTATCATATGTTAAGTATTAATATTTTATTTGTCGTTTTCTCTGCTGAATTATTTATCAATATTACGAGAAAACGGTGTTTACCCTCCTCGGGTTTATTATGCTGTCGAATGGGGTGGGTGGATGTTCGGGGTTTTCGGTATCGCTTCTCGGCCTTTTGGCTAAGATCAAGTGTAGTATCTGTTCTTATCAGTTTAATATCTGATACGTCCCCTACCCGGGGACCATATATTAAATTGATTTTTGGAACAGGGAGATGGAATAGGGGCTTGCTCCGTCCACTCCACGCATCGACCCGGTATTGCAGTACTTCCGGGAACGGTGCACCCCTCTCTCTACTGTTAAAGAAAGAATTATAATTATAGAGCCTGTTGCTCTATAACATTTCACTTAGATTCAGGATTTATGCGTTTGTGGTTGTTTGTACGATAAGAAAATAAGTCTCTCTGTTGATGGAAGTTATTTGTTGTCTACGTTGTATGCTGGAAAAGACACACAACGTTAAACTTGTCTTAAGAACTCAAAGGAATATTAAGTGTTTAATTTAAAAGTTAAAGTAAACTGAAACCAAATTGTAGTTCTGTGTACAGCACAATGATTACCTGCGCTATAAGTAATAATGATATATTAACAGCAGTCGTTGTTTGTGGCAGAAGGAACTGACTATCCGGAACCATTTATCGGGAAATGATGTGTCCGGACTCTATTAACAGTTGGATAGAAACTTGCCCGCTCGTGTGTATGTTTACTTGGCGGTCTTCGGTAATAGATAATGATTATACAATTGCAGGGATTTCTAGGAAAAAAAGTTAAAAGCAGGATTTTAGCTTCAATTTAATATCTTAACTAAAACTACAAATGAACCCTGTTTCTTGTCGAGAAGTGGTTTTGCGCTGAGTGCAAGCAGAGGGCGGGGCTAAATGTAGCGCGGCTTAAAAATCTGTATACAGTGAAATATAAATGATCGCAGTTTTTATTCCTTAAAACACAACAGTGCGCTATTGTTTTTAATGTATTTGTATTTTAGTTTAATAAGCAGGTCCCTGAACGTGCATTTTGGTACATATTTAGCAGCAGTGCATCATGGGAAGTGTTGAACTGTTTATTTGATAAGTAAATAACCGAGCAGGCGGTTTTATGTGTAATGATCACAGTCTGTTTATTATATATTTTTATAGACTGCAGTGTTTTCTACACGGATATTTGTGTAATAATGAGTGCTGATTTCTTCACCGTGATGGTAAACAGTGTGTGTTGTGGTGCGGTCTCTGGCCGAAAGAGCTGGAATTCATACTTACCTGGCAGGGGAGATACCATGATCAAGAAGGTGGTTCACCCAGGGTGAGGCTCAACCATTGCACTCCGGTTGTGCTGACCCCTGCGAATTCCCCAAATGTGGGAATCTCGACTGCATAATTTCTGGTAGTGGGGGACTGCGTTCGCGCTCTCCCCTGATCTGCACTGTAATAATAGAAGATAAATTGGATCGAGTCTAAAGCCGTTCTTATGGGTTTTAATTTTTCATAATGTAGTTTATAAACTGTCATCCTCGTTTTTAGTGTGGAATCTGGCTAGTGTATCTGGGTAGCATTTATAAGTAAAACAATATAGAATATAAAGAATAATTAAGTAAAATAAAGTTGGTGTGAGTTTGTGATTGAGTAAAATATTTTTTTTCTAAAATTAGCAAGGTGATGCTGCTGAACATAGATAAATACTGAAGCCATTAAAATAATAGATTTAATTTATAGATGAATATACAGTAAACTGTCGACATTGTAAATGGGGCGACTTTTTCTTGTCTAATATGTCTTTCTTAATGTCTAACTATGAGAAGTGTAAATGTTGATTGTGGTTTAATTTACATTTTGTAAGTGAGTGTAGTATGTATCTTTGGCCATAAAAATAGGTATTCGGTTAAAAATTCAACAAGTGATCATTTTGAAGCACAGAATTTGTTTAGCATTGTTGATGTAGCATAGCCAAATGTACAGAAAAACACACACCCTATAAAGCAGGGGTCACCAAACACAGTCCTGGATGGCAAAGTTTAGCTCAAAACTCATTTCAGGCAGGTAATACCAACTGCTCCACTTCTCCCCAAACCTCCCAAGATTCTATGACATTTGATTAGGTAAATAAATAAAAAAGCAATAAAAGATGTATTTTTCTACTCCTTGTGTTTGTTCCCTTCAGAGAACGCCAGAGCAAATTATCTGCCTCCACCTAACCCTATCCTCTGCATCCTTCGTCTTTGCCTTTTGCCTGGCAGCTCTATTTCCAACATACACCTACCAGTATTTCTACAATCCATCCTCTGCTCTTGTCCAGGCCATCTCAGTCTGTCCTCTCATTTTGTTTGAAATGTCCAACATGAGCCGTCCCTTTGATGTGCTCACTGTTCCACTTGCCTTCCTTTTATTCACGCTAATGTATTGTCTTTCTACAACTGACATTTATTCCTCTTCTCTTCATAACAAACCTGCACCTCTCCAGATTTTCCTCTACTTGCCTCCTGCTCTTACTGCAGATGATGGTATTCCTTTATAGCACCATTTAAGTTTATTCTTAAAGTAATTTACATTTAAAAGAATAGAGATTTAAAAAAACCAAAAATAAAGTACAGAACAAAACGCCGGTAGAGAGAATAAAAACCCATTATAATCATGGATGAGCAAGTTTTAAAAGTTGCATTTCTAGAAACGATTTAAACACCTCGAGGGAACAATCAGCAGGCCAAAATCAAAGAAACTAAATTCAAGTCTGTTAGAGTAGACCTCTAAAAGTGTCCCTAAATAATGAGGTGCCAAACCATACAAGGCTTTATATGCAAGCATATGTATTTTAAAATCAATGCAAAACCTAACAGAGAGCCAATGTAGGGATTCCAGAATTGGAGTGATGTGCTCGAGTTCTGCTTTCTGTCAGGATTCTACATGCCGAGTTTTAGACATGCTGCAGTTTGTTAAGGTTGGTTTTTAAAACATCTGCAAGCAGAGTGTTGCAGTAATTGATGCAGGGGCAAATAAATGTATGAAGTTATTCAACAACATAAAAGAACAGCATAGGGAGAATTCGTGCAAGGATTCTGAGATGAGAGAAAATTTTATAGGACCAGAAATGTTAGGATGTGTAATAATTTGTAACAATAATTTAAAAATACCATAAGATCCTTTTCAACAACAATTAAAACATCAACGCGCACTGGAGATTTTATGAGCGTTGTTTTGAATTTGACCTCTAGGCGGCGCTTGATTTTGTTGCAGCAGGTGATACCAATTTTCGGTGAAAGACTGCATTTTCCTAGTTCACACGCTCTGGACAGATAATACGGTATTTAGACTAATGTCTTTATACGTGTAAACCGCAAATTAATGTAACCAAGACAATGAAAAGTTCTGTTAAGTATTTAGTTTGGAACTGATGTCCACCAGTATGAGGGCAATTAAAAAGTGATGTGGGGAAATGGCGTATAAGTGGCGCATGTGTGTATTAGATTCTTTTAAATGTTTTTAGTTCATTTGGGACTGAGAAGAACGTCGTTTAGAAAATTATTTAATATATCTTTACGTAAAACAAACCGTGAAGGTTTCCTATGTAATGAACTGTAAATCAATGTACTGGTTGATATTTAAAATGTGTATTCAGTAAATGTCTGATTTAGACCTCTTACTCTGTGCTCAAATAACATTAAACCGTTTACCAATATTTTATCTTCTGTTAGCTATAAAATTCTCCTCAAATACATTTACAAAGTTACTAGACTTTTACTTTTTTTTCTCTTGCAATGCCACGACTGACCACTGAGGGGCAATGTTAAAATGTATCAGAATGACATGTCATATTTTAAATACCCTTATTATTTAGACACGTGTAAATTGTCGCAGTCACATACATTTTATCCAGGTTAAATGTCTGTCTTTAAAGTTAATTTCTAATTCAGTGAGTTTTGTAGCGTGTTTAAGTTTGTAAATCTCGTTTCTGATTGGTCCGCTGTGTTTTCTATATGTTTTTCTGTTAACTGCCGATTAGATCGTCTTTCCTATGCGGAGTCTAGTGTCACCTTTATAGTTTCCATGTTTTAGCCCAGTTTATTTATTAATGTTAAGAGAAAACGGTGTTTACCCTCCTCGGGTTTATTATGCTGTCGAATGGGGTGGGTGGATGTTCGGGGTTTTCGGTATCGCTTCTCGGCCTTTTGGCTAAGATCAAGTGTAGTATCTGTTCTTATCAGTTTAATATCTGATACGTCCCCTACCCGGGGACCATATATTAAATTGATTTTTGGAACAGGGAGATGGAATAGGGGCTTGCTCCGTCCACTCCACGCATCGACCCGGTATTGCAGTACTTCCGGGAACGGTGCACCCCTCTCTCTACTGTTAAAGAAAGAATTATAATTATAGAGTTTGTTTCTATGTAACATTGCGATTCTTGAAAACGTAGATGTCTTTATTGTTAGTATTTTGTTTGTTAATGGGGTCTGTTGATATTGGTTGATATCAGTTGGTAAGATTCGTGAAATAAATCGGAGAAAATGTATAAATTAACTCTGATCTCTATTATAACTAACGTTAGACCATTTTTTTTTAGACCATTAAGGTCGTCTCATGAACTTAAGAGTTTTAAGCCTTTAATTTAGAATTTAAAGTAAACTGAACCCGACTTGGTTCTGTGTACAGCACAATGATTACCTGCGCTATAAGTAATAATGATATATTAACAGCAGTCGTTGTTTGTAGCAGAAGGAACTGACTATCCGGAACCATTTATCGGGAAATGATGTGTCCGGACTCTATTAACAGTTGGATAGGAACTTGCCCGCTCGTGTGTATGTTTACTTGGCGGTTTTCGGTAATAGATAATGATTATACAATTGCAGGGATTTCTAGAAAAAAAAGTTAAAAGCAGGATTTTAGCTTCAATCTAATATCTTAACTAAAACTACAAATGAACCCTGTTTCTTGTCGAGAAGTGGTTTTGCGCTGAGTGCAAGCAGAGGGCGGGGCTAAATGTAGCGCGGCTAAAAGTCTGTATACAGTGAAATATAAATGATCGCCGTTTTTATTCCTTAAAACACAACAGTGCGCTATTATTTATTGTGATGATCGCAGTCTGTTTATTATATATTTTTATAGACTGCAGTGT
Organism: Bagarius yarrelli; assembly: GCA_005784505.1. Lineage (NCBI taxonomy): Eukaryota > Metazoa > Chordata > Actinopteri > Siluriformes > Sisoridae > Bagarius > Bagarius yarrelli. Next base: position 1,651,688 of record VCAZ01000008.1, on the reverse strand, counting down.
TTTCCACACGGATATTTGTGTAATAATGAGTGCTGATTTCTTCACCGTGATGGTAAACAGTGTGTGTTGTGGTGCGGTCTCTGGCCGAAAGAGCTGGAATTCATACTTACCTGGCAGGGGAGATACCATGATCAAGAAGGTGGTTCACCCAGGGTGAGGCTCAACCATTGCACTCCGGTTGTGCTGACCCCTGCGAATTCCCCAAATGTGGGAATCTCGACTGCATAATTTCTGGTAGTGGGGGACTGCGTTCGCGCTCTCCCCTGATCTGCGCTGTAATAAAAACAGAATTAATGATATATTTTCCGTGTAACTGTTAGGTTGTTGTTTCAGTTTAATGTCATGGTCTTATTACATATTGTATTTTTTTATTAAAGAAATGAATAAAAAATGAATCGGAATTGGTTCAACCAAATTTACTTTGCTGAAAGTCTCAGTATCACTAAACAATTTCGAGTTAAACTTAGAATAACTCTTCTATGATGCTGTTACTGATAATGGGTGACTCTGAGTTTTAACTGCATCCTGACTCGGCTGATGTTTCTTTGGCACATTTACACTGCACATAGAAGCACTTGGATTTCAATTAATCAGATTTTTTTTTTTATTAAATGGCAAAATGTCTGTGTAAATGTTAAAAGCGCTATAAAAATACATTGAATTAAAATCTGGCATATAGTTATGGTGAAAAATCAGTGAGTGCCTTAATCCAAGCTTCAGTATGACTTAGTATTATTCTATGCAGTTACACGCAGGTATTTATCGTTCTGCCAGCAGTGGGTGTCTAAAACTTGAACTTCATCATAAAAACAGGCAACTACATGCTTTCAGCGTGAAAAAAAACCTAATAGTTTCTTAAATATATACATACTGAACCGAACAACAGATGGCTAATTAGCAAGTGAAGAAAGACCAAAAGGTGGTTGACATCTAAGCAGACTGCCTGCCAGCCCATAATGTTCATAGTTATTGTACTGTATATAGTGATAGTAATCGTATATAGTAACACTTAAGTAAACAGTAGAAAGTCCTAGTATTGTTATAGTGAAACTCTAATTAGTGTTACTACTGATTAGTGTCTTGTAGAACTGTTGTGAGAAAACGAACTGTCAATGACACGGTTTAGCCTCCAGAGGGCACTGTGAGTTTACATTAACACTCCGCTCTGCCAGTGAGGAAACAGTTTCTCAGATAAAAGAGAAATAAATGAGATTGTCTGTCAATAAGTGGTGCAGTGATGGTGCCTGTCGGCAAGACTAATGTTATACCGGCGTTATAGCAACATTTTTTGCAGCAAATGGACACACATCATTTGTCTAGTTTTTATTTGTTTTTTTTGGTTTGATGTGGTAATTAATGACCGTTGGAAAAGCAGACATAAACTTTCTGTAATTGTGGCTAAAAACAAGATACAAAATGAGAAGCTAAATTATCTTAAAGAAATACTTTTAAAAGAAAAATGCTTAAAGTAGTTTTTTAGATGAAAAATCTAACGTTATTTAACTATGCAGCGCTTATGTAGCCTTTCAGGGACTGTACTGTACATAGTGCTTGTGTTTATATTTATTTATTTGACCAGTATTACGGTGGTTTATCTAATCACTATTACAGTCTGTCTTTACTCTTAAAAATGCCAGAAAACCAGGAAGCAAACTATGTCCCTGGTCTTTGACTGCTGTCAGAATATTGTAGGTCTGTCTCTGCTGGGGCCCCTGAGCAAGGCCCTTAACCCGCAATTGCTTTGGATACAAAAAAAATAAGGTAATTGTAAGAGACTTGGAGAAAAATTGTGTCTGCCAAATGCCGGAAATGTAGTGAACTTTAGAGAGTTCAGATTGTGTAGATAGATAGTAGATACAAATGGCAAACTAAAAAGTTTTAACACAATTTTTATGGTATTTGTGGTACCAATCAAACGAACACACTTTTTCACAACACAGCAACATAGTTTCCTTATAGCTCTGGTAGATCACAGGCACATTTAACTTTCCTTCTGAGGACTTTTCACTGCCATAATTATTAATAGCTGCCAACTACTGCCATGTTACACTTAAACTCAACGTTAGCCATAACTTCACCAAATAAAATAAACCCCCAACGTGGTAAAATAGGGGAGATTTGGTCCCCACTAAGATATAAATACTTAACACGCACACAAACACACTTTAATCATTTGCTGAACTTGCTTATTATCCTTTGCAAATATCCCGTTGTATTACCTGTGTTATTAAGGGCTTGAGGCGATCGCTGTACAAACGGCATGTAGCAAACAAGCAACTTTTCTGCGCACAGCTTATCAAGTGAAAGCTCACGACTCTGCGTCTGCCCCTGGAGTTTCAGCTCGGAAATTGGGTTTTAATTGGTTCTCCTCACAGTACCACACTCTTCAGCACAAGCGGGATGGAGCCCAGTGATGAGAACAAACAGTATGTGTGTTTAACGTTCTACAAAAGACAAACTAACAAAGGTTAGAAATCGATCGGCTGATGAGATGACGCCCTGAACCAATGAAATAGATTTGCAATAAACACATCAAACCTGACATCACGCCTTTATTTCAGGATCCTTGGGTTGATCCTTAGGTTGGTTTCTTGTTTGTTTAAAGGTTTGCATAAATGTCCTGTCTGTCTTGTTCATAGTTTCCTTTCACTGATGCACATGGAGTGGCTATTTTAAACTGCAGCTAAGTGTGAATAGTTAGTGCTGCGAAAAACTGGAGCATATTTCTGCCTCACACCCAGCATTTCCTGGTTCAGGTTCTGGATAATGCAGTTACTAAAGAAGAACGAATGGAAAATAAATGAATGGATAAATAAAACACCAGCATTAATAAGGTTATTGATATTTTGTGCTTGTGCCAATGTAACAGCATTAATACCAATAAACAGGAAGGAAAACAGGCCTAATGCAGTTTAGGTGAATTAGATTGGTAGGTTTTGGAGGGGTTAATATAATTTGCTTTATTGGGTTAATCAATGCTAATGAAATTTTAGGTTACATCATTTAGGTGTAAACAACAGCAGTGTTTTCCTGATTATACTTAAGTTGCCCAAATTGTGAACAGAACAATTCAGTTGTGGTAAATAGCAAATAGGGAAAATAAAGATTTAATAACCTCACCCTCACCTTTTACTGAAGGATGAACCATAAGTCACAAAAAATGAGTCTCAGAATTTGTTTTGGTGGATCAGTTTGTAAAAAAAAAACAAAAAACAATGAGTCAACTTGTATCAGTGAATCAGTCAAGTGAGTCTGTGTGTCAGTCAGTAAATGAGTCACAATGAATCAGTTTTTGTAAATTAGTCAGTAAATGTCAACAATGAGTATATATGTGTCACACAGTCGGTGTTGGTCAGCAAATAATTCACGATAAATCAGTTAGTGAAATATCAATAGAGAGTCAACATTTTTAGTGAATGAGTAACATTGAATCAGTCTTGGTGAATTAGCAATAGCTAACCATGAGTCAGTGTGTGTCAATGAATCAGTCTGTGATTCGTTAACAGTGAGTCAACATTTTTAGTGAATCAGTCACAGTGTGTTAGTAAATAACAGTGAATCATTATTGATGAATCAGTCAAATCAATAACAAGGAGTCATGCACATTATTTACAGTGAGTGTGTGTGTTAGTAAGTAACCGAATAACAGTAAATCGGAGTAAATTATGAACAATGAGTCAATAAGGGGATGCCAGTATATCAGTCGAGTCAGTGTTGGTTAGCTGTATAAAGTAGTCACAGTGTGTCAGACAGTGAGTTGGTCACTAAATCGTTTAAATAATGTGTAAATGTGTGAGTCAAGTGATAGACTAACAAGGCAAGCCTAAGTCAAGTGCGTGTTGCTGTCCGTTTGTACGTTTCTTTTTTTTTTTTTTTTTTTTTTCCAGTCAGTAAATCAGTCATGGTGAATCAGTGAGTCACAATGGGAGTCAGTAAATGAATCAGTCACTTAGATAAATTTACGTAAACCACGCTGGATGTGGAATACCAGAAATAACAGAAGAAACAGGTCTTTTGTAAATGTGCCTCTGTTGTTGTTGTTGTTGAAATCCTGTATGACCATCTTAATCATCCTGAAATCACCTTGGCTCAGAGACGCCGTAGCTCATATCCGAGCTGCTGACTGTACGTCCCTGCGGACAGACAGTTCCATGAGCAACAGAGAAACACACACACCCACACTAACACACCCACATGTATGCACCTCCACCACTGGCTTTTAGGTAAACTCAATTTAGGTTTCAATTTCTCCTGCACTGGAGGTAATGTGCTTGTCATGTTCAATAAGAGATTGTTTCCCCAGTGAGGAGCTGTTTTAGTCCACTAATAAGCTGCTTTGATAGGATCATGCAGTGCATAGAAAATAAATATTAAAACCATGCTTTGTTTTAAACAAAAAAAAAAAAACTGTAAAAAAAAAAAAATCCTCAGAATTCAGACTTGTATGAAACAAACGGACGAGTTCACATCTTTTAGAAACACAAGATCCTGTTGTTCTTTTGTTCTCACATATCCTGAAAACATGAGTGTCGGTTTATGGTTGCTGTCTACTGAACTAATCACTGGACAGTGTGTGGATCTGTATTGACCTGCAGCCACTCGCATTAAAACCTATTGAGTTTAGAGCTCCGGTGATTGAGCTCCCTAAAGAGCCGAGCTTTAGTGCAGGCTAAATTCATTGCTGTGCCTTTTAGGGATGAATTTGTCATAGGCAGCAGCCGATCGATAGCGAAACTGACCGCTGCCTCTTTCATGCGTCTGGAGCTTTTACGCATATGACAACCTTTTTCTCGAATACACACTGACCTCAGGCTTGAATACAGATCCGTAGATAAACGGACACTAGAAAATATAACATGCTGCTTACATTTGAAAAGAATAATATTACTCTTAGTTACCTGACCCACTGAAACAGGATAGTGATGCATTTTAAAGCACTTTAACATTTCCTTCAGCTGCAACTGAGCTCATTTGATTATAAATAGCTTGCTTGTTAAAACCTAGACTGAACCAGTTACTGACTGGCGAATAAATCTGTTATTAGCAATGGTTGGCATGTTATTTATTTCTAATTACATTATTTCAAATATGTAATTGGTTACAATTACCAGCTACTTCTCACAAATGGTAACCGAGTAAGAAATTGAGTTACATCAATATAAAAGTAACTAATTACTAGGGAAAGTAACTGTTACATTAAAATAAAAACTTTAAAACGCCAATGTTAAATGAATGAAATGGACACTAAATAAAATAAATTAGTATTAAAAAACATTGCATTTACACTATTTTAATGTTATGTCATGTGACAATGTGAGGTGATTCAATAGATTTGAATTACTTGCCACCAAAGTGGAGCGACTTTCAGGTTGTGAATGTTCACTTTAAACTTGTTGGACTTGTTATCGCGCCGATTTTATTCATACAACCGGTAACCATACTAAATCGAACATACTTTTTAACGGTCGGGAAGTGCATACTTACTTAAATGTAGTACATACTTAAGTAGTATGCAATTTCAAACAGCTCGGTTGTCACTGGGTTGTGTGACTGTGCATGCTTGTGTGTAAACACCTGCACTACTCTGCCTCTGGTTGCCAAACGATAGGAATTTACTTTACTAAGCACACCAATTATAATCCGGCGCTATTTATTGTCAGTAACGGTAACAAGAAGGACTAAACTAAATAAGAGGGGAAACTGTAGTTTGTTTGATTAACCTTTACTGAACGATAAGCCGTTTAATAATAACGCCGTTATTAGAGAAAAAAAACACGGCCATATCCATCAAATTAATTTGAGTTTTATCTCATTCAACCTTTTAAAAACAAAGACGCACATTTTTAACCATCACAAGCTCACAATCTTTTCTGCACATATGAGTCAGGGTTACTGTAAGACTGGCTACTGGCTGCCAAAAGGTCATTTTGTATCATCATCGTCATCACTGTCATTTTCTGTTGATCCTCCCCAATTGAGTAGAGGTCTGCGGTCAGGTGGAACACATGGTCTGATCCTCTGCCAGCGGTTCGGAGGCCAAATGATGTGAGACGCTCTTCCATGAAGTAGTCCACGTGAAACCTACAAAAAGGAAATCCAGTTTGTTATTAACAATTAAACATCTACACTTCAATTAAAAACTCGCACAACTAAACTGATTAAACCATGAACCGAATAACTGTGAGGCAAAGGATAATAGCACTTCGTATTAAGCAATCAAAGAAACGTTTTATTTAGCTTCTGGTAATGAACTCTTCATGCTGAGTTTGATGTTTAGGATGTTCTGGTGTTTAAACAACATCTTCAATCTTCAACAGTGCGCCAGGGTGGTATGGGCGCGTAGAACAGAACAGCATCTGTCATTAAAAATGAGTGCCGTTACCGTGAATAGCAGCTCGTGCAGCTCAACAGAGATCAGCAGTTAAAGTAAGTTTGCATGTCTCAGTAGTCGCACAACTGAAATGCTCTCTCTTTCATATGCACTGTCTCAGTCTCGTCTGCTTTCTCATGTCACTGCTCCGATACAATAATGATCCAGTGCTAATATTTTGGCTTGTCACAAGGCCATTATGTGTTAGTCGACAATCAGACCAGCCTTTTCTCTATAGAAATATCTGATGTGCGTAAACAGGAATGCTAACTTCAAATAAATCTTCAAATAAAGGTTTTTCAAATTGTCATGTTGCCAGGTTTTGTCAATTCTTGCTTAAATGTCAAATTATTTAATTATTTATATTTTCCAATAACCTATTAGTGTATTTCTGCTAGATAATTATATTCACTTGAACATTCAGGTGGTTTTTCGTTTTTGTTATTTTATTGATATTAAATGGTAATAAAATTCTCTGTGGTGTCTCTCTTTCTAAAAGATTAACTTGGAGGTCAACAGAAATGTCTTTACCATAACATACCTACAGCTTGGTGATATTGGTGCTTATAAAGTTGCCAGATCATAAAATGAATTATAACAAACCCGAGTGATCATCTTTTATTTATTGATAAACTATGCTGGCTAGAATGTTCTTGTATGTTGTTGCATTACAATATTTCTAAACACTGTTTCAGCATGGCAACGTCCCTGTGCACAAAACCCCTGAACTTCATGAAGACATGCTGTGTCTTCATGAATGCATAATAAAGCTTTAACACGTCATAGTTAATTGACCGATTGTATAGGCTCCACAACACAGAGGCAGTGGTAGCGCAGTGGTTAAGTTGTTGGACTTGAGGACCCGGGTTCGATTCCCAGCTCTATGATGCCACCACGGCCGGGCACCTGAGCAAGGTCCTTAACCCCCAATTGCCCAGTTGTATAACAAGGAATAATGTATGTTGGATAAGGGCGTCTGCCAAATGCTGCAAATGTAAATGTGAACACTGTTTCTGTTGTGCGGAACAAAACTGCTGCAAATGCCGCTTAATGAAAGGGAAGTCACGATATTTTGTTTCCTCCAAATAACCGCTAAAGTGAGCAGTGTGTGAAATTATTTTATGTAATAAAGAATAACCAGGAACACCTGTCTGCAAAACATGTAAAAAAGTTTGCGTGCTTCTCTACACTTAAATAAAGGTAAGACATAATAACCGAGTTTTTAAATTCCATGGCACAAAATACTTAATGCAGGGGTGACCATAGTCCGGCCTGTGGGCAAAATCCTGCAACCGAAAACAGAACAACGCGACTCTTAACTGCACTGGCCATTATTGGCTCTGACTAAAGACAGCGCAAGCAACACAAGCTCAGAAATACTGAGTTTATTCGCTTTTTTTACTATGGTTCTACTCGGGTCCAAATAAAAACAATACAATAATATAGTTGATCAAATCTTTTTTTTTTTAAATCAAAAGTAAAATATTTATCTAATATGTAGCTTATATTTAATTCCAAATGGACAAAATATTTTTTCCCATTTATTATTAGCGTTAAAGTATTATGTTTAAGTCTTTAATTCCAAAGGGAAAAATGAACTATGAAAGTCAGCAATAAATAAAGTAGTGTTGTGAAATTAACGATTGCATAATAATGATAACTGTAAAACTGTGATTATTTCTCAGACTAACAAAATCTATCATTGCATCCCACTGAGGATCTTTGGGATAAACGAATACACCGACTGAACCACAGACCTCCTCACCCAACCGTAGTAGTGTCTGAATTCACTGATACTATTGTAGCCGAACCAGAAAATCCTAAAAGCCACATTCAACAATCTAATGAAAAACATTTTTAGAATGTGGAGGTTCTTAAATCAGAGTGAGACTAAATCTAAAATAGAATGTTTAAAAAACACACATGGATGTGATGGTTATGTGTCTCGATTATTTTGTTTATGTAGTGTATAATATTATTACTGACCTTGATCATTCTAAAACGGCACATGATGCTGATGAATCTGTTAGAGAACACATCGCGCCCTGTTGTGGAGGATTCATACAGTTCTTTGCTTATAAGAAAGCTTATATAAGTAAACCAAATGATGACCAGAGTTTTATTGCGCTATTTACAACCAGCGCTCTTGAATAAAAATGAAGCTCTGCTTGCAGTCTCTTTGTTCTCTTGCCATTTATTGTGTAAAGGCAAGAGAGCGAAAGAGATGCAAATTTTGCCTCTGTAGCTTAGATATAAATTCCAACTTCTTAATGCCATCGGCAAAGGAATTTATATCTGACCTTGGTTTTACAGATTTTAAAATGAGTTTTTGCCCAGGTCTGGGTACTGGAGAGCATTTCTGTCACTCACACAGTGTCACACAGGGCAGCTGTTGCTGGAGGGGAGAGAACTAAGCTAAGCTAATCACCGGACAGCAATTATACTTTCAGAAACTCCAGTTAGATATATATATATATAATCCTGCTCTTCGGGTGTTACAAAATTGTAAAAATTAAAAGTTGTTAAATAAAAATATTTATTTTTTCAGATCTAGTACACCTCCTGTAAAATTCGACAAAGAGTTTTAACAAACAGGCTCTTGTAATAGACTACTGCACCACTTGGGAGCCCAGGTTCTATATCTTCTAAAGTAATAGCACATGCTCTTTACCGTACTTTAGCTTTAAGGATCAACCAGAGTCAGTTCAATACGATGTAATCAATCTGACCACAGATTGAACGAGAGCACAGTGTTTCTGGACAGCCGAGGAAGCCAGACAAAATCTTCCAGTGTATATACTGCTTTCCAAATAGTTCTGTTTTGTTTAAAGATGGCAGAAGAAGAAACATGGCAAAAAATACAAAAAATAAGGGCAACTCTGGCAACTTTTTTAGCTATTTCTTTTACATGTTTTTATGTTGGAAGTATTGCAATGTATTCTAATATGTATTGTTTTACAATTTATTGTGATATATTGTATCGTGACCCCTGTATCATGATACAGTATGTATCGTATCAGAAGGCCTTTGCTAATACACAGCTCTATTAATATATGAGATATTAGTATCTGTAGCTTAGTCAGAGAAAATATTAACAGATCAAACTGCAAAACCTGGAGCAGTTCAGAAGACCGGACATTAACGTTTTAACATCTGCACAAGCCAAACAAATGACTAGGATTTGTGCCTTTTCACTTTTCTCAATTTTATTTCCTCTACTTAGATCATAATATTAAGTTAATCTGTATATATTCAAGCAATAAAGCACCTCAGGATGTTATGTGTTAGAAAAATTTTCAATGACTGCTCAATGAAATGCATCCAGATGTAAAGCACAGCTACTCTTACCGCTCCATATCCGGGCTTACACTGTGCGACGTTTAATAGTCCTATGCGATTGTTGTTTGTACAGTCTGACAAGCATGATCTCCATGTCACACAGTACAATAGTAAAGGAGCACCAAAAATGGATGCTTACATCAATTTGTGACGCATTTGGTAACCCACGTTCTCTTGCTAAAACGTAGCTAACAGCAAACAAACAGCAGACCAACACCTTATAAAAACACTATAATTCCAAACTTCCAATTTGCTTCTTGCTGTTCTGTCCACCTGACTCGTCCACCTGACTTCACAAGGTGGTTAAGTTGTCGCGCTTATTGCATCATTCGTTTTAGCGCTTCTATTGGTTCTTGGTTTAACAGTCGTTGTAGGAGAAGTCAGACTGCAGAATGACGGAATTTCATCAGAGTTAAAAAAAAATGATCACACCGCCATTAATCATCTGTCAGTAAACGTCAAATTAGCGATCAACAGAATTATAAGGATCTATTATTACATCAAAAGTTGATTCCAATGACAAAATTCAAACTTTTATTCTATTGAAGAATCATAATATTAATCTGTTACCTACACATAATTAGGAGCAGTCTGTAAAGCAGGTAGGCTCTCATTTAGTTCTCCATCAGCCTCACCTTGTATTTCTCTTAAAGATAATGAGATAAAAAAAAGGTAATTGGTTAAGAAACTGCTGCTAGGAAACCAAAAAAACACCCTGAAGACTGATAGATGGAAAACTTTAAAGAACAACTTGACCACCGACTGTTAAGAGTGGATCTTAATTTATATTTGAGACTCTCCTTAAAAATCCTAAATAAACATGACAAATGTGTCACGCTTTAGGTCTGCGTTCAAAATAAAAATAAATGTGTAGTAAATGTGTTACTAGATGATATTATATGCTCAGTATATCCCCTAGTATATCATGGGTGCATATGTGCATAGAGAAAACTGTGTTAAACTGTACCAAAAAAACACCAGCCACAATCAGAAAACCTCTTTTTAAAGTTTTAAAATAAAGCATCGCATTCCACATCTGCAGCCCCCTTCAGCTCAAACCCCAACCCCCGCCTCACCTCGTAATGCATCAAGTCAAGGTGAAACTGCAGTCCACGGTAAAACGGCAAAAACAAACTGCCCGGAACATCCAGCAGGTATATTTCTTCAGTGATATACGACCTGACAGTGTTTTGGCAAATATGTCTTACATACTGTGGTCTGTGTGCAGGAGAGCGAGTGCAGCAACTGTCCTGAGAAATGGACGTGCCCCGGTAATAAAAGAGACACCATGGGAAGCTTATTCATTTACTTCCAGACAAGAACTATCATTTAAAAAACATGCCAAAGGACAAAACACATGATGCTTCTAAGAGCTACAGGCTAGAAAAAAAGGACATTTGAAATTCAAACACAAACTCTGATATAGTATCTTTTTTGAGTAAGCGGAGGACAAGAGAAGAGGGCAAAATAACAGAAAAAACATCTATTCTTCTATTCAATAATCCATTTACAGGCAGGTGGTTGGGATGTAAACAATGTCCCCAGGAAGCAGCTATCTGTGTGTTCACTTCGATTTTTATACCCTTCCATAGAGGTTTTCTATGTAAAAGAAGTGTGTTTGTGTTTGACCAATTAAAAGGTGCCAACTTTTCTAAGAGAAAAAATATACTGCACAGACAGATCAAAAAAAAAAAATTCAGATGCATCCCGAGCAACAGTAGAAAAAGTCCGAATTTATATTTAATTACTCTAGAATAATAAGCCAGTCCTACCATTTCTTAAAACCTTTCTGTCCTTGGACAAATTTGACCCGGTTTTTTAAAGTTTTTATATAAATATGGATTTTTTTTTGTGTCATTGCTGAAGGTTAACATGATGTAATCCATAAATTGGGTAAATATGTTTTTATACCATGCTTTATAAACAGGTTAATCATGTAAACAAAAGTTACATCAGGAGGACATGTTGAGGCATGTTGCAGAGGAAGACAATACCAGGCTTAAATCACCAAAGTCTCACAAAGTTTCTATCTACTGCTTTTTCTGTTGCTTTAAAAATGGTGTTGCCAAATTGGGACTTTTTAAGTAGCAATGGTGGACTATTTACATAACAGAAGATCACATCACAGCTGCTAGTCCTTCTTTGCCATTGTTCCCAACAATCCAATAACTGATTACTATAGCTGTTTTTACTAATTTAACCAAACATTTTTATTTCACCCACAATCCACCCATTTTTATGTAATTAAATACTACAATAATCTTACTATTTATCTAAAATGAATAAATAAAGCCTCCACATCACCAAATATATCAATGTATTATTTCAATAAGGAATTTATTTAATGTTAGTCACCGGTCCAAAGGTGTTGCTGTCAAAGCTGTGGCCGTGATGATCACCCTCGATCCACAGGTGTCCGTCTGGAACCCTCACATAGCGGTTTTTATATCCCAGTGTCCTGCAAACAAAGTAGAGTTAAACTTTAACTAGCATTTAAACTAAATTTTCCACTTAAGGAAAATAATATACCCACGCAACCAGTAAAAAAAAACAAGCTCATTCAAAAAAAATGTAAATTCTAATCCTTGTTACTGGATCGGTGTTTAATACCGACTGAATAAAAACATCTCGTTTTTCAGTGACATTAATTTTTGGGTCAATAAACCAAGAACAATCATAGTTTTCCCAAATGAATCTGCAATGTGCTGCTGTCACTGATCTGTAGTGGTGCTTTGGGAGGTCTAAATGGCCAGGGGGTCAAGAGGCTTCTGATAGGAGCGACAAGAAAGGGCAGATTTTCAGCTCAAGGCAACATAAAAAACACCAAACACAATTACTGTAAAATTTACAATAAACCATGATGGCTCTACCAATGGTTTACAGTCTTAATATAGGGCTCATGGGTTACAAAAACATAGTATCTTATTACTTGGGGACATCAGTTCATAGTCTGGTGTCAACAACAAACTGTTATAAGCAGAAAAGAGAAACGTAAAAAAACAAGAAACATTCACCAATCTCTACACACTGACTAGAAACTAAGGCTTATTAGAAACTATGAAACATCTGCATCACTATGTAAATCACTGCAACATCACTAAGGTATCAATAAGGTTTCAGCTAAAAAAAATGAAGATTTCTGAAAATCCTGCAGATACATGCTAAGGGCTTCAGTTACTAGAAGGAAAAGTGAGCTAAGTGACTGCGGCATGGCTGCTGTTAGCAGACAAACTATTCCAAGGCTTTTTCACATGATATTTGTAGTTCCTTCATAAAATAGTTTGCAAAAAAATGGATAGATTAAAGGGGCTACTTAATAAGAGGTTGTAAGAGGGGACAGAAAAATATATTCTGATTTTACAAGGTTAAAATAAAGGTTAAAAACATTTTGAACAGAAAAGTACTATAAAACACATGAACTATTCGAGCGTGTGAGGAGGATGAGCTACACCAGCAGAAGACCAAACTGCTTTTACTCTTATCAGCCAAAGAAGTGAACTCTGAGACTACTGTGGGCATGGACTCATAGAAACTGGGAGGGTAAAAACTGGAAACAGATCAGATGATCTATATCCTTGTAGGTCAATGTGGGCTGAATAAGGCACAGAGCTGTATTTTGCCTGCAGGACTTGAGACTGACGATTGCGGCATAATCACTTTGTTGTCAACAACAACAACCATAAGAACAGACCATTTACTGGTTTTTAAAGAAAATACAGACTGAAGCATTTTGACAAATAGTCAATGTCCAGTTCCTTACTAACAATTAGCACTATAATCTAATTAGAGCCAGAAAATCCTATAATCAGCTCATGTAAAAATAATTGTATACTTTTTCATAAATAATTTCAGAAATGGCGATCCAGTGGTTTTGTTGCAACTAAAGAGAGTACAGCCAAAGTGCTTAAATGAGTTTGGGGAAAAAGGACAACATAATAAAGTAAAATAAAATCCAACAAGATTGTTAGAGCATTCTTAATATAGAAGCCTAGCATAAAGGAGAAGAAAGCCTGTAAAAAAGCTTTTCCTACAAAGAAAGCCTAATCATGAGGAATAATGAAAAGTTTTCAGAAGTTTCAGGTGTTTAACATTTAAACGCAACCTTTCTTTATAGGTTTTCTGTTTCATGGTTGACTGATGCATGTGGGACTATACTGCATTAGCACTCATTGTGCATAGCTTAATTGATCTCTCACAGACTGCACAATAAGCTATCCGGGCATTTTTAATCAACAACATCCAAAAGTCTACTAGCCATTTATCTGAAAACGTCGCATCCCCTGCTGTCTTGCGGAAACTCATACTCTCATAGGTGCAGTATTATTTTTAGCTAAAGCTGTAATTTAGTCCTTGTACAGCTGTACGGTCGCTTTCAGCTAAGCAAAACAAGTGTCACTTATCTTACTTGGAACTCCAGAGAGAGGCAAGAAACCTGAAGAAACATACATTGGTTCTGGTCCTGAGGATGCATTATTATCATGCGTATAACAGACTGTTCTGTATGTTAAAGCGTTATCTGGTGTACCGATACCATCGCCGATTACACAAAGGTTGGACGCGGTTGTGAAAATCGCATTAGATTGAAATTAAGAACAGCGGGCAAATACGAACATAGGACAGGAAGACAGGAAGAGAAAAGGAAAGCGGGCCGACTTCATCTGTGTGAATTAGGAATTCCGATTTAAATAAATCTGCAGTCAGGAAACAGTTGATGTGTTGCTTGGCAACATTTTGTTAACTAACAGAATCATAACGGACCTATTCGTGTTGGCGGGGCTGAAAAGTAATTACAGCCAGGCGGATATCCAACATCAGGGGCACTTCTGATTTATAAGGCTCCAAAAAGCAATGCCATTACACAGACAGGCTGAGCTCAAATTTAAACAAATACTCTGGTAAAATTTAGCCATGATTTTTTTTTTATGCTATTTATACAACAGCGTTGCTAAAATCTCCCTTTTGATTAGACTGACAGGGTTGATGCATTTCTTCCATCAGCAGATATGATAATAGTGCTGCTGCAAGAGAATCACACGATTATATTAAGGCACTTAATACAGTTACTATAGTAACAACATACACAGAAGGATGCTCCACATAAATGTGTTGTAAACATGTAAAATTGTTCATTTTTTAATTAGGAGAAATAATAAAAGAACAAGAAAAATATAATAGATATAATAATAATAATAATAATAATAATAATATTCAACTGCAAATATAAAACACAAAGAAAAAAATCTATAAAACATTTCCCCTTTAAGTAACTAACTGGGATTGTGTGTGTAAAAGGGCTTTTTTTTGGACATTTTAAATAATGATCTCGGCTAAATGTTTGCTCAGTCTGTGTATTCGGATTTAGTTGCACAATAGCTCACACACACAGCACAAGGAAGTTTGAAACACAAATTTTATGCAATATGTTTTTCACATAAAAACTAGCCAAGATACACATTTTTTGACATTATTTTATGTTCAGGATTTAATAAGTTCTAGGTGTGTGTTCTGAAGGAATGTACAGCGTATGTAGTGGTATGTGGTATGCTAAAAAAATGTAAATGACATCTATGACATTACTAGCATTAAAAATGCCTTTCGATGACATCAATATGTCGCAGATCTAAAATATTAGCTAAAATATTAGCACTGGCTTTAGACGAGACAACTGATTTCGTCCTGAGGATTTGACGCTGATGGTATTTCTAAAGCTCTAAGGGTAAAAAAAAAAAATGACAGTGCTTTATCCTAGCCAGGAACACAGATCTTTTTAACTATAGATAATTTTCTTTGACAAAGCCATGCTCAACATTCGAAAGTAAAGAAGAATAAGCTTCATTCATAAAGAAGAAGGGTGGAGGGTTTTATGACCGTCTTTCCTGCTGAGCCTGCCCAACATTTACTGCTCCTCTCCGCCCTGGTTAAACATTGACTTTTATTAACACACACACACTTCTGTCCGTCAGCACCACAACGCACAGCTCTTGCCATCTGATTCTCTTCTTTACTGTCTTCCTGCTCAGTCAGGGCCTTGAATGTGTGTGTGTGTGTGTGTGTGTGTGTGCGCGCACTAAAATTAGCAGACCCAGTCGTAAAAAACGTGAAAGGTGTGCAACTCAGTGTGGGGTGCATGTGTGTGTGTTAAAGAGAGAGAGAGAGAGAAGATAGAGAGAGAGAAAAAGACAGAGCTGTCAGTGGCCTAGCTTTTTATACAGATAACACAATTAAAGAACATTTTGTACAGTGGTTACACAACATTTGAAAAATTAAATGTTAACAATTTGGTCAATAATAGTAATGGTTTGTTTTATATTTATTAAAAAAATGACCATTGCATATAAAACTTCTATTTAAAATTGTCATTTGTTAAGAAAAGGTCCTGTGCCATTATGACACTGCAGGGGGCCTAGGTATTGTATCGGCTTGCTTCTATAAATATAAGGCAGGGCATTTTTAAGGGCATTGGGTACCCAGTTAAAAGGAAAAGACGTGTTGGCTGTCATCAGCATAACAACGGTAGGTGAACCCATGTGACGAAATAACTTTACCAAGTGAGTTATAGAAGGAGAAAAGGAGAGGACCAAGTACCGAGACTTGTGGGGCACCAGTAGAGATTCTGCATGGAGAAGATTTAAACCATCATTTAAGTGGGAAGCAAACCCATGCTCTGATTAACAGGGAGAAAAACCATTGAAAAGGGTAAAAGCCTTTAATTGTTATATATACATTTGTCACATATACCTTTTCACAGTAAAATATATTACTTCGCATATCCTAGCTTAGGAACCATGTGACAGCATTGAGAAATGTTGAATTCCGATGGGTGTGGCGACTATTAGTGTAAGTCAAGACAGTAAAGCAATTCACCTCTAACAATCCAAGGTCTCGAACCTCTCAAATGATATGATTCTGATATACTTTGCTGCTGTATATACACCATGTCTTACTCAGAATCTCATTATGTTTTATTAGCAGCAATTTGGAGCACTAACTTCACTCCCACGGATAAACATTGTATGTTACTGTCGGCGCCATAGCCTTGCAGGTTCAAGTCCTGGTTTACAGACGTTTCCTGATCTTGAACACCCCCTTCACTGTTATTGGTATCCCTAATAAAAAGGCAACCATTGTGTGTTACTAGGGTCAGCAATAGCATACTTTTATAGTACAGCTATGTTTGTTCAAACGTAGCTATATAACATCTACTGTTACAGGAAAACAAGTGTTTACAGTGTTTATTGTTTAAAAATCTATACTTTTTTTTTCTCTGGAATTATCAGCGCATCACAGTTAGGTTGCTTGCGCTTGATATTGTTTATAGTTCATGCTTCAACAATGCAAAATAGCAGAGAACAGGAAGTAAAGGAAATGTGAAGTGTTATTCCTCGGAGCAATAAAAAATGACGAAATGAGTCTTAAGAAATTTTCCATCATTTCGCAACAAACTCTCAAAGCTGACACAAAATTATAAGATGTTAGCTTTAAACATATGTGTAATTAACACATATGTGCAGTTGCTGTTGTTTCGTTATCGTTTGTCCTCAAACAAAACTGAATAAGATTATATTTGTGTTCATTCAATCTGTGGTATGAAATGTTAAGGGTCAGACGCTCTAAATCTAACATCGTTTTAAACCTGTTATAAATCATATTTATGATATTATATTACAAATCAATGCACAATACATTTCAATACCTTTCAACAAAAGCGAAGAAATACTTCTCATTGATCTCGGAGTGGTAGGAGGAGCCAGGTTGCCTCTATTTCACTCTTTGACTCTTTAACCTCTTGACCTCCGAGAGATGTTTTGGGAATGGATATACCGGGACCCTGTAACAAGACGCCACACGGGCCAACACGCACCCTGCACATGGTGGAGTGTGTAAAAGGTCAGAGTGGAAAAGGAGGGATAATGTTAAGGGACCATGAAGGAGGCAAAGGGGTCATTTTACAGTCGGATCAATTCTGATGAAAAAATTGTTGGGAAGCAAGCTTGCCAGATTGCAGCCATGTTGCCAGAGCATACCAGCCAGTACCGGGAAATCACTGGCAGGCCTGGCAGAGCAGCAAAGAGGTGTGTGTGCTGGGGGGGGAGGAGCGCTTTAGAAAGATCAGGCGATCAGCACAGAGAGGAGAAGCGTGGGCTTTCAAGAGCGATCTACCCTGTAATTTTCCAGGAAATCACCCTCAGGCTTAATTATTCTGGTGGCTAAAACTGGCAAATCCAAGTGGGTGTATATGTGTTGTGGAAGGGTGTGTGTGTGTGTGTGTGTGTGTGTTATACTTCTCTCTCCTTCGTGGTGTGTGTGTGTGTGTGTGTGTATGTTTGACTGACTGACAAGGACCAGTGAGATTTGACCTCCAAACACAAATTCAGTCAAGTGGTTTGCTGGACTGCACCTGCAACAGAGAAATATAATGGCGATCTGTGTGTGTTTGTGTGTATGTGTAAGTGTTCATAGCATGACATGGTTGGTCTTGTGTTACAGGTGGATGGATACACTTAACACAGGCACTGTCTGTTTCCACCAGTCCATGCTCCCTGCTTGAATTTCACCTAAGTGTGTGTTGATTCTTTTGGCAAGACCTGCCAGAAACGACATCACATTTCCTTCCGAAATTGCTTTAAAATGTGCACATGGAATAATTATTCACATGGTGGAAGTACAATACTCTAGTGTGTCGTGTGGTTCAAATAAATATATAAGAATTGAGAAATTGGAAAAGAAAGAAAAATTCTATGGTGTCTAATATAAAAAAGGTTGCGCCCAGTGTAAAGGGTAGGGTAGTAGTACATGATTTGAAAAAAAATAGTGCATGGTGTACGAAGGTGCATGGTGTGAAAGGATAGTGCATGGTGTAAAAGAGTGGTGCGTGGTATGAAAGAATAGTGCATGGTGTGAGAGAGGATATTGCATAGTGGAAAAGGGTAATGCATGGTGTAAGACAGTATTGCTTGGTGGGAAAGTGTAGTGCATGGTGTAAGAAGTCGGTGCATGGTGTGAAAGGATAGTGCATGGTGTGAGACAGTATTGCTTGGTGGGAAAGTGTAGTGCATGGTATAAGAGGGTGTTGCATGGCGGAAAAAGGTAGTGCATAGTGTAAGAGGGTAGTGCATGGTGAACGTATAATGCATGGTATGAGAGGGTAGTGCAGCTGTGAGGGGGGGGGTATTGCATGGTGGGAAAGAGTAGTGCATGGTGTGAAAGGGGGTAGTGCAAGAGTGAAAGGATATTACATGGTGTGAGAGGGTATTGCATGTTGGGAAAGGATAGTACCTTATGGGTAGTACTTAAGGGTAGTGAAAGGTGTAAGAGGGTAGTGCAGGTGTAAGGGGTAGTATATTGTGTGATAGGGTAATGCATGGTGTGACAGGGTATTGCATAATTTTAGAGGGTAGGGAACAATGTAAAAGTTTAGGTCATGGTGTAAGAGGGTGTTTGCACACTGTTAATAAATAGCACACATTGTAGGGGATTAATGGCAAAGGGTAGTGCAAGGTGTGAAAGAGTGTTAAACACAATATAAAAAGGTCATGCACAGTGCAATTGGGTTTAGGGGATAGTGGTTGATGCACTACACTAAGAGGATATGGTATAAGGGGGTAATGCAGTGTCTAAGAGGGTATTGCACACTTTGAGCTTTGGGCCACTTCATGTAATTTCTTTTTACAAACAACACCTGCTGTCTTCAAAGTAACTAAATGCCCTGCTTACATCCATGCCATTTTCAGGTCATTGTACCTGGCAAACGAGGACTTCACGTTGATTTTCTTGCACAACATACTTAAATTAATTAACTTGCCCATAGCTAAAAATGTGCAGCATTCTGAAGCTCTTTTACACCATTAGACCTAAAAGGATCCCAGCTCCAGATGGAATGGCTCGGTCTCCTCTTCCTTCCTTTGACGCTCTCTTTTTAAAGAGAAAATGGAGGGGAAACGGATGCCGAGAAATGTGCAGAAGAATCCGGACGTCCTTACCCGACATGCCACTGTGTCTTCAGCAGAATTCAGGGCAGGTTACAATCCAGGAAGTATTTGAGCATAGCACGGAGCCTGGTCTACTTTTGCTCAGGGCTCCAACTGTGGCTTTCCTGGTGGATCTTTGATTTAATCTTACTTTCATTTAATCTTATATTTGTAGTCAATTGTACATCAATTTTATTACCAATACAGAGTATAGTGCAGGGATCTACCCGAAACTCACCACAGTAATTCACCATGAGATTTTTCTGTTGCTGTTAAACTGCATCCAAACACATGCTGTATCTTTTAAGTTCCTCTTTAAAAATTTGCCTTGTACTGACTGCTCTTCCCAAACAGAGGAAGTTCTGTACAATGAAACTGCAGAAATGTCACTAATGTGACACCGCTGTAGTCTTAAGACTGATAACGAAACATCTGAGATTTAAATAGGCAGATAAGAGGAACTTTGGAGCTTAACACACATTTTAATGAAAACAACTCTTTTTTTTTTTTTGGCTAAAAAAATTCCAAATACGCTAAAGACTTCCCCTGCTTTTCTCCGGGACTGCCAAACAGGGGCTTTCTCTTCTACTTCCTTTTTTTTTTACAGATTATATCAGATTTGTACGGAGTTTAAATCAGGAAACACAGCAGGGTTTTCCTCTAAACAGTAGCTCTGTTCAGAACAAGACTAAATGTCGTTTAGTTGGAATACCAGTTCTGTTCATTTTGACAAGGAGATACTCTCTGGATTGGTGAGAGGGAACAAGACTCTCAACTGAACATCACAGCAAAAGAAGTTGGACCAGTAGGCACTCCCTAGGGTGACATCCACTTTTGCATAGATAAACCAGAAGGTATGCTTAGGGTTAATTAAATCCGATGACACTTTGTAAGCTAAACATAACATTTTGTTCTGGTCTGAAGTACTTTAAGGAGTTAGGCAAGATTTCTTCTGGATTAAATGCTAGTTATAAGAAGAATGGTTAGCCAGCGCTGGGTTATTACAAGAAATGTGGTTAGTTGGATTGTCTGGAACAATAACTAATATTTATTCAAAAGATTTAAACAAGGAGATGCTGTTCAACCTGAAACTTGCTATTCATTTTCAGAACTATAGATAAATAGTAGATTCTACACTATAGTGTGTATTTTTTAATCTGACAACCAATTTTCTGACTTCTGTTTTTAAGGGTAAGTCTCATTTTCTATTTTCTGAAAGAAAAAAAAAGACTATTAAACACTTTCCTTACCAAACCCACTCATTTATTTGAAGAATTTAGACTAACAGATGCTATCTAGTCCAATCAAACACTATCGTTCGTGTTAAGGAATCCACTCAGATTTCCTAATCCGTTCAGTTTCCAAAAGTAAAACTCAGGTCCGAAAATGTTGTATCAGGAAAAATACTGAAAAATAATATCTCTGTACCAGACATCACTCTTTGATCAGAAAAAGAGATCTAAACACTACCACATTCATTATGGAATGAACTCTAAATTGAACTGTAATCCAGATCTTATACCACTGAACTAGGGCAAAGATCCATGACTGTAACTAAAACCTAGAAAGGTTTTCTACTGAAAAAATCCTGGGGTGGTGCCCAGGTACTAGCTGTAAACTGGTCTTAAGCCCTGCTTGTCTCAAACACGGGGAAATACAGACCACAGTTTAAAACAACAACACGATTTTTAAAAGTGGTTGGACTTGAGGTAAATTAACACCAATCAAATATGTCAGTTCAGCAAAGGTTCCAGAAGAGACCAATGCTCTCCTCACCACCAGAAATATTTGACAAACTAAAAATAGTGTGAGAAAATTGTGTATATGTCTCGATAGCTAGGGGTAATTGCAATCTACTAACCAAACTGTCAGCAGTTATAAAAAACAAAACCAAGAAAAGAATGAGCAAAAGTGGCAGCTTCCGCAAGAGATAACGAGCGATTCTGGTCAGGTGTTGGTGACAAAGCAGGTTCTCTTTTCTGCTAATGCAAATGTGAGCCAGTTCCGAATGATTTCTACACTTGTTCAAGCTCTGGGGTTAAACTGGACCGAACTAGGGGACAGACTCATGACTGAATAACATTTATAAGAAGATAAACTATAAGTCTTGGGTTCTACACTCTTTGATTCAATCTTTGTCTATCAGTTTGAACAGCTAATTCAGAAGAAACATTTGGAGAAACCAAGGAACTGAAATTCCCACCAAAGAAATGTTCTGAAATGCGCCAGAATAAAAAGACTCATGGCTGGGAACCGTTTCTAGAAATTTCAACCATGAGATACTGTCTGGACTGAGCAGCTGTTTATTTTTTCCCGGTTTAGAAAAGAAGATGGTCTAATTAAAACACTGCAGTTTGTTCTGTGAAATGAGAAGGACACTACTTTTCAGGAGAAAAAACTAAAACACCGAACACCAGTTTTTGGAATTATACCAAAGGAACTGGACACATTCTGGAAGATCCTATTTCTGATATGTTAACCACAAGACCACAAGGCTTCTGGTTTTAGGGTTTATATCAGGGGAAATATTCTTTGACCCAAAAACTTGAATTGTTTTCAGAATGCTATACTAAGAAATGTGGCCCTGATTAACTAGTACAGATTAGTTCTGGAGAATTATGTCTAAAACTGAACAAGAATTTGGACTAAAGATAACTGATCTTTTTTTTTTTTTAGGAATTTTAAACCCAAAGGATCTGGACTGTGCACACATTTGGTGCCGATGTCAGGGGAATGACTCACGGCTATAAAGTGTTTCTGAGAATTTTTACCGTGTAGGATTTAGATAACAAGAACATGACTAATCTAATCTGATGAGAACGATTATTATTCAATTAGAATCAATTCTTTCTAGATCAGAAGAACGATTCGGAACCGTTTGTTTGTTCACATTAGTAACTAATTTTTTTGGACTTTGATCACAACATTCTTAAGTCTCCAGAGGAACCATTGCTCGATTTGTTCTGGTTTGTCTCGATTAACGAGCATTTATGATGAAATAGCCTGAAAGGCTGATCTCCAGGCCACTCAACTCTTTTTTTTTTCCTGCTCTACAGGGCCAACTGGAAGTGACTCTCTCACAGCCTGTGTCTCGATCAGCCAATGGCACGCCCAGGTGAGTTCACCTCATTTATTGTTCTATCAAGAGCACATGGAGCGGCAACTTTTTATTTCAGATCTCGTGAGAAATTGCGTGTTCTCTTTACGAGATGGCGGCGTGAAGGGTTTACGGCGAAACGCAGGCTAGAGACAGATTGTCATGTGATTTCTTTGGACGTTGAAAGTGAGAGATGGAGAACTTCCCTGGTCTTCTGCAGGACTTACTTTCAACTTCAGGAAATCGACTTCCCTTTTTTAAATCACAGGACATACTGTATAAGGCTTTATAGCACCCGCTTGCTTGTACGCGCACACACACACACACACACACACACACACACACAAAGACATACTTTTACAAAAGGACATAACGCAATAACTCCATATGCCACTTATTTTACTCAGTTTCAGTCAGTGACATGAACATACACATTTGTGTATATATATACACGCATACACACACACACACACACACACACCCTTTTATACAGGACAGGAACTGCATATTACATCAGATCCAAGGTGTTGTCATAGTGTGTGTTAGTGTATGAACTTGAACACAGACAGGATATCCAGCACGTACATACAGATATTCAATGGTGAGTCAGGGTGTTTAACGACAAGAAGATGTGAGTAAATCAGTTACACACCTAAAACACACACACACACACACACACACACACACACGCTTTCATACACATGTCCTTCTGCTCTCTGCTCTGTGGCTTCTCTGTGGAATGCTCTGGCACGGCTCTTAAGTAAACAGTGTTATTTTTAGCATGGGTCGAACAGAAACTTTCTTAATCACTGTCTCCCCGCGTTCCCACCATCCCTAAGTGAGTGAAAGAGAGACAGGAAAAGATAAACACAAGGGACAACGAGAGGGAGAGAGAGACAGAGAGCATTAATTGCTTGTAGGTTTTAGACACAACTAACTAGCCAGTCTACCAAGCTGCAACGTTGATGATAACTAGTTAATTTTTTTCGTGGATCTGCACCAGTGTTCTAGTAGCTGATAATCTATTTTTAATTCTACTAAGAATTTAACATATTTGGATGAAAAACTAACCAGTGCTACAATTTGTGTGTATTGTGTAGAATATATCACTGGCTTTCGGTCAGGTTAGCAGCTTGTGGCTGCAAAAAAATATAAACACACTGTGAATTTAATGTTCCTTTGGTAGATAAGTTGATTCCGAATCAAAGTCCAAACCAAGTGAGTTGACTCGGAAAGGAATCACTTTTATACTGAGAGTCGATTCAGAGTTACTTACTGATATCAAATTATACTATAGACGAATCGATTTAGAATTGTTTTCTGAATCAATGAATCGAATCGTGCTGTAGAATCACTGTGTCGCTTGAATTGTGCTATGGGTGAAATGATTCAGAATCACTTCAGAATTGTGCTGTACCTCTGTCCTATGAATTGTACTGTAGACGAGTCGATTTGGAATCAATTTTTGCTGCAATCAATTTCTGATGTGATTCAGAATGGCTTTTTTTTTTTTTTTGCACAATGAAATTCTGCTGGATTCTGGTGAAAGTGAAATTCTGCTGGGTCACTTTAGACAGTTAAATTGAGCTGTACTGTAGTTGAGTCGACTATTTTATCTCTACAATGAAATTCTGTACTAGGTGAATTGATTCTATTTACTGATTTGAACTGATTTGACTCATTTTCAGATGATGTTACCACATACGTTACCACAATATTCTTGAGATCTTAAATCATGTCCCCCATATTACTGTATAAAGGCCTAAATAGTGGCCTTTATTTCTAATAAAACATTATTTGATTTTTGGCCAAAGTGAATAGTCTGTTTTTAGGACAAAATGTTTGCCAAAAATAATTCTTGTACTGATTGATCTCACCAGGATCCACTGATGATGTGCAGGTCTGTGTTCTTTTGAAGAGTGCAGCTTTGTTTTGTTTTTTTTTTTTCTTTGTTGTGGAAAACAGCTGGAGAACAGCACTGTTTTTGCAATTTAGCTTAAATTTGGGAAGCAGAGGGAGGGGTTACGTGTAAAAACGCAGCTGGGTCTCATATTGACCCACGGCTGCATGATGTAGGAAGAGGAGAAGGTGGTGTGGTATTAGTGAGGTGGGGGAGGTGAACCAAGTCCCCGAGCCCACTCTCCCCGCCTGAAGCCACCCACTCGTTTCCCAGAGACCTTGGAGGGGCCTGCGAGGCAACTTCTCGTCAGGGAGCGAGGGCAAAGCAGGAAGCAATTTGTCACGTGGGTTCAAATGGCACAAAGGAAGTGGATCGTGTCGAACCAAAGGACAAAACTCTTTGAAGGACAAAACACTTGCAACAAGCCATAAGGGAACCCAATGAAGGGGACATCTAGAGCCGCATTTACACCGCATGTATCAAGTGACCTTAGATTTTAGATTTTATCCACCAGTTTGGCACAAATGAGATATGACTTACGATCAAGGAAATTCAGATTTTTTTAGATCGGTTTCAGGCCTCCTTCATATGTGGAATTAAATCAGATAAGAATCGGATCCGTGCATTAGCGTTTGACGTGTAAGCAGAGAGTTCGGATTTTTACCTGTTAATGCGAGTCGAACCTCAAAAAATAAGCCACGGTGGCGCATGGCGTCAATGCAATATATATATATATAGTAAGCAATGCAGAT